>OZ030012.1:84700790-85300790 GCA_964023405.1 Apodemus agrarius | reverse complement strand
AAAGCATTATGGAAGAACTAGCTTGTTCTAGGTAGAAGGGTAGTAAACATAACTTACTCATATCTAAGTAGACAAAAGGTAGAAGTAGAAACCTCAAAGCTGGCCCTGCAGTGATTCACTTACTCCTGTGGGGCACAGCCATTAAAGGATCTACAGCCTCTCAAAAGAGTGTCATTAACTAAGTAGCAGCACTTGAAACACATGAACTGAGGGTAACATTTTTTTTAATCCAAGCCACTTTCAGGCTCTGATCTCAAGAAGACTTGACCTCTGCACCTAAAATTTGCCAAGCCCAAAAGAAGTCAGCGCTTCCCTCATCCTTAACTTCACTATCCTGACATCCATGCTATCCTTCAGGTTCCGGTGTGTGAAACTTGAGAAGCTTCTCTGTGAAATCCAGACACCAACACATACTAATCCTGCCTACCTTCCTAAGTCTGTTCAGTCTACTCCCATTTTAGAACTTTCAGTTGCATTAGGCATTCTATGTGACTTGCTTTAAAGCCTCATTCGCAATTTTCTCAGAGCATTTCCCTGTCATTCCAAATGTCATCTCTTCAGAACTTCTTCTCTAAGTACTCCAAGCTAAGGGAGCTTCCAGATCACTCTTTTCCCCATCTTCCCATTTCAGCTCCCAAGCCTGCCACTATCACTTCATGAATATTTCCCACTGGCATCTTTCGTCTTCACCCTTAAGAATATGTGTTCCCTAAAGACCCAGACCTCCTGGCCTATTACTACATCTCTGAGCATGTGATACTGAGTAGGAGCTAAGTAATTCTAAACAAACAAAACCCTTTTTAAACCATTGCCTCTTTTATCTCCATGTTCATGTAAAGAACAGAGATACACAAGGAAGTTTCAGCCGCCTGTCTAATTGCTCTGTCTGAATAACTTGTCACCCAGATGATATAAAGATGATATACAGATCACATACTGCTTGTATTGATATGTATAATATATGTCAAAAAATATTATGTTAATCTTATTTTCATTCTAGAAAACCTTCCCAAGGCTCTTTCCTACAAACTGAAAAAGCATATATTGTCCTGGTGTCATGACTTTTCTTAAAAAGGGACACAGTCTAGTTTCTCATTAGCTTTTACAACACTCTTTTCTACTCTATTGGCCAAAGTCAACTTAAACTGTTTTCCACTAGATTCTTATAATTATCTTTAGATCATTCTCTCCTGCTTGAAACACTTCGTTACACCAAGCTGTCTAGAAGTGACTACTGCAAACTCTTTATAAAAAAAAATCTAGCACAGTAAAATCTTTCATACATTGCAATACTTCCCTAACTTACATCATAAAGAGGACATATTTCAATTGAGCAACCTTGAGACAGGAGCTCAGTGTTTCCATGTGGAAGATATCAAACTTGTGTCTCAAACAGTTCTGGAGGTTCTCTGATTTATATCATATATCCTTCTTTTCATTTCCCAGACACAGAATTAAAGTAAATCTATACGTCTTGAAATGCACTGCTGTTCTCTGCTCCAAAATTCATTCATTTAGCATGTTTCCCTGTTCCTTACTAGACTCTCAATCTCTATGACACAAGAATTTATTCTGAAACATTCTACTTCTCTAACGTCCAGTCTTAACCTGCACATGAAAATTGTTTTAGTTCATTTAGAACCCTGTACACTCACCTCATATCCCATGCCAAATACACTAGACTCTCTAAGCTCAAGCCCCAAAGTCAACTGTTTTTAAAGCTCTCAGATGACTCCAATGGGAAAATCTTCGTTGTATATTAATTAATATTCATTGTGCTAATTTTTGAGAGAACAGTAGCTTAGCCCTTTCTGTACCATTCCAATGAACACCTTCACAACTTCCAGAGTGCCTTCTTCCTCTCTGTCATTGTGTGTATCATGTTGTTGAATATTTCTAAGCTCAACAGCAGCTCCAATCTCTTTCCATGGATTGCCTAGGTAGAAACTGTACTACTCTAGTTATACATTCCACTTTAGCCCAGGTTATTATTGCTTCCTTGGTGACATCACAGACTCCTTCCTGCCCAGTGGTTCTCATTCCTCTCCCACCAAAAACTCAATGGACACAGAATCACACAGGTTAAAACTCCTAGTTAATTTAACCAAAGGATCTGTCGATGATCACAAAAATTGTACCCGCTGAGAAAAGTCTCACATATGTTGTCAATCGGCCTCTTCCCTGGCTTTCAACACAGCACCGATAGCTCTTTCTCTTAAGAGTTCCACAATCACTCTGGCCTGTGTCTGCTTACTCAGCATTCCTTTCTCAAGGTCACTAAGTGGACTGCTCTTTAAGAAGTTGGCTCAACGACCTCCTTCTATACAGTGGCTCACTGCCCGTCCAGTCCAACGTTTCTGTTCTTTTCCACTCTAGGAAATTCACCACCAGAGACTGCTTTATTGTCTTCTACATTTTTTTCAAACAGATCTTCTTTGCTTATTATTTCAAAATGTTATTGTCCGTAGAAATTCTATCATTTTTTATTTTGCCACTACAGGAACTGCAGAAATAAGTTAGATACAGAAAAAGAAACAATTAATGTAACCATTTTAAGATATCTTGCCTCTCTAACCAGACATAGGTGCCTAATGCATAAACAGACTTTTCTCCTTTTCTAGTCTTCAAAATCATGCACCGTACTGAGAGAATGACATGTTCAAGTATCTGTCGCTTATTTCCTCTATTTCAGTAGAACTCAGCATTCATTTCTGAATTCAACTATACTAGGAAATATGTATAACTTTCAGTTTTTCCATAAACTTTCAATCCATAAACAACCAGAATAGACTGTCAACTTACTATCATAATTAACATGCAACATCTGTAATGTTAATTCAAACCCTAACTCTTCTATTTTTCAATTTCACTCTTTAAATCATATTCATAGTTTAGGAAGACAACATGGAGAGTTGATCTGCAGTTGTGGACTTTGACTCTGTAGATACTTACTGCTGCCTGTGAGCCCTGCACATTTAATTAATGTGTATTTGCTTCAGTGAAACAGATGGGAATCCTAATCAGAAAATATGCCAAGGGTGAGCCTGGATATAAACACATTCTGACTAGAGCATTTTTTCCACCTATGGTATATATATATATACATACATACATATATAGTGGCTCTGGACATTGGTCTACATTCACGATTTTTTTTACATTGCATACATTGAAAAAGGTCTATGAAATGTAGGGCTTGTTAAAATACCATCAAAAATTTCAGTGTGCTATACTAAAATAATATGCTTTTCCTAAAGCATCACTGACAATCATAGGTACTAAGGTAATTATTTCCTAAAGAAAGGGGAAATCCCACAAACTTCAGGCACTCTTGGCTAACACTGTATTCCGAGAACATTGCCTTTGCTAAGGTTATAGAGGACAGTTCTACTTCCCTATGCCCCTTCTTTGGAAAGACCTTTTAGCTCCTACTTAGAGCTAGTGATAGTTCAGACTGTCTCCAGGTAACTGCTAAGCATACATCTTTAAAACACTTAACATCACCAATGAAATAATCTGGCGGTCCTAAGAGATGGAAAATAATTATAAAATATTCTTCAGTCTTCACTTTTGTGGTATAATCTTCATTACTGTGTTTCCTCCAAGTGTTAACAATCATGACAAAATCCATAATATAGACCTCTAAGTGTCTCTCAGGATCCAGGTGTATTTAACCATATCAGTCCAAAGTATTGGGAGTCCATGTGAATTCTCTTAACTCAGGTCAGACGAGTCAGCCATGAATCCCTACTTTCTCCTGAGAGGTTAGAATTGCCATGTGTATCTAGTATCATTCTCTTTTATGTAATGCATCATCCACTGCAGCCACTGCTAGAGAAATCTGACAATGTAGCTTCCGGATAAAAAAAAAAAAAGTAAGAAAGAAATGTGCAAAATGGCTTCTTAAATTGCCTCCCCTTCTCTTTTAAAATGTGAAGTAACTTCAGTAGTAATAGTTAAGGCACACATACAGACATCACTGTCAAATGAAAAATAACCATTTCAAGTTGAACGTGATGTACTTGTAATCCCAGCACTGGAGAAACTGAGCCAGGATGTTTTGGTTCAAGGGTAGTCGTTATATACAGCACGATCTATGCCAGTCTGGTTTACCACGGAATCTCCATGTAGAAACAAAGTAAACTGTTTCAGTTCTAATTCCCCTTTAAGCAGACGTCTCCTTCTCTTCATTTGACCAGTAGGTCATTCAATAAATTTCAAAGTGCACTAATATGGAATATTTTCTTTGACTCATTGGCCTCAACATACATCCTAGTTTGTTTTCTGTGACTGTATGAAAGCACAAAAGCAAGACCAAAAGAACTTTGCAGGAGAAAATTATTGGTTTGGCTTATAGGTTACGAACGGTCTGTAGGCAGGAATCTGGAGGTAGGTACTGAAGAAGAGATCAAAGAGGGATGTTGTTTATTTTCTTTCTTCCTCTGTCATGTTTAACTCTCTTTCCTTGTGCAGCTGGAATCCACCTATCTAGGCATAGGCCCATGCCAAGGAGGTTTGGCTCTCCTATATAAATTTTCAATCATGACAATATGACACAAATTTGGCCACAACTGAATTTGATGGAAGCAGTTCCTTAGAGGTTCCTTCTTCTTAGGTTTGCCTAAAACTGTATTGAGCTGACAAAAACTAATGTGCACAATTATTCCTTGTCAAATTTGACATATAAACAATACCTTGAACTGTAAATTTTCTTTTGTCTCCACGATCTCATGTTATATCACAACGTAACATAGTGTAAAACTTTCCAAGTACCCCAATCTTTAAAAAGTGCAACATATTAGTAATACAAGGTCTCCTTAAAAATCTAAAGTCTCTCAATAGTGGGTTCCTGTAAATTCCAAAACAAATCAAGTGCGTCCTTATAGTAAGAGTTAAGAACAATAGAGCACAGTTACATATCAAAGCAAAAGCAAAAGCAACACTCTGAATAGTTAAACATCGACATCTGAGATTTGCTCACGAACTTCTGGGCTCCAAAGGGCTCGGGCAGCCCCCAATTTGTAATGCTGACCCTCCCAGCTCATGTATCATGCCTGCTAAGCTCAAGCCAGTTCTACTATACACTGTTACTGTCCTTGGGGATCTTCACTGTGGGGTCTCCTTTGGTGGTCCTTATACTGGGGTCTTCACTGCAACTGAAGTTATACTACGTGAGTAGCCTCTTCTGGTCTCTTATAATGACAAGTTTCTGTTTCTCTCCTTTAATCACAGGATCTCTGATACATCTGATGATGTACCTTCAAGAGTAGCATCTCCTGAGCTCTCATAATTCCAAGCCTCAGCTAATTTCTGTGACCCCTTTATATTTTCAATACCAGTACCACGGGTGAGAATCCTACACATTCCTAAATTCTACTGACAGCCTGAGATACACAGTCTTTGATCCCTCTGGACCCCGCATTCTACATGTGAACTCGTAACAGCTATGATTGTTGCCTGCAGGAGACTAAGCAATTCAACATTCCAGGATGGAGGGTAGAGTGGCACATGAGGCCCCACTCTTAGTTTGGAGTACCATGTACTGTCAATAAAGTAAAACAAACCTGGAATACCAACTGCTAACCATTCATACAATTGAGCCTCGGTCCAGTTCTAAACCCAGCCATGCTATCTGCCTACCTAATATGCAAAAACACTGTCCACTGTCCTTACTTACCTGTAATCATTCTTATCTGTGAAAATCACACCTGCATTTTCTTCCCTTCAAAGGGAACGTCAGGCATGTTATTCACTCTGGTTTGTTGAGATTATACTTAACAAATAAGAATTGCTAAGATTTTTGTGGCAAGAATATTTAACATCCATTCTTTTAATAATCTCTATAAACACACTATTACTAATTCTGATCATTATCCTGTAGAAGATGTCTCCAAAGGTTACTTGTCCTGTCTATGTGAAATTTATAATTATGTAATCAACAGTTATTTTCTCCCTCCCTCCAGTACTTGCAACAGACAATTCGTGACTGCACTTGTATGTGGAATATAAGCCACTGAGCTTAGAGTAGCACATAACAGAAGTACAGAGCTCGAGTGCCTCTGTGTGTGTGTGTGTGTGTGTGTGTGTGTGTGTGTGTGTGGTGTGTATTTCATTGACATAGAAGAACTTAAATGAGATGGAATTGATACTGAGCCAGCAGTAAGAAGAGTGATGCTGAATAATTAGAACAAAAGTCCCCTTAACAGTGCCTTCAATTTTGGCTATATTTGAAAATAACCCAAATATCTTCAAAAACAAAAAACATGAACTCCCTAGTCCAATCCCTCCCATCTAGATTATGCTATCACTAACCTAGGGGGCCTCCTGGGAATTAGGTGATATTAGCATTATCTCAAGGATCATGAGAGCCACACCTAATATATATATATATATATATATATATATATATATATATATACCAACACTAAAGCAACAAGATCTTCAGACAGATGTCTGTAAGAAAACCCCATAAACTTCAAAAGTAAAAACTACAAATCTCTCTGTGGCATTTCTTTTTCGGAGTGTGGGGAGGTAATTGTGAGAGCTCCCGGTTCCCAACATAGACTAGCAGGAGCAGAAGGTCTGCCCTTCTTTGGCCTTTGCCGTCAAATATGAAAGCACACCTTGGATTGCCATCGCTGTATTCTCAATCCCAGCTGAAGGAACACGGTCAGGGATCCCTTCTTAACAGTTACTCTCTGTCTCTGTCTCTCTGTGCCTCTCTATCTCTGTCTCCCCTGCCTCTCTGTCTCTATAGTCTCTGTCTGTTTCTCTTCTCTCCCTCTCCCTCCTCCCCCCTCCATTTCCCCTAGTCCCAGATTGTCGAGGCACCTTACAATACTATGTATTGTAAGACTAAATTCTGCATCCCAAGATCTAGTTACCTTAAGACAAGTGAACTCTCCCACAGGCCAGCTTTTGTTGTGCAAACCTTGCTTCTTGATTTAAACCTATTGGTG
Organism: Apodemus agrarius; assembly: GCA_964023405.1. NCBI lineage: Eukaryota > Metazoa > Chordata > Mammalia > Rodentia > Muridae > Apodemus > Apodemus agrarius. The sequence continues at coordinate 85,293,831 of OZ030012.1, read as the reverse complement.
ACTAAAGATGCCTACAGCTTGTAGCTGGGTAGAAGAGAGGTAGGAGGTAGGCAGGGCTTCTGGTCCTGGACTTAGGGTCTGAGGCAGAGACCACTAGAGAGGGAGAAGAGGAAGGAAGAAGATGCCGTGGGGTAGGTGGATGAGGGCCAGCTAGTAGGAGTGGCCCAGTCAGAACATGGCAAGGGACATCTCAGTGAAAGGAAGGCAGAGAAAACAGCATTGTGGATTGATATCTGCCCAGCTTTGGTGCTTTAAGGCTTGTTATAAATATAGGGGTTTTTGTCTTTTTTGGGGGGGAACTAAATGATCTAATGTAGGGTAGAAACCCCCAAATACTATTCACTGCAATGCACGTGTCTTGCTCCAGCTGCCTCTGCCTCTCTAGTTTCTTTCACAGATCCACAGAGGTACACAATCATGGGCTGACAACTGCTCAGAGATTACGGATATGATAGGATATGCCACGGTTCACTGAATAAGAACTAACGAGATAAGGTTAAACACTTCATCAATACACAGATAGAAATAGCTACAGAGTCACTGAAAGCACAGTAAATTATTAACAAAATTGTGTATTCAAATATGCAAACTGCAATCAAATGCGTATGAAGTAGGTCAAAGAATGGGGACATTCTGTTAAAAAAAATACTACTTTATGGAAAGAAGTGGAAAATTATACTAATTTCCATGGCAAACAGTATTTGTTATTAGAATAACAATGGACAGAAGCAAAATGCCTAAAGTCTGTATATTCAGTTTTAATTACAAAATTAAATTTTATAAAATATGTAGAAGGAGCAGAAGCATTTACATTTTCACAGTCACCTCTCACCAAAGTTCATCTGTTAACATCAAATCCAAGCTCCTGTGTATTACAATTTAATTTATATTGAAAAATTCACCAAATCTCATGAAAGTAATTTTTATTATTTGATATTTATTAGATTAATTGGAGATCATATCTTAGCTAGATCTTGAAATCTAGCTTCACTGCAGATCATATTTTAGCTAGATCCTGAAATATCTTTTGAGAGTAAACCTGTTTAAGATTTCACTGAAACCACACGAAAGCACAAAAGCAACTTCGTTGTTCATATAAATTTAACTTAACTAGAAAGAGGTATTTTTAGCAACAGAACTCTGAAAGTATAAAATGTGGGTTTCACTGAACAGTCTTTACCCGTGCACTTGAAAGCACAAACACTGGCAGAAATACTCTGAATGTATTACAGACATGTAAGCAGTATTTCTTGTTATCGCTGAGAAAAAAACTGGATCCAGAGAACAACAAAACGATATATACTTTCTACAAAACAACTGATGTGCCGGAACAATGCATCTGTTCGCTGGCTAACAGCGGCTCTCAGAACCTTCCTGTCTCCTTTAGCACACCCGGATCCTAAGGCATCCTTCTGAAGCATTCTCTGCTGACCGTGTGCCACTCACACTGAAATGTGCATCTTAGAAATTCACCTGAAACATTTTGGGGTTGATTATTTTATGCTTATATATGACCTGGAACATAACAGAAATACATGTTTAATAGTTACGCATTTATGATGTGAAACTTTATTTACATGGTGAAATTGCTTTGTCTAATTGTTAAGAATTTGCTGACGTTCATCCACAGCTATGTATTTACTTTTATCTTGATGACTTTGTATATTTTTCAAATGATTATTATAGTTCCAATTAAGTTCATATAGATTTGCAGTATGCGTTATGCAGAATTTCTTCCTGATTAGTTTTTCCCTATAAAATGTTTTTTTTAAGATTACCTAAAAATGATATTAAAAAGATAGTTCCTTGAGGGGAAAGGAAAGTCTGCCTTAAACAACTGCACACCACATACCATAAATGATGGTACATCTCAGCAGACCTCAGACGATACTCATAGGTGCATGCCTGCTTTCTCTTAGCTCTGTTACTCTACTTTGACTCTACAGGGACACTGACCCCTGGAACTGCAGGCTCAGTGTTTTCACTTGGTATTACAACACGCTCCAAGGCTTGTTTCCTTTCTCATTTATTGCATGCAGGGATTTTACAAGGCAATAATTAGGTTTCTATTGGTTCATTTCTGGTAAATTGTCTATTATGTCTCATGAACCATATTTCAATTTTATTTCTTTAAACCAGTAGCACTGAAACTTCAGTATTCATTTTGACCACCTAAAAGAGGGTTAAGTTACAGTTGCTGGGTGTCCCAAGATTCTTATTCGGTTTTCAGGAAGGATCTGAGAATTTTACTTTTCCTACAAGTTTCTAACTGATGCTAATTTAAAAAAATACCTTAATATTCAAGACAAACAAACAAAAATTTAACAATGAGGAAACAATGAAACAGGTTATGTGTGAAACAAAGAAAGAACATAGCAGAGAAACACATACAAAAAATACAAATTCAGGGCAGTTGAAAACAATAAACCACTAGAACCTACAGGCAGATGCGTAAACGAGGACTCTGTGGAGGACAGAAAAATAAAGTTAACCTTAAGGGTTGATGCCAAACTGATGTCCAGACAAGGCATCCATGAGTGCCTCCGAGATGCGGGCCCTTCCTCAGGGATCAGGTCACCTTCTCCTGACTTTTATTTATACTCTGAATCCAGGCAGAAGGCTAGCTAGGGTTCTTTTTTTTTCATCCTTTTGCTTCATTGTCTTCCATTTCCCTGTCTTCTAATTCCTTTCCCTTGAAGTGCCAGAATGGTGTCACTGTCTGTCACCTCCACACACTCCCAACTACCTTTTTCACTCCCTGTCCTTTTCAGACAAACTCATTATATATCAAAAAGAAGAAGTCTTAGCCTTTATCAGGCATGCCAGCAGAACCCACACTGCCTGATGATGGTCAGAAATGCACTCACAGGACTACCCCATTGGAGTCGCTTATTTAATTTTATTTTTGCTTTGATAATGAGAATGGCTCTGTACATTTTCCAAAGTTATCTCCATGAGTTCTATTCATCAAATATCCAATATTTTTAAAATATAAATCTTGGAATCTAGGATCCAAAGTTAAATTAGGAATCATCACACATTTTAATTTCTAATAAAGCCTTAATTTCAAGAACATATTAACATTGGGACATTTAAAAATCAGTTAGACAATATACCCAGAGCTAAACATAACCCTTAATATGAGAATACTGAAATTTTCTGTAGGCTTAGGGATATAAGCAAAAAATAGTGCATATACTTAATAAACGTGAGTTCACTTTCTAGAACCAAATTAGTAATAGTAACAAAATAATGAGTAACATTGTATAATAATGAGTTGAACTCAACATAATATACTATAATAAATAAATAATGTAACAAATATTTAATATAATAAAGTATTAAAATATTATAATAAAATAATATAATAATTGTTGAAATAATAAAAAATGGGTAAACATCTGAGAATCTGAACTTATTCTAAACCTTTTTAGCTTCTGTTTCAAAGAAGGAAAGCTGCCACTGCCACTGTCTGTTATTTCTGCTCACACTAACCTCCTGAGAGGCAGGACTCCAGATATCTATCCTCCCTAACAGGATAGATGCTAGAGCTGTGCTCCATGCACTACATTTATTGTTACAAGGGCTAGGAAGAGTTCCAGAAACACACAGTGACCCACAGTAGACTTATAAATGTCAGCATACCTGCATGTATCCTGTGAATAGTTACCGATCACCTTTGATATGAAAGGGCCTTGGCTAAGCTTCTGATTATACTGATGATGTTTATCAACACAATCCCTTAAAGCTTGGTTCAGGTTCCCCGGGGCAGACTGCTTACACACAAATATATTTTATCTTATATTTACTGTAAAAATACAGACTCTGAGACCCACACCATGAAAAATTAATCTGGTCTACAGAAGTAGTCAGAGGAAGTGGAATATTAAAACTATCAGGAAAACTGGACAGTATTAAGGCAGACGAAAAGGAGAGGAAGAACACGCCACCAGAAATAAAGCGTATGTGTACGCTTTGAGCAAAGCAATGGAAGACAGTAACACAAGTGAAAAATTTCCCTGCTCACAGTTCAGAATGTGATGGAACCCAGAGTGATGAGGCTGGGATAGAGGAGCAAGCAAGCCCCAACCACTGAAGAAGCTGTAGTCCAGCTTATGATCTCAGACGTCTTCCCAAAGCAATCAGAAAACCTGAGATTGCGTACAAACTAGGGTAGGAAAAGTGGATGCAGCAAGAATCAAGGCACTATACATAGGATCAAGCAAGCAAGATAAAGTTGTACAGTTTAATTTGGATAATTAAGTAAAACTATTTCCATTAGGAATGGCCAGATAGGGAGGAGAGTCTAGCATATATAGAAATCAGAGTCCCCCTAGCCCAAGAGGTTATCTGAGCACCTAATAGAATGTCCTAGAAGCCAGCTTCTGTAAAGAGGATGATTAAATAGGCAACCAGATTCAGAGCCCTTGCACCAGGAAGAGGGGATGAAGACTGGCTCCTGTCTGAAATGTTATTTCCATGGATGAGCTCAGCCTCTGACCTGGTCCCTGTATCAGGTCTGTGGTCCTTCTATGTTCCTTTTGGGTCATCATTACTATAGAGGCAACATTATAGGATCTGAGTTTCTTCAGGATGTGTTAGGATAATTAAGGTACCTATATTTCTTAATTTTGGACTTACCACTACTAAAACTATTTGATATTCTAATCAGTTAAACTTTAATTTTCATTGTATATATTCATGTATTTCTAATTATCAGATGAATTCAATTCTGTGTAATGTGTAAAGCATTTCTCATTTATAACTGTAAATTTTCTTTCATTTACTCAAATTCAATTAACCAACAAAATCTCTATTGAGTGCATATTTTCTTAATGCATGTATATTATCTGACTGTTTTAAATTAACAATAATTTTAGTCAAATTTCAATTATGATCATATTTGATCATTTATCTAATGAGTGTTACATAACAGAGAAGCTAATGCTTATGTCTTCATCATCCCCATTCTTTCATTATCTATAAACTAGTTCATATCTCAATACAAAATATGAACGTCACAGTTGCTATCTGCGAGACAGATCCTCTGTATGTGCTCTGGCATGGGATAAGAACATAGAGATGGACTAAGGCCGAGGGAGCTACAGTGGGGAGACTGACACTGAGCTTTCTAAAGCGAGCTCTGCCTCCGGTCTGGCTGAATGTACACGAGACTGGGGCGACCCACGGCTCCTCTTCTCTTGCTTAGCCCACACTAATGCAGCTAAAACCATTGTGCTGAATCCACATTACACAGGGTGCAAAGTAGGAACTGTGGAAGTCAGGAAGCACTTAAGGGTTCAATCCTCAGGACAAAGATCAGTCAAGGAGGCCAGGGAGACAAGTACAAAAACTGTCAGCCAGACGGTTCACAAAGCAATCCGGAACACAGAGGCTAAAAATACCTTGCATGTTGAACATCACCTGCACCCCTGTGCTCAATGAACACTTACTAAATAGATATGGAAATCAATACATTAATTGGGTCTTCTTTTGCTTCTGTTTTGCTCTAGCCAACTGTCTGCTAGATGTATGTAGCTGTCATTTATGACAGCATAAAAACTGTAGTATAAACAGCATATACTCCATGCTTTACCCATCTGCTTCCCTCATTTCAGTGCCAAGCAACTGTGAAGGTACAAATTCCACGTCGAAATGCCCCTCCCCAACTGTCACTGAAATTCTAATCTTCACAGTATTCAAGAACGCCCCTTGATTTTGTTTTCTAACTATGGAGAAACTACCTTCTAGAATCTCTTTTTCTGACACTCTTACAGGTTAAGGATAGCCATTAACCCCTTCCTAGCATGCTTTTCAATTTCTTTTATCCATTTATTCAGCCCTAGATTAAATTCTGGCAAACATCATGAGGCCATCTTCAACAAAGTTCTTCCAGATGGAAGAGCATCATTTTTCTCCGCTACACAATGGAGTAGATTCTTGGGGTAAGAGAGACCGCCCTCATTATTCATTCCACTCGCTCCTGACCTCAACCCATCCCTCAGAAATGAGCAACAAAAGACCTGCTAGCAATATATTTACCATTCTCTACCACTTAGAAGTCCATTAACAGGATCTGCTTCACGTACAAGAGCAATGTCACCAGGACCCTGGCTCATGTCACCCTCATAGTTTTCTAGCCTTAGCATGCTATTTAAGGGCTACCACAGTCCCAAATCATCTCTTGGTTTGGCAGGGTGCATACAAGAAACAGGAGGTTGAAGAAATGATTTCCTAATCCCTGTTTTCAAGGGCCTCTCTATCTCTTCGTCCAGTTAGCTAGATCCTCCCACTTCCTTCCTTTCATCGGCCAACGCTGGGCCCCATAAACCTTACTCAGAACTCTCAGCATCTCCCTAAGCCTTTTAAGGATCAACACACTGGATCTCAACACATTTTCCAAATAAAATGAAAGAACTTTCAAGAGAAAGAAGTTGCCTACTGAATAAGAATTGTGCGTGATACAAGTCACTAAAGATGCTTGAGACAGACAGACAGACAGACAGATGCCACATGGCCTTCAGGGTGCTCTCCTTCCATCCCTTCCCGCTCTTGCTGTCTTCCTTTTTTTTTTTTCTTTCTTCAATTCGATTTTTACTACCACTGACCATTTCAGTCAAATAAACATATGTTATGATTCTAGAATCAGTTTCTACATATTCCTTCTATAATGCAGTTCTCTAAGGAATATACTCATTAAGAAAGTATTGAAAATCCATCAATACAAGAATATCTGGGATCCTAAGATGCTGTATAAACCATTCAGCTCTGCTTCATTTAATTCTAGATTGTTTCACTGCTTCAGTGGACACCTGATATAAACTGTGTTCCACAGCCTCTCGATTTTTCCAGAAGTATTCAATTCAGTATCCGTTACGAGTCTCTGAGCGCTTAAGAAATAATTTCAAAGATGATGAAACACTGAAAACTCCAGAAAGAAATTTAAATATAACTTTACTATAGTTCTGATTCTTTGGAATAGCTTTTACAGAACAAGTCATTATATCCTTTCAAATTACCTATGTTTAAACAACCACTAAATTCTTATTTTACTTTCCTTTCATTTTAACTCCCTCTTTGCTTCACTTATCATCTCCCCTTTAAGGGTTACTCAATTTCTGTACACATTAAGGTATTCCTATTTTTATGTTTGAAATGACAGGTGCAGAGACTGAATACTTCTAAGCACCCACACTGGGACACTGGACCTGAAACTCCAATGTGAGGAAAATTTATTATCATTATCCGATTTTTGAAAATTCCTCTCAGATTTACTGTAAGTGAAAGATATAAAACAAGTTATCACATAGTTATCACAAACATCATGTGCACTATTTTGGTACTACAAATAGTTTGGATCACAAGCAATATTGTTGATATCATGGGATCTTATGATAGGCACAGTTCAAGATTGCAGGATTTTTTTTTTTACATCTTAAAATTATATTAATCCTATAATTTCACAGAATAAAAAGAATGTTGATTTTGTTTACTATTTGTTCACTGTATATATTCAAGCAACTCATTGTCAAAATGGACTCTATGGAGACAGAATATGGCTATAAATTATGCAGAATATAATTTTATAATTACAATTTTTATAATTAAATTTTATATAAATATAATTGTAAAATATAATCATAACTATAAATTAAATTAAAATTCTTTAAATTATTAAATTAAATAATTTAGTTATTAAGCATAATTAAATTATATAATTATTGAATATAACTAAATAACTAAATTAATAAATATAAAGTATTAAAGTATTAAAAATTATAGCAACCTTCTGGCCCTGTCCTTTCTGCTAGGACAGACTGACAGACAGTCTGCTCCCCAGTAAACACCGTATCCTGAGGCATCCCAGGTAGTTCTTTGCACTCAGTGCATTTGGTAAGAACCCTCTTGAAGTCTCACAGCTACAGCTGAAAGCCCAGTGGACTGGGAGACACATCACTTCCCTAAACCACTGCCCGCCAAATGCAACTCCCCTTCTGCCCAGTCCTTACTGCTGGAAGAAAGATAGCTAGTCTGCTACCTGAAGATACCACACACTGAGACATCCTAGAAGATCTGCTGCTCTCAGGCTGTCACTACAGCCTGAGACATCCCAGGAGATCCACTGCACACAGGGCAACTGGGTAACTGATATAAGTCTGAAGACCTCCCAGGAGCTCTGTGGCATGCAGGGCAACTGACCCAGCAGACTAAAAGACTCCCTTGAGTTCTGCTGCACAGAGGGAAACAGAAAGAACAGTCCATAGGACCCATAGAGAACAGCTTCACACAGGTCAACAGCTTGACTGCTGAAGATCCAACAGACTGAGAGCTTGCCAAGGAGATCTACTATAGCCAGGGTAACAGATCTGCAGCTCCTCTGCCCCTCTGAAAACCCCCCAGTTGGAAGGACCCACAGGAGGTCTGCTACAACAAGGGCCTGCCACAGGCCTACCATGAGACCTGAAGCAACCCAGGGACAAAAGAGACTCCATATAGAGTCACCCAGACCAGCAAACACCAGGGATAGCCAGGTAGCTATAGGCAAGTGCATGACCATAAGCAACAGAAGCCAATACATGTGAGGACCATCAGAACCCAGTTCTCCCTCCACAAGTCCTGAATATACCAACACACCTGAAAATCAGGAAGCTGACCTAAAATGCTTTCTCATGGAGATAATAGAGTCCTTTAAGGAGGATATAAATAACTCACTAATAGAATTACAAGAAAACACAGGTAAACAGGTAAAAACTTTTACAGAGGAAACAAATAAATCCATTAAATAAATACAGGAAAACACAATCAAACAGGTGAAGTAATTGCATAAATCAGTCCAAGACTTAAACGTGGAAGTAGAAACAATAAAGAAAACAAACACATATGGAGGCAAATGTGGAAATGGAAAACCTAAGAAATAGGTCAGGAATTAATAAATCATCAACAGAATACAAGAGCTAGAAGAGAGAATCTCAGGTATAGAAGATACCGTAAAACAGATTGACACAACTGTCAAAGAAAATTCAAAACATAGAAAACTCCTAACCAAAACCATCCAGGAAATTCAGAACACAATGAAAAGTCCAAATCTAAGAATAATTTGGAATAGAGGAGAATGAGGATTCCCAGCTCAAAGGACCTGAAAACATCTTCACCAAAATCATAGAAGAAAACTTCTCCAACCGAAAGAAGGAGATGGCCATAAAGGTACAAGACGCCTATAGAACACCAAACATATAGGACCAGAAAAAAAATCCTCTCATCACATAATAAGCAAAACACTAAACACACAGAGCAAAGAAAAATATTAAAAGATTCAAGAGAAAAGGACCAAATAACATATAAAGGTAGACCTATCAGAATGACACCAGATTTCTCATCACAGACTATGAATGCCAGAAGAACCTGGTCAGAGGTCATGCAGACTAAGAATGCCAGCCCAGGCTACTATACCCAGCAAAACTCTCAATCTACATAGATGTAGAAAGCAAAATATTCCAGGACTAAATCGAATTCAAACAGTATCGATCTACCAATCCAGCCCATCAGAGGATCCTAGAAGGAAAACTCCAACAAAAGGAAGGTACCTACACCAAAGAAAAGACAAGATAATAAGCATCTCACAATAAAGACAAAAAGAGAGAACCACAAGCACATAAAGCTACCTACAAGAACAAATATAAAAGGAACTAATAGCCATCTGACTTTAATGTTCCTCAATATTAATGGACTCAACTCACCTATAATAAAGCATAATCTAATAGACTGGATATGCAAACAAGATACAGCAGTTTGGTGCATATAAGAAACACACTCCAATAATGAAGACAGACACTATCTCAGAGTAGGCAGCAAGGGCCTGCCACAGGCCTACCCTGAACAATTCCAGCTACTATTTAAGTGCTAAGAAAAACATCCTGAAAATATGTTTTCGGTTCATGCCTATGCATCTGCTCTGAGTTTTCTGATCATATATCTGCCTCCCCTCTACATTTCCACCCACATTTGCTGGGATAAACCTCGATTAGACAATCCTACTCTCTACGCCACATGTTTTCTGTGTTCACACAGAAATTATTACATCCATTTAATAAGGTAGGGTGGGAACCTCAAAATTCTTAAATTCACCTGTAGTCAGTCTCTGAACTCATCCCAACAAACATCAGAAGTATCTATTTTGGAAAACATGCAAAAAAATCTGTCTTTTAAGTACTGATTCTTACGAATGTAGTTCAATTCATTAACCTTCACACAAGATGTCTTAGTCTGTTTTCTACATAAAAACCAGAGTTATAATAGGTTAAAAAAAAAAACACCTTTATTCAGTTGATACATTAAAAGGTCACAGTTAAGTGGCTATACCTGGTAATAATATTCTTGTTTCTAGGGACTCTCTGCATAGTCCATAGATCTATAGCAGAGTCGAGAATCACAGGGTGAGAGTACAGAACAGTTCAACTGGTCATTAATAACAGACCCACTCTGATAATAATCCATTAATATACTAGTAAAGTTACTTTCTATGGGACACAACTGGCCATACCTCTCAGCAGCTCACACCAAGGATCATGGGCTTTGGTGAACGCTTACAGAATACTAATTGTATTCCTAGTGACTGCTACGTTCCACATCCAGTCACCAAAAAATGTATTTAGCACCTTGTAATGTGATTTAACCTGGGACAATAAAAGATAACTCCTCCCCTTCATCCTCCTCCTCTTCCTCCTCTTCATCCTCTTCTCACTCCTCATCATCACCCCACTCTCCTCCTCAATAAATTCAGACTCTAGATGAGGAGGTAAGGCAGCACCCAAGCCAACCTCCGCAGAATGGTTCATGGAAGATGAAATAGGAGCAGAATGGTCAGAGGAAAGCTCACAAAGGAGATGACAATGAGAATAAAAACACGAATGAAAAGGTACAATATGTCAGAAAAGACAGTAGAAACACACACCCCAAAAGGAGCCTTCCACGCTTCCCCCCAAAAGGAGCCTTCCTAGCTTATGATGGGAGAGCGGACAAGGTGAGGAGGAAGAGACAAGGAGAACTGACCTATGGGATACTACAGGAACTTCTGATCTAAAATGAAATAAAGCCAGAAGAGTTTTATGCAAAGAAATAACATGATCTAATTTAAATCATGATCTGATTTACATGTTTTTCCCTCAGTTACCAGACTTGTTTCCTAATCACACTTCTGCTTCAAAAAACTGTTCCTGAATGAAATGAGTCATGTGACGTATGTTCCAGTTTGCCCGAGGGAACCTTGTTTTGCCTGTACTGTCTCACTATAATCTCTAATAAAGTCCGCTGTAACTTTCACAAGGGCCCTAGTGGGGACCCTATGTTTATAGTGAACTTAACAATAATGAACACTTTCCTCAGTTGATATTTAGGGCCTTTCTGAGCTTTCTGAGGGCAACTCTCCTTCTTTCTTCTTTTCATGGCCAATGTGCTTACTGGAGCTCTGGTTACCCAAAATGCAATGCTAACGGGATTCAGAATGGGGGTGCGCCCCCTACTTCTCTCTCTTAGCCCATACCTCTGTATTTTGCTAGATCCTCTGAGACAATTTCATTTACAAGTACAGAGACCTGGAGGAGCAGACCTCGAAAATCTCCCAAAGAATTAGGCAGGATGAACGGCTTCTTCAGCATTTTATCAATCTATTGCCCTCTATTGGAATATACCCCAACTGGGTTAATTTTAGGTCTGTTTCTCCTACTAGATTGGTGGGTGATCAATATAGAAAATAGTGCCTCATCTTGCATGTTTTGGGGCCTTAATTCCTCCCCAGAGCTGGTACTTTGTAAGTTACAGTTGTTATATAAGAGAAAAATCAAAGAGTAGAATTAAAGAATGAGATTTTAAAATGAATTCTTCGTTGGTCACAGACGTTATTGTCAGTGAGCGTCAGTATGGTTGCTGTACAATACTCGCAGCCCTGGGTTCAGTTTTTATTACCACAATCCCAACAGCAGTAATACAGAATCCTCTTCACACTGGCGCAATCTACTTCTATTAACATCTCCTAGTCTAATGTGGGATCTTCATTAAGCAGGAACAGTAACTTGTAATGATTAACTAATTAACTAAAGGGAAAAAGGTTTATTGGGGCAAGAAGATTATGTTTATATTTTCAAAAAAAAAACCTCTCAAATTTGTAATAAATTTCTAACTGATTACGATAGAGCAGCTTTATAGATTGCTGGAAAGTGGATCACATACCATTCTTAAGCAATCCCGAGGAAATGTTACTCAGGAAAAGTTTCTGACGCAACTGTAGGACTTCTGCTTCTAAGGCTTCAACCTTTGCTTTCCATCTGGACTCCTGCTGGGTCACCAAGGTGGCCAGGTGCTCTGTATACTCTCTGCTGCTTCTGTCTGCTGGTTTTGAGTGGATAATCGCCAACGCCAGTGCCAGCTTTGAAGTTTTCAAATACCATGTCTGGGTATCCATCTTGGCTTTCGTCCCTATCACATAATAATAAAAAAAATTACAAAATTTCCTTTTAACGTTAACAGTCTGTTTTATTTGAACAAAATAGGTTTTTCAGAGTAGGGCTAATTTAAAAGTACATAATGTAAATTGATTTCAAGGAACAGGAACAAAATTCTCAGGAACTAAGAACTTACATGAGTCTTTATGGGCTTTCCCAGTCCACTCTATGTCTTTTTATGTCCTTGTTCAACTCATGTTTAAATAATCATAGTAGTGAATGGGTGTAGCTTCTGATGTTACTAGGAAACACAATCTCAGAGGCCTCAACCAGACACAAAGAACTAGGAAAATAAGGAATCCTGAGAGTGGGAGAAATAGTCTTCCCCAGGGAAGGACATAAGAACTGGTTATCCGATCCAAATGGTCAGCCTTGAAAACAAACACATGAATAGCATTGCCAGGCTGAGCAGAGGTTGTTTTTAGCAATACATGTATATATACACCTGCACACATATATGTGCAGCAACAATTAATGAATAGCGAGGCCCCAAATTTAAAAGATAGAAAGGAGAGGTTATGGAAAGATTTGAAGAGACAAAAGAGAAGGTGAAAATAATGTGATTAATTTAACAATCTCCAAAAATAATATGATAAAAAAATATCTTTCAAATATTTGTATTGTTGAAGTTGTTTGATACTGTGCTTCCAACGACTCCAATTGCTGCCATGTGGAAACTTTACCATTAACGTTTCACGGTCTTGAAATATAAATACATTTAAAGGGAGAACATGATGCAAAATGGACTTCATTTATTCTCATCCCGTCTACGGAAGGGTAAGTCCTGTGGCCTCCACCATATTTCCCTGCATTATCACAGAGGTTCTGACCATAAAATATGCAATAAAAATGTTTCCTGAGTAGTTGAAACACAGTAGCTGTTCATGCCGGCAATGTCTGCTTCCATATGACACGTTCAGCCATCTGCAGATCAAAGCCAATTGAGTAAAAACTTGAACATCCTCTGAACATGAACAGATTGGTTTTGCTAGATACTTCTTACTGCCATTTAACAACTATACACTGTATTCGATATTTAGGTATCTTGATGACAACATGAAGCTCACAGGAGGATATGCATAGATTATATGTGAATAGTAAACCATTTTATATAAAGGACTTGTGCATTTGTATGTCTTTATAGCTGAGAGGCTCCTAGAACCCATTTCCCCAAGCCCCGAGATGACATGCAAAAATGCAGAGTCAGGTTACAACACTGATCCTGCTAACATGATTTCGCTTTACACCCCATATTTTACCAACTGTACTTCCACTCCTGTAGGGCTGCAGTGTCCGAGTTATTTCCCTTTTACACCTCTACCAATGAATTTTCACCATTTATGATGCCCTGACTCCATTTTAGTTGGCTAAGGCCTGTCTATGTATCCCTTCCTGGATACACTAGTCCCATGGACATTTAAAATTATTTGAAAATTAATGAAATTCCTGAGATATACTCACACCCAAGATCACATGGACTTCTCTGATATCCTGCCATTGATAAAAAAAAATGGCACACTGTAACAAGATTCCTAGTACCAACTTATATTTTTATATTTCTCTCTCTGTCTCTGTCTCTCTCTCCCTCTCGTGTGTGTGTGTGTGTGTGTGTGTGTGTGTGTGTGTGTGTTGTTCCTGAGTGTTAAAAAATGGCACACTGTAACAAGAACCCTAGTACCAACTTATATTTTTATATTTCTCTGTCTCTCTCTGTCTCTGTCTCTGTCTGTCTCTCTCTCCCTCTCCCTCTCTCTCTCGTGTGTGTGTGTGTGTGTGTGTGTGTGTGTGTGTGTGTATTGTTCCTGAGTGTCTCCATTTGTTGAGATCGACATCTCTGCATGTACATGTGGAATTCTGAAATCAATGTTTATTGTGTTCATCTTTATCACTTCTCCAGTTATTTGAGAGACAGTCTCTCTCACTGACCTAAGAACCTTACCATCTTACCCATTTGTTAAACAAGCCGTATGGAAAGCCCAGGGCTTGTCTGCCCTCTTCCTCCCCTGCACTAGGATTACAGACTCGCACAATCACAGCTGCTCTCTAAGTGGCTCTTGGAGATCTGAACCTGGGGCCACATGCTTGCTAACTGAAAATCTCCCCAACCCCTAATGATTCCCTATAACTGTGATAAACACACAACTCGTATGCTCCTCACAGTACTACTTTTATAATGAAAACTGGGCTGACAATGGAATCATTAAGAATAAAATAAGGTCATGATTATAAAACTATTACTTAAGTCATCAAAAATTAGGTATTTGTATGAGACATTTTATTTTGAGGGAAAATTATCAATGATATACTGACCGAAGTAAATGAGAACAGGGACATGGAAAATATACACCAAAGTCTTCAACTGAATAAAAAAGTAGAAACACAAAAACTAAATTAATACTTCTAAGTAATTTTAGAATTATTGATTTTATAACTTCATTTCTCTGTTATCCTAATTATCAACAGACATGTAACACATTTTATTAAACTATCAAAAGGTTCATTTAAAAAATGTGAGTCCAATGACATATTGGGAACTTATCACTGCTGCTGAATAAATACACTGAGGTCTGTACCAGTGAGATGGAAATGCTGATTAGAACTATAGCCCAACTGATTTTAATTTTGGCAACAGTCATCCCACTTGCTGGCCCGTCCTCCATCTGCTGTGTCAGGGATGCAGCTAAGGATTGTGACACTTGTCACCTTGTAACTCTCACAGAAGCATCCTGCTCCCAGGTCACAGACGTGTGGACGGCCCTCTCTGACAAAGCAACCCTACTTGTATATTTAACAACATTAACACACACACACACACACACACACACACACACACACAGAGCAAAAGAAAAAAAAAACCATAGAATCAATTTAAATTTGTTTTAGTTAGAGAAAAAAAAATGCTCACATGCAAATGTATCCAGTGAGGCTACAGCCTGGAAAGGAAAAACAGAAAAATAGTTTGGTGAGTAAAGAGTAAAGAGTTCCCTGGCTCATATGTACAGCCAACTCCACAGCATCTTGCAAAAATACTTAATTGATTTAAGTCGTTTGATTGATTGCATGTTCTGATACTCTGCATGAGGTTTGTCTTTAAATCATGCTATTGGTCATGGGATAAAAAGATCAAATTACTAATCCTTTGGTTAGTTACTAACTCAGGGTATGAACATTAATTAGAATGAAATCAGAAATGAGCAGAATAATTGCTAATACAGATGCTTGTTGCAGAGTTTTAGGGTGCAAATCAAACAGAGAACCCGTGCAGACTATAAACTGCAACTAATCAGATTAGGGTACAGGTAGGTGTGTGTGTGTGTGTGTATGTGTGTGTGTGTGTGTGTGTGTAAGAAAGAGACAGAGACAGACAGAAAAATTTTAAAATTAGAGTAGCCATACAAATGTATTTGCCCTAAAATTTAATGGAAGAATTACAAGCTTCTACGACATACTATATATATATATATATATATATATATATATACACATATATATGTGTGTGTGTGTGTTTTACATGCATATACACATACAAAATGTACAATATATACTATATATACATAGTATATATACTATATATAAACTATATATACATATACTATATACACACATATATACTATATATATACTATACACATATACACATACACATACATATACATATATATGTATAGCCTTTGTCCCCATTTTTGATGCAAAGTTCCTGAATCCTTTAGATTAGAAACTCCTTAGTGGCACTAGATACTTTTGTTCAATTGAGGTAACTTCTATCATGTTTCCAAATGGATACTGGGTGCCAGAAATGGCAAACCAAAACTAGACAGTTGTTGTAATTTTCATTACTAACTCCCCCTTCAACCTTGGGAAGAAGCAGAGATAGAAGACAGAGATAACTGTGGATCGTGCCTAACTAAGGACACCTAGAGCAGCAAATAAGAAAAACAAAACTTTAAAGAATGGGGGACAGAGAGCTCACAGGTCAACAAACACACATATCAGGATTATGGGAGTATGCTGCATACAAAATGAAGGTCTCAGCTTTGTGCACTCCACGACACAGAGACCATTAGAAGCGCTTTGAAGAACTTGGTCCAAGAGGCACATTTCCTCTCTGATTAGTAGATAAAATCCTTTAAAATGGACAGATCCCAGGTGACCTGAAGACCCTGCATGCTGCCCCTGAACTTGTAGTAGTCTTTGTAACTAGGCCATTGTGTAATCTAACACACAAGGGTCCCAAGGGTCAGGAATGAACTGAACGGTTGGACAACTCATTGGATAATTAGAGAGTTTGATGTTACAAGTGGAAAGTACTTTAGTTTCCTAACTATGCTCAGAAAGCCTTTTAAAATTCAATTTATGCACAAATAATTATAGTAAATAATTAAAATGAACATTTAATGTTTCCCAAGTAAGTCTTTAATGTCTTTGATTTTTAGTAGTTTGAAATATAAAGTTTTATATTTATATCATATGCATGTTAGTTTAAATAGGATTTTTCTTTCCACTTGGGAGAATCTCTTACCCATAAAAGTCCTCCACTGAGCTGTGGAATGCTAATCTAGTGGACTCTTATGGCCTCTGGATTCTCCATCTGGCAATGAATGGTACTCTGTCAACATGGTTTCTGTAATTCTACTAGTCCTCTCTCTTCTGCCTCCATAATGAACTGTAGTATGAGATTAATGATCCAAACCTTCTGAACCATCAAAACTGTTTTGAAGTATAATTCAATATTCTTAAGTTGCTTTATTTCCAAGAACACGGATCAAAATCCTATCATAAAAAATCCACACTCCTTTCTATCATACTGGTGAGAATTTAGAATAGAAAATTATTTACAAGAATCAACCCTTACTATGGCATAAGCATCTACAAAACGGTTAAGACCTTGGCTTTAAAATATAACTTGATTTTACCTTTAAAGAAGCATTCACAGGTAAATAGGGAAATTTACTCTCACAAAGGATTCATTGGACATTTTGATTATTAAAAAATCTGTCACCAGATTCAATGGGTAATACTAAAGATTAAAACACTAAAAGCAATGCACAATGCCCATAGTAATTGGAGAGACACAAATTAAAATGATTCTGAGATTCCACCGTCTACTTATCAGAATGGCTAAGATTAAAATTTCCCAAGGACAACACATACAGGGTAGGCTGTGGAGTAAGCAGGGACAGTTCTCCTCTGCTGGTGGGAGTGCAAGCTTGAACAGCCACTCTGGAAATCGATTGGGCAGAAAACTGGAGATAGTTCTACCTCAAGACCCAGCTATACCATAACTCCTGGGCATAAACCCAAAAGATGCTCCACCATCCCACAAGGATACCTGCTAAACTATGCTGAGAGCAGCTTTATTTGTAATAGTCAGAAACTAGAAACAACCTAGATTTATCTCAACTAAAAAATGGACATGGAAAATGTGTTATATCTAAACAATGGACTACTACTCAGCCATTAAACATAAGGACATCAGACATTTCACAGGCAAATGGATAGAACTGGAAAATATCATCCTGAGTGAAGTAGCCGAGACCCAAAGGGACACACATGGTCTGTATGCACTTATAAGGTGATATTAGCCATAAAGTACAGGATAACTAAGCTCTAATCAACAGACCCAAAGAAGCCAAATAACAAGAGGGGGCCAAAGGAGGATGGTCAAATCTTTCTCAGAAGGGCAAACAAAATAGTTATCAGAGATGGAAGGAGGGACCTGGGTGGAAGATGAATTGTGGAGGGGGTGAGGTGGGGAGAGGAGACCCAATAGAGAGAGAGCAGGGTAGAGAAGGCAGAGCAGCTGGGGGACAGGTGCGGTCTCTAGGACTTGCCAGAGACCTGGGATGGGGAGAGGCCCCAGAGGGGAAATTCTAGCTGAGATTCCCAGAAATGGGGAATATGGATCCTAAAGTGGCCCCTTCCAGTAGCCAGGCAGGACTCCCAGTGGAAAGATAAGGCCAGCACCTCACCCATAACCAAAATGTGCCCTGCCTACTAGATGTGCAAGGGCAAAGACAAAGCAGAGTCTGAGGGAATGGCCAACCAATGACAATGACTGCCCCAAACTGAGACCCACTGCATGGGTAAGAACCAATTCCCAACACTATTAATGATATTCTCTTGTGCTTGCAGACAGGAACCTCTAAGAGACACCACCCAACAGCCAATGGTAAGAGATGCAGAGACTCACAGTCAAACACTAGAAGGAGTACAAGATGAATGTGATCTGACAAATTAAAAGTCTTACAAAAGAGCCGGGATGAAGGTGATCTGACAAATTAAAAGTCAAAAAGGAAATACCTATGAACTATGCTAGGAAAATATGTACTTATCAAATATCAATATTGGGTCAGCAGAGCCCTGGAAACATCAGAACAGTAAGCTATTATGAGACTTTTAATATAACTAGTTCACTAGAGTTTGGACAATGTCTAACATTTAATTTTTGGATTAGTTCCCGCTGACAAATTCCCTAATTATTGTTATAGTTTCAGCAAGTAGTTAGCGTGAAGTGCTCAGCAGATTAACATTACGTGAAGTTTTACATAAAAGAACCAGGAGCTACTCAAGATTGCAGCTCTGTCTAATTATTAAAAGGCAGCTTTAGCCTTTCTGGCAGAGTCTGCGTGACGGGAGGGAGGCTGCTAAGATAAAACAACACTGCCTATTTCACATTTCTTTTTTCTTTCTATTTCTGTTCCGCTCCCATCCAAACAGCCAGCTATCTTTTTTTCCCTTCCTGACAAAAAGAGTTAACTCATCATAGATCACAGACTTTAAATCTATAGGCCTCCTGCAAGTATTTTCCTGCATTTGCTTTTTATGTCCTCACACTCTCCGTCCCTTTTCTCCGTTGTCAGAGGGTGCCATCTGCTTTGAATGTCTGCATGGAAACAATGTATCACAGACATTTTATGAATTCCAAAAGGTGCACTGGCTTGGACAACAAATCATGTTGGGTGTCACCATCAGTTTCTACTTCGCAGATTCATAAAAGAGGTGCAGAGGGTTACTACGTATGTGTATTTTAAAATATATAGTTTAGGAGAATTATCAGTGCCTCTCAGGTACACTGCTATTTCATCAGATGGAATCGGTATAATCCTGAAAGCATACACAAAATGCCTGAATTACAAGACATATGAAACATCTGAGGAACTCTATGACTCAAGCACATAAACTCCTCAAATTTGTATTATTTAAAACATGGGTTCTATATATGAAAAAAAGCTACACATCATGAAATGAAGAGATTGTACTGAACATAGAATCAAGAAACAGCTAGGAAAATTAGCAGAGCCCTTTCCACAATCCCAGGGCTGAGGGAGAGCGGCAGCCGCCCTCCGAGGATCAGCTAAGCCAGGTCTTCCGCTCTGAGGGATAAAGAACTAGAGGGAAGATGGACGAGCAAGTCTCCAAGGACACACAAGCACGGCCCAAATAATGGCTATTTTGTAAATAACACATTACACACACACACACACACACACACACACACACACACCAAAAAAAAAAAAACCCCAAAAACCTGATTTCTATTATGTGACACCTATTTGAACTTTGTTTCTGTATAATCCGAGGAACTGAACCCAATAAACAACAGAAGCCCACAGAAACATTTTCCTTCAAATTTGTAGAGGACTACAAATCCCTGCTAGCAACTGGCAGCATTTCATGGCCCCTTTCAGGGCTTCATTTTTTTTAAGACAATCTAATACCTTCTTTTTCTGCTTACATTTATGTTTTAAAGCAAGCTAGATTGCAAATCGAGTTTCACAACCATAAATCATACATTAAGAAACAGAGACGATAAGCATTAAACATCAGCATATGATAATTGCTATACCACTTACAACAGCTAGGGAAGTAGAAACTTCAGAAACATGCTAAGCCGTATTTCAACAGATGATAAAGAAAATATAATATGCATACACACATGTGCACACCACAGGCACAAAATGGATTTTTTCAGCTATAAAATAAAATGAAGCAAGATGTTCTTTGTAAAGGAGCAAAAATAATCAGATTTAAAAAATATAATTATATGAGTCTGAGTCTCTCTCAGACTCAAGTCTAGACTTAAATTTATAAGTGTGTGTGTGCACATGTATGCATATATGGGCATATGTGCCAGGAGGTGGTGGCGCACGCCTTTAATCCCAGCACTTGGGAGGCAGAGGCAGGCAGATTTCTGAGTTCGAGGCCACCCTGGTCTACAGAGTGAGTTCCAGGGCAGCCAGGGCTACACAGAGAAACCCTGTCTCAAAAATACAAACAAACAAACAAAAAAGCAAAAAACAAAAACAAAAAAACCAAAAACAAATATATGGGTATATGTGCCTGAGAGCACGAGTCCTAAAAGAAGAATAAAAGACTCCATGAGCATTGTTTTTCATAAAAGGCCATTGTCCTTCGTAGATGTGACTGGAATGTTTTGTTAATTTTAGTCAATTTCAGTACATTTTTTTTTTCGGGACATTTACTTACTTGATCCTAAGTTGTCAATTCAATTAGCACAGATTGTGCATAACTTCATTACTTTCTTTTCTGTGCTCAAAGCAGGTTTTCCTCCTTAAAAATCAACCCCTTAATATGAAAAGTGGTAAGTGCATTTTGAAATGTCTGAGTAACATATATGTGACACGTATGTCTTCATTATCCATTGTTCTACTTGTCTCCTCCTCTGTCCTGCTTCGGACTCAGCGCCTGCTGCCTGCTGCACTCCCTGCTCCACTCCGCCCGCCCCTCTCTCTGCTATTATGTTACACATATGTTTTTACCTTTTTAAAACAATCTGTCTCCTTCCCTATCTCATGGTTCCAAATCAACTGAGAGATTCTTTGACTCATCAATTTTAAAAAAAGATAATTAATATTTTCATTTTTAGTATTTAAAATACACTGTAGACTATATTAACTAACGTTTTATTCCCTTGTTATGGAAGTCTTTAAAACCAAAACAGAACATAAGTGAACGCAGAGAAAATGACA
The DNA here is from genome assembly GCA_964023405.1 of Apodemus agrarius. NCBI lineage: Eukaryota > Metazoa > Chordata > Mammalia > Rodentia > Muridae > Apodemus > Apodemus agrarius. The sequence goes on along the minus strand of OZ030012.1, from coordinate 85,272,344 downwards.
AGTTTTACTTCATTAAAATGTCAAGCTTTTGTCCATGGAGTCACCATAAAACCAAGAAAAAGGAACCCATGGTCTAGGTAATTACATTCTCAATAAATACATTTCAATAAGGGATTAATATTCACAATATCAAAAATACATATAAATCAATAGGCAAATGAGAACACATTAGAACAAGTGGCCAGAATATGAAAAAAATGTGCTCACAAAAATAGTATATGAATGTGAAATGGATAGACATACTGAAGAAATGTTCAAGTGATCACAACGTCATTGTATTTATTAATATATTCATAATATATTTACTAATATAATCATATCTAAACAAATTCACATGCTTAAAAGTCATTTAAGTAGTGAAAAATAAAGTAAAAGTACACTTTAAGATAAATGAATTTTGATTTTTAAAATGTCATTAATTGCAGCTTTATGAAATTAATATAAGAGCTTTATTCTCTTAAGATACAATCAGAACACAAAGGAAAGTGTAGGTGACAAAATCCAAAATTTAAAATACCCAGGCTAATCCTGAGCTCAGCGTATGGCCCAGGCACTTGAACTCAGGGCCTTCCTGCCATAGCCTCCTCAGTATGTAGACTGTACAGCAGACTAAGGAAGTCGGAACTGACATCAAAATAAAGAAAAATATTCAGGGTATATCACAATGGGACAGTGTTTTCCTACCAAGAGTGGCACTCTGCCACTGGTCTCCAGCACCAGTGGCATAAAGTATCTCCTGTCCTTCCTTGTTAAGATTTAACCTTACAGTAGGGGTTTAGTTACACTGGTTTATAATTGTTGTGTCATTTTTAATGACTTCCTGTGTGTCTGAAAATGTTATAATATATTCTCACTTTTAAGATTGATTGAACGCTGGTGTGTTTTGAAATAGGTGCCCAAAGATGGATTCTGACTAACAAATTCATATAGTTCACATATTCAAATCCAACCCAACTGCTGAAGGAAGCATTTACTATAAATCTCCTTTTTACCAGAAATGTAAAGACTCATCATTTTAAAAATCATTGTTCTGTCTTTTCCAACAAAAATACTCCCTTCAATTCCACCTAAGACCTCCTGATCTCATCCTTCCACATATATGCTGAGGATACATAGGAAGGTAGTGTTTCTCAAGTGAACTACCATAACAAAAGTATATGCATGTCTGCACCATTTTTTAATGTGGTCTCAAAACCCTTTAAACAGCAAGAAGCAATAAAATGCTTACCTCACACTGAAACCCACCACATGCTACAGCGTAAGGCAAAGCCTGCCTCTTCTTGCAGCCTTCTCTAGCAGGGTAGCCCAGGGGCCTTCCCTGCTCCAAGTGCTGCTGGAGCACGCCACACCATCAACACCAATCTGAGATCCTAATCGAGTACCACCAGCATCATCCTTTCTGTCCAACAGTATAAACCTCCTCGGGGGATGAAGACTGCCTTAGCACTTGTAAGGTGTAAGTGGGAAGATACACTGAACTAGAACAGCTAGCAGAGAGCCTGAGCCACAGAACCCAAAGCATCAAACTCTGTCTTGCATGCTGAATCCAGCTCTTGTACATATACATATACATATACATATACATATACACATACACATACACATACACATACACATACACATACACATATACATATATTACTGATATATATATATATATATATATATATATATCAGTAATATATCTAAATCGGCAATAATTCCTTATATCATAGGATTGTGTCTAAATCGGCAATAATTCCTTATTTAAAAGTTATGAATATAGCAAAATACTAAATAAAATTCTTGCTAACCGAATCCAAGAGCACATCAAAACAATCATCCACCATGATCAAGTAGGCTTCATCCCAGGGATGCAGGGATGGTTCAATGTACGGAAATCCATCAATGTAATCCACTACATAAACAAACTGAAAGAAAAAAACCACATGGTCATCTCATTAGATGCTGAAAAAGCATTCGACAAAATTCAGCATCCTTTCATGCTAAAAGTCTTGGAAAGAGCAGGAATTCAAGGCCCATACCTAAACATAGTAAAAGCAATCTACAGCAAACCAGTAGCCAACATCAAAATAAATGGAGAGAAACTTGAAGCAATCCCACTAAAATCAGGGACTAGACAAGGCTGCCCTCTCTCTCCATATCTTTTCAATATAGTACTTGAAGTTCTAGCAAGAGCAATTAGACAACATAAGGAAGTCAAAGGGATACAAATTGGAAAGGAAGAAGTCAAACTATCATTATTTGCAGACAATATGATAGTTTACCTAAGCGACCCAAAAAACTCCACCAGAGAAATTCTACAGCTGATAAACAACATCAGCAAAGTGGCAGGTTATAAAATTAATTCAAGCAAGTCAGTGGCCTTCTTGTACTCAAAGGACAAGCAGGCTGAGAAAGAAATTAGGGAAATAACACCCTTCACAATAGCCAAAAACAACATAAAGTATCTTGGCGTAACTCTAACCAAACAAGCGAAAGATCTGTACAACAGGAACTTCAAGTCCTTGAAGAAAGAAATCGAAGAAGACCTCAGAAGATGGAAAAATATTTCTTGCTCCTGGATTGGCAGGATCAATATAGTAAAAATGGCCATCTTGCCAAAAGCAATATACAGATTCAATGCGATCCCCATCAAAATCCCAACTCAATTCTTCATAGATCTAGAAAGAGCAATTCTCAAATTCATCTGGAGCAACAAAAAACCCAGGATAGCTAAAACTATTCTCAACAATAAAAGGACTTCTGGGGGAATCAATATCCCTGACCTCAAGCAGTACTACAGAGCAATTGTGTTAAAAATTGCATGGTATTGGTATAGCAACAGGCAAGCAGATCAATGGAACAGGATTGAAGACCCAGAAATGAACCCACAGACTTATGGTCACTTGATCTTTGATAAAGGAGCCACAACCATCCAGTGGAATAAAGATAGCCTTTTCAACAAATGGTGCTGGTTCAACTGGAGGTCAACATGCAGAAGAATGCGAATTGACCCACTCTTATCTCTTTGCACTAAGATCAACTCCAAGTGGATCAAGGACCTCCACATAAAACCAGACACACTGAAACTATTAGAAAAGAAACTTGGGAAGACCCTGGAGGACCTGGGCACAGGGGAAAAGTTCGTGAACAGAACACCAATAGCTTACGCACTAAGATCAAGAATCGACAAATGGGACCTCATAAAATTACAAAGTTTCTGCAAAGCAAAGGACACTGTCAGAAGGACAAAACGGCAACCAACAAAGTGGGAAAAGATCTTCACCAACCCCACACCCGACAGAGGGCTAATATCCAATATATACAAAGAACTCAAGATGTTAGACCACAAAGAACCAAATAACCCTATCAAAAAATGGGGCACAGAGCTAAACAAAGAATTTTCACCAGAAGAAATTCGGATGGCCGAGAAACACCTTAAGAGATGTTCAACATCATTAGTCATTAGGGAAATGCAAATCAAAACAACCCTGAGATTCCACCTCATACCAGTCAGAATGGCTAAGATTAAAAACTCAAGAGACAACAAGTGCTGGCGAGGATGTGGAGAAAGAGGAACACTCCTCCACTGTTGATGGGATTGCAAAATGGTAAAACCGCTCTGGAAATCAGTTTGGCAGTTCCTCAGAAAATTGGGCATGCCACTTCCAGAGGACCCTGGCATACCACTCCTGGGCATATACCCAGAGGATTCCCCTGCATGCAATAAAGACACATGCTCCACTATGTTTATAGCAGCCTTGTTTATAATAGCCAGAAATTGGAAGGAGCCCAAATATCCCTCAAAGGAGGAATGGATACAGAAAATGTGGTATATTTATACAATGGAATACTACTCAGCAATTAAAAATAATGAATTCATGCAATTTGTAGGTAAATGGTTAGACCTGGAAAATATCATCCTGAGTGAATTAACCCAATCACAAAAGAATGCACATGAAATGCAATCACTGATAAGTGGATATTAATGAGCCCAGAAGCCCTAAATACTCAAGACACAAATAGCAAGTCAAATGATTCCCAAGAAGAAGAAAGGATAGGACAGTGGGCCTGTAAAGATTGCATGCAGTTTAGTAAAGAAACCAAGGGGGGAGGGGGAATGATTGGGGAATAGTTGGGGGGGAGAGGAACTATTGGAAGTATGGTGGGTGGGAACTGGGAAAGGGGAAAGCCTTTGGAATGTAAACATAGAATATAGAAAATAAAAAAAAAAAGTTATGACGAAGCTATCAAAATGGCTCAAAGGGTGAAAGTATTTGGCGCCAAGCAGAAGGAGGTGAGTTAAATCACAGAGACCATATGGTAGGAGAGAACGCCCTCCGTTTGCCATCTGACGCCACACCTGTGCTGTGTTGTGTGTACGAACACACAGAGAAATACACATCAGAGTAAAACCTTTGAGTTACAGGGACACCGGGCATCAGCAGCATCCACGGCATCTGCAGCACCTGTAGTGCCCACCGATACTCTTTCTACTGCTGTCAGAGTTACACTATGATTCTACTGTTTAATCTGAGGAAAAACAGATTCCGAGAAGTTTCTTAACAACGTAATTCTTTATTTTTTGCTTTTTCTTTTGCTTTCTTACTTTTCTTTTCATTTAGCAATTAACAGTAATCAGTCCTCCCTACCCCCTTGATACCAATCAGTGAGCCCAAATCTAAATTACAGCTCTTTGTGTAATGTGATGAACAATTATTCACATTGATTCCCAAATGTTCATTCCCAAGCAATGGTATGTTATCTTAACAAAAGCTACAATCACAATTGTTGTTAATAATGAAGATTGTATAATGAAATTATATTACTGATGAAATCATTTTAATTCTAATATACTTCATAAATATGTCAAGATATTTTCACATATTTATCATAAATACATATCCTAAAATATATGTATCCCTCCCCTTTGGATATCAAATGGAATGGAAAACACAGTACATCTATTGGTTATCTTCTGCCCTAATAGTTGTACTTGCAAAGCTTTTGTAGTTAGTGATGATAGATTTATAGCATAGTGCTGAAACCTCCTTTGTTATTAAAAACATTTCTAAACACATTAGAAATGACTTTGAGCAGCCACGAGTGTTTTCCAGCACCTTGACCAATTATGATTCTGCAGGTTTAAAATCAGAAGCCCCTGACACAGCCCTAACGACCTAATGATGGGCAGCATCATTTGATCTTGTTAGATGTGCAAACACTCAACAAGAATTACTGCACATGTCAATAATTCATAGGTCTAGAGTCAACTCTCTGAGTATGGAAATTATATCCATCTCTTCTTTTCCCCCTGCATCCAAAGACACCTTCTGACTATCAAGAAATTCTTTCCCATTCACCCTGCCAACTGATAGGTCACCTGTTGCAGTCAGATGTTCTGCTGAGTTCAATTGGTTTCTCCCATTAAAGCCAGGCAGTCAGCTAACTGCTGTGCATTACTCTAACAACAAAACAGCAACTTCTTGGGAAACTTTCCTTCCTCACAGTGACCATATCCTACATAAACCATATGGAAATAAACAAAGTTTTCTGTAGTGGATTTGGCCTAATGCTGATTGTATATTAATGCCTTTTTGGGTCCCCCAAATTGGTTGCACAAGAATCACCGAGGGACCCTACACCAAGTTAATTCTGATTGCCATCAGCCAATAGCTGGGAAGAAGAGGCACAGGCAGGATTTGGATTTCCAGGGCTAGGGACCAGGAGGAAGAGGAGGGTAGATCTGTTGTGCCAGAAGAATGTGCAGGAGACTGGAAATGCCACGCCTTAGAGGAGTGCAGGACAGAGTCAAAGTCGCCGCGTGAAGGAGCTAAGAGAGTACAGTCCAGTTGGGCAGCCCTCTGGGTCCAGAGCAGCCAAGATAGAAAATAGAATTAGTGATAACTCAGGAATGAGCATGTGGAGGTTAGGCAGTGGCCCAGCCATTGTGCTGTGTAAGGTGTATTAAAATCTACAGGCTGTGGGTATGTCTTTCATTCAGGAACATAACCACTGAGGTGGGTAGCGACCCCACTGCCAGGCTTTTATAATATTTATTCAACAGTTTACTCACAACTCAAGGAATATTTCTTAAAATCTGCCCACCGGGGGTGGGGAGGGAAGCAGGTCCCCGGTACAGTGTTTCTTAACCTGAGGGTCACAAACCCTTTGTGAGGGTCTGAACCTTTTGAACAGGGATCACCTAAGACCATCAGAAAACAAACATATTTGCATTACAATTCATAGCACTAGGAAAATTACAGTCATGTATGGTTGGGGGGGTCCCCACAACATGAAGCACTGTATTGAAGGGTTACTGCATTAGGAAGGTTGAGAGTCACAGTGCTGGAGCCTCCCCATTCTGTACACGTCTGTTTCTCACCTGCTGACGTGTCATCAGCTACTAATACCAAAAAAACATGCTAATGAGGAGATATCCAACAGTCCAAGGCCATGGTCATTTTCAAGGACAAAACAAAAAACCAAACCAAAACAAAAACCCTGTTAGATACACTATCAATCAAAAAATCAAGATGAAGTGCCCCAGAGAGATCACTTCAACAACAACAACAACAACAATGTTGGCCTACATTTACCCCCTGAGCTATGACTCTGGCCCACCAAAACATAAAACTAATGATAAAGTTCGTTTTTATCCTAACTAGTTTTTATAGAGTTTTAGCATTCTAATTCTCAGCAGCAGAAAATGTGGTACACGCAACTATTTTGTCAGACAACATTTCTGACCAATAAGTATACAAGACTGAAAAATCAAAAGAAAAATTAATATAGTTTCCCATTGTACATCTCTTTTTTCTCCCCACTAAAACCATGAGCAAGGCAGGCAAGATGGTTTAGCAGGATAACGGAACCCGCCATGCAAGACTATCAACCTGAGCTCAGTCCCTAAAAATACGTAAATGTGACTGGAGAGAACTGACTACACCAAGTTGTCCTCTGACCTACACATGCAGACACACAAATTAATAATAATAATAATAATAATATAATAATAATAATAAGTAGTAGTAGTAGTAGTAGTAGTAGTAGTAGTAACATTGTTATTACTATTAATTTCAAAACTTAGAATGTGATCAGCTTCTCCCCTGAGCCCTTTGGTGGGCAAAGCATCCTGAAATGCAAGTGTGAGGGCAATTCACTGATTTCTCTAACAAATATCTGCTGGCCACATACTACATCAAGTCCTTAAAGAATGTGGCAGTGATGGAAACAGGTAGCTGATTTAGTGTTTTAATTCATTTAGGAGGAGTCACTAGGAAAATAAGCAGAGGGTACATATTTCAGATTGTGATACACATCTATGAACAAATCGCAAAATAAACAGCAAGGTAAAATTGTCCCAATTTCCAAGAGTAATCAGAAATGACCTCAACTGGCATGTGACTTCCCAGCAAAGATGCCTAGAGAATCTCAGCTGGTATTTAAGGATACAGAAATGCATGCCTAGGAGATGGAAGTGAAAGGCGGTGGTTGAAATCCATACACAGAAGTCCCAAGCGTGGCTTTATTTGTCTCCCCTAAGAATGCTATGGCCAGATGGAGCTGCCAGAACTCAGTGCACACTCAGACAGCCCGCAAGCAAAAGGGGAAAGACAGACATTAAAGATTTTTCCAGAAGCAGAAGTAGAGCCAACAGGTAGAAATTACAGGGAGACAAATTTCCAATAACCAGACAAATAAGATACCTGCTGATAAGAGCTATCCAATAATAGACTGCGCCGTCTTGTGACGTTATGAAATTCCAATTACTGGAGTTACTCAAGCAGAAGCTGAGCAGCTATCAGCCTAGGATGAGGACAGATTTCAGCACTGATATGACAGTCCAGTTTGGCCACCATCTTTTCCAATTCTGACTCTGTAATTACAGAAGTGCTCAAAAGGTTCTATAGGACAACGGGAAGTTCCCACTATGAATAAAGGCCAAAGTTGTGGTTAATGTGAAGGCGCCAGCACTCAGATATTTGTTTGCTTGGTCCCCACAAGCCTGCTTGCTTATCTGAAAAATAAGGCAAATGGTATAAGCTATCATATAGCTATGATGAATATTAAATGAGATAATTCATATAGAAGATTTAATCCAGCACTTGGCTCATGGGAGGAATGTTAATGATTCTGTTATAATACTGATATGTGTATCTAAGATATATATATATATATATATATATATATATATATATATATGTGTGTGTGTGTGTGTATGTATGTATATATATACATATATATGTATATTTACACTCTCTCTATATAGTATAAATTCATTACTCTCTGCTTTCAGTTTTTTGCTCAGCACCAGGAAGAGTACAATGAGTGCCCAAAGTTGAATGCTTATAGCCTAATTATAACATGACAATACTAAAATTGCAGGAACAACAAAAATTGATGGATTTTTTTCAAATGTAGTCATGTTACACTTCTCTTCCATGTAAGATAAATATTTTTACATCATATTTTAAAAGTTTGAGTTACTGATTTGAAACTTATGAAAAAGATATACCTTTTTAAGTCTTTGGAGACTTCAGTTGCTATTATAGGTCTCTGTGATGTATGCGTGTCAGTCCAGGCACACATACCACGGCACACTTGTGGAAGTCACAGGAAAACACTGTGGAGTCAGTTTGCTCCTTCTACCTTTATATCAGTGTCATCAGTGTCGAGCAACAGCCAGCCAAACCATTTTCACAGCATCCAGAATTTTCTTATTGGAACAACTGTTAAAATTTAAGAACCTGACACATGCCTATATTCTTAGCACTGTACGGTGGAGACAGGAGGATTCCTGGGCCTGCTGGCCAGCTAGTCTAGCCAAATTGGCAAGAATTTATTAAATCATCCTATCTACAAATACATACATGCATATATAGATAGATACATATATACATACATATACACATATATTGACCAATATTTTAAAGCAAGCAATGGTTTATTGCACCATGACTTCTTTTGATGGGGTACATCTTTTCAAATTAATCAGCAAGCTCATTACATTTGGATTTATCACATATTTCTGCTCAATGGGCAATATAGTGAATCTTCTTAGCATTGCTTAATTGATTGACGAAGAACTCTCATAACTGTACTGTTAAAAGTTACTTTCATGAAGAAACAAGAGATCCCAATAACTCGGATTACCTTTCCTAACAAAGATGTTAGACAGAATTTAATTAAATATCTGTTTTACAATAAATATCGGAATCTGCAACACTGTACATCTCTTTTTAGATAGTAGCCATTCTAAATCAAAAGACATTGTATGCATATATGCAATCCTCAAAAACAATAAAATTTTTCTTAAAAGAGAGAGAGAGAGAGAGAGAGAGAGAGAGAGAGAGAGAGAGAGAAAGCAGTGTGGGAATGACTGCTCTGTAGTTAAAGAGAGCTTTTTGCTTTTTCAGAAGCCCAGAGTTACCATTCCCAAAACTCACATTGGGAGCTCACAACCTCCCACAACTGCAGCTCCAGGAGATTCAATGTCCTTCTTACCCCCAAGGGCATCTACGTAAATACACATGTACACATGTACAATTCAAAATCTCTCTTTTTTTTTTTTTAAAAAAAGGCAGATTTCAGACATGCAAACATGTTTGGATATTGGAGGAGAAATGCAGTATAAAGATAGGGATAAAATGCTATTCACTAGAAACACTAAAGATTGCCAGAAAACCATCAGAAATAAGGACAGATACGTGCTACAGAGTCCTTCTCACAACCCTCCAAGGAACCAAACTCAGCCACTTAACAGTAACACACCCTCAGCATGAGAAAATAAATGCCCTCTTCAAAAGAAATTCAGAACTTAAATAACAAAGCCACCTATTACTTGCAAATACTTTCTTTAGGGCTGGAGAGATGACTCAGTGGGTAAGAACACTAACTGTTCTTCCAAAGGTCCTGGAGTTCAAATTCCAGCAATCACATGCTGGCTCACAACCATCCGTAATGAGATCTGACGCCCTCTTTTGATGTGTCTGAAGACAGCCGCACTGTAGTCATATAACAAATAGATTTAAAAAACTTTCTTTAATTTTTTATTTATGTGCACGTGTGTATGTCTGCGTGGGCATACATCCTGTGTTTGTGGTGCTGGGGAAAAGGCTCAGAGGCTCTGAAAAAGCATGCATGAGGTCTTAAACACTGACTTAACTCTCCAGACCTCAAATGAATTATTAATAAGCACAAGTCAGAGGCAAGTATTTTATGTATGTATTTTAACAACAGAAAAAAAAAGAGAGAGAGAAAAGGATCTAGAAAGTCTGCCAATCTTTGCAGACAGTGGCATGTGCCTAACTTAATTTTCCACTACCAAGTTGTTATTATGAATAAAATGACCTGTTATCCATAGAGACAAAAAATAGCCATACACTTAAACAATGAGAGAAAATCTGCCCTTAGAACAAAACACTGATATATCTTTTGATATTTACTTCTGCTGTGGAAAATATAACATTTTTTAAAAAAAGAATGATTTTTTAAAAAGCATGATTTAAAAAAGAAGAAAAAAAATCTTGGGGCTGGGTGCCTAGTCTCCCCTAAGCATATGTGAGGCCCTGTGTTAAGCCCCATCGCCACAAAAAGAATAATGTAAAATAGAAGAGGAGAAAAACAAAGGTTACTACAAATCACAGTTTTTGAGATACAAAGCATTTGAACTATTGCTCATCAGCATAACTGATTCTTCCAATAACCCAGATGGAAAAGAAGCACAAAAAATAACCTGTCCAGAATCACACATCAGGAAATAAGGACGACAATCCGAGCCTGCAACCTTTACTCTTTCTATACTGCTGCCAAGTGAACAGGGTAAATTAGCATCTGTGGCACTCAAGCATATTTCAGGTATCATGATAAGCAACACCAAATCCACGCTATAGATCACGATCTCCTAAGAGCTTCACATCAGAAGGAAGGTCTAGCCTGTCACCTAATGACGGAATTAGAAGTACAGCCAGGCTACAGAGACTCGGACGATATTGAAATTTTGATTACCTAAGGATCCACTCTTGGAAATCCCTACAGTCTGTACTCTAATTATTATTCCCACGTCTGCACTTGATGGTAAAACAGCATAAAGTTCACTTTCCTAAATCACTCTCCAAGGATTAGAAAAGAGCAATCAAGCGCTCCCTCGGCAGATTCCACATCTCTCTCTCCCGGCTGCACAGCTCATCAGTTCATCAGGCCTGTGTCCGCTGATGATTGTCTGACTTGGAAAAAATCCTCTCTGGTGACACCCAGCACCAAACCTACAATTGAGTGATGAAGAGGATCAGTTAAAACTCCTGAAGTTTTTCTCAATTCCATCCAAGAGGATATTAAGCTGCAGGTCAGTTCTGCGAAAATCGTTTGGGAAATAAAGGAAAATAAGATTGAGAAAATGGGACCTTGAAGGCCAGTGGGTGAAATCTGAACTTCCTACATTAGGCTAGGAGATAGCTTGGGCTTCTGAGCGGATGAGTGATCAATTTAAGTGGTATCTGAAGAAGCGTATTCAACTTGAGATGAGACGCTGGAGAGATGTTGACACTAGAAAAAAAAAAAGGAATCTAAAAGAATCTGGCCCAAACAGCACCAATGTGCACAAAAGAGGCCAGAAGCTCAGACGGTCGCTACCAGCATGGACAGAAGGGAAGGAAGGCTCGAATGGGACTCCAACATCAGGTTCATGAAGTGACAGACCCTAGCCAGAAACACATACTAAAAGGGCCTGAAAGTAAAGAGATTTAGAATAATGCTGATAAAATATACAACCAAAAAAACTTGGGCTTTTCATTTGATTGTTTCCTTAATCCTTTACCGCACCTAAGGTTATTATGCATGAATGGAAAAATGGGAGGCTGACATATTATTTGATTTTATGCAACAGCCATCTTTTTTTTTTCAGCACAGGCTGGGAAACATGGTTTTTGTCTAGTATTTACCATCCTCTTAACAGTGACCTTTATCCATATGCTGTCTGACTTGTGCCCAATGGTATTCACACACACACACACACACACACACACACACACACACATTTGAACAATTCTTCCATTGTTCTGAGAATGATTAAACAGTCATCACTCTGGGGTATGAAATAAGGTTTTGTTGGGTTTTTCATCGTGCAATGACAGGTATTCTTATATGTGTATATATATACACATAAAATCTAGTTACATATATATATATATATATATATATGTATTATCTAGTTGCAGTAGATACTATTCATCATCATATTAATGGATGAAATTCATAAGTATTTTAACAGATAAAACTTGCATAACAATGAATTAATTAGGGTATAGATATCAGAAAAATACAGTTCTGGGAAGCAGTAATCTTTTCATAACTATGTTAAATATTCTATGCACTGTTATAGAAAAGCAGGATATTAAACAGTCTTATATTGTCAGTCAGCATTCAGAATCAATGATTCTGAATGTCTGGTTGTACCAGACACTGGAGACACAGAAGTCCCTTCCCTCTGGGCTTTTAATCTGAAGAGGAGACAATAGAATTAGTAGAATAATAAACAAATTACAAACAGAAAATGGTTGATAAGCCTTTGGTCAGGTATGGTATAAGTGAAGAAGGAAAAGTACATTTTTCCTTCCATTGTTCTGAGAAGGATTAAACAGTCATCACTCTGGAGTATGAAATAAGGTTTTGTTGGCTTTTTCATCCTGCAATGACAGGTATTCTTCTAAGCAGAAGGATGATAGAGGAAAAGCAGTAGCCTTTGAAATACATTTTCTACCATACTAAAGACAGAATGTTACATCTCTCTCACCAGCCATCAAAATTAGTTTCTAATATACTGTTCTATCATTCTATTCATTACAGCTAAACTAAAGCATGTGTTAAATAAAAGAGGGTTTATTGTCCAGAGTTTTGCCATGGTGAAAGCAATCTAATCAGAAATGAAATAAGGAATGAATTCACTGAATACATAAGCAGGCAGAATTGGAAAGCTGAGAAATATCTGAGAGCCCTATTAAAAATAAATTGGGCTTTCATTATAAAGACCAACTAAATTTAAAGTTTTACTTAAAGATTCACTTCTAAACATTTCCTTGAAGTCATTTTGATGTTCAAACAAAAAGGTGATACATTTGTGTTTTGTGAAATTTACAAGATATAGTACGTATAATGGTAAACAGGTCAGAGAATTAATGTTCAGAAAAAAAGGGAAGTTCAAAAAACAAATAAGCAGAAAGGCGATATAACATACAAAACAGATACAATATACAATAATACAGATGTGTCGTGGTTTATTATTAAAAAATTAAATGTAAATAAAATATAGTAAAATATTCGAAATAATGTTCCCTAAAATAATTAAATTATAATTAGCATACATTTTGGTATTTTGGGTAAAAACAAATAAAACTTTATTAATTGGTACTGTAATTTTTAAGATAGTTTATCCCGTTGGTTGAAAGTCTTTAATTATAGCTAAGTCTGCAATAGAAGGAAAAGCTTAAGTGATTATTAAAGACAACTGTTCATATCATGTGTGGTGCCTGCATAAGGACAGCTAAGGAGTGAGCCGCACAGGTCCACAGTCTATCACATCTATGGAAATAAGGGAGAAGGAGATGTTGCTCCTTTTCATATTTATCTTCCAGGTAAAGTTATCCTCCCCATCAAGGGTCAGTCCAGCATGATCAGACAACATGTTTGAATAGGGATTCTGCCTTGGCACCACAACTGCAGACAGAGGTAGCAAATACTGTCAAAAGAATAGGATGGCATCTAAACAAGACTTATTCCAAGAAGCCCCAATAAAGAGGTCAGAGACTGTATGGAAGGGGTGTGTGTACATTCCATCAGTCAGGTAGATAAGGTGTGAGAATGTAAACACTCGTGAGTCCCCTACTGAAGAAGGTGTTCACGCCTGGAAGGGTATGATAGAGTTGTAGTAGGCAACCTCAGTTTGTGATTACAAACGTTAAAGAAGTCACCTTCCAGGACCATTCTGACCCTGAGATCCTAAAAGCAGACCCTAGAAGCAGATGGGGGGGCTAGATGGCTAGAGGTAAGAGCAGTTGCCACCTCGTGGTTGGAGTTCCATCTTTAGACCCCACATGGCACAAGAGAACTGACCTCTTGTGATGTCCACACATGCCCCATGGCTGATTAGAGACCATTTCTAAATGGAGCAACTAAAAAGATAACACAGTGACCCAGGATCTAGTAATCACAGCAATACAAAAGATGCGCCCCTCCATTCCCAAAGCCTAAAGGCATACGAGGAGAGATCAGTTGGGAGAACTGCATGAGAGAGTTGAGTACGAGTAGGACCTGGATGGGGGATTCTGGGTCAACTTAAGGCATGTAGGAAGAAGCAGGAACTAGCAGGGTACAGTGTTCTAAGAATCTCCAAGACTGGCACAGTATCTGGAGGGACACGAGCATCACAGATGCTAACAAAGCCATACAGAGCAGAGGACCGTCTAGGCAAGCCCATGACAGAGAGGGGCTCAAACACATTTTCTGAGTAGTCTTCCAACAACACTATTTTCATTTGTACTGGTAGAGATTCACAAACCTAATGTTTCTTACTGTCATTTTATTTTAGCTACCTCTTGTTTCTTCACTCTTCTTCCTCAAATTTGTTTCTTGAACTGAGTACTCAAAGTAAATATCTGTTCCAGTCAAAGTGGTAGTATTTTAGAGTCCTGTCACATAACCTGGAAATCAACTGTACAAGGCCCTGGCCTACCTAGGTCAGTCTTCAACCAGATAACCTTGCTAGTTATTACTTTGTTCAACAAATACACTTAATAAGCCCTTACCTATCAGACACTATGCTATAAATAAAGATATAACAGTCAATAAAAATAGTCCATCTCTGCCTTTCTGTAGTATTCAGCTATCAATCATTCTTATCTGTAGTAGTGTGTTTCGGTAGGAAATCTCAGAGGTGCTATAAATCAGACATTAGCAAATGTCAAATGAGGGCATCCTGTCTCTATAAAACATAAAACCAAAAAACATAAAATAAAGTAGCCATATTCATTTGATTATGTACAGCTGCTTTTGCATTAGAGCCTCAGAGCTATGTAGAGGCAATATAAACAGTATAGCCTAAAAAGCCTTAAGCAGTGACTCTCTGGCAGATATGAAATGTCGGACAGCCCTTGCTCCAAATAAAATCTAGTGTTTTAAACTGATTTATTTATATTTAAAGACATACGGATATGCTTTAACACACACACACACACACACATACATACACACACATACACACACACACACATACACACACACACACACACACACACACACACACACCTGGCTGCCCTACTTGAAAACCATATCACGAAGAGAGCTGGCATTTTGCATAATATTTCAGCTGTTGTTATTTTATTTTCATTTATATTTCCATTGCTAAAACCAGTAATAAAAAAGTCACATGATAATATTGTTCACTAAAGGCTTTACTCTCTTCAAGTAATGACAACATTTTATCTTTTCTCTAGTCTTCATTAATCACCTTCTTCCACATTAAAGAAGAGCCCCCTTTAAGAAAGATCCTTTTTTCTGAATGACACCAAACAAAATTTGACAGAGGTGTTTTTAGGCTATCTTTTAAATTGAACAATAAAATTGATTGTAAAAACACTTAGCCAACATTCAGTGCTATAATGCCAAATCACAGCAGCAATAGTAACTCTGCCTGCTTGAAGAGTGGATGCTTATTCCCCAGTCATTTGACTCAGAAGGCATTGATATTTAAAACAGGAAGGGGGGAAAGATAGTTTCATTACCTGTTTCCAAAAATTTCTAATAAGTAGTGAAAGGCACTGTGTTGTTGTGGCTTCTCCAAAGGATGTTAAGAGACTTAGTTTGTGGAAGCTGTGGCTGATCATCGATTAATCATTCCCCAAACCTTACTTTTCTCCTAATGGGAATAACTGTATGATGAATAAAATTAAGTGGTCACTTGGTTCAGATTTAGTCAGTATGAAGCAGCAATACTAGGCTTGAAGAAGATCCGCACAAAGTCTTTGTACTTTAAAGTCTTCCCAACCTACCTCACCAGCCTACTGGAAAAATAAATTCTAAATGTCTAAGAGTAGAGACTGAGCCCAACATTGTAAAAAGATCCATAAAGAAGCTGATGGTAAATGAACAAACATCATCATGGGGGAGGTATGGTTGACCTGTTAATAATGATCTAAGTAACAGTTATGTGTATACATATGACATGAAGCAGGAATAAAACTGTCTAGGAGAGCAAAGTAGTGGGAAGGGGAGGGATATGAAAAGGAAGTGTAAAGAGGTATGAAGTGAAGTGTGCTTCGCATAAAACGTAAATTTACAAAATTTTTAGAATTATAAGTTTATTTAAAGGGAAGTTTTCAATCCTCCCACGGTACCTGAGTATCCTTGTCATTGTTACAAGTGACATAATTGACAAATCCTCAATGCTACTGCTTCCCCTTGCAGTAACTGACACTAGAAACATAGTCTTAAAACACATAGTGATGCTGCCCTAATTACATTCTAGTATCTTAAAAACGTACCTACTTTCTCTTCGATGCATTAACATCTTTTCTCTTTATAACCCTTTAGCTTTCTAAATCTCAACTCCTCCAAAACATTCTCCACAACACAGTCAGTAAGTATGTTTTTCTCACTAATGCTTCAAATGATTTGGGTTAATTTAGTTCTGACTGTTGGCTTCAAGTATTTTCATACAGCAGAACTTAACATATACATGTCATTCACATATACCATGAAAGCTAGACTAAACTTCTAACTTCCTTTGATATAATAAACCATGGAATAAATTGATATTATTTGTTTTTAACAAGGCTTCCATTATATTGGTTTCAAATATCTGATTCCAAGCATTGCTATTTTCGTTGTCATTCTTGAAAAAAAAAAGAATTATAAAAAATACTCAGTCACAAATCTGTGTTCTTGGTCTTCATGCCCAAATTTTATGACTGAATGGTAAATTTTGTGATTTCCTGACACATACATTGTTTTTGCCCTAAGGCCCTCACAGAAGCTGTAAGCTATAACAGTGTAAAGTAAAATAGTGGATATTTCATGAATGTCATTACTGAAGTCACAAGACATACCGAGATTCTCATAATACTAAGCAGGAAAAAGTAATAAAAATAAGCCCCCAAAAATGATCAGATTGTATATAATGAACTTGATAAAAAATGTTGCTAATTGGAAGTAGCCTGATATATTCAGACTTGGTAGTTCACATTTTAATCCCAGCATTTGGAAATCTGAGGCATAAATATTGGCCTCAGTCTTGAGAGCAAGAGGCCAGGCTGCCCTACAATGTGAAACCTTGTCTCAAAACTGCAAAAGATGAGGGGGAAAATTTTTTTCAACTGATGGAGAGTCCAAGTTACAAAGTTTTTACAATATGAGTATTCTGTGAATGTAGACATACTAATTTATTTTCTCTGGTTCCTGGTGGGACTAAAATCGTCTAAATATGTAATTGCAGACAATAAAGCTATCCTAGGCTTTATTTAATTCAATTCAAATTATTGACTTTCTGCTACTTTGGACATTCGAGACTTACCAAACCCTCAATTGCTCCTTTTTCTGTAATGGTGACCCGCTGCTGGCCCTGCTCCTCTGATATGTATGTTGCATAGCCCACCACAACCTAGTTTTTCAGTGGATGATTCTTATCTCTACATCTCATACCACCACATCCTTGTCATATCCTTGAGACAAGAAAATCCATCTGCCCCATTTTTAACACCCTCAACACTTTTTGCAGTTCCTCTGGGTATGTGCTTGCTCAATAAAAGATCTGATCAACAAGTGACTAAGGTCCCCAAAAAACACCCTCTTCTCCAGGAAACCTCTCTATGGTGAAGCCAGGCTTGCACAGACTCAAAGGCATAGAACACACCACAGAACACACGCTTTGCCTGCCAAAGTTTCTGAGGCTTCAGATGCCATCTACTTAATCAGGTAAAGGAACACCCATCCCCATGCGTGAGGAGACCTACCTCCGCAAAGGGCGCGACAGGGAACCCCAAGCCACAGCACCTGAGAGCATGCGCTGCCTGAGGGGACCAAGGGCCTGAGAGAACAGAGAGCAGGCAGACGCTACACACACCTAACGCTCTTGAGGAGGAAGGACGCCCTCAGGCGGCGGGGGAAGCTCGGGGGCCAGTACTGCGGGCCAGGCACATGGATGCAAGCGCAGCCCGCAGGTAGGCGCCAGAGCCCAGAGCCCCACTCTTCCCGGCTTTCTTCCAGTGCCAATCAAGAGAGAGGCCCGCGGAGACCACAAGTCCCAGAAGCCTCTGCGCCACTCGCCTCGGAGGGGCTCGGGAGGGCTCGGGAGGACTCGGGAGGGCTCGGGAGGGCTGGCAATTGGCACCTGCAGCCGCTTTGACTGAAGAAGGCAGGAGTTTCCTGTATCGCTCTTTCAAAATTGTCTAGGACAGCCTGCAGCTCCTCTCCTGAGAGGCAGATGTCCTGGTTTTTAAGGAGACAGCCACGATGCTTACTAGCCCGAAAGACCTGGAAGAAAAGGAAAAGTCTCAGGAAAGCTTCTGTTTTGCCCACTCCTGTTCTACAAGGGAACAGTCAGGCAAACAGATTCTTTGGGTCCCTTTCTTGGCTTTTTCCAAAGATGTTTTTAAAATTTTTACTTCCTGCGGGAGGAAGCACCGTGTTTCTCATTTGTCCACCTGTCATATCTTAATCTAAGATTTTAATTTATTTTTGCCTCACATACACTGAAATCCCTCAGAAATTAAAATGCAAAGTAGATGCTAAGCATTCTGAAGGCACTTCTGAAGTCTTTATTAACATCATGCTAATTTGCTAATAGTTAAAAGTTTCAGCAATTATATAGAATAAATTATCAAATATTATATGGGGGCTTCTGCACAGCTCATTCTCCTACATAAATGATCCTTTATTAGGACAAATGTTTGCATCTAGTCAGTTACTGCAAATGTCTTTGAAATGTTAAGCTTCATTATTCTATCCATGTGTTTAAGAAAGTCCATAATTTTAAATATAATGTAACAATATAGTTTTCATTAATCATACAACAGTGATTTTCATGCAAACTAAAATTGGATTATCTTGAATGCCAAGGAAAACATTGTGTTAATGCTCCACTGTATTTGGTGCTCTTCTTTGAGTAATGTAACATCAAACCATCAAAGTTCATTTCAGATATAATGAACAGTCAAGTAAGAGTGATGTAGAAAATATTGTTGATAAATATATGATATTCTATTTCAATTCCCTTCATACGTTTATTGAGAAAATTAAACTGTTATATGCCAGTTACAGCCTGATTTCTGGTTAGGGCCTGATTACAGCCCTATACAAGACAGAGTACTCAGTCTAATAGTTAAAACAAATGGGCACCAAATACAGCACAGCCACTGAAAGCTCAGAGTCAGTTTTAACTATTTACCCTCTAAATTTAGAGACCTAATAATTTCAGCAACCTCAATAGTTTTCTTTGAACATTTTCAGATAATTAAGGATGGTTTAGAATACATAGCAGAAAAAAATTTCAAGAAAATTATACAAGTTTTTGAACCACTCATGACTAATGAAACACAGAGTGATCAATCATATACATGCTCTTTGAATAAAGTAATGGACTCGATGTTTTCTGTTTAATTCTGAGTGACTTTAGAGCCAGGTTTTACTGTCCCAGTCTGTCAATGGGACTGTGACTAACCCGTTTTTCTAAGAATATGTATAGATATCCTTTATAGATACAGGTATAGATACAGATTATATTGAAAGTGAAATGACACGCTTTATGGGAAGTGAAGAAACAGGCATACACAGAAGCATGCAAAGCAGATAAAGCAAAGAAACTCCATAAATTGTGAAGAAGACCTGGGTACCAAGACCTGATTTTCATCTATAGAGCTGGATTTTGATAGTTCCCCCTCCTCTCATTTCATAGTGGTCAGCTTAAGCAAAGAAAGAGCAGTTCATTGGCCCAAAGCTTCAGATAATCATGTTCAGGGCCAGTCTTGAACATATCTGAACACCTTGACCATGTCAACCATGACATGAGAGGGTATCACTGGCAAAACTTTCTCAAGTGTGAAAGTGTGAAAGAAGCTGGAAATTTGGCGCCCTGTTATTGACTGGTAGCCCCTTTTCTCACCTGTCTAAGAAGAATCTTTAGCTCCTTGTCCCTCGGCATCTTTGTATGAATTTGAAGTATTCAAATAAAGTGAAGGAAAAGATTTTCACAAAGTATATAATCTTAGGTGCTAAATCTACTCCCTTGTTGGTTAATTACAATCCACTGTAGAATAAACTGAGTTCAAAATATAAACAGCGAGCTGGTGTGATGGCCCAACAGGTAAAGGCATTTCTTCTAAGCCTGACAACCTAAGTCCCATCTTCAGAAGCCACCTGGGAGAAAGAGAGGATCAGCAAACGGTCTGTAGTATGTTATACTAGATGGAAGCTAACAAAAGATATCAATGGCTATATTTTTAATTCAACAGTTGCAAAAACATTTATGTAAGTAATAATTATAAGTAAGAGAGCCATTGTTCTCAATGATTTTTGCAGCCTAGTGAGAGTCAAATTTTCCATCAAGCACGATCAATAATATTTGAGGGTTTCTGTTTATGAGTTTTCTATTCAGAAATATATTCTCGTGAAATTGTCTTAATGATAACAATGAGGGCAGATAAGCCCTCTAACCCTTATTATTATTTGTCCATCTCTTATTTACATTTCCCTCTGATGAACTTCAGATTTGTCCATTGTTGATCTATTGCAGTGATACCTGTCAGCAATATCCACCTTGGAAGCTTGGCTTGTCTGATAGTCTTCTCTGTACATAGGCCTTCTAGAGAATGTTTCACAGTAGTGCTTAATGTCTATGTAAATACATGGGAAAGGAAGGCCCTAGTGAATCTGGTCAGTTTCAGGTACTTCCTGGACCTGTATTGAGTTATTTACTTAGTAAGCTTAATGAGCTTCTTGGAAAGATGGAGTGTGTTGTCCCACTCTAGAATATTCTGTTATTTCATATGCAAACACACACACACAGACACACACACACACACACACACACACACACACACACACTGTAAATCATCCTGTTTTAAAGTTTTACCTTTCCCTTAACTTCTTGTGTCTTAGTTTCCTTCAAACTATCAGGTTTCAATATTAGAGGAAACTGCTCTAAAGTCATAGGTTATGCAAATCACTTGAAATAGTCAAATGACTGCTGTTATGACTACTGAGATTTAAGAAAACTCCATATTTTATTTTATCCTGAGTTGAAATGAATCTTACCATTTTTTACATGAATAGAATAATTACTATGAGCACAGCCTCAGACTACCAGTTTTGACTCTTATGATCAAGTGACAATGACCCAGGGTAAATTGATTGTCTTTTATGATTTTAATTTTCTAATCTATGACAAGGAGACAGTGATAATTAATCTCATATTAAATGATACCATTTGTATATAGTACCTTAGTATGTGAGTAATACTGCTTTAAACAAATGTTAGCAATTATTTTGCTTGAGGTTTTTAATCTTCTATGAATGGTGATTGTCTTAAGCAACTGCAAATACAAAGGTAAATGGATTATTGTAGCACGTATTTCTCTTTATATAGTAATTATACACTGACAACTTTTTTCCATTAGCAAAATCTCATTTCACTTACTGTAGATAACAGGACTTCATGCGTGAATACATTCTAACACAAGAACACATTTTCATAGTGTAACCCATTCCATAGTTTCTCAACCATTTCCCATGCATTGCAACTCAAAGATAACATAGGAAAACATTAATTTTGAGCCCAATCTTTTCCAAATAAAAATTAATAAGTAAATAAATAAGAATACAGGCTGTAAAATAAAAATCACAGGCACTTAAAATATACTCCTTACTGTATTGTGTCCTAGAACACAAAATTTTCAGAGCTGTTACAAAATCATCTAAAACCAAATACTACTAAAAATAAAACAAGTTTAAGTAAATCACAGATATTATTTATATAAATATACATATGTGTGTTAAATACATTTTGCGCATTTTTATAATATACATGCATACACATGTAAAAATCAACTAGAGAGAATAAAAATAAAAAAATACAGTTTTGAAGTTAAAACAAATTTAGTACGTTTTTTCAGGTTCATCTTATGCTCATTAAATGTTCTTTTGTTGTTGGTTTTTTTCTGTTTTATTTTGGTTTGGCTTGGCTTGTTTGTTTTTTGCAGATGAACTTCAGTCAAGAAGTTAAAATTCTTCAATTTGAAGTTTCTTGTTTTGTGGGGTTTTTTGTTGTTGTTGTGGGGGTGGAGATTTTTGTGCATTTGTGTAGAGGGGGATGATGGTGAGGGTAAGTCGTGAACAAGAAAGAAGTCTGTGTGACAGGAACACTTACTCTTTTAATTTAAATAGAATAACATCACTTTTCCTCTTCCTGTCCACCCTCCAGTACCTCCCAATATCCTTACTCCAAACCCTCTTTTGGGGGGAAGACTCCCCCCAAAAAAAGCTAATAGCTTTTTTCTTAATTATTATTGTTACACACATTTTATACATACTATAATATATAACATACTACATTATATGCATAAATACATATATATTTACATATGTATGCACAAATATATAAACACTGCTTGCTGACTCTGATGTTGTTGTCTGTGTGTATCAAGGTTCCAGGCTAACTGCTCTGCATTGGACAACCCATAAGGGTGATACGTCCAAGGAAAGGAGGAATTATAAGCAGAAAAAGAAAGCAATACAATTCATGTGACAGAGAGACAAAAGGAAACGTAAGGTGTGAAGGAGGAGAGAATTAATAAGAGGGAGTAGAAGAGAAACATCAAAAAGATCACAGTATATATAAAATATGCAATGGAATACATTATTTTATATGCTAATTCCAGTCAAAAGTGTTGAGTGGCAAACCTAGTATGTGAAGATAAAAGCAAATGACAATGAGCTATTGTCCATCCAGACCACATGGTTTGCTAAAGATCATACCTGAAGTAAACATTCAACTTTATGACATAAGCATGCCTCCTTTTATTATCTTGCATGAAGCCTGGACTTCAATCATCAATACTAAAAAAATGAAAGAGAGAGGGAGAGAGAGAGAGAGAGAGAGAGAGAGAGAGAGAGAGAGAGGGAGAGAGGGAGGGAGGGAGGGAGGGAGGGAGGGAGGGAAGAGGAGAGGAGAGGAGAGGAGAGGAGAGGAGAGGAGAGGAGAGGAGAGGAGAGGAGAGGAGAGGAGAGGAGAGGAGAGGAGAGGAGAGGAGAGGAGAGGAGAGGAGAGGAGAGGAGAGGAGAGGAGAGGAGAGGAGAGGAGAGGAGAGGAGAGGAGAGGAGAGGAGAGGAGAGGAGAGGAGAGGAGAGGAAGGAAAGAAAGAAAAAGCTTACTTTATTTCAGTCTATTATTAAATCACAGAGGTTATCTGGAAAATATAAATTAGCAAAGTGAATGTTTCAATCCTTTCCAAAACCACCTTCCTTCTACAAAATGTCTTTCTGTACTCTGGTTGAATTTCTCCAACTGAAACACCACCACCCACTCCCACAATGCTCACATTACTATCACACGACTTCAGTCTAACACAGAAGATCTAATTTTAATTTGAGCACATCTTAATCTTGAATTTTTGCAAATTACTATAACATTTTCTTCTGTATCTTTCTCCCAAATACTGAGTTGGGCAGAATGTCTTCTGTCTCTCCTTTCTGGTGAGCCACCTTCAGAGCTAAGTTAAATTCAATGTTATAACTCGGCAAACTGAAAAATAACTGCATTCTTAAGGCATTTTCTTATGCATTCTCATTACGCGGTATTCATTTGTGTGTGTTCTTCCAGAGGACTTTATAGAGAGTTATTCATTTGATCGTAGTGGTGCTGTCTTATAATGGTAGAAGAAATTTGCATCACAAATGTTAACAGACATTTTCTTTTGCATTTACATTACATAAAGCAATAAACATCTGTTGGTCATGTTGCTAACTGAGAGCTGGAAACATGCCATTTCTGCTTGTACCAAAAGAAGCTATGGTATCCTTGGAAAGAGAGTGGATTTGTTTTCTGAATACCTGGGATTTAATCTAGATTGTGTTCTTTATTGCATCATAACTATGAAGCGACCCTTTCTGCATAAAATGGACAAATTCAGCAAGATGTCTATGGAATTTCCTTCTGCTTTAAAATTCTAGTCGTACCCCCAACCACATCACTAATTTTCAATTTCTTCCAAACTTTTATGTTATAATGATTGTTTTATTACCTCTAAAATACATTTCACCACATAGTTTTCTGTATATATGAAGGATTACATTGGGCAAAGACTTAAACAGGGGTCCAGGTTAGTTGGCACTGTGGGATTCCCAGTATTAGGAGTACTATAAGAAGATGAAGCTACACAAGAGTAAAGTATATGCAGAGGGCCTAGGTCAGTTTCTTAAAGGCACCTAGCTGCCTGTTCCATCTCTCTAATTCCCTTCAGCTCCTTCAATTTTCCCCCTAACTCTTCCAATGGGGTCCCAACTTCAGTCCAATGGTTGGCTGAGTCTGCATTTGTCCCAGTCAGCTGCTAGCAGAGACTCTCAGAGGACAGCCAAGCTAGCCTCCTGTCTGCAAGCATAACATGGTATTAGTAATAGTGGCAGAGTTCGGTGCCTGCCCATGGCATGGATTCCAAGTTGGACTGGTCACTGGTTGCCCATTCCTTCAGGCTCTGCTCCATTTTTGGCCCCTGCATTTCTTTTAGACAAGGAACAATTTTGGGTCAAAATTTTGAAAATGGGTTGATGTCCTCATCCCTTCACTGGAGGCCATTTCACTACTGGAGGTGGTCTCTTCAAGTTCCATTTCCCAAGTGTTGGGCATTTCAGGTAAGGTCACCCCCATCGAATCCTGGGAGCCTCTCACATCTCAGGTCTCTGGGACTTTATAGAGATGCTCCCCACCCCCACCCACAACCACAACCCCCCACCAGCAGCAGCATATTTCAATTCATTCTCCAAACCACCTGTGCTTCTCCCCATCCTTGCCCCATACCTGATCCTGCCCTCCTTTCCCCTCCTGTCCCCTCTCCCACCCAGGTCCCTCCTCCCCTCTGCCTCCTGTGATTAATTTGTTTCCCCTTCTAACTAGGATTTAAGCATCCTCACTGAGGCCTTCCTTCTTAACTTCTTAGGATCTGTGGAATGTATCATGGCTACATTTTAGCTAAAATCCACTTATTAGTGAGTACATACTATGCATGTCCTTTTGGTACTGGGTCACTTCACTCAGGATGATAGTTTTTAGCTCCATCCACTAGCCAGCAAAATTCATGATGTTCTTGTTTTTAATAGCTGAATAGTATTCCTTTGTGTAAATGAACCACATTAACTGCATCCAATATTCAGTTGAGGGGCATTTGGGTTGTTTCCAATGTCTGGTTATTACAAATAAAGTTGCTATGCACATTGAAACACATGCCTTTGTGGTATGGTGGAACATCGTTGGGGTAAATGTCCATGATCAGTACAGTTGGGTCTTCAGGTAGATCTTTTTCCACCTAATTGATTTCCAGAGTGGTTATACAGGTTTGCAATCCCTTTAATGGCTGTGACGTGTTACTATTGATTATCAGCCATCTAGTAGGCAAGCGTCTGTGCATGGGGACTGTGAGAGATTAGGTTAGTTGTGTGGAAAGGGCTACATTAACTAAAGGCAGCACAATTCCATGCCCTGAGGTGCTGAATAGAATTAAGGGATAAATACATTGCTCTCTAGCATGCCTTCTAATTGTGCTTACCATATGGCCAATGGCCTTAAGGCTCTACATCCATGTCTTCCTTCCCATGACACTGTATGCTCTAAGTATGAGGCATAATAAACTCTTTCAAACACTGTCTTGTTGGGTTATGTTGTCATAGCACTCAGACCAATAACTAATACTGTGACCCCATACAAGACTGTTGATTGGTCAACTGAGCCATCATTCAGAATACTGAAGAAGAAAATAAAGGAAAGAATTACTCCTGATGAATCTAGAGTATTGGGAAACAGGGGATGTATAACAAGCATTACAGTTCCTCTTGGGTTTTCACAAGGGTCAACTTCAGATGGTCACACAGGAGTAGACACCAGATTTAATTGTGGAGAAGTTTGATGGTTTGGGAACGATTAAATGTTAGTACTGAAGATAAGCAGTGTTTGGAAAAGAAAATGTCTACGTCTGACCTAATTAGATTTGTCTACGTCAAATCTAATGACACCTAACACAGTGAGTGTGTTCTAAAATGCACCTGCAGTAATTTTGAATTTCTCTCCTTTTGAATGAGAGAAATAGCCTGAGCCACGCGCTGTGGAGTGGCCATGTCTGAGCCCTCACCTTCTTACCTATATAGTTCCCCTCCCTCCTGAAACAACTACCCACGGTCACATAATGTGAAATGGTCTTCGAACCTTATATGCTCACAGAAAATACAGTATTTTAAAATTCCAGTTCTAATCTATCCTTTCAAATTTTTGCTGTTAGGTTAAAAATCAGTAGATATTTTTTAATGAATGGTAATCTATTTTGAAAGTTAAAATGGAATGCTTGGGAACTATATCTTCAAATGACTAAAGCTCTTTGTCCTTCATGATTTCCCCATTGGATCGGCTTTTAGAAATGCTACTCTCTTGAGGATTGCTTTTTATACACTGAGCCTTGATCTGGATAAACATGTTTTAAAATCGCAGCTGGAGGTGCATGTTTGCCTTGGCGGTAAACTCATCAGAAGCATATTGTCTTCATCTTTCTCCTCCTTTGGTTTCAAATCTGTCCTCCACTGAATCCCTTTCTTTTGTTCCTTTTGTGGTTTTCTAGGGCATATTAATGGGACAGATGCGTCAACAGTGTAAAAACATACTTGATGCACTAAAGCTTCATTTTATAAACTGTCTGTCCTACAACACTGGACCGGCAGTATCTCTGTGTACTTCTAAGTGAAGCCTCTGATTTCCATAATGAACTTTACTAGTTGTGAGCAACATGGGTGGCAGCCAGGACTGTTTTTCTTACCTTGGGGCTTTATTTTGGCACCTCTGCAAAGGAAATAGCAGGGAACTATATACTGCAATATTTTTTATTATGTTTAATTTTTTACAGTCCAATCATTACCCCCTCTCCTGGTCTACTCTCCCATAGTTCCTCATCCCATTCATCCTCCCCCTGACTCCAAGAGGATCCCCCCCTGGCCCACCATGCCTCCCCACTCCCTGGGGCCTCAAGTCTCTTGGGGATTAGTCACATCTTCTCTCACTGAGGCCAGGCCAGGCAGTCCACTGCTGTATACATGTCAGGGGCCTCGGACCAGCTAGTGCATGCTGCCTGGTGGCTCAGTGTCTGAGAGATCTCAGATTTCTTGAGACTCCTGGTCTTCCTCTGAGGTCACCCTCCTCCTCAGCTTCTTCTGACCTGTCCCCAATTTCAGTCCATTGGTTCAAGGTAATTATCTGGCTCTTTCAACTGCTTGTTGGGCTTCTCAGAGGGCAGCCGTGGTAAGCTCCTGTCTGTAAGCACACCATAGTAATAGTAATAGTGTCAGGCTTGTCGCCTCCCCTTAAGATGGATCCCAAATTGAGCCAGCCACTGGATCCCCTTTCCCTGAGTCTCTTCTCTACTTTTGCCCCTGCAGTTCTTTTAAACAGGAACAATTCTGGGTCAGAGTTTTGACTGTGAGTTGGCAATATTTATGCAGGTATTTTCAGAAAAAAATTGCTAAGATTATTTGGGAAACTACTATTCTAATTATCTGTGAAATTTTTAATATTTAAATATATTGCTACGAGTTGGTATTTTTTCCCTTTTAAAATATGTAATAACTATCTCTACTATTTAGATCATGTAAATTTATTTTTCAAATAAACTCGTTTTGTTGGTGGTAAGATATTAGACATAGAGTTAGAGATTAAAGAGGCTGGTAGAATACTAACCATGTTAAGGGCAGTTTTATACCTGAGTTGATTATATTAATTCTTGGCCAGATGTCTTTAGAACATTAGTAATAAGACACAAATTCTTTATCGGAAGAGCAAATGCTTCTGAAATCCAATACTCCCTTAAGCTTCAGGCATACATGTCTTCTACCCGATTAACTATTCATTTCTGTACATGCATTATTTAAGATTTAGGAAGGTGCTGCGGCATATACTCAACAGTCAGTTCAGCATGGTGTTTAAGACTGCATATTCTAGAATCCAGTGAATTCTCTTCAAGTACTAGCTTTGCTCACTCCTGACCAAGTCACCTTGGAAAAGTAAATTAGTGTCTCCAAGTTTTAGGGTTCATGTATAAAAGATAAAGAATATAATAGGGTTGGTATGAAAATTAAATAAGGATAGTCCAAAAGAGCTCATAACTTAGAGTCTGGCACATGGGAAAATATTCATTGTTACTGAAAGATCAGTCAGATATATTGTCCTCTTGCTACTTAAAAGTCTCAGCAGAATGACTGTGGTCCTTATTCAGTGAATCTGCCAGCACTGTATGAATATGCATTGAAGAATGGATAAGGCATTAAAGAAGACAGTCCATAGAACCATTTCTTTTTGTGGATGCTGTGTGATTATATATCTATACCTTTCAGTAGAATTCTTTGTTTTGTCCATGAGAAAAACTTATTTTAGAAGTTGTAATCTCTGGTATTGTTTCTACAATTAAAACAGGTCAACAATGGGGGAGAGAACTAGATATAAATGTTCTCTACACCTTCAAAATTATTGCCAGAAGCATATTAAAATTGAACAGAAAACTTGCTGTATTAAAAAATTATAACTCAACACATGCAGGGTTTATATAGCTTAAATAGCTAATTAATTTACTGAGTAATCAAAGATATAAAATTATTGAATATGAAAAATGATCCATCATTATTTTGAGCTATAAATTAAGACAAAGTAGAGTCAAAGAAAAATGTTTCTGTTAAAATATAAAAGGAAGGAATATATATATATATACATATATATACATCTTAATTTTCTAGATAGCTCATTGTTGACAACAAATACTTGTTGAATTGATTTATGATATGAAAATGAAGTGCTATATCACTAGAATGGACAGAAAAATGAATAAAGGACAAAAGACAGAATGACCCATTTAAAGGTGAAAGTCTCGGGCCAGCAAGACGGCCCAGTAGGCAAAACCCCATGCTACAAGCTTAAGGGCCTGAGTTAAATTCCTAGAACTTATAGAAGGACAGAACTGACTCCCAACAGTTATTCTCTGATGTCCACAAATGCCTCGTGGCAAGAGTATTGCACACAGCATTATAAGTAGTAAAATATGTTTAGGAAACTTCAAAACTAGACACATATCAACATCTGTCTTCCCAAAAGATTTCATAAAATTGTAGTCAATTTTTGTTAAATTTCATTTTTAAATAAATGTAGCTGCCTCGAAGAAGCCAGTTTTAGCTTTTAAACAATTAAATGTGCTACCTTCAGCCATGGAGTTTAACCTCTCAGTTCCCACAATGATTCATGAGTCCAAAATTGATAAAAATAGCGTCCTGTGATTGTGTAAACACTGAACATGTTGGGTTTATCAAAACTTCAACAAGAGTTCTTCTCATCTCTCATTCAATAAAACACTGAGAGGCTAGACTATAAGAAACAATAGATTCTAGAATGTGATAACTGACAGGTTAAACATGGGAACTGTTTGTAGGCATCCATCCAGATTAATAAAGTCAATATGTGTTGGGATAAGAATTTAGAGATGAAATGGCTTTGAAAAATTGAAATATGTAATGACTTAGAACTTATTTAAATGGAATAAAAGCAGGTAGTATGTGATATAGTATAGTGCAGTTTTATTTAGCCCTTAAAGAAATGAGTAAAAACAAATAATGAATAATGCTTCCTCAAATGATTAACATATGAAAGACATAAAAATCTATGCTTATTCTTCAGGTCTGTCAATTCCAAACATCCATACTTTGTAATTAGACCTTCATTCATAGTTTTCAAAATGGTAAAAAGCACAAAGTTTGCAGCCTGACATTGTAGGCATTTTATATATTTTAATAAAGTTAATAATTATGCAAGCACAATACTTTTTCATATTATCCTAACACACATGCATATTGACTTATCAAAAGAATTTATAGAAAGTTTACTTTTTTTATCCAGTATCCCCTTTGAAAATCCACAAATGTGTGCAGTTCTGTTTGATACAATTCTATTTGGCAACTCTGCTGCTTTTTAGAATAAAATTGAAAAGGCTCACACAAAAATTTATCTATTATGTAGAAAAAGAAGCCAAAGATACAAGAGAAAAGTAATTGAGAAAGTATTCATCTCAAAACACAGTTTCTAGAAATTTTAAAAATGCCAAACCAGTTTAACATTTTGAATTTTCAATGGTAAATTGTATAAATAGTAAGTGCCCAAATATAGATTTTTTCCCTTTGCAGACCAGAACATGTTATTGTTGCTGATTCAGCTCCTAATATGGTAAGTAAGAATCCAGTTAGCCAAGGCCATGAATAGTTTCCAATAGTAGTACACATTTTTTATTGAGTCTTACTACTTTTGAGCAAAGCACACAAAGGAAGGAACTTGGAAAACGAAAAATGACACATCACAAGGCTATATGAGATGGATGAGCAGTTGGGAGCATTTACTGCTTCCAGAGGACCTCAGTTCCACTGTTGCACCCATACAGGACAGCTCACAATGCCTGTAACTTCAGCTCCTGGAGAGCCAATGAAGTCTTCTGGCCTACTCTACACATAGACATATACATGCATTTGAAAAAAGTGTATAAAATAAATAAATCTCTCATCTATCCTCTCTTGCTTTTTTAAGAATTCTTTGTTTAGCTCTGTACCCCATTTGATTCTCTGGAGTCTAACTTCTTGAGTTCTTTGTATATATTGGATATTAATGCTCTATTGGACATAGGATTGATTGATAAAGATCTTTCCCCATCTCTTGGTTGCTGTTTTGTCCTATTGACCATGTCCTTTGCCTTACAGAAGCTTTGCAATTTTATGAGGTACCATTTGTCTATTGTTGGTCTTAGAGTGTAAGCTATTGGTGTTTAAATTTACATTAAAGTGTTGAATTAAGAAAAATGATTTCTCTAGTGTAACTCTCTGCTCTCTTCCTTTTTATTAGATATATTCTTTATTTACATTTCAAATGTTATCCCTTTTCTCGGTTTTCCCCTTGGAAACTCAACCCATCTTCCTCCCACCTGCTTCTATGAGAGTGTTCCTCCACCTACCCACTACCAACTCAACACCCTGGCATACCCCTATACTGGGGCATAGAGCCTTCATAGGACCAAAGGACTTTCCTACTACTGATGCCCTATAAGGCCATCCTCTGCTACATATGCACCTGAAGCCATGAATCCCTCCATGTGTGCTCTCTGTTTAGTGGTTTAGTTCCTGGATGCTCTGGGGCAGGGGTGTCTGGTTGGTTGATATTGTTCTTCCTCTAGGTTTGCAAAACCCTTCAGCTCCTTCAGTCCTTTTTCTAACTCCTCCATTGGGGACCCTGTGCTCAATCCAATGGTTGGCTATGAGCATCTGTCTCTGTATTTCTCAGGCTCTGGCAGAGCCTTTCAGAGGACAGCTATATCAGGCTCCTTTCAGCATGCACTTCTTAGCATCCACAATAGTGTCTGCGTTTTGTGGCCATATATAGGATAGATCACCAGGTGGGGCAGTCTCTAGGTGGCCTTTCCTTCAGTCTCTGCTTCACACTTTGTCTTCCTGTTTCCTCCCATGAGTATTTTGTTCTCCCTTCTAAGAAGGACCTAAGTATCTACACTTTGGTCTTCCTTATTCGTGAGCTTCATGTGATCTGTGAATTGTATCTTGGGTATTCTGAGCTTTTGAGTTAATATTCACTTATCAGTGAGTGCATACCATGTGTGTTCTTTTGTGATTGGGTTACATCACTCAGTATGATATTTTCTAGTTCCATCCATTTGACTGCAATGAGCTCATTGTTTTTTATAGCAGAATAGTACTCCATTGGGTAAATGTACCACATTTTCTGTATCCATTCCTCTGGACATCTGTTTTTTTCCCAGCTACTCACTATTATAAGTAAGGCTGCTATGAACATAGTGGAGCATGTGTGCTTGTTATATGTTGATGCATCATTTGGGAATATGCCCAGGAGTAGTATAGATGGGTCCTCAGGTAATAATATGTCCAATTTTCTGAAGAACTACCAGACTGATTTCCAGAGTGGTTGTACCAGCTTACAATCCCACCAACAGTGGAGGAGTGTTCTTTCTTCACATCTTCTTTGGCATCTACTCTCGCCTGAGTATTTGATCTTAGCCTTTCTGACTGGTGTGAGGTAGAATCTTAGGGTTGTTCTGATTTGCATATCCCTGATGACTAAGAATGTTGAATATTTCTTTAGGTGCTTCTCAGACATTCAATATTCCTCATTTGAGAATTCTTTGTTTAGCTCTATACCCCCATTTGATTCTCTGGAGTCTAACTTCTTGAGTTCTTTGTATATATTGGATATTAATGCTCTATTGGACATAGGATTGATAAAGATCTTTCCCCATCTCTTGGTTGCTGTTTTGTCCTATTGACCATGTCCTTTGCCTTACAGAAGCTTTGCAATTTTATGAGGTTCCATTTGTCTATTGTTGGCCTTAGAGCATAAGCTATTGGTGTTCTGTTCAGGAAATTTCCCCTGTGCCCATGTGTTTGAGGCTCTCCCCCACTTTCTCCTCGATTACTTTCAATGTATCTTGTTTTATGTGGAGGTCTTTGATCTATTTGGTCTTGAGCTTTGTACAGGAAGATAAGAATGGGTTGATTTGCATTTTTCTACATGCTGACTGCCAGTTGAACCAGCACCACTTTTTAAAAATGCTGTCTTTTTTTCCACTGGATGGTTTTAGCTCCTTTGTCAAAGATCAAGTGACCATAGGTGTGTGGGTTCATTTCTGGGTTTTCAACTCTAATCCACTGATCTGCCTTCCTGTCTCTCAAAAGAGAAATGGTTTATTTTTAGAACATCAATATATGCATCTGTTTACCAAAGAAACACTGTGTGTAAGCTGCTCTTAATATTGAAATAAATGCTACAAGTCAGAGTCTAAAGTGAAGACTTTCCTGGGTTTTGTTTCATTTAGTGTTTGTGCCAATTCTACTTCCCTATCAGTCTGATCAGTTTATGAGTCTCGGGTTGAGATACCCTTTGTTTTTCAGTTTATAAACTAGTTGTAAGCATAGTTATATGCTCATATGTCACAAAGGGAAACAAAAAATAACTGTATTCTCAATGCATCACACACTTTAGGATTAGTTTTATCAAAAGTAAAATTCTGGTCAAGTTCCAGTTAGAAGATATCTAATTCTAGTGTAGACTTTTCTTCCTACCACTAGTCTCATATATAATTGTGCCTATGTATTCATATCCATGTCCATGTATTACAGTTCATTACTTCATGCAAAAATCACCACTATTTGGGCAGAGGAAGAATGTTTCTAAAGACTAGTACCTGCTCCTCATGTGGAACCTCGTAAGAACTTCTATACTTGCAACTGATTTCCTGAAGCATACTCTCATGGAGTTGGACTTGCTTTGCTCTCTGAATTCTTGGAGAACTTTATGCAATATATCTGATTGTATAAATTCCATCTCCCAATTCATCCCAGAACCACCTTCCCTTGCATACCCACCAAACTCTATGCCCTCTTAGCATTTTTTAACCCCAAAAGTGCTATTTATTCTGTCTACATATGCAAAGTATGTGATCTTCCACTGAAGCTTGGTTGACTTATTAAGAACTATACTTTTAAAGAAAATATACCCTACTTCTCTGGCAGCAAGCAATTGCCAGTGTCTCCTTAGCTAGTGACTGAGATCCATGAAACTTCCCTCTCTGCAAGAGGACTTTGTTTGACATTTACTTTCATAAGTTAGGTGAATGCTCTGAGATCATATGTGCAGCTGCCTTGCTGTAGTCGTCTACCACCTCTGGGTCTTACAATTTTTCTGCCTCATTTTCAGTGGAATATTTGTTCCAATTCACATCATTTATCTATGCCAACAATTTTATGTTATTCTGTGGGTTGAAAGGTGGTAAACTGTTAAGAGTGTCTAAAACTTTCAAAACTTCATGCCTATATACAATGTTAAAATTATTCAATCTATACTTGCTAAAAAGCTATCTTCCTCAGGAGGTATTCAGTGAATGTGAAAATCTATCTTTTTTTCCTTGTGAAATCAAATACAAATTTAATCTAATAAAGTGTGCAAGAACATCTGTGCATACTTGCTCAGAGACACTACAAACTTGGTTTTGTGACTTAGAATCTGGATGATCAATTTTGAGAAATTCTTTTTATTATTTCTTTAACTTTTAAGATTATAATTATAGCATGTTACCCTTTTGTTTCTTTCCTTCAAATCATTCCATATATTCTCATTTGATGTATGCATATATGTTTATGAAGATGTCTTCATTAGAATTTCATTGATGTGAAGGGACAATATGACCAAGGCAACTCTTATAAAGGAAAACATTTAATTGGGGCTGGTTTACAGCTTCACAGGTTCAGTCCATTATCATCGTTTCCTGGAAGTATGCAGACAGACATGGTACTGGAGGAGCCTAGAGTTCCACATCTTTACCCAAAGGCAGCCAGGAAGAGGCTCTCTACTGCACTAGGTGCAGCTTGAGCTTACACATGAGACCTCAAAGCTCACCTCCACAGTGACACACTTGCTCCAACAAGGACAGATGGTCTAATAGTTCCCTGCGGTCCAAGCATTCAAACACATGAATCTATGGGTGCCATACCTACTATCTACCACACATTTATTTTCTTTCTTTTTTTAATTTTCTATATTCTTTGTTTACATTCCAAATGATTTCCCCTTTCCAGGTTCTGCCCTTCCCATAAGTCCCATAAGTCCCCTTCCCTCAGCCTGTTCCCCAATCACTCCCCTCCCACTTCTCTGTTCTGGTAATCCACTACATTGCTGCATCAAGCCTTTCCAGGACCAGGGCCCTCTCCTTCCTTCTTCTTGGTAATCATTTGATATGTGAATTGTGTCTTGGGTATTCAGAGCTTCTGGGCTAATATCCACTTATCAGTGACTGCATTCCATGTGTCTTCTTTTGTGAATGAGTTGCCTCACTTACTTAGCATGATATTTTCCAGTTCCAACCATTTGCCTAAGAATTTGATGTATTCATTTTTTTAATATCTGAGTAGTATTCCATTGTGTAAATATAACACATTTTCTGTATCCATTCCTCCATTGAGGGACATATAATATGCTCAGTCTGTAGAATATTACTTATATTATTGTTGTCAGGGTAGACTAATTCTCTTGCTCTTAATATTACTTAATTACATTAGTAGATCTTTGTGTGGTGTTCAGGCCTCCAGGGATTCCTGCCTTGCCTCACCCACCATATTTTTTAGAATGTCTATTTTTCATGTCCTTATTAGATTCATGTTTATGCAGTCATGTTAGTGAGACTTTGAGGGTGTAGCTTCTGACATTTAATACTAATAAACGGACTCTAACAGTAAACCCCCTGATTCTATGACTTATGTAGAAACTTAGAAACTGATCCTTCTTTTGAAATGATCCATGAGACTTAGGTAAAAGAGTTGTGTTGTAGATACATCCTTTGGAAATGGCTTCTACAATTCTACATTTTGACTGCTTGTGGTTTTCTCTAATGGTCTACATCAGTTACAAAGAGAAGTTTATTTGATAAATGAAAATTCCACTTATCTGTGGGTATAAATACAAATATTTAAAATGTAGTTAGCTATTATGCAGATTTAATAAAGTAGTGGCTGTGGGTTGTCCTCCAAAATTATGAATTCACTAGGACTATGTAGTAGAATGACAATTTCTAATTTCATTGCTTTTTTTCCTGGAAGGTGTCCTATGAGAGGATGGTTTGCTGAAATAGACACTTGAAAGGATGTTTTGCTGAATCAGATGATTGAAAGGGTACATGGTGTTTGGAACGGGTATATGATAATCTCAGACAGTGAAAAAACACGCTTGAATTGCTATGTCTTGCAATGCTTTGCTGGTCTTTGCTGGTTGTCAATTTGTAGATTAAAATGCACCAAAGAAATTCTCATGGTATTTGGGCTGATTTGTGGCAATTTGGTGGAACCTTGCAGCTTCTGCTGGATCAAGCTGTGGCTACTGATTAGTGTTTGCTTTTTGCTATTAGACTGGACTGGTAGATTTCCAGTACCAGGTATTATTTTTATTTTAAGCAGCTTTTCAATCCAATTAAAGAGCAATTTTGAAAATGTTTTTAAGTTCATTCTAATTTAATGATTTCTTTGAAGACAGAGCATAAACAGTTGAGACAATTGGGTGTGGTCACATTTTATTTTCCCCCTTTTATGAATATTTAATGCAATTATCAGCAATTCTGATTCTCCATTAAGCTATTGATAAATTTTTAAAAGACCACACAAACACATTTCTTGTCATGATTCTGAAAATGAGAAATCTACTTGGCCAAAGTTTGTTATCTTTTCCTCACTTGTTTCTTGATATCTTTATAAATATTATAGATGAATCAAAATTTAAACCAATTTATAAAATAAATAATTTGAACTGAATTTTCCAAACTGTTACACATGAGTGAGTAAGCAAAAGGAAGTTTATTCTTAGTTTAGTTTATATACTGAATTCAAATATTCAATGTTCATGTAGTGATAATAAACCCGCATTAAATAATTTTTCCAGTGCCTTTTTAATCAATTATTTTAAAAATAGAACCATGATGTTGCACCTTACTCTATGATTTATTAACAGACACTTGAATACACAGCATCATGTGCTGTAATCTTTCAACATTCTCTTTTACTATGTGTGTCTTTATTCCATGTGTTGTCTATACATAACTACAGCAACCAAATTTTTTCATTGATAAGGAGAATATAGCCAGCCTTGAAGATACTTCTTCCCCACTACCGCCATTAAGTTAGAGTTATAGAGTGTGTTAGAAAAATATTGAGCAGGCAAAGTTCTCTACAAAGTCACACCTTTAGTAAAAGGTCTAGAGACTGTTTGATCTTGGCTGGGGTGACTATGAAAAATTGTACTGGGCTATCCTACTCCTTTTAATAGCCAGTAAACTCTATAGTGACTTAATGGTCTAATGTTTACTATAGAAAACTCTCAAGTATGTTGTGAAGCTAACTGGATGCCTATTATTATTCATCATCCCTGAAATTAAGAATGGGATAAAGTAGCATATGAAACACTTGCCAAAAATATTTTTCTATTTTGATGTAGTTTGCTTACCTGATGTTCCTACTAATGTGTATCATAAGAGTGTACATTTATAACCCTTGTTCTGGGATTATAAATGTTAATGTAACCTCTTCAACAGTGAACCATGTAATTTAAATTAACTTAAGTCATGTATTATTTCACTCAATCAATATATTCACAAACATGACTACCTCAACATGAGCTAAACAAGGATAACAACAATAGATGTGCCAGATAGGTACAGGAAAGACTATGAGGCCTCAACCCTACACAAAGAACTACAAAAACTAACAGATGCTGAGATTGGGAGAAGTGTACTTTCCCAGATAAAATATTCAATTTGTTATTTAATACCAAATGGTCAGTCCTGAAATACATACTAGTAATGCATGTGCATGTGTGTGTGCATACGTGTGTGTGTGTGTGTGTGTGTGTGTGTGTGTGTGTGAGAGAGAGAGAGAGAGAGAGAGAGAGAGAGAGAGAGTAATCTAAGCAAAATCTCCAAATAATGTGGGAGACAGAGCCCTAACTGGCTATCTTTTGTCACCAAATACAGCTTCCAATACTGGAACTGGGTTAAATCTAATTGAGTTGTTAGCAAAAGAGTTTCCATGCAAGCCTCCAAATAAACCAGGCCAAGGATATAGGTTGCTCTTTACAAACTGAGAGCAAAACTCTATTGATAAATACAGTGCCTAAATAAGTCATAAAACATGGAGAATTTGGGCTGGGACTTACACAGAGCCTTCACCCTTATGCACCAGCATCCTTGATTTAGGATAGTTTTCTGCATTCTTCCAAAGGAGAAATGTAAACACTAACATGTTGATGTACAATGATGTCTCACCTGCAAGATCTTTTAGTGAAATGGTTGCACAAAGCTTGTGGGAGTAACCAACAAATATCTGATTTGAGTTAAGGCTCACTCCATGAGATGGAACCCATACCTAATATTGCATGGGTTTCTGAGAACCTGAACCTAGATTGCTCTGGGACTTTGTGTAAAGCCAAATACTACTGCTTTTAAAAAAACTACAAAGCCAGCATACTACAATAGACCTTTAAATTAATTTCTATGTCAAAATGTTTAAAAAAGAAAAGTTGGAATTAAAATGTATTAAACTGGATTTTAAAGAACTTCTCATAGTAAATAAACTAGAGTAAGATTTTTAAAAATAGTTTGACATGTACTCTATTTTATATGTATGATGCTTTGTCTGTAAGTTTGTTCATACACTGTGTGCATGTTCCATGACTGCAGAGGTTGGAAAAGGGCATCAGATGTCCTGGAATTGGGCAAAACGCTGTGAACCACTATTTAAATACTGAGAACAAAAGCCAGGTCTTCTCCAAGAGCAATAAGTGCTTTTAACCAATAAGCCATCTCTCCATCCCCAAGTAATCTATTTAAGAATAATAAATTCCATTAAAAGTACTGTTTTAGAATGATGATATGGATTGGTTGATAAAGGAACTTGCCACTAAGCTGATAACCTGCGTGTGATCCCTAGGATGGTGGAAGGAGGGAACCGAAATCTGTCAGCTATCCTCTATCCTCCGTATCTCCCCAATGCCCAAACGGAAACCCTTCACACTGGGTGTGATAACACATACCTGTACAGTCATTCATTCACTCAGGTGGAGACATATGATAATCAGGAAGTCAAGAACACCCTGTGCTACATAGTAAATTTCAGATTAGACTGAGCTATACAAAAAATTTCCTAAAAGCGATAAGAAAAACTAAACAAAAATTCTTAGTTTTTTACATATGAATTGTAGTTTCTGTTAAAACTTTTCAGTTTAAATAAACTTCCAAAAATCACATAAATATTTCTGTCATGTTATATTGGAAAATATGTACTAATTTTTTTAAAGAAATACTTTTTTACCAAGGACTGCAATGTCAGTTCTATGGAATTTTATGAATTTTGTCTTTTATGGTCAATTTGATTAGATTGATGGGGAAAAACACTCTCACAGGCCCTCTGGCAGTGATTATAGATTTGATATGCTGTATTTGTCAAATATTCCAATATTTCACACAAGTTATTAATATTAGCTCAGAATGTAATAGCCCCAGAGAACTGCTTCAGTGACTCTTTTTCACATAAAAATTTTATGAACTTCAAAGTAAAACTGATATATTTTGGCACTTCCTCTGCATTTACATATGAGTTTATTGGGGGGAGATTATTAGCAATTTAGAATATATGAGGTTAGATGAATTTGTAAGAAGTGACATTCCTAAATATTAATAGTTGTAATTAGTTTCTTATCATGTAAATAACGTGACCTTTAAATTAAGTAGATTTTTTCCATATTACTTATCTACTACCCCTTCATTATTGCTAGAAATCTAAATTGAGAAGTGATTTGCCAAGGTCATTCTTTAGCATTCCATTTAATATTCAAATTGAACAACTGCTGTTGTTTCCAAACACACCACTCAGTATGATTTTAATAGGCACAAATACATTTCCATAGCCCATCCTACACACACAATTTGGACATCTCTCCAGAGTGTTTTTCTCTGCTAACAAGAAAAGTGAATGATGATTTCAGTTGTAACTTTAATAGCATGCTCCTTAGGGGTTCTTTTTGTCATAGTAGCTCTTAAAAAATTATGAGGGAATGCTACAATATCTCAGTCACTGTCTATAGATAGTTTATGACATTCTAGGTGATTGTAAGAAGATTGTAGACAACATTTTGTGCACAAAGTATTTTTTAACAGCTAATGGTCAAAATAGATTTTCTTTTATTTTTATTTTATTAGATATATTCTTTGTTTACATTTCAAATGACTTTCCCTTTTCTGTTTTCCCCGAAAAGTCCCATAAGTCATCTGCCCTCCCCCTGTTCCCCAATCAACCCCCTCCCACTCCCCTGTCCTGGTATTCCCCTACATGGCTGCATCAAGCCTTTCTAGGACCAGGGACCACTCCTCTCTGATGGCCAACAAGGCCATCCTCTGCTGCCTATGCGTCTGGAGCCATGTGTAACACCATGTGTACTATCTGGTTGATGTTTTTTATCTCTGGGAGGTCAGGGAGTACTGGATGGCTCATATCATTGTTCCTTCTATGGTGCTGCAAACACCTTCAACTCATTGGGTCCTTTCTCTAAATCCCCCATTGGGGACCCTGTGCTCAGTTCAGTGGCTGGCGGAGAGTGTCCCCCTCTATATTTGTAATGTACTAGCAGAGCTGGGAGGCCAGGTGACAGTTATATCCAGCTTCAGTCAGCAAGTACTTGTGAGCATCAATAATAGTATCTGGTTTCTATAACTGTATATGGGATGGATCACTAGGTAGTGTAGTCTCCGGATGATCTTTCCTTCACTCTCTACTCCACATTTTGTCTCAGTATCACCTCTGTGGGTATTTTGTTCCCCCTCAAAAGGACCAGAGTATCCATACTTTGTCCTTCCTTCTTCTTGGGCATCATTTGATATATGAATTGTGTCTTGGGTATTCTGAGTGTCTGGGCTAATAACCACTTATAAGTGAGTGCATACCATGCATATTCTTTTGTGATTGGGTTACCTCACTTAGAACATTTTCCAGTTCCACCCATTTGCCTAAGAATTTCATGAATTCATTGTTTTTAATGACTAAATAGTACTCCATTGTATATATATACCACATTTTCTTTACCCATTCCTCCACTGAAGGACATCTGGGTTCTTTCCAGCTTCTGGCTATTATAAATAGGGTTGTTATGAACATTGTGGAGCATGTGTCCTTATTACATGCTGGGTATCCTCTGGGTATATGCCCAGGAGCGTTATAACAGGGTCCTCCAATAGTATCAGGCTCAGATTTCTGAGGAACTGCCTGACTGATTTCCAGAGTGGTTGTTCCACCTTGCAATCTCACCAGGAGTGGAGTAGTGTTCCTCTTTCTCCACATTCTCGCCAGTACTTGCCGGCTCCTGAGTTTTTGATCTTAACTATTCTGACTGGTGTGAGATGAAATCTCAGGGTTGTTTTGATTTGCATTTCCCTGATGAATAAGGATGTTGAACATTTCTCAGCCATTCAATATTCCTCAGGTGAAAATTCTTTGTTTAGCTCTGTAACCCATCTTTTAATAGGGTTATTTGGATCTCTAGAGTCAACCTTCTTGAATTCTTTATTTATATTTGATATTAGCCCTCTGTTGGATGTAAGGTTGGTAAAGATCTTTTTCCAATTTGTTGGTTGTGGTTTTGTCCTTTTGACAGTGTCTTTGCCTTACAGAAACTTTGTAATTTTATGAGGTCCCATTTGTCAACTCTTGATCTTAGAGCACAAACTATTGCTGTTCTGTTCAGGAACTTTCTCCCTGAGCCAATGTCCTCAAGGGTCTTACCCAGTTTATTTTCTATTAGTTTCAGTGTGTCTGGTTTTATGTGGAGGTCCTTGATCCACTTGGAGTTGAGCTTAGTCCAAGGAGATAAGAATGGACCAATTTACATTCTTCTACACACTAGTAGCCAATTAAACCAGCACCATTTGTTGAAAACACTATCTTTTTTCCACTGAATGGTTTTAGCTCCTTTGTTAAATATCAAGTGACCATTCTATTCCATTGGTGTACCTGCCTGTCACTGTTCCAATATCATGCAGTTTTCAGCACTATTGCTCTGTAGTACTGCTTGAAGTTTGGGAAACTGATTCCCACAGAAGTTCTTTTACTGTTGAAAATAGTTTTAGCTATCCTGGGATTTTTGTTATTCCAGATGAATTTGAGAATTGCTCTTTCTAACTCTATGAAGAATTGAGTTGGGATTTTGATGGTGATTGCACTGAATCTCTATAATGCTTTTGGCAAGATGGTCATTTTTACTATATTAATCCTGCCAATCCATGAACATGGGAGATCTTTCAATCTTCTGAAGTCTCTCTTTGATTTCTTTCTTCAGAGACTTGAAGTTCTTGTCATACAGATCTTTCACTTGTTTGGTTAGAGTCACACCAAGATACTTTATATTGTTTGTGGCTATTGTGAAGGGCTTCATTTCCCTAATTTCTTTCTCGATCTGTTTATCCTTTGAGTATAGGAAGGCTACTGATTTGTTTGAGTTAATTTTATATCCAGCCACTTTGTTGCAGGTGTTTATCAGCTGTAGGAGTTCTCTGGTGGAGTTTTTTGGGTCGCTTAAGTATACTATCATATCATCAGCAAATAGTGATAGTTTGACTTCTTCCTTTCCAATTTGCATCCATTTGACCTCCTTTTGTTGTCTAATTGCTCTAACTAGAACTTCAAGTACTATAATGAATACATATGGAAAGAGAGGGCAGCCTTGTCTAGTCCCTGATTTTGGTGGGATTGCTTCAATTTCTCTCCATTTAGTTTTATGTTGGCTACTGGTTTGCTGTATATTGCTTTTATTATGTTTAGGTATGAGCCTTGAATTCCTGTTCTTTCCAAGACATTTAACATAAAAGGATGCTGAATTTTGCCAAATGCTTTTTCAGAATCTACTGAAATGACCATGAGGTCTTTTTCTTTGAGTTTACTTACATAGTGGATTGCATTGATGGATTTCCATATATTGAACCATCCCTGCAACCCTGGGATGAAGCCTTGTTGACCATGGTAGATAATCATTTTGATGTGTTTTTGGATTTGGCTGGCAAGAATTTTATTGGGTATTTTTGCATCAGTACTCATAAGGGAAATTGGCCTGAAGTTTCCTTTCTTTGTTGGATAT
This sequence comes from Apodemus agrarius, assembly GCA_964023405.1. Classification (NCBI taxonomy): domain Eukaryota; kingdom Metazoa; phylum Chordata; class Mammalia; order Rodentia; family Muridae; genus Apodemus; species Apodemus agrarius. Next base: position 85,229,365 of record OZ030012.1, on the reverse strand, counting down.
TTGTGTGGTTTTGGTCTTAGCAAATTTGTGTCATCATAGAATGAGTTGGGTAGTGTTTATTTTGTTCCTATTTTGTGGAATAGTTTGAAGAGTATTGGTATTATTTCTTTTTTGAAGGTCTGATAGAATTCTTCATGAAAACCATCTGGTCCTGTGCTTTTTTTTTTTTTTTTTTTTTTGTTGTTGTTGTTGTTGTTGGGATACTTTCAATGACCACTTCTATTTCTTTAGGGGTTATGGAACCATTTAGACGGTACATCTAATCCTGCTTTAACTTGGTATTTGGCATATGTCTAGGAAATTTTCCATTTCATCCAGATTTTCCAGTTGTGTTGAGCAGGCTTTTGCAGTAGGATCTGATTTTTTTTTAAATTTCTTCATTTTCTGTTGTTATTTCTCCCTTTTCATTTCTGATTTAGTTAATTTGGGTACTGTCTCTGTGACCTCTGGTTAGTCTGGTGAAGTGTTTATCTATCTTGTTGGTTTTCTCAAAGAACCAGTTGCTGGTTTTGTTGATTCTTTGTACAGTTCTTTTTGTTTCAACTTGGTTGATTTGAGCCCTGAGTTTGATGATTTCCTGCCTTCTACTCCTCTTGGGTGTATTAGCTTCTTTCTGTTCTAAGGCTTTCAGGTGTGCTGTTAAGCTGGTAGTATATGCTCCCTCCAGCTTCTTCTCTTTGGAGAAGGATTTCCTGCCTTCTACTCCTCTTGGGTGTATTAGCTTCTTTCTGTTCTAAGGCTTTCAGGTGTGCTGTTAAGCTGGTAGTATATGCTCCCTCCAGCTTCTTTTTGGAGGTACTCAGAGCTATGAGTTTTCCTCTTAGCACTGTTTTCATTGTGTCCCATATTTGGGTATGTTGTACCTTCATTTTCTATAAATTCTAAAAAAATCTTTCATTTCTTTTCTTATTTCTTTCTTGACCCAGGTATAACTGAGTAGAGCATTTTTTCAGATTCCATGTGTATGTGGGCTTTCTATTGTTTTTGTTGCTATGAAAACCACCCTTACTCCATAGTGATCTGATAGGAGGCATAGGTTTAGTTCGATCTTCTTATATCTATTGTGACTAGTTATATGGTCAATTTAGGAGAAGGTACCATGAGGTGCTAAGAAGGTATATTCTTTTGATTTAGGATAAAATGTTCTATAGATATCTATTAAAGCCATGAGGTCCAGAACTTCTGTTAGTTTCACTGTGTCTCTTTTTAGTTTGTGTTTCCCTGATCTGTCCATTGAGGAGAGTGGGGTGTTGAAGTCACCCATAATTGTTGTGTAAGATGCAATGTGTGCTTTAAGCTTTAGCAATGTTTCTTTTAAGAATGAGCCCTTGTATTTAGAGCATAGATGTTCAGAATTGAGAGTTTTTCCTGGTAGATTTTTCCTTTGATGAGTATAAAGTGTCCTTCCATGTCTTTTTTGATGATTTTTGGTTGAAAGTCTATTTTATTTGATGTTAGAATGGCTACTCCAGCTTGTTTCCTGGGACCATTTGCCTGGAAAACTGTTTTCCAGCTTTTTACTCTGAGGTAGTGTTTGTCTTCAACACTGATATTCATTTCCCGTATGCAGCAAAATGTTGGGTCTTGTTTACATATCCACTCTGTTAGTCTATATCTTTTTATTTGGGAATTGAGTACATTTTTGTTAAGAGATATTAAGTAAGTGAATGTTGCTTCCGGTTATTTTTGATGTAATTTTTATGTTTGTGTGGTTATCTTCTTTTGGGTTTGTTGAAAAAAGATTAATTTTTTTGCTTTTAGTAGTGTGTAGTTTTCCTCCTTTTGTCAGTGTTTTCCATTCATCGTCCTTTGAAGGGCTGGATTTGTGGAAAGATATTATGTAAATTTTTTGACATGGAATAACTTGGTTTCTCCATCTATGGTAATTGAGTGAATTACTGGGTATAGCAGTCTGGGTTGGCATTTGTGTTCCCTTAAGGTCTGTATGACATCTGCCTAGGCTCTTCTGGCTTTCATACTCTCTAGTGAGAAGTCTGGTGTAATTCTGGTACGTCTTCCTTTATATGTTACTTGACATTTTTCCCTTACTGCTTTTAATATTCTTTCTTTGTTTAGTGCATTTGGCATTTTAATTATTATGTGTCAGGAGAAATTTCTGTTCTGGTCCAGTCTGTTTGGAGTTCTGTAGGCTTATATGTTCATGGGCATCTCTTTCTTTAGATTAGTGAAGTTTTCTTCTATAATTTTGTTGAAGACATTTACTGGCCCTTTAAGCTGAAAATCTTCACTTTCTTCTATACATATAATCCTTAGTTTTGGTTTTCTCATTTTGTCCTGGATTTCCTGGATGTTTTCAGTCAGGAGCTTTTTGCATTTTGCATTTTCTTTTACTGTTGTGTCAATGCGTTTTTAGGGTATCTTCTTCATCTGCTATTCTCTCTTCTATCTCTTATATTCTGTTGTTGATGCTTGGATCCATGACTCCTGACTTCTTTCCTACATTTTCTATTTTCAGAGTTGTTTCCCTTTATGATTTCTTTATTGTATCTACCTCCATTTTTAGACCCTGGATGTTTTTTTTCAATTCCTTCACTTGTTTTGTTGTGGTTTTCTGTAGTTCTTTAAGGGCTTCTCCCTGTTTACTTGTGTTCTCCTGTATTTCTTTAAGGGAATTATTTATGTCCTTTTTGAAGCCTTCTATTAGTATCATGAGCTGTAGTTTTAAATCCAAACCTTGCTTTTCTGGTGTGTTGGGTTATCCAGGACTTGCTGTTATGGGAGAATTGGGTTCCGATGATGCCATGTTGCCTTGATTTCTGTTGGTAATGTTCCTATGTTTGCCTTTTGCCATCTGGTTATCTCTGGTATTAGTTGGTCCTGCTGCTCTGTCTGGTGCTTGTCCCTCCTATGTGCCTGCAAGCCTGTCTCAACACCCTTAGGTGACTGGCTCTCTCCTGGCAGAGAGTATTGTGGTGCTGCCTATCTCCTGGGTGCAGGTGTGGCCCTGGTGGACCAAGTCCCAAGTGAGCTTACAAGTGAGTGTTCCCTGCATTCCTGGCTGTAACAGCCAGCTCAGTCACAAGAGTGAAGGTTGTTGCCTCACCTCTAACTGCAGGACTCCCTGTAGGGCAGATGTACCCTGGCAGGATAGGTACAAAGACAGCTGTGGCACTGCCCAGCTCCTGGGTGCCTGTGGGGCCCTGGCAGACTGTGTCCCAAGTAATCTTACACTTGAGTACTCTCTGTGTTCTTGGCTGTAATAGATTTTTAAAACACTAAGATGCATACATTCACTGTATGTCTTTAAAAGTTTTATGTTTCACCTTGGTGTAATATATATATATATATATATATATATATATATATATATATATATATATAAAAGCAAGCTCATAATTTCTGTTCTTGTTCAGACACTAATTCAACAATTGAGTAATCAAAATGCAAGTGCTGCAACATCTCTGATTGCTCACTATAGCACTTCAAATCATGTAAGAATTTGTTAACAAAATCTATTACATAGAATAGTGAAGAGAAATGAATCCTTCTAAGCATAGAATGTTATTGTGCAAATAAAAATTACTTCAGGCCACCAGAGGACTGTGATTACCTTCTGTAAGGATAAGTGCCCCAAACTCACTGTTACCACAGCCTCTGGCACAAGAGGTAGAGAGAAGTGCGATAGAAACTAGAAATAATCATGATAGAATGAGAAATGAAAAAAATTAAAAGTCATTGAAATGAAGAGTTAGTTGTTTGAAAGTTTAACACTTTTGGCAAATGTTTATCCAAATCAAATGAAACATTACAAGATAAAGCCAAAATTAATAAGATAAGAGGAGGAAAGAAGAATATTCCAGCTGATGCCAATAAAATCTTCCAAAACCATTATTCCATGAAATTAGAATATCTAGAGGTGATGGATGAAATTTTTAATGCATATGGCATATATCAATGTTTAATCAAGAAAGATAAACAGACTCTGCACAAGCAATGAATCTGAAAGAGCAATAAAGAAATTCTCTGACAAGCAAGCAAACAAACAAACAAATGGCCCAGGTCCAGTTAGAGTTACTAAAGAATTCTATCGAATCTCTATGAAAGAGCTAAAACAAATGATTCTCAAAGTATTCTGTAAAGTAGAGGAGGACAGAATGATTCCACGCTCTTTATATGAACCTAGCATTATTATACTTGGTACCTAACTAGGAAAAAACATAATGACAAAAGCAAAAATTGTAGTCCAGTCTCTCTGATAAGCATAGATCCAAATATTCTCAATAAAATAATTAAAACTGTATTCAAAATCAGCCACTGCAGGAGCTGGAAAATTGCTCCGAGGTTAAGAGAAGTAGTTGCTCTTGCAGAGGATCCAGGTTCAATTGCCAGGACCAATATGGTGGGATACAACTACCTGAAACCCCAGTACTAGAAGAACCAGTATCTTCTTCTGACCTGTGCCATCACCAAGTACACACATAATGAACATACATACATATGCACATACGTACATACATATATACATGCATATATACATACATACATACAGGCAAACCTTCATACACAAAAATTTAAAAAAATCTTTTGAAAAAGTCAACCAACATGATCACATCAGCCTCATTCCAGAGATACAGAGATACTTCAGTATGTATGTTATAAATATAATATAACACATAAATATGGTAAAGAGCAGAATCACCATGATCATTTCACTAGGGGTAGAAAAAGTCTGACAAAATATTATATCTCTTCATGGTAAAAGTACCAGAGAAATGAGGAATTCATGAGCCACATCACAATGTAATAAAAGAAATAATCATGTCCGTGGTGAACATGGATGTGAGGGCTGAAAATGTCCCACCCTAACTGAGGAGCAATTGACAAATAATACCTGTGAGAAAGAAATAGTCAGTTTTCTTTGGACATGCAACCCCCTGAGGCTTCCATTCCAACAGGAGAGTGCTTCATTTTGCAAAAATGGAGTCAATTATCCCAAACCACAACTAATCAAAGTGCACACATATGGAGCCTAGTCCTAAAGAATTGAGTTATAGTGCATCTACAGGACCTGGAAAACAGGATAATTTTGAAAGAGGAGGCAGGGGAGTTGGGAGGTAGGGGAGAAGAAGGGAAGGCTGTGTTCTGGCTGTACTGTATGAAAGGAAAATAAGGAAAAGGAAAAATTAAAAAGAGGCAGACATATTGTCAGAGACAGAGGATCAAGGAGATTTTGTCTATAGTCATCTCAGAAGCTATCTTTACAAGTCTCAACATCATTGCCTAAAGAGAAGCTGAATAAGGACAATAGACATCTCACAGTGAGAGGGGAGAAAGAACCATGAATCCTCAATTCTCCACAAAACTACAGACAAGCAAGGACTTCTGTGAGCAGGAGAAATAATCCCCAATGGTCAGCCATGAAAATGTACATACACGTAACATTGTGTATACTGAGAAGAAAACAATCATGAATGTAGCAGAGAGTGAAAAAACAATGAAAAAGGAGGCCATGAAGTTTAAAGGGTGCAAGCAGGAATATATGAGAGGTTTTCAAGGGAGGAAAGAGAATTGCGGATTGATATAATTATACTATAATCTCAAAAATAAATAAATAAATAAATAAATAAATAAATAAGTACGTGAATTTCCAAAGGGAAATTTTGTGAGGGGACATGAAGAGGAATTGAGGGAACATATTTTTTATTGGATATATTCTATATTTACAATTCATTTTTTGAGGGAACATATTTGTAGATGGGTTTTCATCAAAATATATTGATACATGAAATTCTCAAACAATAAAAAATAAATGTCAACACTTTTGTTCTGTGGGAAACAGTCTAAGAATGTGATTTTATACTATATCAGGGCTGATGAGTGAATGAAAATATGAATTAAACTATGTAAAAACTTACATGTAAAGACATACTAGAACCACATTCTATTACTGATGACTTATTTTGAAGGGCAGATATTGTGACTGATCATGATTTCCTTATCTCTACTTGTTTGATTTACAAATTGAATGTATTTTGATGTGAATTTAACCCATAATCAAAAAATACTATATTTTGAGAATTACCATTGGACTTAATATAAACTTAATAGATCTTTTTACTATTATTTGTATTTGAAGGAGGTAACCTCTATGAATATAAATAGTATTACTTTCTTCTGAATGTGGAAACTGACAGACACTACAAAAGAAAATCATAATTATTGTTCTTTTTACTAAAGGTAATTATGGAACATTATGCTTTCTGGTATATGAACTTGATGAATTCTGAAAAGGGATGGGAGGTTGTTTAAAGCCCATGAAACATGGCATTACTGAAATTTCGAAAATGCACTGTCTCATTCCTCTAAATTACATAGTTTACTTTAAAATATTAATCTTGCCTCAAAGACACAATGTAATACTTTCCACTTTAAAAATCATGAAATAAAAGAGATTTCAATGTTTGCAGTGAAATATCAAGGATTTAAAAACAAAAAAAAATCTATATTCTATACAAAGAATTACAGATAATTTTGTGGATCCATTGGGGTGGATCCATTATTAATGTCACCTTGAAAATCTGAGTATCAAATTATCTCCACTCCTATAACATCTCCTAATAGAGACAAGGCAATTCACCACTCCTGAGGACTTAGAAGAAACAATTTACTCCTGCACAGTCCTGGATGCTATAATTTGTTTTTAATTTTTCACAAGTATGGCTGCCCACTGCTTTATCTGTTAAATGTCCTTCTTCTATAAATATGATACTTGTTAGAAGAGGAACACACACACACACATACACACACACACACACACACACACACACACATATATACATATATATATATATATATTATAGAGAGATAGAGAAAACCATATATATTTATACATATATATACATGAATATAATTTATTAGTACATTCTTTCAGCGACATGAGCATATATATTTTAGAGACATAAATCAAACCACAGAACCCTCTCTTTTATTCCTTTAATAACAAACCCACACACTGAAATACCCACATTTCTCCCATCACCCATAATATTTTCATTCCCTTAATGTGTTTGTATCTCCATGTGTTATTTCTGTTAAACAATTGAACTTTCATGGGACCTGCACTTGATTATGAGACTCTCCATCTTTAAAAGCTCTGCATTCAAATACTTTGAGTGAGTTTACCCACCAATGTGCTCTATATAAATACATAAAACTGTGAGTACTAAAATGGTTTACTTCACAGTAACTTGCTCTTCTTCCTTCTCTGTTATACTTGCTATACCCTGAGTATTATTCATTTACTCTTTGTATGATTGAAAATTTTTCACATTTTAAAATAATATCTACAGATAAAGAATTCACTTCTTTTCAATTGTAATCTGGATTCTGAACCTCAATATTCTTTTTTACAAGTATGTCAGATGTGAGAGAAATAGTTAAAGATCAAGGTAAGCTGAGGATATGGGTTAGGATGAGGCATGATGTCAACTCTTTGAAAAAGCTTGGTCATACAGGCTTTGCAGCCTTATATGGAACATGGAGGCAGAGATAATATCTGCTTATTTACCATTTGGATTCTGTTTGATTTGAGAAAGAGGACATTGAATACTAGTTTCTTTGTGGTTTTATAAAAAGTAAATAAGATAGTTGATGTCTAAAAATGAATCAATACAAAATGGGATAGATTCTAATGACATGATACATTTGTTCTCCACAGAAAGAACTGTACCTCTGAGATTGAAATAGGAGTCTTTCTTTTCCTGTAACACTTGGAAATTGAAATGACTCTGATGGATTATAGGAATTGTAATTCTTCTGTTTCTGTAATAGAATATAAAGGAAAGAGAAGGTCATCTCTGATTAGTAGATCTGAATGTATGCACTTTGTGAGTAGAGAACAGAATTGGAAATACTTTCCTCAGAGACCTAGAGGGTGATCTAAGTCAAAAAATGCAAAAGAATATTTGGAGGTCTTGGTGGCCAAACTATCATTGGTAATTGTATTGGTCAGCTTTCTGCAATTTTGACAAAATGCCTGCAAGAGATAAACATAAAGAAAGAAAGCTTTATTTTAGCTCTTGATTTCAGAGGTTTTAGCCTGTGGATATTTGGTGCTTTTTCTTTAGACATGTGGTAAGCCAGAAAATCACATCATAGATACTTGTCACAAAAAAGTAACTCACTCACCTTACACTGCCTAAAGAGGAGAGAGAGAGAGAGAGAGAGAGAGAGAGAGAGAGAGAGAGAGAGAAATAAGTTACAATCCAACAAGCTCATGGTAGCTTGAATAAAAAGTTTCCTCCATAGGCTCAAGTATTTGCACATTTAGTTCTCAGTGGGTGATGTTTGGAGGGTACTGTGGTACACTTTGAAGGCACAGCTTGGCAGAGGAAGTATGGTCAGTACTGAGAGTTTATAATCAGGCCCCACTTCCAATTTGCTCTGTTTTATACTTACAGTATATGAGGTTCCTACTACCATCTCTCCTAGAACCATTGGTTAAAATATACTAGTCTACAAGCTATCTTTGTCATCATATTTTATCATAGCAACAGAAAAGTAATTCATGCAATGCTCTACAACGGAATGCTTCCAATGACCTACTTCTTTCAACCGTTACATACTAAAATACCACCTCCAATGGTGTCATAAGCTGGAAGCAAGCTTGTAATACAAGAGGTTTGTCGAGATGTTTAAGATCTAAACTATAATGCGACTCATACGTTCAGGAAGACATCAATGTATCTGTTTGTTCAATCCTCTGTTCCAGTGAAGACTAATAATGTACTGCTAAAAAACTTAGAGAGGTGATCACTACTTATGGAAGCTGGCTAGAAGCTGCAAATCATATTGCAAACTAACTTTGTTCTTAGTGAAACTTCACAAAACGAGATTATGCATCACAGCTATTATCAACTCCAAGTAACACACTCTTAGGAGCAAATATGTGTACTCAGAAACTATGTACAGGATAGCACCACATTTGTAATATATTTTTTTAGAACTGTGTCTACTCACACTGATATTGTGTTGTGCTTTTACCTCAATGCCTAGATTACTAGCTTATGCAAAACTGGCTTAATGAGCATGAAGTTGGAGCAAAGAGATGACTTGGTTGACACTTGGTGATCAGGAACATGAAAAAGCTGTTGAAGTTTGGTCTGTTGCTATATATTGCTTTGCTAAATTCTATATCCCAAGGTCTGGTTACCTCAAGAAGAGTGAATTTCATATATGCCAGCTTTTGTTGGGCAGACCTTGCTCCTCAGTTTAAAATTATTGGTTGAATAAAGATGCCTATGGCCTGTATCTGATCAGAAGAGAAGTAGGTAAGGCTTCAGTTTCCAGGGTTGGGTCTGAGGCAGAGAGGAGGAGGAGAGGAAGAAAGAAGTAGGAGCCATAAGGTGGGTGGTACATGGTCAGGAGGACTGGCCAGATGGAGTGGGAGCAGCCCACAAAGAATGTGACAAGTGATATCTTGAGATTATTACTGATAAGAGAAGTAGACAAAATAGCACATAGAGTTGTTATCTGCCCAGCTCTAATGATTCAAGGCTTCCTACAAATATAAAGGTTTTGTGTCTTTTGTAAATGATCTAAACTGGGGTAGAAACCCCCAAATAATATTTACCACAACAAATAGCCTTGACAAGAGGCATTCTTTTGCTATGTACAGAGGTGTCAGTTACATTAGGGCCTGACACTCCTCATTTGAGCAGGGTGGCTGTGTCTAGCCACCATGGCCTCTCCTTTTCTCATCTTTTCAGTTTTCCTAACCTGTTCACTCACTTTCAGAATGACATGTTTCTTTTGTCTTCAGACTCGTTTTGACCTGAGATCCATTATGTAATACCAAGTTACATAACGTCTTTGAATATCTCAGCTTTATTCCATTATGAGAAGATTCATAATTAATTCCCATATGGCAATCTTAATTTTCCTCTTCTCTCTGTTCTTGGAATATAGATTGCCAAACCATTGCAGTCTTATCTCTGCTGTAATAAAATTAGTTTATCATGAAGATAGTTCATTACCATAATTAAATTTAGAAATGTCATGATTTCTTAGTTTTCCCTGGTTTTATAACAATTTGTTAATTTTAGTTTGCAACCAATTAGTGAGAAGAAAGGTAGTAAGGCTAATTTTTTAAATCTACAGACATATGAAGATGAAGTCAATTGTTTTCCTTAACATTTATAAGCAACTTTTATAGGAATAGTTGCAAGTGACTTGTTAATTACATTTTGTACAAAGTAAACACACAGTACTTTTAACTGTAGTACAGTTCTTGTCCTTCTAATTAGCCTGCTTTATAAGAAATAAGCATGCACAACTTCTAACTAGGAGTAATAATACCTTGGAAAAGAAACACAGCTGCTGTTACAAGGTTGCAGTCTTTGAGTTTCCCCAATTCTAAGACATAAATGCTGACTAAAGCGAAACTGATCGCTCTTTTCCCAGTTTCTCATACTTCATCATCCCAAAATATTATCAGAATTCTTTTCTTTAACAAATTTAATTTCCTTAGAAACTTATTGTTCTTTTATTTAAATCGCTGACTTTATCAGATGACATGTATTTTTAAACTTATTTTTGCAAAGATCTGAAGGATTTTTCTATTTCTTGTAGGCGTAATCTTTTTCTGATCCTTTAAATCTATCCAGATCTTCCTATGGATCAGTGATTTCTCTTTTGGATACACAATAAAAGACGGTTAAGCAGTAATAATCCATTGACTGTACTCATGTAAAGGTCACCAAGAAGCCTGATTTCTGATCTTCCACAAGGACATCATCTCCAGCCATGTCACTCACAGATCAGTTCTGGACCCATGTATCACCAACATTTCGTGCCCATTTCATTTAATTCTTTTAACCTCTCAGAAGTATAGTTGCAGGACAGACCCCATGCTGGTTAAAGGCTTGTTAGTATAACTAGAGACTTCCATGTGAATTTCCATTATTCTGCCTCCAGATCTAGGGATGCTTAAATCTTTTTGAACAAGACTTTGTTAGCCTGAAGAAGATAATAAGAAATGATCATTCTATACAACTTTTAACTATATGCCAGGCATTGAATAATTATAGAAAAATGGATGTAAAACACTTAGGAAAGGATTGTTGGAATATTTCAAGCAGTACTAATTTTAAAATACCATGGACATATGTGTAAGAAATTTTATCTAGAAGAGGACAGATAGACTTCTTGCAGTTCTGATGTTATTTCACTTCTTCATTGTATGATCAACCATAGATATGAACCACCTCACAGTTTATCACCTCTACTTTTTCCCTTCCTTACCCTTGGGTGAACTGCCTTTCTGTGACCCTCAGATTTTCTTATCTGCTACTATGGTTTGGATATCTTTGCATGTCCTCCAAAGGTGGGTGATATTATGGATAAGGTAGTGGTGTCAGAAGATGTGAACTTTGGGGAGGTAAAACCTAGTGGGGAGTCTTTGGGTCACTGACATGATTAAGGCAGTTCTTGTGGAACTCCTCAAAAGTTTTCTTGACAAGGTTATTACAAAAGCACAAGGCTGGCCCCACCCACCTCTGAAGCTCTCTGTTTAGAGATGTGATGTGTTTTGCATATATATGTACTAAACTGGAAATGTTACAATCCAGGGGACTCTCAGAAGAGGAGAGCTTACTCTAATGTAAATGCAATTGAACCACCAAACTTCTCAGCTAAATAAATGTGTTTTCTCTATGATTTTTTTTTTTTGCCTTCAGTGTCTGTCTAGTCTTTTTTTCCCCCGATATATTCTTTATTTACATTTCAAATGATTTCCCCCTTCCTGGATCCCCCTCCCCAAAAGCCCCATAAGCCCTCTTCCCTTCCGCTGTTCCCCATTCACCCCTTCCCACTTCCCTGATCTGGTATTCCTCTATATATTTGATAACAGCAATAAAAGCATGCATCTTCATCGTATTGGTTTTCTTATGAATCTTCTAAATGAGAAAATCCTACTTCATTTACTCAAGCGTTTTCTCTTTTTAGGTCTTCCCATTAGTTCAAGCTTGTGTGCATAGATAGGCTACAGATCATTACTAATCCTCAAGAAAATAAATTAAAAAGGAGGGCAACACAGTCAACAAAGTTACAGTGGTATTTAAAATACATCTGTGTGGAAAGAGGAGGAGGAAGGATTGTAGGAATCAGAGGGGCCAAAGATAGCAGATGAATACAGCCTATAGTATCAACTAAGTAGCAATTATATAGGGACTTACAGAGATGGAAGCAACAACCAAGGAGCTGCTTGGGTCTGCACTAGGCCCTCTGCATGTAAGTTATGGTTAATTAGTTTGGGGTTTGGCAGCACTCATAAGAGTTGGAGTGGGAGTGTCTATAACTCTTTTGCTTGCTCTTGTGACCCTTTTCCTCCTATTGGATTGCCTTGTCCAGCCTTGATACTAATGTTAGCACCTAGCTGTGTTATATCCTGTTATGCTATGTTCAATCTATATCCCTGAGAGGCCTGCAATTTTCTGAACAAAAATAGAGAAGCAGTAGACCTGGGGAAGAGGGAAGGTATATGTGGGAGATTGGAAGGAGTAGAGAGAGGGAAGGCTGTGATCAGGATGTACTGAATGAGGGAATAATATAATAAAATGATAATAAAATAAATGCTACACTTTATATGCTTTTGTGGCCCCAAATAAAACCCACTCTCTCTCTCTCTGGTAAAAGATCACTCTAAGTAACACATCACACACCAAAAGGATGGTTTTAACTAGAAGCAGTAGCTCTTGACCAGGGAAAATTTTTGCCTCCAAGACTTACTTAGGAATTCCCTGAAGGATTTTTATTGTATCCATGGCTAGAAGACCCACCTTCTTATTTAGCTGAGCAAACTACAATGTAAAAATTGGAAAGTACCTAATGTAAAATATCAAAATGTTGAAGTTGAGAAACCCTGCCTTAAAGATTTTTGTAACCTCTGAAATAAGATAATATGACTATTTTAAAGAAGGGTTGTGCTGCTGTCCTTGAATACTGAGCTTTCTCAAGCAATAACTTGGTACTTATTTAAAAGTATCATTATGCCTAATTATTTGGTTCTTTAACCTTGTGTTATATGAAAATCACAAGTGACTGAGGTAAACAATTGCTTGCCAATTCTGAAAGGCAATTAGACCAAGAATACTTAAACTTAACACAACGTGAACACAGTACAACCTGATACATAACAATTGTTACTTGGATTTTGTATATACAGAAAAACAAACCAACCCCCCCCAAAAAAAATCCCGGTACTCACAATCTACAATAGTCTCAAATATCAGTCAGATAATCTGTTTCAGGTGCATGTTATATGTCCAGAATCAAGGCTTCATTGATGTCCTATGACACATGGAAATGCTACCAGAAACAACTCAGATGCATTCTGTGTTGACTATGCATTTTAGGTTATTAAGCGCTCAAACAACCCACTTTTTATTGTTGGCAAATGATTCATAACTACATCCCAAAGTGACTCTTTTAGGGGCTGTGACCCTCCTTAAGAACCTGGTATTTAGACTACATCCAGAAGGGAAAAGAAAATCCTAACTCAAAACACTTTTTTATTTAAAATCTAAGGTTCTTTTTCTGTTAAAAGCATTTTACTATAATACAGTGCAAATAGAGGCAATTAAAATATATTTCTGTATATAAAATAAAAATGTTCAGAAATGGTAAATGAGAAAAACAACCCTGCTTTCATATGAAGTATATTCTCTAAAGTACAAAAATAAGCTGAGATTAAGAAGAATGACATAACTCTACTTATTCCCAAGATCATCAACAATAAAAACCCCAACAACTTAATGGAAATGAGCAAGAGACCTGAACAAACATTTCTCCAAAGAAATTGAAAATAGGCACATGAAAAGATATTCAACATTGCTAGTAAATAGGAAAATTCTATCAAATGATTATGAAATACCCATCACATCCATCAGCATAGTTATTATGGAATAAAACAAAACAAAACCTAGCCAACCAAAGAAATATTAATAAATGTTGTCAAATAATGTTGAAAAATCAGAATACTTGTGTGTTACTGGTAAGAAAATAAATGGCTTATCTGCTGTTAAACATGATGCTAGTTCCTAGAGGAAAGGTAAATACATAAATGCTGTATGGTTTCCCTGAATATTCACATGAGAGAATTGAGAGCAATGACTCACATAATTCTTATGTTCATGTTCACCGAAGTGCTATTTATTATACTCAATCGTAGATGGAACCAAAGAATCCATCTGCTGATGTATGCACAAACACTGTGTTGTTTTGCCTTTTTCTTAAAGGAAATTTGAGCATTGACTAAAACATGAATTAACTTTAAGGACACTTTGCAAAGCTGGGTAAGAATGTCATAAGATATTAAATTAGGTGAGCCTACCTCTGTAAGGACCCAAGAGTAGCCAAATTCATACAGACAATGATGAATCATGGTTGACAAGGCATAGGAGATGAACAGAGTATAATTTTTAATAGTTCAGTGCTTTAATTTGAAAAGATGGAAAATTCTGGAAAATAGTGACTGATTCCACTGCAAACTGGCTGTAATAATGCCACTGAGATATACACTCATAAACAGCCAAAGTGGCTGGCTATGCTAGTACATGACTATAATTTCAGCCCTTAGGAGGCAGAGCCAGGATTGGGTTACACAGTGAAACACTGTGTCATGCATCCAAAAGAAGAGGAGGACCAAATAGTATACTTTATGTTATTTATATTTTACCATGAGAAGTCTCCAGTCCAAAATTGGAAATAACCAAGATAACTATCAATGGTAAAAGACTTAAATGTGATACATGTGCCCATGGGAATACCACAGGGCCCCAGTACAATCATAAGAGTAGATTTCAGAGAAATAATATTGAATAGTCAGATAGCTCATACTGCAGAATTGCACTTCAAATACTGAAGTCAAACAAAACAAACTATTCAAACTATTATTATAGTTAAAACCAGAATGGCATACACATGTGGGTGGAATATTGGAAAGGAAGGGCACTTAAGGGGTCTTTTAGGGCTAGAGATATGATGGTATTTACAGGGTTATCTATCTGCACATATAAAAATTCATGGAGGTATATCCTTGAGTTCCATTATTTTCTTGCATATATTCTATGTAAATTTAAATAGAAAACATATCCCCACATGCAAATCTCAGTCCAGTTTAACAAAAACTGATGGTTTTCTTATACTCTTGAAAAGATGTCAACACAAGACCTGCAATTTACTTAATTTCTAACTCTTGTCATTTAAAGATAATTGCTGTATCGAGGTGGCCAGTGTGAAGCTAGAGAGAGATACAGGTGGGGTAGGCTCTGCCTGAGCCTGCCACTAAGCAAAGTTGTTCTACAAACTCAGTTATACGTTGGCAATATCCTTAAAGTCACTTCTGGATAGTTACCTTTGACTGCCAATATAGGGCCTGTGTAAGACAAGCTTTATATTAAAACCTAAATGTGCCTTTTGCCTTTCTGAGTAATGGACCCTACCATAGGGATCCTTTTTGGAAGATGGGGATGAGGGAGTGTAGGAGGGGATTAGAATTTGTCATGGAGGATTACTCAAGGAAGAGCTAATAGCTTCTACAACTCAGTTATCGTATACAGCAGAACAGCATCCTTGCAGGCCAGCTTATTATCTTGAGAAAGAATATTCTGAATTCTTTGGTTCTTCTATATCCCAGTTCTCATCTTCAAGTGTGATCCATGAGAGGAGATGGAGGAGAGAGTGTATTACATAAAGTAAAGGTAACATGAGGACAATCCAGGATAGTATTCACAGGAGCAGGAACAAAGCAATGACACCTTTTCCCCTAAAAGATCTAAGACTTTACACGTGCGTATACGCACACACATGTGCGCACACACGCGCGCAGACAAACACACACACACACACACACACACACACACACACACACACACACAGACTATTGCAAAAATAAATCATGCCAACAGCACTTCAACAGGTATTAATTTTCCTTAAGAATGTAGGCAGTTCTCATAGGGGACCTCTGAGTCAGTTATTACAAGAGGTGGCTATACATCTTTAGGGCTTACTTATGCACTCATCCTTTCTCATGATGTCCTATGTGTAAGTGAGTCTGTTATAGGCAGCTGATATACTACTGAGCAAGTGCACTTTGTAAACAAACTACTTGCTTTTCTACTACCCTCCAGATCTTCTATAGGCATTGTTCCATTCTATTTCTCAAGATACAGAGACTGAGCCAGGCTCGAATGGAGAATAGTTTGCATGAGTATTTTAAGACCACTGCAAAGTATTATTGTGATTAGAAGGATACATGCAAAGAGAACAAAGTGGAACAAAACAAAAACTACAGGTATTCCATCCCATGGAGAAATGAACAGTATGCCCTAAAAGATTGATCATAGTGTTCTCAAAAAATAAAGTACAAGTCGATTTAATAGTTAATGATTGTTTTTGTACTGATCCCCATTCCTAATTACCCTGTGTCACTGGGATCAGGGTAAAAAAGCTAAATAAGACTAAGTTATTCAACACTAGATTTTAAGAATTACTACTTGGATAAGAACTTACTGTGCACATAATAAGAAATAGTATTTTTATTAAATCACATATATTTTTAGTACCAGGTTGTGGGTTTTCCATCTTTTAAATCAGCACTTCTGATAAATATGTTATAAGCTTTAATGAACTTAATTGCTCCTTTTGGTAACCACATTTATATCAGTTTTTACACAGATCTGTGATAGGCAGACTGAGAGACACAAATAGATAATTAATGTATGGTTTTTTTTCTTCATGCTTCTGTCCAGAGTCAAAGTCACAAAGACCTGGAAAGCATTTTCTCAGACCAAAAGGAAACCTACCTGTGGACTAGCCAGATAATTTTAAGATTGGATCAAATTGTGTCTACCCCCAAAGCTGTGGGCCAATCAACATCCTAGTTTTTGTTCAAATTGACCAAAAATAAGCTAAGGAACAAAAACTCCTTAAAGGCCCCTAACACTTCCTCAAAGAGAATGCCCTGTTCAACCTCCTGAGTCCCACTCCCACACTGAAGCAATCTTTCCACCTATGACTTGCTGTATGTGTTTACAAAACCCAATAATAGCACTTCTTCATCAGATGACTCTGTTTGAAGTGTCTGAGACTTTTTCCTGATGCTACCTGTTACGCTTGAGGACTATCCTTCTTTAACTTTTAATTCTTGAATTGGCAGGGAAAACAAACTAGTCAAGGCTCCTAGACTAATACAACTGTCAATCCTGTATACAACTATTATAGGCCTTGAACTGGCATTCTTGTTCATATTTGAAACAGTCTCATAAGGGTTATTTTTTAGCATTTTTTAACATTCAAAAATGTCTTTTCGGTACGAAAACTGTACATTGGCCTTTAATCAAGTTTTGAGATTTATTTATATCTGTCTACTTATAATATTTAAAATTCATAGCAATTTTCAAATAATGATTCTATAAATGTGTTATTTAACTACATTGTAAGTATTAAAGCCAATCTCTCTTCCTGCTGCCTGGTGAGATGAAGAAATCTCAGCTACCTCTCCAGCACTGTGCCTTCTTGTATGCAACCATTCTTTCCACCTTGATGATAAGGGACGAACAGTCTGAATATCAGCAATCCCCAGTTAAACTCTTATGAGTGCTGTGGCCATGCTGTCTCTTTATAGAAATAGAACAATGGTTGAGACAGCACTCCAAAATCATTATTTAAAAATAAATAATAGAGTAACAAGAAAATTACAGAAGAAATTGTGAATATTTTGATCTCAGTAATAGAGAAAAATGACATATATACAAAACAATATTTAGAATAAAATGTGCAGTGTTAAGAATAATTAAGTATTTGAAAACAACAGTAATAAATTTAAAGTGTAACATAAGAAATTTTACGACCAAAAGTAAATTGTAGAAAGGAACAAAGGTACTACTGAAATTAATGAACAAAAGTTCCCTATTCTTTGCCTTGTGACATCACTATTATAATTGGAGTGAAGTAATTCTTGCTGTGGCTTTGATTTTCTTTTCCCTGATAATAGTGACAGTAAATATTCCTTAGATGTTTGCTGATCATTTGTATGTAGTTCTTTTGAGAAATATTTATTGATATTTACTGTTTATCTGAGATCATGTAAGTATATGGGCTTTTGGCTTTTGGCTTGTTTGGCTAATAACCCGTTATCAAATTTACAGTTCATAAATGTTCTCTTCTATTCTTTAAGTTATTGTGATAGCTATATTTGACCACCAACCTAATATGACCTAAAATCACCCGAGAAGGGAATTTCTATGAGAGATTATGTATATTTCATTGGCATGGTGGTTTGACTGATGAACAGTCAACAAAGGCTCATAAGTTTGCATATATGACCCACAGTTAGCAGAAATTTTTGGGAAGGCTTAAGAGGTATGGCCTTATTGGAAGAACTGTCTCACTGAAGGACTTTGAGGTTTCAAAAGACTTATCATTAAATTAGCTCTCTAGATCCTGCTTTCAAATCAAATATAAGCTCTCAGCTAGCTGTTCCTCCATCTTATCTTTGTTCTGCCATTATGAACTCTACCCTTTGGAAACCAGGAGCTCCCAATTAAATGCTTTCTCTTAGTAAATTGCCCTGGTCATAGTCATGGCCAGCAATAGAAAGTACCTAAGTCATTTGTTTTTTTGTTTTTGTTTTTGTTTTTTTGGTTTTTTTTTTAGAGAAGCAACTTGATTATATTAATCACAGAGGGAAGACGCACAGGAAAGTTTAGATTGTAAAAGAATAGGGTAACCAAGGTGATGCCCAGCACATATGTGTTGATTTTCTTCTGTTCTAGACTGTGTATGCAGTGATCAGCAGCTACAAAGTCTGCAGACAATTTCCCTATAGAGATGGACTGCAGTGTGGTACTGTGATGCAAATAAATCTTTTCTCTTTATGTTGCTTTTGTTGGAGTGTTTTTGTCACAGCAACAGGAAACAAAATTATGACAGTGATCTTTTCATACTATTGTTTGTTGTTGGTAAGTAGCTTGAATGAAAATGTCCCTCAGAGAGTCTGGCATCTGAATACTTGGTTTCCAGTTGGTGGCATTGATTAAATAGATTTAGGAGGTATGGCCTCGCAGGTGTAAGTATGTCCTTGGGAGACGCATTTAATGTTCAGACTAGTAAACAAAGAATATAGAAAATAAACACACACACACACACACACACACACACACACACAATAAAACCAGACTAGTACTATTCCAAGTTTTCTTTCTCTGACTCATGTTATGGTTTAATATGAAAACTCTCAGCTTTGTGCTCCAAATGCCATACCTGCCTGCTGCCACATGTCCCTGCTGTTATAGTGATTGACTCATCTCTCTGAAACCTTTCTGTCTATATCTTTCCTTGGCTATGGTAGTTTATCACAGTAATAGAAATATACAATGTTACTATGGTAATGTAAATTAGCATAGATAGTATGGAAAACATTATGGTTCTAGAAATAACTAAAAATGAACTCCTTTGTAACCCAGCAATCCCACTCCAGGATATATCTTCAAAGGAAATGAAATCAATGTTGAGATAGCTTTACCTCCCTTCTTTATTGTGGTGCTGTACACAGTGGCCAAAATATAAAACAAAGAAAATGGCCTTTAGTGGATAAGTGGATATTAGCCTTCAAACTCACAATGCCCATGATCCAACACACAGACCATGTGGATCTTAGAAGGAAGGAATACCAGGGTGTGGATGCTTCAGTCCTGCAGTGAGGGGTGAACAGCATAATCACAGGAGATGGAAGGAGGGGGGCACCTGGGAGGGAGAGAGGAGGGGCAGGAAGTAAGGGGGCAATATCAGGTACTAGAAGGGGCAAGAGAGACAAATAGAGGGACAGGAAATCTAATAAAAATACGTAGATGAGGGATAAGGAACAGAGGATGGCCATTGGAGGGTCCCTGATGCCAGGGAAACGAGGGGCTCTCAGGACCCAACGGAGATCATTTCATCAGAGAAGAGGAGTTAGAACTTGTAGGGACCACTTCCAGGAGCTGGCATGGCCCCTGGTGGTGGGGTGGGGCCACATACCCATATCAAAATTTTTAACCCAGAAATATTTCTGTCCAAAGGAAGTACAGGGACAAAAATTGAAGCAGAGACTGAAGGAAGGGCCATCCGAGGACTCTCCCACCTAGAGATCCATCCTGTCTGTAAACACCAAACCCTAAAACAGTTGCCTTTGCCAAGAAGCACTTGTTGAAAGGAACCTGGTATGACTGCTCCGTGGAAGATTCAGCCAGTAACTGACCAATACAGATGTGGTTAGCTGGAGCAGACTGAGCTCAGTGACCCTGTTGGGGGAGCTGGTGGAAGGACTGGAGGAGCTGAGGGGGATTGTAACCCTATAAGAAAAACAACATCAGCTGGCCAGACCACCCAGTGCTCCCAGGAACTAGACCACCAACCAAGGAGTGTATAGGGAGAGATCCATGATTCCAGATACATAGGTAGCAGAGAATGGCCTTGTCTGACATCAATGGGAGGGGAGGTTCTGGGTCTTGTGGAGGTTTGATGTCCCAGTATAGGGGGATGCTGGAGGTGGGACAGGAGAGGGTGGGTGGTTGGGGGAGCACCTCATAGAGGCAAATGGGAGGAAGGAGAGGGAAGTTGTGGTATGGGGGAATTGTGGAGGGGTAACCAGAAAGCAGAATATCATTTGAGATGTAAACTAATGGAATAATAGAAAAAAGAAAAAATTTCTCAAGAGTTGTTAATTCTCATTAGTTTGAAGAATTCAAAACAAAGTAAGTAGCATTTTTTCAAGAGAAATGTAGTTTAGCAACAATGTTTTAAGGGTTATTCACAGTATACACACACAGGTACACACAGCTGGGCATTGATGGTGTTCTCCCTAGGATAGTGTCAGATTGCAGGGCTCTGTCTAACCATGGGCTCTCTGTGGATTGAGAGCTCCCCCGGTTGGGCTGCAGGGTCCAAGATGGTGCTGATCCTGGTCCTTGGGTCTCTGTCTATCTATGGGACCTCCTGCAGGTCAGACGTTCTCCAGCCTGCCCAGGCAGCTGTAATGCTGCCCAGTTCCCTGGTGCGGAAGGCACCCAGGCAGGCTATACCGTGGGAAATCCTTCACTCTGGTGCCCACTGTACCTTGCTAGGTTACCAGCTCCAAGATGGTGGCTGGTCTCGATACCTTACTCTTAGAGGTCTGTACAGTCTGATCCTTAGCATCTCTTCCTGGACATGAGGATGCAGTTACATCATCCCAACGTTTTCCACCTTCGATGAAAGCGTATTGCTGTGTGAATCACAAGTAAGAAGAATCTGCTACTTCTCGTCCCATTATTGTTAAGCAGAAAATAAACTGCAAAGCTAAACACTTGCCCCAGGCTTACTTACCTCTTCGTTTTCCTACCTCTGAGAATTCAGGTGCATTTCAACGAGTTTATAGCCTTATAAGACATTAACATGGCCCTTTGGTTGTAATAATGTTCTGCCAAGTGCAGTGTACTCAGACCCACAGTACATGTAGCACTAATAGCACGTTAAATCTCCCCCAGGTCCTGCCAGATACTAGATCAAGGCTGTTTCCTGGGAGCTGTTTGAAAGGGTTGCTGCTGCTGCTCTGTGTTGATGAAAATCAAGGGTGGGAGCTCCTCTCAGTATCGAGTAACACTGAGACTGTGTCTTGTTTGCAACAGAAATCTCTCATTCTGCTTCTTTGGGTCCTTATACCTTATTTTCACATTAGGCTCTTCTACAAGGGTAACGGCTCCAATTAGAGTATAATAAATGCATCATGCAGACTTCAGCAACACAAAGTAAAAAGCCAATCGAATCAGCGATGTTTTAACTTGTCCTGACTTCTCTGCTCTGTTCCCTAACTTGCTAACCAAGTGCATTTAGTGGCATGCTAAACAAACACCTAACGATTAAATTAAGTACATGGCAAAAATTATACAGAATGAGCAAGCATGAACTTTGTGAGGTTGCGGAGGTTGTAACATGGCATATGGTTTTATAGTATGTTTACTTTAAAATGTAGAAGGAATGCATTTAAAATGAAAATAAAATACAGTAAGAGAGTAATAGTTATCTACAATCACTGGCAAATATTCTATACTGTATGTATTTGTATGTGCTAAAATTTTCTATGACAAGTAGCATTATGGGTTAAACCTGTATGACCACTAATTATTGAGTTGCTCAACAATCTTAAAATGGCCACACTGTTACCAAGAGGCAAATTAGAGCTCCCTTATCATCTGTTAACCTCCAAAGCAAATGTGACCTATCATTGCTGAATACATGCTACATAATGCATAGAAAAGCAGAGGAATCAAAATTGCTACAGTGACTTGTAATAGATTTCATGGATTTAAATGTACATGGGATCATTTTATTATAGGCACAGAGCTGTGAATTTCCACACCAAAGAATGTTTACCCTTCTCTCCAAAATGAATCAATAGATCTGGTATAAAACTTGGAAATGTGTGTGTGATATATGTGTGTGTGATGTGTGTGTTTGTGTGTGTCTACATGTGTGTGTTTTTGTATAATGTTGCTTAACATAATACCTTCTAAGTCTTGCTTTGTTCTGTCTTATAAGATTTATTTTAAATTTTTTTATTATTATTTTTCTATATTCTTTGTTTACATTCCAAAGGCTTTTCCCTTTCCTAGTTCCCCCTCACCATATGTCCCATAAGTCCTCTTCCCCACCCCGCCTATCCTCCAATCACCCCTTCCCCCACCATTCCACAATTTCTCCGTTCTGGTACTCTCATACAAAACTGAATCCAATCTTTTAAGGACCAGGGTCCTCTCCTTCCTTCTTATTGGGAATCTTTTGACTTGCTAATTGTGCCTTGAGGATTCAGAGCTTCTGGGCTCTTTAATATACACTTATCAGTGATTGAATTTCATGTGTATTCTTTTGTCATTGGGTTAACTCACTTAAAATGATATTTTCCAGATCCAGCCATTTGCCTACAAATTGCATGAATTCATTATTTAATTGCTGAGTAGTATTCCATTGTATAAATATACCACATTTTCTGTATCCATTCCTCTTTTGAGGGACATCTGGGCTCCTTCCAACTTCTGGCTATTATAAATAAGGCTGCTATGAATATAGTGAAGCATGTGTCTTTATTGTATGCTGGGGAATCCTCTGGGTATATGCCCAGGAGTGGTATGACAGGGTCCTCTGGAAGTGACATGCCCAATTTTCTGAGGAACCGCCAGACTGATTTCCAGAGTGGTTGTACTATCTTGCAATCCCACCAACAGTGGAGGAGTGTACCTCTTTCTCCACATTCTCGCCAGCACTTGTTGTCTCTTGAGTTTTTAATCTTAGCCATTATGACTGGTGTGAGGTGGAATCTCAGGGTTGTTTTGATTTGCATTTCCCTGATGACTAATGATGTTGAACATCTATTAAGGTACTTCTCAGACATCTGAATTGATTCTGGTGAAAATTCTTTTTTTAGGTATGTACCCCATTTTTAATAGAGTTATTTGGTTCTTTGGGGTCTAACTTCTTGAGTTCTTTGTATATATTGGATATTAGCCCTCTGTTGGATGTGGGGTTGGTGAAGATCTTTTCCCAATTTGTTGGTGGCCATTTTGTTCTCTTGACAGTGTCTTTTGCCTTACAGAAACTTTGTAATTTTATGAGGTCCCATTTGTCAATTCTTGATCTTAGAGCATAAGCCAGGATAGCTAAAACTATTCTCAACAATATAGGACTTGTGGGGGAATCAATATCCCTGACCTCAAGCAGTACTACAGAGCAATTGTGTTAAAAACTGCATGGCATTGGTACAGTGACAGGCAAGTAGATCGATGGAATAAGATTGAAGACCCAGAAATGAACCCACAGAGTTATAGTCACTTTATCTTTGATAAAGGAGCTACAAACATCCAGTGGAAAAAATATATTCTTTTCAACAAATGGTGCTGGTTCAACTGGAGGTCAACATGCAGAAGAATGCGAATTGACCCACTCTTATCTTCTTGTACTAAGATCAACTCCAAGTGGATCAAGTACCTCCACATAAAACCAGACACACTGAAACTAATAGAAAAGAAACTGGGGAAAACCCTGGAGGACATGGGCACAGGGGGAAAGTTTCTGAACAGAACACCAATAGCTTATGCTCTAAGATCAAGAATTGACAAATGGGACCTCATAAAATTTTAAATTTTTAAATTAAATTTAAAACCAAATTTTATGTCTATTCTATTTGCATTACTTTTTCCTTCTTTCCTATCCCTCCAATCTCTCTTATGTCCCCTAACTTTCAAATTTGTGGACCCCTTTATAGATTATTGCTATACATACAAAGAAGTGAATAAATATGTAATCACAAACTGCTAAATCATTTTTGTATTGCATGTATATATATATATGTGTATATATATATATATATGTATATATGTATATATATGTATGTATGTATATATTTAAGGCTGACCACTTGGTTTGGACAACTAAAAATAGGGCTTAACTCTGGGGAAGAACAATTCTCCCTCCTACAGCAGCCATTGAGTGCCTATAGCTCTTAGTCTATGTGTGGAACCCTATGGAATTTTCCCCTTCCACATTAACATGTTGACTGGTGTCATTGTTTATACCATTTTAAAAGAAGCTATACTGTTGAAATGTGATGGGTGTGACTTCCCTGTTATATCTAGAGGTCAGAATCATGCTGGAGGCCTCCAAATCCACTGGCTCTTACAATGTTTCCATTCCATCTTCTGGGAAGTCTCCTGAGCATTAGGTGTAAAGTTTGTGTTGTAAATTTATAAATTGAGGTCAGACATGCCACAGACAGTCGTTCTCTTCATTTTGTTTATCCATGGCTTTCTGTAATTGTCCCTATATGCTGCTAAAAGAAGTGTGCTTGATGACAGGTGAGAGTTATCCTTGTTTGTGGGATAAGTATGCATATTTAGAATGTAGGTAGGAATTATATTGGTTTGGAACATGGTGGGATTAGGCTCTCCTCTGATATCTATGTACTCACTGGGCACAGATAGTTGATTTCCAGTACCAGATATAATAGCTTTGCTCTTCAGAGAGCCTTATTACAATTAAAGAGCTGTTGGTTACTTGCTAAACATACAACGCCACTAATGCACCTAAGGAAATAGTGCACAGCTTGCCATTGCTGTGGTCCCTGGGTGTCAAGTAGGGTGGAACTCTTGACTGTTTTCCTCCCTCGGCAGCTTGCTTGTTGCCTTCCATGACAATAAACGCTAGTCCTCAAGGAAGAGGTTTCCAGTCCAGATCCAACTAAATTGTCTAAGTCCGATGTCTCAAATGTTAGGTCGTTTCTGCAATAGGATCTTGTCTTCAACTTTCGGGAAGCAACTAAGGGCAACATCAATAACCTATATTGTTTGGGGAAGGCCCTTGGGATTCCCTGACCTGAAACTGGTAAGGAAGTTTCTTATGTCTGGTACTGGGGACAAGGGGAGGGTGGTTGTAAGAGAGTCTGTGACTCTTGGAAGCTCATTATCATTGTTTACAAAGCATATTAAATTTCTGTCCTACAAGATCATCAAGCCCGTTGGCAGGTTAATCTGTTTTTGTGTGTAAAC
Organism: Apodemus agrarius; assembly: GCA_964023405.1. Classification (NCBI taxonomy): domain Eukaryota; kingdom Metazoa; phylum Chordata; class Mammalia; order Rodentia; family Muridae; genus Apodemus; species Apodemus agrarius. The sequence continues at coordinate 85,203,791 of OZ030012.1, read as the reverse complement.
CTTTCATTGCTGAATTTGTGTCACTATGAAGCTGGACTCTATAAACATTTCCACTCTCTCAGGTCCATCCCTACTTAGGAGATAACTGCTAAGACTTTAGAACTCATGAGTAGAGGGAAATAGTATCATTTCTTGCCAACATCTCTAAGCAATGGTTCTCTAACCCACGCAACTGGTTCTATTTTCAGGTTATTTTCTAGGATTCTCCACTAGCCTCAGAGTTACTATCACTAAAATTCCTCCCTGTCTCTGAGTGCTCAGCCCAGTCAAACTCTGTCACTAGCTTTTAGATTCTGATAACTAACTTCTGCCTTTCATTACTTCCAATCCTAGAGGTGGAAGCCTAGTCCTGTCTTTTCAATTTATTTTTTTTCCTTTCCTTTCACTGTTGGAGGGGAACCTATAGAACTTTTTAAAATTACCACTGAATTAGCCCTAAGCCTCAGTTTTAAGAATTAGACTGAAAATGCTTCATACTTCTGCCACAGTCTCCCAGATTTCAGAAGAACAGGCACACACACACACACACACACACACACACACATACACACACATACACACATACATACACACTATTATTATTACATTACTGTTTTCATCATATACTTTCATATTAACCAATTTTCTGTATCAAAGTCACTCCCTAATAAAGTTATGGTAGCTTAGATTTTATTGAATCTGACTTCATATCACTTTAATGTTCCCAGACATACCTACTCTACCCTCCAGAAGGTACAGCCTGCATCAAGAAGAAGGAGCTGCAAGGGAAGTACATACTATTTGAAAGTTTTATAGGCTATTGAGATGGTCCAGTAGTGAAGAGTGTGTTCTAATTTTCCAGAGGATCCAAATTCAGTTCCCAGCACCCCCTCAGAGTACCTCCCAAACATTTATATCTAATTCAAGGACAAGGAGATCTAATACCCTCTTCTTGTGTTCAAAATCACTGGACTTACATGCATAAACCTACTCTCACACAGAGATATATTTATTTTTCTTGTCAAATTTTGCTTATAAAGGGGGGTTTATTTTAATCATAGAAGTTTTTAGGTCATATTCTGCTACATATAGTAATGTCTACCAGCCAACGGGAGCAAAACTACACTTGTAATCAACTCTTGAACTCAATGAAATTCAATTTTATGTCTCTTTGGGAGTTATAGGCATATTAGTATTCCCAATATTATATACTTTAGAATGATATTTTAAACTGATGCTCTTTTACAATTTAAGTAAAAATCAAGACAACAACAAACACAAGAAAACAAACAAAAAACTGCTTTGCATGAAGTGAATGAATTCATCTTTTACATTTTGAAACAGACAGGAAAAGTTTATTCTTCACACTGCAAAGCAATGGGTTAGGCAGCAAGAAGAGTTCAGCTTTTAGTATAAGGTAATGAACTATGGAAAGACATTGTATTGGAAGAGTCTTTCTTTGACTACAATGAGCTACTTTATACACATTTTTTTTCTGGATTTTTCTCCATGTAAATAACATCAGTCCAACCTACAAGGTTGGCTTGAGAAGCTGTGCATGTAACTTCATTGTTCAGTCCACACCATGTTGGGTCATGCAAACAAGGGAACTTCTATCAGAAGCATAGATTACAATGTAGAATCTCAAAAATGTGATTGGTTAAAAGTACCTCCCTCTTCAAAATTTGGCCAGAGACCAGGTTTTCTGTTTGGGGGATTTCTGGATTAATCCTGTGGAAAGTCCCTGGTGGGGATTTGTCTCCATCTAGGGTTTTTTAATAACTGCTTCCACACCACAGGGTTCAGCTAATGTTATCAGGGTTGTGGATATGTGACAAACAACCTAATACATATTTTGGCTGTAAAGTTTGATTAGGCTTGGATACCATGAACTGTAGGCTATGAAGCACAGCACACAACCCTTTTCCTATCTGTGATTTATTTTCATCCAGAAGATTTTTGCAGGATGCCCAACAAATAAATAAATCCACTAAATATAAAACAAACTATTACTGATAATAAATAATAAATTTACTTTCAAGAAAATTTTGGTATATATGTAATTTTGGTAAAAATGTAATTTTACCATTGACTAAACCCAAAAAAATGTATTTTCAAGCTAATGAGATGTATGAGGCTTTTTTATAAGCATAAAGAGTTAAAACTTGGAGAGATATTCAGTACTATAGATGATCAAATAGGGCTGTAACTTCCCCTAAGTTACTCTACATTATGAAAGACAGTGATTGTTTCAGACTGCACCTTGTCCTGATAGACTTCTTTTGCAAAATGATTTTGGCTTTATTTTGAGTTTGTGAGATAACTATGCAGCTGAGCGGACATATCAACCGCACTATCTGTCTGGCACTGTCCATATGACATGGAAAGATAAAAGACTTATTCATGGGAGTAAAAAGAGTGCCACTCATCAATGTATGAGGGTACACTGGTGCTGTGGGGCAGATAGACATATTATAATCATATCCGAAAAGCTGGACATGGGATCCCAGTCCCCGTTCCGTGACAGGGAAGAAAGGCCAATCCATAGATTGGTAAAAGGAAACAGCTGCAGTGCCCTCACAAGTGAACATTCTAATGTTGGAACCTCAACAATTTCAACACTAAATTCTAAATACCCAGATTAGCGTATTTCAAGTAATCAACAATTCCTTTGAGAATACACTAGAAAATATAATTTCAAGCATGGCTCTTTCCCTGTGGCTAACTCAGGACTCCTTTTGTCTAAATAATACTGGGATTTCATTATAAGAACAACAATATATCTCAAAATAAATGTTTTTTAACTTATAAATATTTATGCATTGGCTAGTGAAATTTTACCTTATAGAATTAAATGAGGAAGATTAAAATTTTGTAAGTGATTGAAGTCTTTGTGTAAAGTCCTCCCCCAGGATATTGTTGGCTTCTTTCTGTCTCCTAGGCCACCAGCTCAACACATCTCATTTACAGCAGGGATCAAGCTGGACAATATAGTCATTTACAATTCCAATAAATCAAGTAATAAAATGAGCCACAGTGTTTACTTCCATTGTCAATACACTGAGTTGTTTGGCTGGACACATAAAGTGTTTTAGAGTCAAAACCTGCTCTCTGGTAAGGCTAAAGTTTATATTAGGAATTTATTTTAAGACTGCATTAGGTTGGATTACCTTCCTAATAACCTACTTCATGCATGTGTGAGTTACATATAATCATATAAATTATTCATTATTTGTGTATTGAGATAATGTGCTGTGTAATTAAAATTAGTGCTTAATGAGGGAACACTCTTATTTCTAGCAAATGAAGGGAAATGGTTACATGAGAAATTTTCAAGCAAGAAATAGAAAATGGCTAGACTGACTCGCTTTCTCTCATGCCATCTGAACTAATACAAAATAAAGAATCATCTTAACCTACAAACTTTCAACTCCAATACATTGGCAAATGCATTAGTAACTAAAAAGTTGAGGCTTTTAACCCAACCAATCAAAGGCGTGTGAAAACTACCAAGATATAAAAGGGAAATGAGAATAAAAGGGCATATTTATACCGGGAAACCTTTACAATTTCAAATAATTTACAAAGAAGACATTTCCGAGGAACGGCCCCTTTGGAACTACAGTAATTAGATGAGAGTTAACAGCTCGCCCAAAGTGAAACAGCAGGAACTAAAGACACAAAATTGCTGCGTCTGATTTACATGAGGGAAATCAGATGGATGCAAAGCTTTGAAAGGATGTTTTCCTCTGACTTTGCATACAGAGAGAATAGAACTCTTTGCAATGCTATGTTTGCTTAGATATATAAAGTTACTGAGTTTAGGAAAAATGCTTAAGAAAAAAATGCTTTGAAGGAACCCAGGAAATCATATCAAAAATACTCCAGCAGATAAAGTTCTGTATCCATGGATACAATGAAAGACCGTGTGTCTTAGATCCAGGCTTGATACTAGTGGCTCTTGCAGCATGAAGTACAGCACAGCATTAATTCCCACTTCATGCTCTTTCCTACACAGTAAGAAAGGATAGTAAAGGGCTACTCTGCCCTCCTCCTCCTGTCACTCTGTCACAAGATGCCTGTTTGCTGGCAGCTCACCCTCGGAGGGATGGCTTTGTCTAGTTTCCCACTCCTGGCTAGCTATTTCACAAAACATCATTTGTGACAAAGTAGTTTGATTTTCCTTACTCACTTCAGAACTGTTAACAGTGTAAATTTAAAGAGATTTACTTTTTTTCTAGTGTTAAAAGGATAGAACCCAGAGAAGTAATGTAATTTTATTCTTGTCTATTCAATAACAATCATTTTTATTTCTGTTAGGAGTCAGGAAGGAAGCTATAGCCTTGTAGAACCAAGGAGATAAGCATATGGTAGGCAGGGCAAATTTTTTAATTTTGATTTTACAATAAAACACATTCATCAATGGTCTTACTCTTTAAAGTCATTGAAATAAAGGTTCAAGTGTCATTTTCCTAAGACTAAGAGCTGTCTTTCTTGCATCAGAGCAAACAGGATGCTAATTTTACAAAGCTGAATATGGGATCTATCTACCTATGTATCTATCTATGTATCTAACTATGTATGTATGTATGTATGTATGTATGTATGTATCCATCTATCTATCTATCTATCTATCTATCTATCTATGTATCTACCTATTTATCTATAATGTATCTACCATCTATTTATCTATTTACATATCTCAGGATATATAGGCACATATCTATGTATCATCTATCTATTTAGGAGCTATCATTATCCATATGTCTATGTATATATTTATCAATTATCTTTCAGCTATTATTTATAGCACATTGTAGTACTGTGAGTCTTTCTAGGACCACACATCATTCTAAGCACTCACAGAAAGCATTATAGAAACTTGAATGTTTAATTAAAGTTTATGTGCTTAAAACAGATCAGCTAGCTATATATGTGTAAGTTAAAATGTGGATATATGATATAACTTGATTGGACCATTTTTCAGTGTGTGTATATATAAATTATAACTAACTGAACATGTAGTTCTCAAAAGAAGTACAATGGTATTTAAATTATGGATTTGTATTTATTAGATCAAACATAGATTACTCATGAGGAATTTGTACGTTATTGTCATTTAAATTTTAATGTATTTTTCTTCAGTTAAAAATAATTACATAATTTCCCTTATCCCCTCCTACCTTCAAAACCCTCATGCCTTCTTCAATTCCCTCTCAAATTCATGGACTCTTTTTATTATATTATTAATTTATTCATGAATTTAGTTTGTAAGTATTTTGTTTAATATTTTGCATCTATTTTTACTTGCTAAATTGGTCTGTAGTTTTCTCCAATTTTACATTTCTTAAAACTTTAGCTACTCTGTTTCTCTCTCGCTTTTCCTCTCTCTGTCTCTGTCAGTCTGTCTCTCTGTGTGTGTGCATGTGTGTGTGTGCATGTGTGCATGTGTGTGCATGTGTATATGTGCTGGAATGTGCCATGATGCACACGTGGAGGTCAGAGAACCACTTTGGGACTCTGTTCTCTCCTTAAACTTATGTTCCAAGATGAGACTACAGTTGTGAAGCCTGTTTGGCTTTACCACTGGCTCATCCTGCTGGCCCCTTCTCAGCTTTTTGATGTGTTGTCCCTATTCCTTTAATATAAATACATATATTGTTTAGTCAATGAAAGCTATGTTTATGTCATATTTTATCAAGAATAAATTCAGACTATGCAAACAGTAATTTTTTCCAAATTTACTATTTATTTAAAAAAAAACTTACTTCTGATTACCAAAACAAATCTATGGCACTAAAGAAGTCCTGATTCTTTGAGCATTCTTTCTGTAAAAGCTAACAACAAAAAATTCTCAATTATGCATAGAGCAAGGCTTAGAAAATAGCAGAGAGGAAAGAAATATAATGAAGCTATTGCTTAAAACTAGAACATGGCATCTAACTAAATGATAGTTAACTCTTTAAAGCCATCAGTGTCTCACACTTGGTCTCAAATGTGATACTACATGTATTCCTGCAAGTTTAGAGTTCTGTGGCTTGACAGAAATTAATAAGGAATTTCTTGACACTGATGATGGTCAATTTGGCCATTAAACAGTTTCCTCTGCCTGGTAGTCTTTGAATGTTGATTGAGTCTTTGGCAAATTAATTGTGTTTTGCCTATCAAATCTCATATTTAACTTGTAAATTTCATTGCTGGTAGTTTTCTTCAGGTATGAGTACAAAATCATGCCAAATCCTGCCTTCTAAAATTCAGACCAATTGTTATATTACAGGAACAATACAATAAATACACTAGCCATTATTCAAACATATGGAGTTAATGTAGATTATCAGAGAGGGAAAATAATATATTTTGTTTCAAATGACTTGGCAGTATTTTGCTTCAGTATAGTCAATAAATGGTGATATTTAGCTTCAAATTCAAACACACACACTTCATTTTATAAAGAACAGAAATGTCAGAATAAAATTGTCACTGTTTCTATTATTAAATAAAATTGTCACTATTTCTATAATTAAATCAAATTGCCACTTTTCACATCATTATTCAATGTTCATTTTGAGATATTGGTGTCTTATTCTATGTCTATGCCACACTCAGTAAGTGCATATATTTCTATCAATATTTTTATGTGAATATAAAGCCTATGGTTCAGTTATTGCTCATTTTATGAATTTATTTTAGAATGCTTTGCACATATGTGTTTTAAGCACATAAGTATATTATAAGTGAATAGCTGAAATTGTTGCATTTTCTGCTTCAATATATTACGAAAAAATAAAATGGAGAGATACTGATTATTAGGAATCATAGGTTTCATATATGTTCTCTGCTTTGGAAATCTTGGATACAGGATTCTTTGGAACTATGATATCTGACTATGTTCTGAACAGTTTTCTCTAGCCTGCTGCAGTATCAGAAACCCAATCTGGAATTGTCCCCTGAATACAATAAGTTCTTCTCCTCCTGTGATGTCTTTTTCTTTGAGCACTTTTGGTTGAGGAATATGTTGCACTTTTTCTTTTTGAATTTAAATATTGTGATGGTTTGTATATGCTTGGCCCAGGGGGTGGCACTATTAGAAAGTGAGGCCTTGTTGGAATAGATGTGTCACTGTGAATGGGGGCTTAAAACCCTATCTGCCTGAAAGTCAGTCTTCCACTAGCTGCCTTCAGATGGAAGATATCAAATCCTCAGCTCTGCCAACACCATGCCTGCCTGGATGCTGCCATGTTTCTGCCTTGATGATAATGGACTGAACCTCTGAACTTGTAAGGCAGCCCAAGTAAATGTTGTCCTTATATGCGTTGCCATGGTCATAGTGTCTGCTCACACAGTAAAACCTTAACTAAGACAAAATGTTTAAGACCTCATTTTAGATCTGCTATAGAACACTGGAGCACTATGGAATGTGGCTTTAGATTGGTTAAGGTACAACATTAATGGTGTTTACATTTAAAAATCATTAAGGATCACTTGATACGTTATTCTCTCTGTGTATGTTGTTTGTGTGTGTGTGTATTAAAATAAAATAATTTCATTGGAGTTACCCTACACAAGGGATAATGCTCATCTCAGATATCATAAATTGTCATCAAACAAAAAGTTCAGGGCCAAGTGTAAGGATATCTCCCCTTGAGTTATTTGGCAGGAGTGGCCTGAAATATCTACCACAAAATCCCATTTCTTTTTTTTTAATTTTTATTTTCTATATTCTATGTTTACATTCCAAAGGCTTTCCCCTTTCCCAGTCCCCCTCCACCATATGTCCTATAATTCCTCTCCCCCCAACTATTCTTCAATCATCCCCCCTCCACGATTTCTCTGTTCTGGGTCTACAAAACTGGATCCAATCTTTACAGGCCCAGGGTCCTCTCCTTTCTTCTTCTTGTCATTGCCTTTGTTCGGCCACCAGAACTTGATGGTAAGACACTATTATTGAAGACATCATAGACCTTGCACACAGGTTATGATAAAATCACTAGATGGTGTTATGACGGGAGAATGGTCACTAATAGTCTTACCTGGCTGTAATTCCTTTAAACCGTAATAACAACTGACTACGTAGGTACATGGCATGATAGGTCCTTGGGTATAGAAGTGCCACAATGTTATTTGGGTAAACAGCAAGTTTCTCCAGAGGAAAACCATGCTGGAACTGTCAATCTAGTCAAAATTTCATAGCCAGTGAGCTCACAATCTCCAGTGGTAAACCCACTATTATTTTCCTAAATGGACATATCATGTAATGCCACTCTAATTTTCTTCTTATGTACATATAGATTAGCACAGATGTCGTATCCCATCAGAGAGGTTTCCTTGTGTAACAAATGCAAAAACTCACAATTGTAGAGATGAGGTGTCTGTGGAGAGCTCACCCTCACTTACTTCTTCAGCATCATATTCCTCAAGAAAACTTAAGGGACCAGTGCTGTTTGGTATGCAGAAGACATCAATAAGATCAAGCCAATCAATGCTGTAGCATGTAGAGGAAAGGACCTCAAGTGTCCACACCTTTACCCTTGCAGCAATTGATAGTTGATGTGTTTTGGAGGAGGGAGGGTCAGTCTTCTTCTCCAGAGTGGATAGAATCACATCTATGAGTATATTGGCAGTACAAATTGGAATTAGTGGGCTATAAAAAAGAGATATAATATTGGAAGAAGGAGGGTATATGTGGTACATCTGCGAGGAATTTGCAGAAGAGTGGAGTACAAATAATTAAAATATATCATATGCATATCTGAAATTCTCACAAGAATAATAAAAATACGCTTAAAGGATACTAGGTATTATGAATATCTATGCCTACACTGAGGATCATGATTTTACCCAATATGTTTTTTTAAATGTGACTTTAATGTCTCAACTCTTAGCATACATAAAGTCAATATGTCTGTGTTTTGAGAAAGATAATCGAAAGATCACATTAAGCCAACATGGCTACCAAGTTGCTGTGGCCTTAAATCTTTTACATAATTAGCACCTACATGCAGCAAACCTGTTCTGTAGCTATAAGCACCCCATATATGTAAAGAAAACAACAATAACAACAAAAAAGGCAATAATTGCTCCCTTCCAAAGCCAGAAGAAACCAACTGAATATTTGACTTATAAATCTATGTAATTCAAATGTAGATTTTTCTGCCACTTGGTTTTCCTGGCAGTCTTCTGCTTGCCAGACACATGATCTTTCTGTGTTTTTTAAAGTGGATTGTTACAGTTTCTAATGCTCTATTATCTAAACTATACTTGTCTAACTTGATCAATTGCTCTTATGTGAAAGAAACTCTGAATTTCCACATGAAAGACAGAGAGGTTAAATCTACTCTATGGAAGCAAAAGGGGAAAATGGTAATAATAAAGAGTTGATGGATTTGGTCCTTTAAACTGAATTACTATTAGAAATAAATATTGGAACAGATACACATGCTAGTTCCTCTGACTTGGCTCCTTTCTGGCTGGCAATATCTGATCCAAATGTAATCTGCAGATTAAATATAAACTCCTCTATGAATTTCCCCGACATCTACTGAGCAAACTTAGGTACTTTCTGGTTTTGTTGCATTTACAGGAATTCAGGCTGGGGCAAAATGCAGACGTATCTCATATAACTGATAATATTTTGTTAGGTCTAAGGAGAGGACTAGAATATCTAACTCATTTAAGCATTTCAGACAGCCTTTCTTATGGCTACCATTAACAACACACTGCAAACTGGAAGGCTTAGAGCAACAGAAACATATTGTCTCTGAAATGTAGATGTTCAAAGTCAGGATGTGAATATAGCAAGATAGGTACCTGTTGATACCCTAGGCTTATGCTCTTGTGTAGCCTCTGGTAGTGTCCAGCAAGCCCCGCAATTCCTGTCTTATAGCATCATTTCTCTCTTTGTCACTTGGCTCTACCCATGTGTCTCTGCCTCTAGAAATAGTAATTTCCCTGTGTCTTGAATACATGAACTGAACAGACCATTGGATTTCTCCAACTCGAAAACTAAAACTGTCATCAGCCAACATCTGAAGGCTACAGCAGAATTGTCTCCATTTTTCTGTAGCCTACCAATATGATGGTCCCAATAATGTACTAAGGTTTCATGCTGTTCCAGATGAATTCATCTGAACAGTTATCTCCACAGCCATTCTGTTTCTAATGAAGTGATCTTCTGGAAGGCTGGAGATTATTACTTTAACTTAAGTGTTTGGGAACTGTTCAGTTAAACTGTTCAGTTTTGGAACAGTAAAAAAGGAGAGAACAAGATTAGTTGGGGAGTCTGAAACAGAACCTCAGAAAGGAGAGTTGCTGTTATCAGTGTCAAATATCTAGCCCACAGCTTAGCTGTTGGATTTGATGCTGAGCTGTGAAGGAATGCTTGCAGCCAGATATGCAAAAGCAATCATGTAAGACGATAGGATATGTCTGTGGGACCTGAAAGATGTGGGATGGATGGAGAGGTGGGGAGACAAGCTGGAGTTCTCAGAACAGCAGAGGGGAGACATGAAAGTAATCTATAGTTTCTCTTCTTAAGTTTTTATCAGAGATTAGTCATCCAGGTTTTTGAGAAAGCAGTCTAATGCTACAAAAGGATCCACCTAACAGTTTGACAAATAATACTGCTTTTACAAATCAGTGTCAAAGTTCAGGCCTCAGAAAAAGATAAAATCACAAGGCCTGGATATATACAGCTCAATGCAAAGGAGTAAAGAACTCTGGACGTAGAAACTATATGAACAAATATATAATACCAAATGTTTTATTCATGTATCTCTGAAAGTTAACTTATTGAAAAACAAGACATAGTAGCTTCTACCATAAAAAGTTTATTAGAGCTGGCGGTGGGGAAGCCGGAGGGTCACCCAGCGTGCCAGGTGCTCAGAACCATCCAGCGGCGGCGGCAGAACCAGGTACCCGAGACAGCCCAAGCTTAAGACCTTCGGGGACTCAGGCCTGGAGTGGGAGTTGGGCACAGAATAGCGGGTGCACTCTGCACTCGCGCGGCGGACCCCGAGCTCCCTGCAGGCAGCTGCCATATTGCCTGCAGCTTCCCGCCCAGCTGGTGGTGGGGAAGCCGGAGGGTCACCCAGCGTCCCAGGTGCTCAGAACCATCCGGCGGCGGCGGCAGAACCAGGTACCCGAGACAGCCCAAGCTTAAGACCTTCGGGGACTCAGGCCTGGAGTGGGAATTGGGCACAGAATAGCGGGTGCACTCTGCACTCGCGCACGGGGCAGACCCCGAGCTCCCTGCAGGCAGCTGCCATATTGCCTGCAGCTTCCCGCCCAGCTGGCGGTGGGGAAGCCGGAGGGTCACCCAGCGTGCCAGGTGCTCAGAACCATCCGGCAGCGGCGGCAGAACCAGGTACCCGAGACAGCCCAAGCTTAAGACCTTCGGGGACTCAGGCCTGGAGTGGGAGTTGGGCACAGAATAGCGGGTGCACTCTGCACTCGCGCGCGGGGCAGACCCCGAGCTCCCTGCAGGCAGCTGCCATATTGCCTGCAGCTTCCCGCCCAGCTGGTGGTGGGGAAGCCGGAGGGTCACCCAGCGTGCCAGGTGCTCAGAACCATCCGGCGGCGGCGGCGGCAGAACCAGGTACCCGAGACAGCCCGAGCTTAAGACCTTCGGGGACTCAGGCCTGGAGTGGGAATTGGGCACAAAATAGCGGGTGCACTCTGCACTCGCGCGCGGGGCGGACCCCGAGCTCCCTGCAGGCAGCTGCCATATTGCCTGCAGCTTCCCGTCCAGCTGGTGGTGAGTCAGCCAGTGTGCCAGGTACCCAGACCCAGCCGGAGGCCGAACCAGCCTCCCATCCAGCCAGTGGCAGGGAAGCTGGAAACCGGACCCAGCCAGCTTCCCAGCAGCTTGGGACCAGCAGGCGGAACCAGATAACTGAGATATCCCATCTTTAAGACCCCTGGGGAAACAGGATATCAGACAGCAAACCCTGAGCAGGAGCAGTGCAGAGCAGCCGCCCAACAGGCGGAACCAAATACCTGGGATATCCTGAGGTTAAGACCTCGGGGGACTCAGGCCACCCGTCAGCAATCTGTGAGCAAGACCCCCGCAGGACAGTGATTCAGGTATCCCAGTCACTGGGAAATAGCCTTACAACCCCACAGGAGGGTCAAGCACCAGCTAGTATCTACAGGACCAACTAACACCAGAGTTAACCAGATGGCAAAAGGCAAACGTAAGATCGCTACTAACAAAAATCAAGGCAATATGGCGGCATCCGAACCCAGTTCCCCAACAGCAATAAATCTTGGATACCCCGAAACACCAGAAAAACAAGACTCAGATCTAAAATCACTGGTCAGGATGCTGATAGAGGAACACTTAGATAAATCTCTTAAAGTAATACATGAGAAAATAGATCAAAAGCTAGAAGCCATTGCAAGACAAACACAATTAAATCCCAGATATCTCAACACACCAGAAAAACAAGACTCAGATCTAAAATCACTGGTAAAGATGCAGATTGAGGATCACTTAGATAAATTTCTTAAAGTAATAGAGGAGAAAATAGATCAAAAACTAGAAGCCCATACAAGGCAGACACAAAAATCACTTAAAGAAATCCAGGAGAATATAGAGCAAAAAGTGAATCCCAATACGGGGGAGAAACAAAAATCACCCAAAGAAATACAAGAGAACATGGGTCAACGAGTAGAAGTCATAAAGGAGGAAACACAAAAATCCCTTAAAGAATTACAGGAAAACACAAACAAGCAACTGAAAGATCTGAGCAAAACCATACAAAATCTAAAAACAGAAGTAGAAACAACTAAGCAATCGCAAAGGGAGACAATGTTGGAGATAGAAAACCTTGGGAAGAAATCAGGAGTCATAGATGCAAATATCAACAATAGAATACAAGAGATAGAAGACAGAATCTCAGATGCTGAAGATACCATAGGAACCATGGATTCAACAATTAAAGAAAATGCAAAATGCAAAAAGCTGGTAACCCAAAACATTCAGGAAATCCAGGACACAATGAGAAGACCAAACCTAAGGATTATAGGGATAGATGAGAATGAAGATCTACAACTTAAAGGGCCAGCAAATATCTTCTACAAAATTATGGAAGAAAATTTCCCCAACCTAAAGAGAGAGATGCCCATGAATATACAAGAAGCCTATAGAACCCCAAATAGACTGGACCAGAACAGAAATACTTCCCGTCACATAATAGTCAAAACCCCAAATGTACTAAACAAAGAAAGAATATTAAAAGCAGTAAGAGAAAAAGGACAAGTAACATACAAAGGAAGACCTATCAGAATTACACCAGACTTCTCACCTGAGACCATGAAAGCTAGAAGATCCTGGGCAGACCTTATGCAGACCCTAAGAGAACACAAACTTCAGCCAAGACTACTATACCCAGCGAAACTCTCAATTGCCATAGATGGGGAAACCAAGATATTCCACGACAAAACCAAATTTGCAAGATACTTATCTACAAACCCAGCCCTACAAAGGATAATAGGGGAAAAATACCAACACAAGGGGGGAAACAACACCCCAGAAGAAACAAGATAGAAACCCCATCTCATCCAACCCAAAAGAAGAGAACCACTCAAATACAAATAATAATAACAATTCCCAAAATGTCAGGAAGTAATAATTACTATTCCTTAATATCTCTTAATATCAATGGACTCAATTCCCCAATCAAAAGACACAGACTAACAGACTGGATACGGAAACAGGACCCTACATTTTGCTGCATACAGGAAACACATCTCAGTGTCAAAGACAAACACCACCTTAGAGTAAAAGGCTGGAAGACAGTTCTACAAGCAAATGGTCCCAGGAAACAAGCTGGAGTAGCCATTCTAATATCAGATAAAATCGACTTTCAACCTAAAGTCATCAAAAGAGACACAGAAGGTCACTTCCTGCTTGTCAAAGGGAAAATCCACCAAGAAGAATTCTCAATACTGAACATCTATGCACCAAATGCAAGGGCACCCTCATTCGTAAAAGAAACATTACTAAAGCTTAAAGCACACATCGCACCTAACACAATGATTGTAGGTGACTTCAACACTCCACTCTCCTCAATGGACCGATCAGGAAAGCAGAAACTAAACAGGGACACAGTGAAACTAATTGAAGCTATGGACCAATTGGATTTAACAGATATATATAGAACATTCCATCCTAAAACAAAAGAGTATACCTTTTTCTCAGCACCGCACGGTACCTTCTCAAAAATTGATCATATAATTGGTCACAAGACAGACCTCAACAAATACAAGAAGACCGAACTAATCCCATGTCTCCTATCGGATCACTATGGAGTAAAAGTGGTCTTCAATAGCAAGAAGAACTACAGAAAGCCCACATACACATGGAAACTGAACAATACTCTACTCAATGACACCCTGGTCAAGGAAGAAATAAAGAAAGAAATCAAAGACTTTTTAGACTTCAATGAAAATGAAGGTACGACCTACCCAAATCTCTGGGATACAATGAAAGCAGTGCTAAGAGGAAAACTCATAGCCCTGAGTGCCTCCAAAAAGAAACTGGAAAGAGCATACACTAGCAAGTTAACAGCACACCTGAAGGCGCTGGAACAAAAAGAAGCTAACTCACCCAGGAGGAGTAGAAGAGAGGAAATCATCAAACTAAGGGCTGAAATCAATCAAGCAGAAACAAAGAGAACCATACAAAGAATCAACAAAACCAAGAGCTGGTTCTTCGAGAAAATCAACAAGATAGATAAACCCTTAGCTAGACTAACCAAAGGGCACAGAGATAGTATCCAAATTAACAAAATTAAAAATGAAAAGGGGGATATAGCAACAGAAACAGAGGAAATTCAAAAGATCATCAGATCCTACTACAAAGGCCTATACTCAAAACAACTGGAGAATCTGGAGGAAATGGACAATTTCCTAGACAGATACCAAATACCAAAATTAAATCAGCATCAAGTAGACCAGCTAAACAGTCCCATAACCCTTAAAGAAATAGAAGGGGTTATAGAAAGCCTCCCAACCAAAAAAAGTACGGGACCAGATGGTTTTAGTGCAGAATTCTACCAGACCTTCAAAGAAGACTTAACACCAATACTCTTCAAACTATTCCACAAAATAGAGACAGAAGGGACACTGCCCAACTCATTCTTCGAAACCACAATTACGCTGATACCTAAACCACAAAAAGATCCAACAAAGAAAGAGAACTACAGGCCAATTTCTCTTATGAATATAGATGCAAAAATACTAAATAAAATTCTTGCCAACCGAATCCAAGAGCATATCAAAACGATCATTCACCATGATCAAGTAGGCTTCATTCCAGGAATGCAGGGATGGTTCAATATACGGAAATCCATCAATGTAATCCACTACATAAACAAACTAAAAGAAAAAAACCACATGGTCATCTCATTAGATGCTGAAAAAGCATTTGACAAAATTCAGCATCCTTTCATGCTAAAAGTCTTGGAAAGAGCAGGAATTCAAGGCCCATACCTAAACATAGTAAAAGCAATCTACAGCAGACCAGTAGCCAACATCAAAATAAATGGAGAGAAACTTGAAGCAATCCCACTAAAATCAGGGACTAGACAAGGCTGTCCTCTCTCTCCATATCTTTTCAATATAGTACTTGAAGTTCTAGCGAGAGCAATCAGACAACATAAGGAAGTCAAAGGGATACAAATTGGAAAGGAAGAAGTCAAACTATCATTATTTGCAGACGATATGATAGTTTACCTAAGCGACCCAAAAAACTCCGCCAGAGAACTTCTACAGCTGATAAACAACTTCAGCAAAGTGGCAGGTTATAAAATTAACTCAAGCAAGTCAGTGGCCTTCTTGTACTCAAAGGACAAGCAGGCTGAGAAAGAAATTAGGGAAATAACACCCTTCACAATAGCCACAAACAACATAAAGTACCTTGGCGTAACTCTAACCAAACAAGTGAAAGATCTGTATGACAGGAACTTCAAGTCCCTGAAGAAAGAAATCGAAGAAGACCTCAGGAGATGGAAAAATATTTCTTGCTCCTGGATTGGCAGGATCAATATAGTAAAAATGGCCATCTTGCCAAAAGCAATCTACAGATTCAATGCAATCCCCATCAAAATCCCAAATCAATTCTTCATAGATCTAGAAAGAGCAATTCTCAAATTCATCTGGAGCAACAAAAAACCTAGGATAGCTAAAACTATTCTCAACAATAAAAGGACTTCTGGGGGAATCAATATCCCTGACCTCAAGCAGTACTACAGAGCAATTGTGTTAAAAACTGCATGGTATTGGTACAGCAACAGGCAGGTAGATCAATGGAATAGGATTGAAGACCCAGAAATTAACCCACAGACTTATGGTCACTTGATCTTTGATAAAGGAGCCACAACCATCCGGTGGAAAAAAGATAGCCTTTTCAACAAATGGTGCTGGTTCAACTGGAGGTCAACATGCAGAAGAATGCGAATTGACCCACTCTTATCTCCTTGTACTAAGATCAACTCCAAATGGATCAAGGACCTCCACATAAAACCAGACACACTGAAACTATTAGAAAAGAAACTTGGGAAGACCCTGGAGGACATGGGCACAGGGGTAAAGTTCCTGAACAGAACACCAATAGCTTATGCTCTAAGATCAAGAATGGACAAATGGGACCTCATAAAATTACAAAGTTTCTGTAAGGCAAAGGACACTGTCAGAAAGACAAAACGGCAACCAACAACGTGGGAAATGATCTTCACCAACCCCACATCCGACAGAGGGCTAATATCCAATATATACAAAGAACTCAAGAAGTTAGACCCCAAAGAACCAAATAACCCTATCAAAAAATGGGGCACAGAGCTAAACAAAGAATTTTCACCAGAAGAAATTCGGATGGCCGAGAAACACCTTAAGAGATGTTCAACATCATTAGTCATCAGGGAAATGCAAATCAAAACAACCCTGAGATTCCACCTCACTCCAGTCAGAATGGCTAAGATTAAAAACTCGAGAGACAACAAGTGCTGGCGAGGATGTGGAGAAAGAGGAACACTCCTCCACTGTTGGTGGGATTGCAAAATGGTAAAACCACTCTGGAAATCAGTGTGGCGGTTCCTCAGAAAATTGGGCATGCCACTCCCAGAGGACCCTGGCATACCACTCCTGGGCATATACCCAGAGGATTCCCCTGCATACAACAAAGACACATGCTCCACTATGTTTATAGCAGCCTTGTTTATAATAGCCAGAAATTGGAAGGAGCCCAGATATCCCTCAAAGGAGGAATGGATACAGAAAATGTGGTATATTTATACAATGGAGTACTACTCAGCAATTAAAAATAATGAATTCATGCAATTTGTAGGTAAATGGTTAGATCTGGAAACTATCATCCTAAGTGAGCTAACCCAATCACAAAAGAATACACACGAAATGCAATCACTGATAAGTGGATATTAATGAGCCCAGAAGGCCTAAATACTCAAGGCACAATTAGCAAGTCAAATGACTCTCAAGAAGAAAAAAAGGAGAGAACCCTGGGCCTGTAAAGATTGGATCCAGTATTGTAGACCCAGAACAGAGAAATCGTGGGGGGGGGAAAGAGTGGGGAATAGCATGGGGGGGGGAGAGGAATTATGGGACATATGGTGGGGGTACCTGGGAAAGGGGAAAGCCTTTGGAATGTAAACAAAGAATATAGAAAATAAAAAAAAATGATAAAAAAAAAGTTTATTAAGGATCTTTTACTTTTGAAAATAGATGCGCCAAGGAGTTGGAAAAATTATGAACAAAATAATAATAATAATAATAATAATAATAATAATAACAATAATAATAATTTGATAGCTCTTAACCTAGAGATATCTGCAGATATTAATTGTAACCTTTTGTAGACACTATCATTATATCAAAAGACCATTAGCTTAGCTGAACCCTTGAACTTTACAACGCAGAGTGGTTCCTTCCTAATTTGGAGCATGTATAGGGTATTTAGGATATATGTGGGCAAATGAAACAGATCTGTGTAAAATAGCTTTAAGCTGTTATTCTAAAGGTTCTAGAAAAATACTGAGTAAGGATATTCCCTAGATTCCTTAGAAGACAATTAATTTAGTTATCTTAGTTAGGTTTTTTTTTTTATTGCAGCAATGAAACCCCATTACCAAACCACAAGTAGGGGAGAAAAGGATTTATTCCGTTTCCATGTTCATATTGCTGCTCATTGAATTCCTAAGGCAGGAACTCAAATAGGGTAAGATTCTGGAGTCAGAACCTGATATAAAGGGCACAGAGGAATACTGCTTCTGGATTGTCCCACATGACTTGCTCAGCCTGCTTTCTTATAGAGCCCGGGATCACCAGCCCAGGGTTTTTACTGCTTTTACAAATGGTCTGGCTTTTACTATGGTCTAGCTCCTCCCCAATAATCACTAATTGAGAAAATGCCCTACAGTTGGAACAGATGGAAGCATTTCCTCAACTGAGAATCTTTCCTCTCTGGGTCCTAGGCTGTGTCAAGCTGACATACAAAACCAGCCAGAAAATCATAGTAAGCTTTGTGAACTTGTATCAAAAGAACCAAATATCCGTGTGTGTGTGTGTGTGTGTGTGTGTGTGTGTGTGTGTTGACACAAGGTGTGTGTGTGTATTCAAGTAAATATGTTGAACTGTGTAGTATGTGTTTTCATCAGGAGTCAAATAAGAAAACCTAAAGCTAGGATCTTGAACCTACTTGAATTTTTGATAACTGATAGAAACATGATAAATGTGATACTATATCTTTCCTTGAACAGACAACTTTAAAGATCACTGTTAAGTTCAAAAGAAAATCTCACTCAAATGAAGTGGGGTGGGGAAATAGAAAGATGTGAAAAAGGAAACCTGGGGGGAAAAAAAAGAAAAGAGGGAGAGGGGGAAGAAGAAGAAGGAGAAAGAGGCTTCAAAATGAATTTACAAAGCGAGGACTTGGGAGAGGGTTCTAAAGAAGGCTTCACTGCTTTGCCAAGGCAATTTTTGTAAATAACAGGAATGCCTGTCATGTGGCTTTAGTCATGTATTTAATTTATCACGTTGACTTTTCATCCAAAGCCTACACTGTGGGGAATTTAACTGTTTTCATTTCACCCCTTAACACATCTCATTTCTCACTCCTACTTCAACTTGGACACATGAGGATCAGATGTCGTGACTCGGGCTGTCTGCATCCAGAGTGTTCTTTTAAGATGGTGATTTAAAAGGAATAAGTTCCACCAGCACCTGACTTAGACAGATGCAGACACTTACAGACAACCATTGGACTGAGCCCAGGAATCTCAATTGAAGGGACAGGGAAGGACTGAAGGAGTTGAAGGAGGTCGTACAAGAACAATATCAATTAATCAGACCCCCCAGAGCTCCCAGGGTCTAAACGACCAACCAAAGAGTATACATGGGTGCTTTATGGCTCCTGCTACATATGTAGCAGAGGATTGCCTTATCTGGCATTAGTGGGAAGGGAGGCCCTTGGTTCTGAGGAGGCTTGTTACCCCAGTGAAGGGTGATTCTAGAGGGGTGAGGCTGGAGAGGGTAGGTGGGTGGGGAAGCACCCATTTAGAGGCAAAGGGGAACGATGATGGGATGGGGGCTTGAGGAAGGGAGACCGGCAAGGGGGGGGACAACATTTGAAGTGAAAATAAATAAATTAATCAATTACTGAAATTTAAGAGGAATACGTTTTATCTTGTCCTGCCTGTGAGATGACTGTGATAAGCTTGCATTGGTTCGTATTTCAATTCACCTTCTAAGACGTGATACAAAAAGTAAAGAAAGTGTTGCGTTGTTTCCCACTTCTGCAGCCATTCTCGGCTGAACTGAATTTTCCCGTTTATCAGCTTTAGTTTCTAGACAGCCCGAGTAGGATGGAGAATGTGTGAGCAGGAGGTGACAGCTGGATCAGAGCACACTCTGAAATTAGATGGCTCGTGGGTATCAGCTTGTCAAATAGCCTGGAAGTGAAAGAAAGACATGTATTTCAAATTTTCACGTCTTGATTTTCTTTCAAATCTAACGTAAAGAGGTGTTACGAGTAAAACGTTAACATCAGAAGCAACACTGCTGTGTCTCAGAGTACGGGGTTTAGAGCAGACCAGGGGGTTATAGTGCACTGGAGTTTGGAGATCAGAAATGGCTGCTGGGGTGGCCGCTCAGCTCCCCTCACTTTCTACAGCGTTTTTGACAGCAATGCTTTGCGAAGTTTTAACTATCTGGCTTAGACTAATGAACAGGGATCTAAATACATTTCTACATGATAAAGTGAAAATATTACTGCCTTGCCTCGCTTCAAACGGCAACATAGATTAAGAGATTTGATACTGCTCTCCCTTGTAAATTATGAAAAGTACCTCTCAATCGATTAAACAAAAAGAAAGGGAAGTATACCAATACTAGCCAGGATAAAATAAAATGTAAAAAGTGAAGAATGGTAGTGAATCCTCAGATGTAGGGGGAAACCCCTCTTTTTTTCTGTCAGGTTTCAGCATTATTACAGCTTCTGTTGCCTTTCTGCCTGTGCATGTTACTCCAAGGTTTCAAGTACCACCCACGGGTCCCTGGCTTCTTTTCAGTCTGTCAGTTGCCACTTGAGTACTGTAACCCTTACTTCTTCCTCCTTTGCTTGATACTCTTCTCCAGGATGAAACTCTAAAGTTCACCTTCTCTTTCTACATTTGATTAAAACACTAATTTCATTGGAAAAAAGGAATGTAAATAATAATAATAATAAATAATAATAATAATTGTATTCATTAAATCACTGTCTGAAATGCAGCCAGCTGAGGTTTTTTTGCTTTTATCAGGTCCTCTAAATTGGCTTATTCTAAAATTTCAAGCTGGTTCAAAATTTTAATCCTATTTATAGTCATAGCTACAAATGGTTCAACTTGCAAATGTTGTAAAATCCAAAATTGATTTCTCTTAATAGATTAGGCCATGATTTCTAGGGTGCAAGTTAAATTCAGAGACTATAAAATAATGGTTTTAGGATAAGATCTCTTAAGTTCCCTGAAGTTTTACTATTCATCAATTCTAAAGTCACCTTGAAAGAAAAATACTGTTAAAGGGAAAAAAATGGGTCTTCAGATCCATAAGACTTACCCTGGCTTCAATATACTGACTTTAGAGACACATCTACATCTGCATATTCCATTCTCCTTTTAGCTAAGATTTCCTGCCCAAACAAGTCATGATATCCCATGGTGTCATGTTCTCATGGTAATTTTCTTCCTTGATTACATAGTGACCAGCACTTCTTCAGTCTTTATCTCAGATATTTCTTCTCTGAAACACACTGGCTTTCTTAGACATTAAAAGATGTACCTTCTTTGGATTCTTATACATATTATGCCTACCATCTTACCTACTTAATATACAACAAGATCTCTCTAACCCCTGATTTTTTTTGATACAGCATCTCTCACTGAATGAGAATCTACCTGTCTTTGTCTCTCCAATATTGTGCCTAACATTCAATTTAGCTTTCAAATGAGTGCTAGAGATCTAAACTCAGATCCCCAAACTTACTCAGCATCCATTTTACCCACTGAACCATCTCTCCAGTTCCCAGATCCACTAATCTTATACGCAG
Source organism: Apodemus agrarius (assembly GCA_964023405.1). NCBI lineage: Eukaryota > Metazoa > Chordata > Mammalia > Rodentia > Muridae > Apodemus > Apodemus agrarius. Next base: position 85,182,211 of record OZ030012.1, on the reverse strand, counting down.
ACTCTATGTGTCAAACATTTATCACTGTTTAATCAATCACCACTTTTACCCTACTCTGGATTTTATATGTTCTTCAAGGTTCCTTTATGCCTTCTATTCTGGTAGGCCTTCCCCACATATATAAATAGAAAATAAACACCTTTTTGATTTCCACCATTATGCTGTTTTAGAAGACTTTATATAAATTAAATCATAGAATTCATATTTCTTCTTGCTTGACTTCTCTGATCCACAAAATATTTTAAAAATTGCTGCTTATTGAATTCACTCACAGCCAGGCAGTAGTGGCACACACCTTTAATCCCAGCACATGGGAGGCAGAAGCAGGCAGATTTCTGAATTCAAGACCAGCCTGGTCTACAGAGTGAATCCCAGGACAGTCAGGGCTACACAGAGAAACCATGTCTCGAAAAAACCAAAACCAAAAACCAACCAACCAACCAACCAACCAACCAACCAACCAACCAACCAACCAACCAAATAGAATTCACTCACTGTTGTTACTAAGGAATATTATGCTGAAGACAAACATCCCATTTTGTTTGTTTTTATTTACTTTTTGTGCACATGGAAATTATTTTGACATTTTTGCATACCATACAGATTCATTCTTGTGTAAAACTTGGATGTATACATACTTTTGGTTGAAATCCTCCAACTACGGATGTTTGTGAGTCACAGAGATGTTGTATTTAGTTTTATTAAAGGCATCAAACTCCATACAGGTTTTCACCTCAGCTCTTCTTTAATTGTGAAAATTGTTCTTTTCATGCATACTTAGAATGTGTAATAGCTTGAATTCACGGACACAGGTGAAGACTTTCTCAGCAGACCACTGATAGCTCAGGCACTAGGAGCTACAATTAACAAGAAATGGGAACTCATGGAACTGAAAGCTTCTCTGAGAAGAAGGACATAGTCATTCAAACGAAACGGCAACCTGCAGAATGGGAACAATATTTTAGCAACTGCACATTTCTTAGAGGTCTAATAAAAAGATCTATAAAAACTCAAGAAATTAGATATCATAAAAACCAAAATATCCATTAAAAATGGGGTACACATCTGAACAGAGAATTCTCAGGAAAGGAAACACAAATGACTGAGAAACATTTAAGAAACATTCAACATCTTTAGCCATCAAGGAAATGCAAATTAAAACTTGAGATTCCATCTTATACCTGTCAAAATGGATGTGCTTAATAAAACAAGTGATAGCTCATGCTGACAAGGATGTGGAATATGTGGAATAAGGAAGATGCTCCTCTATTTCTGGGGGAGTGCAAACTTCTACAGCAACAGTAGAAACCAGACTGGCATTCCTCAGAAAGATGGGACTTGATTTACCTCAAGGCTCTTGAGCATAAACCCAGAGGACACTTGCTCAGATACACTCATTGCTGCTCTATTCACTGTAGCCAAAATCTGGAAACAATTAAGATGTCCCTCAACAGAAGAACAGATGAAAATTTACAATTTACACAATGGAGTATAAAATAGTTGTTTTAAAAAATGACATCATAAGATTTGTCTAGTCTTATTACATCTTGTTGTTCTGTGTTCTTTTGATTTCCCCGGAGTCCTTCTCTCTTCTAATGGAAATGGAGGAGCAGTGTATCTGGGGGAGAGGGAAGGTTGGGGGATGCTGGAAGGAGTAGAAGGAGGGAAGACTGTGCCCAGGAAATATTGTATGATATAAGAATAAATAAAAAGAAAAATTGCAGGCAAAGGGTGAGAGTTAAGTAAAATCAACCAAGACCCAGAGATATAAATATGAATATAAATATAAAAATATAAGTATAAAATTTCTAATACATAGCTATTAACTATTTAGTAAAAGTTAATTATGCTATAATACATAGACCCATAGGGCTTAAGTATAAAGAAATTGTCTACAGGGAACACATGGAACTCACTGAGAGTGGAAAATAGAATAGATTTTATGGATGGAATAGACATAGAGGGTTGGGAATTAGAGGATGGAGTGGAGTTAGGGTTGAGGGAGGGAATGTGAGAAGAAACAGATTTGAGGGCAAATGAGATGTAACATGGAATCCAGTACAGCGGAAACTTCTTAAAATGTATAAAGGTGATCCTAATGCAGTCTGCAAACAATGAGGGAGACAGCGTCCCAACTGGCTATATCTTGTCATTAAATGAATCTCGAGGACTTGGTCTAGATCATATCCAATTATGTTGTTAACCAAAAGAAGCTCACTGAAATCCCCAAACAATCCAGGCCATTGTTAATATAAAGGGGTTGCACACCACAGATTGCCAGCAAGGTTCCATTGCTGAAGACAACACCCGCACAACTTACTGAGCATGGAAATGTAAAGCTGGTGCCTACATGGACACTTCACCCTGATGTTCTAGCTTGTTTGGTACAGAAATGTACTCTTCAGGCTACCGAAAAGAAAAGAAAAGAAAAGAAAAGAAAAGAAAAGAAAAGAAAAGAAAAGAAAAGAAAAGAAAAGAAAAAAAAGAAAAGAAAAAAGAGGAAAGGAAAGGAAAAGAAAAGGAAAGAAAAGGAAAAGAAAAGAAAAGAAAAGAAAAGAAAAGAAAAGAAAAAGTAAAAACCAACCCAGCTACAAATCCTTTCCCTACAATCTGTCTTGTCTGTAATACAGGCTAAGGCAATAGTGAAACAGAACTTGTTAGAGTAGCCAATCAATGTCTGATTTGACTTAAGTTCACTCCACAAGATAGAACCCATCCCCACCACTGCTTGAGTAACCAAAACCCAGAAACTAGATAGCGCAGAGACATAGGATAAAAATAAATAGTACCAGTCTAAAAAATAAAGCAGACAAGCAAAATGCATCTACAAGAAGACTCCTAATGACATACTTTCATATTCTCATCAGTGCTTTATTCAGTCATCATCCGATTAGCTTCCTCCTGCTTTAGACAGGAACAGAAGGAGAGACACGTTACATTACAGAAAAAGAGAGTCATTGGAAAACAAAACTGTAAATAAGCAGTCTCCTTCAAACACCTACCTTTAGGGTGATAAGAATCCATGGGAATAAAAGGCAGAAAGAGTATAACGGCCAGAGGGGATGGGGGACATGAGTCCCTCTCAATTAGCTGAGCAAAGCTCATAAGAACTCACAGGCACTGAAACAGCAAGCACGGTGGCCTGTGTGAGTCTGCACCAAGCCCTCTGAGTATATATTCTGGCTTTTGGTTTAGTGTTCTTATAGGACTTTTTAGAGTGTGAATCACTTGGGTTCTTTTACCCTATCCAACTTTGATGCAATGGGTTTTGCTTTATCTTATTATATTTTACTTTATATTCTTATATTCTACATATGGAGTATATTATTATATTCTATCTCTTAGAAGCCTGTTTTGTTTTCTAAGAGAAACAGTGAAGGAGTAGATACAGATGGGAGGGTAAGGGAGCATAAACTGAGGGCACTAGAGGGAAGGAGAACTGTAATCAGGATGTATTGTATGAGAAAAGAATCTCTTTATTTTCATTAAAACAGAAAAAAGAACAATAAAATCATAAACTTTGTAAAAACATTGCAAATACTTAAATTATGAAATGTGAGGAAGTATCAGAGAAATATAGGTGTTATACTTATATCAGAGAAATCTACTGCAATTAAAATTGTGAGCATTATCTAATGTCTCTACATGTTTTGTGCCATATTTAAACCCATGTTGTTCATCAATTTCCCATCATAATCCTGCTTCAACTACAGATTCATTCTCTCTACTTGCATTCTAAATTTTGTATACATAGAATTATATGATGTAGATTATTAAGCAAAATTAGAGCACAAATTAATTAAGAACGTATGATGTTTTCTGATCTGGTTAAAGTTCCACACACTTTAGGCAGGATGGAAAATGCTCCATGGTTTAATAGATGTAAAAGCTGCTTTCAAGGCAAAAAGCATGAATAACAAGCATTATACCAGGTATTTGCCAAAAATTTAGATTGGTGCAGAAGGGGGTAGCTCATTGTCTTATAAGAAAGGAACCGGGTGATTTAAAGATTATATATAAAGCAATTTTTAGAAATGGGTATGGAAAGACAAATAAACACATTTTTGAGAAAAAGATGGAGGGTGTAAATTAATGGTACAACATTTCTGTAGCAGGGTGAGGTCTTATGTTCAATGCCCAGCATAATGGGAAGGAACATTCTTGGGAAAGGAAAGAAGATAAAATTGATGTGGCCCTGACAACAGCAAACTCCAATACCCCATAGGGCATGAAAACATATGTACTTTTCCTTCCTTCCTTCCTTCCTTCCTTCCTTCCTTCCTTCCTTCCTTCCTTCCTCTTTCTCTTTCTTTCTTTCTTTCTTTCTTTCTTTCTTTCTTTTTATTTTCTTTCTTTCTTTCTTTGCATGACATTGTTATAGGCAAAGATCACACACAGAAATGCCTGATTTAGTTAAATTATTTAGATGCTCATAATGTTTTAAGCAAGTTTATGATTTTATATTGATCAGAATTCATAGCTATTATCAGCCATATGCTGACAGATTGTTGATCCTTGCTTCAATCAGTTGTGAGTGCCATGCAATGTAGCAATTATACCTTACATACTTTATTTTCAGAGACCTCCTCTTAGGGACCTCTCTGATAGATGGTAGGCAGTAGCTCAAGTCCTCATATCTGAAAATTTTCTGAGTCAAACTTCCACCATTTTCATGAATTCATCTGTGCCCACTTGCAAAAGACCAACACAGCTGGACTTGACATTTGGTATTCCCTCACTCAAGAAGGTGAAGAAGGTCATGGTACCCTCAATCAAATATCCATCTACTCCTCCCAAACAGCTATATGCAATTCTGCCTTATACTATATGTGCTTTCATGAAGATGGCTAAAAGTACACAGGCTTAGAAAGAGTGGGGAAGGATGGCTCCATCTGTGGGGTCTTGGAGAGTCAACATTCATGCCAGATGCCGACCTTCAAGTGTAGCTGCTTTAAGGCCACTCTTGCTCCTTTCTGTAACTCCTTATCCATTTCCCTGTAAGTAGGTCTCAAAACTTCACTGGTACCCCAGAATGAGTCTTGGTGGAATTTTTTTCTCATTTTTTTCCTTGGAAGCTAAACAATTTTATGCTCTCCCTAAAGAAGGAATTTTTAGCAATGCTCCTTTTGGGGTACTATCTGATATCTTGATACAGTTGGAAAGAGTTTTAACTAAACTCATTTTAGAAGGAGGTATAAAAACTTAGTTGAATTACATAAAAAATTAATATTTTAAAGTATAATTAAATCTTTATGTTTATCGATCTAGATATTAAAATTTAGAATGAAGACAAGACTAGAAGATCAATTTTAGTATTTTTTATCAATATCAGTTTAAAATACTTTAATAATATTTATGAAATATTGGCCTTCTCATCTCAGTAGACTTAAAGATAAATAAATATTCTCACCTCAAACTTCATAAATGCTAAAACAATCCATACACATATAAGATTATTTTTAAATACAATTAAGAATTTTACTTGCCAAATGCTATGTGTTTTTCCAGGAGGAATACAGATCTTGTTAAAAGATTAGAGCAAATGCTATCAAAGACACTCAATCTTTTGAAGATAATAGATTTGGTTTAGGGGAGGGGAAAATAAACATCTAACTCAGAAATTCAAGAGACTAATGGTTGCTGTTTAATTCATTCTGACAGCTTTTAGATAGAGCATCCTGATAGATGGTGCTATCTCTGTGATGTAAAGGTTACATCTCATGGGTGAGTCAGAAGGCACCAATGAATGTAGAATTACTAAGGGGTATTATTAGTGATACGAGGTAATCTGACTGAAGTGAACCTAACAGAACTCTGTAGAGGAGAGACCAGATTGATCAGACATCACCTGGAGAGAAGTGGGGTGTGAGGCATGGAATCAGACACTGGAAATGAATCCATATTGAAGGCAGAAATGTCTATGGACTCAGCAACCTTTTAAATAAAACTTTATTTCACAAAAAAGCATAAGGATCACAAGTAACCTCTCCAAACTTCAGTCAAGTGTCAGTGTATTCAGAGAGCAGCAGGTCAACTGGTCTTGCCAAGAAGCACACTGGTGGCATTCATGAAGCTTCCAATGAGGCTACAATTCTGACTGTCACTCATCTTAAAACAGATGTGTTATTTCCTTGTTCCATCCTGGACACAGAGGTACACCCTCAACACATCAACTAGAATAAAATAAAGTAAGGATTTTAGTTGGGAGTATTGTATGTGTTCCCTTCATGTCACACAAAGTGATAGTGAATCAATTTGATCAATAGATAAATCTGTGTCTCCCATGACAACGTGTTCGTTCCACGCACCACATTAATTCTCTGCATTACCCTACCTGATCCTTTTGTTTAAACTTTCTGTCAACAAGATAGTACCTATTTTACTCTAAACTACTTATAACTCCTTATGTGCTTGAGTTATGCTGAACCTTCAGCTCTCACAGGCCTAGGCTGGCAGAAGGCATCATAGACAAGGAGCATAGAAGAAGCCATTGGGTTTTTATTGGAGCCAGAATGAGCTAGCTCTATTTATATGACATGGTGATTTATTTATTTGATGAAGGCAGACTATAGTTTCCTACTGTGCTGCTCCTATAATTGTGGTTTTAGGCCATGTTGTACTTTTGGAATTATTTATCCTCTTAAAATGTGTATTCCAATGTGTATAAAGACTTGATGTGAATGTAGATAAATTACATAGTATGATGGCTTTTATGAAAAGAATTGGCTATGTTCTATGTCATGGGAAGTATTTATTTCTCAGCTCAGGAATAATTGCACATTCTGGGGGCTATTTCTCTCATTCTATTGGTCCTGAACATTTCCAGCAAATGTCACAATGCGACAATCTAATGTTTGTTTAGAATATTCACCCATTACTAAATATCACTTTCTTCCCTTTCAGCAATTCGTTCCAAACCACAGTATAAAATGTCGCATTATTGATGTGGCATTATCAAGTTCCATCATGATTGACCTGATGTCACAATGTTTTGTAACAAAACTGGTTGCTGTCAATCAAAGGCACTTACAGAAACCCATTATACACACAGAGAACAAATTGTGCTGGCAAAGAACCATCTGGTGCACTCCCCGCTGTGAGGGATGAGACTTGTGGTTATTTAAAATCAGTAAGGTTTAAATGTGAATGTTTGGTATGTTAAAGTCTTTGCTTAATCCTTGAAAGTTTTAAGAACTGATAATTTTCTGAAGCTGGAAAGAATGCTTAGGACCTCTTGAATAACTTTTAGCTACGTTTTTATGGTCTGTGCAAGTTAGAAGTGTCTATTCTGTGATTCTTCTTCGAAAAGAATAAAGTATTTCTCAATGTGGAAAAGAAATGAGGGAATTCAGAAGATACAAAGAGAGGTTAAGAAACAGGGAAAAGGAGAAAAAGTGAAATGTTCGGGCTGTTAGTTTTTTATCAACTAAACACAAAATGCATTCACCTGAGAAGGGGAACCTCAGCTGAGGTGTGGTCTGCATGACTTAACCTGTGTAAGACTTCTCTGTGTGGCATTTAAACAAACTGTGTATTGGTGTAGACGGGCATATCCTACTGTGGGTGGCACCATCCTCAGGCAAGCACAGCTAGACTGTATAATGACGTAGCTGAGTAAGCCAGAGGAAGCAAACCAGCAAGCAGTAAGACTTAGTGTTTTCTGTCCGTTTCTGCCTCTAGGTTTGTTCATCTTGTCCTGACCTCCTCCCCCTCAACAATGAAACAAACAAACATTTTCCCACCACAAGTTGGTTTTGGTCAGGGTTTTATCACAGCAACAGAGACGCCAACTAGAACACTACCAAGCTTTGGCTCGGCCACTGAAAAGGAGGAAAAGATGGGGAGTGTAAGACTGCTTCTTTTGATGTTCTAACATGCTGGGTTTTCTCAGGAGCTCAGCAATATTCTAGGGTTTGAAAGGGTGCCTTGGTATTCAATCCTGGCATGGCCTGGGGCTTCCCTGTGCAATCCTGGCAGGGCATTCGGCTCCTCTGTGCAAGCCCGGCATGTCACAGAGCTTCTCTGTGCATTCTCTTTCCTCCTACTTCTGTTTCTGCCGCTTTGCTTAGCAGTTACTGTCACAGGTTTGCTCTTTGAAATCAGTTTCCCAAGATTTTGAAGAGAAAGCTAACAGTGCAGAATGCAAGGATTAGAGTGATCATGTTCCAGGAAGAATGGCCTCTTGAATCTCCTGCAGTGGGCAGGACGCAGTCGATGGTGTCGGGACGATGTGGTCTACAGACCACCTCTGCAAAACAATGTGGATCAGTCTGTTTCTGTGTACTTTATACTTATAGCTGGTCCTTGTGAAAACCCTGCTGCTTTTGAAGACATAAAGCTCCTGATTTTCCTTTCCTTTCTCCTAACTGTTCATTCTATCACCCTAAAAGAGGTCATCTCTAGGTTCAATCCTGTCTCTTTTATATTTGAGAGTACGATCTGTTTCTCTCCGCGCGTCTCTTTGTCTCTCTGAGTCTCTCACTGACTTTTGCTCTCTTGACCGCTCTTACTCTTACTTTCACTCTGAAAACCCAATTTGATGTCTTTAATAATCAATCTTGTTCAGATGTCCAAAGGGATTTTTTTCTCAAGCTTCCATTATTGTTTCTAATGCCAGAATCACTGTTCATGACTCTTTACTTTCCCAGTGTTCCTTTTATGATATATAATCTGAGGATAAGACAGAATGTGGGTAGTTGTGTCATAGTTTATAAACACAAAAGCAATTCTAATGGCCTGCTCATATTTAGTTTAGAACCTTACTTTTTCTCCTTTTAGGTTATTATTTCCAGGGACAGATAGAGTATTTTTAATTTTTAATGTATTGGATAATTTACGTATTTACATTTCAAATGTTAACCCCTTTCCTTGTTTCCCCTCTGGAAACCCCCTATCCCATCCCCTCTCCCTTTTTCCTATGAGGATGCTCCCCCTCCCACCACCCACTCCCACCTTACCACCCTGACATTCCCCTACACTGGGAAATCAAGCCTTCACAGGACCAAGGTCTTCTCCTGCCATTGATGCCTCTGATACATCCTCTGATACATATGTAGCTAGAGCCATGGGTGCCTCCATGTGTACTCTTTGGTTGGTGGTTTGGTTCCTGGGATCTCTGTGGAGTCTTGATTGGTTGATATTGTTGTTCCTACTACGGGACTGCAAACTCTTTCAGCTCCTTCAGTCTTTTCTCTGCCTCCATTGAGGACCCTGTGCTAAGGCCAATGGATGGCTGCAAGCATCTGCCTCTGTATTTGTCAGGCACTGGCAGAGCCTCACAGGAGATAGCTCTAACAGGCTCCTGTAAGCAAGCACTTCTTAGCATTTACAATAGTGTCTGGTTTTGGTGTCTGTATATGGATTGGATCCATAGATAGGGCAGTCTCTGGATGGCCTTTCCTTCAGTCTCTGATCCATGCTTTGACCCCCACATTTCCTTTATACAGGAGCCCTTCTGGGTCAAGAATTTGAAGATGAGTGTGTGACCCAATCCCCCAACTAGAGGCCATGCCTAACCTCTGGATATTGTCTCTACAGATGCTCCTTCCCCTTTGTTGGGCATTTCAGCTAATCTAGTCCCTTTTGGATTCTGGGAGCCTCTTGCTTTCCTGACATCTGGGACTTGCTTGTGGCTACTCCCAGTTCCCTATCCTCCATTGCTATATACCTCTGTTCAAATTCCATAAAGATCTCTTCCAAATTTAACATGGTGTTCTAAACCTTAAAGTGGAGAACTACGAAGACACTTCATGTTCTGTGGCCATCGGCAGAGTTGTTTCCTACAGTGTGTGCTTTAGGGGTTTTCTAAAATTTAAAGTTATTAGCATTCTTTATTAAAAATATTTTTCATACATTATATTCTGATTATGGTTTCCCTTCCCTCATCTCTTCCCAAATCCTTTCACCCTTCACCACCTAACTCTAGGGTCTTCTTTCTTTCTCTTCCTAGAAATCAAACAGATTCATAAAACAAAAATCAAACAAAAACAAACAAAAAACAAGTAAAGAAAACAGACAGATAAACAGAGAAAAAATTTTAAAAATACAAAGAAAGGGAGAAAGAACATGATAAACACACATAAACACACACACACAGCCCCTAAAGCCACAAAATTGGATACCATAATAGATAAGCAAAATATAATGCTAAAATTGCTAAACAAAGCATTATTGAAAAAAACATCTCCTATAATACCACTTTATTTTGTATTGGCCATTTACTGCTATGTTTAGGGCCTCCCTTAAGTGTGATTATTTACCAGCGATGTTCCCTTGAAGAAAACTAATTTTTCCTTTGCAAGGCATTGTCATATAGGTTCTGGGCTAGGAATGGGGGTTTGTATCCCTGTTCCCTTTCAGCTCTGGGACCCCATGTGTCTTAGACATGTGCAGGGCATATGCATAGTGCCAAAGCCTTTGAGTTCCTATATGCATCAGACCTGTTGTGTCTGAAAGGCACTGTCTTCCATCTCCACTGGCTCTTATAATATGTCTGCCTCCTTTTCCATATGGACTTCAACAACAGTTTTTATTGTGTATTAAGGAAAGGAAATGAGCCTCTCCTGGTTAATTCCAGCATCAAATTACATACCAGGGTGTTAATAAATGCTTTAAAATGTTGTTCTCAATTTTGATCATGGCAGAGCTGATAAAAATTATATTTTGAGGTTGAAAATTTGTGTCAGTACTTAAGAAGACCTGTTACTCTGCAGAGTACCTGGGTTCCATTCCATGCATTCACATGGTGGATTACAACTCCTGTTCCTTTGGATTCAATGCCCATTTCTGGCTTTTGCAGTCACTGCATGCATGTGATGCACATACATATAAGCATGCCAAATATCCATATACAAGAGACATGTTAATAGAATTCTTTTTTTTCTTGATATCCGTATCTGTGGATTCCACATTTTACCCTGTGTTATTCCTCTATAAGCTAAAAGCCTTCTTAGAATCTAAATTATGTTAAGTTCTTAGCACCTGAAATTGCCTTGAGCCAGATAATATCTTGTCATTCACTTTGGAATAAGCATTCTCTTTTTTACAACTTAGCCCTGCCTCTTATACTCTTGTTATTTGACTTTACAACTTCTCATAGACCAGATGTAACCTTGTTACAACTTCATAATGAAAATTGACGTTGTGTCTAAAAACTTTACAGTGATTTTTCTGTTCAAAATATTCTGTGATGTTGTTAGAAATATGCTTCTTTTACCTGAGGCAATATGTACTTGAATACATTGTTAACAATAGCAAGTTGATAGGCAAAACTATCTCTTGTCTCAAAAAATAAAATAGATCAGCAATTGCTTGATAAGGAAGGTAGGGAAAAATAGAACCTCCTAAGAAAAACGCTTTTCTTATTGAGAAGAAAATTTAGCCCCATGAAGAGAGTCTACTAGAAAAAAAAATCATTCTCATAGTGCCAATGTTTGAGTGTGGAACTACATTTCTTTCATTGTTTAGTTTTTCCTTTTGTGTTGGACTAGGGAAAATAAGGTTTTATATATTTTGTGGAAATGAAGCTATAAGGAAGCCTGCTGAGCTCTTCTAGCTTCTTGGCAGCTTGTTGAGGAGTTGAAAAAGATACACAAATAAGAAGTAAAGCACCAAATATTTTATTAAGAGCAATAGGAAATGACAAGTTTTAGATACATTGCTTAGGGAGTCAGTAGGCCATCGGATTTCTCTATAGGGGGCATGGGATAGGGGGCTTGAAGTGGGGAAACCAGGAAGGAGGACAATATTTGAAATGTAAACAAATAAAATAACCAATAAAAATGAGACAAATTAAAAAAAATCGAAGAGCTTCTATACATGGGCTTAATAAAAAAGTAGCTATTTGCTAAAAGGAAAACTGTTTCTCTACTTTGATTTGCAGGTTTGGGTTATGAAACCTTTATTCTATTTCCTTCCAATATTTTATGAGTTTAGTTGTATCAATCTCCAGTTATGCAGGATAATAAGAGCACAAATGGGAGATTCTCCCTAAGTTCACACAAAGGACAATTTCCACCTATTTATTGTTCCAAACCAGCCCAAACAAGATTGGCCTCCTTATTCCCGTGCCCATCTTTATCTAAGAATATATTTGAGTAGAAATTATTCATGAAAGAGAATTGTTGATGGATGGTGGGTGGGGCAATCTATTGAGTCAAGTATTTGTGTGTCTTGGGTCAGATGGCGAGTCCAAGGTTTCTAGCTGTCTTGGTAAGAGAGGGATTTATGTGAGTCTAGGTAATAATCCTAGGTTTCCAAGTGCATTGTTTTAAGAGTGGTGTGTGTTTACCTGAACCAGTTGGAGTTCGAAAGTGCTAAGTCATTTCTTATGGTTGCCTCCTCAAGCCTACCTGTTTTTACTGCAGTTGTCTTGTGGTTCATACAACAAATGTGACCCCTGAAACTTTCTATACTATGAGGCAAAATGTGAGAAGCAAAGAAGATAAAAATTCAAACCCCTGGAAGAGATTTTTGAGTTCAAGAATATTAAGTAACAAAAGAACACTTTAAACAGGATATGTGTGCTCTATTATATTTTAAAGCTGATAACTTTAGGTTATGCTAATAAGGCTCAGGTTCCATTAAATCAATTTCTGAAACTGAAAGCTTGCTTAAATAGAATTCTTCATGAGTGACCATATAGTGTGCTTAATGTATTTTTTTAATAAGTGAGCTAAGAGAAATGGAAGGAGGGGAAACTATGGTTGAAATATACTGTATGAAAGAAAAAGATATCGATTTTTAATTAAAAATAATAAAATGTTTCAGATTTTTAAACATCTGCTTTTCTTTGCAGTCCTTGAATTGCTTCATTGTTCTAGTGTGCTTCTATGGTCTGATTAGTTCATGATTTTGCCAATAAGGGAAAAAATTATGAAAGCTACAATGATCGCAGAGTTCTGAATATTTTGCATACTTGAACACTCGTTCTCTTATGGTTTGGATCTAAAATTGTCCTCAGAAGGTCATATGCTCCAGAGCAAGGAATGTGGGAAGTAACATTGGCATTGTATCTTATAGCAATGACAACATTCTTGAAGTGATTGGATCATGAAGATTCTAAACTCATCAATTGGCTGAGCAGTTTATGGGTTTATATTTGGTGGGAAGTATTTAAAGGGAGTGGACATTCTTTCCTGCCTTTCCTTCCTTTGTTATTTCCTTCCTCCTTTCCTTCCTCCCCCTTCCTTTCCTTTTTCCTTCCTGCCTTCCTTGGATCCTTCTGTCTCCTCCTTATCTTCCTCATCAGCATTCTCCTTTCCCTTCCTCCTTCTCCCGTCTTCTGAATACCATAAGATTCCCAACTTTCTTACTCCTGACATGTTGGTCTTGTTTGCCTCTAGTCCAGTTTGTTGATATGAGAAGGAATGAGAAGGCCATGACTCCAAGTCTTCAGGGTGTCATGCCATATTAGGCATCTCAAAAGTTAAGCTACCATTAGTACAGAAGTTTTTATCATAAGATATCAAGAAATTCTTATCTGGATGCCACATGCATAGCAAAGACAGGTTTATTTGATGGATATTTTTAACATTTTAATTGTGAGTCTTACCCTTTAATGGATGAAACATCTCTTCGGCTCAAGAGAATATACCTTTGAGACTAAATCATGAAAAGGTATTCAGGGGGCAAACTGTTCTTCTGAACATATGGAGATTGCTCTTCAACCTTAGATCTAATAAGAGGGACATCATAACAATGATGGCAAAAAAATCTACTTTTAATATATTAATTTGTTCACTGTAAGTATTGTAAAGGAAATTTGACTTTAGTGGTTCCCAAGGTAAATTTACTCTTGAACTGCTTTTATTAGACATTGACTTCCAAACCATAGGACTAAAAGCAGAGAAGAGAGAACAAATAGCATCAACAATTATTGGGAGACAGATTGCATCTCTGGTGGTGTCATAGAATTAATTTGAGGGGAAATATTCTCCTATTTATATTTCAAGTGGTAAGTTAACATGATAGCCTTGTACATATTAATATTAGTGACTCATTGTTCTCTGAATGAGTTTTATTTGGAGTTGATTGTAATATCAAATCCAATCAAGTAGAAATTGGCATAAATGACTTTGTTTTATTAGTTTAAATAAATGAATATCACAAAATCTATTTGAATCCAGTGTTTTTATTTGGTTCTAGGTAAACTTTTCAGGTGACCAAAAAGGACAGGAGAAGGAGCAAAATGAGAAGAATGAGCATTGCATTTTAAGTTGTCCTTAATCTTGACCTAATCAATGATTGCACTAAGGGATACCAATATAAATTATGTTAGATTGGAATCTGATATTCCATATCCTGGGGAAAAAAGAAAGAAAAGCTTTGATGGCAAAGGGGTTCCTCTCTGCTAATGGAAGTACTAGCTCAATCATCAAGGAAATAAAAGGCAGGCCATTTCATATTCAGCAGTCCTTATATATATAGCAAATAGAGGGTATATAAATTATGTTGTTCATGTTTAACAAAAATATTGCTGATTTATTACATTATTTACATTAAAAGCAAAACTAGCAATAAGCTTTTTCCCCTCAAGGAGTTTTTCAGGCATTGAGGGAGCTAATAATAGATCTGGTTCCAAAGAAGCTCTTCCCTTTGGATTAAAAATGCTCTTATTACATACCTAATCCTATTCCTGTAAAGGCCATAAATAAAGTGAGACTATAAGGGCTAAACAATTGTCTAGTCACCAATTTTACCCTTTTTGATGTCTTTTAAGTGTTCCTATAGACAAGATAGTTAGCGTTTGTGGTAGAGAACTTGATTAGACCTTTACATTTATTTCTTTAACTCATTATTGATCAGGATGCATGCTAGGCATATATGTTCCACATTTGACTCACTTCACCACCTTAAAAATTATAGAAAAAAAAACAGTCAAAGCATTGATAAGGACAACGTAAATCAAAATGTAAGCAGATAGTTTTTGATAAAAATAAAACTTTAGATGGGAAAGTTGAAAATTAAAATCCTCAAATATAAATGATGCTAGCAATCAAGTATTTTGCAGTTCACTCCAAACTCAGGTATTAAAAGCTGGCAGTGGGAAAAACATCAAGAGCAAATGTTGGGAGACTAAAAGTTTATCTAGACTTCAATTCTTGTATTCTCTCTCTCTCTCTCTCTCTCTCTCTCTCTCTCTCTCTCTCTCTCTCTCTCCCAAACAGAAGAAATGTCATCTATACTAAGCCTGAGAAGGTAGAAACTAGAACTTAAGTTGCTAAGTGTGCTAAGTGTCTGCAAGCTTCAGGAGGGAACAGCAATCACAACAGAATGCAGGGTAACTATACAGCTTTCCTTGAACAACGAATCCCATCACTTCTATTGTCAAAGAAAAAGAACTGACATCATGACTCCCTCTGTTTAGAGATTTACCTAATTGGAGCAAAAAGAAAGGAAAAGAGAAGATATACACAAGTACATATATGGAATGGCTGAAATTAGGTCGACCATATAATCTGATGGAAATACAGGAGCCCTGAAACTTCTGAAATGTAGCCAATTATATATATATATATAATACACATATATAATATATATATAATATATAAAATATAATTATATATGAAGTGGATTTATTGCATACAAATGAAAAAGTGGGCTTTTTTCTAATATTGGTCTCTATAGAAAGCAATTTTAGGCTGGAAATAATGACGGAAAGGGAATGCTCTCAGCATCTACACAGGCTTTGCCATTTCCATGATTCTGAAGTGTTGGGATTTTTGACAAGGCTGCACTCATATCAACAATAAAAAATTCAGGATTTCCTTTGCTCATCACAAGATCTGATGTTCAAAGTGTGTTGTAACAGACAGCAAATAGTGAATATGAGTTACAAAGAAGAGAACAAATAATTACCAAGCACCAGGTAACAAATTTAGCAACAGAACTGCAACTTGAAAGGTAGAGTTAGGAAAAGGAGAGAAAGCTCTAAGATGATCAAGATTGTTAGACTTACAGAAATAGCAGCCTGTTCATGGAACAGAGGAAAATGGTGACAAAAATAATGTTCAACATATGAAGATTCAAGACATGAACAGTACAACGGATGAGCTTAGATGAACAGATACTGCATCAATCAAAAAACAAGAGGAGGATTGTCGCAGATACATAGAATTTCATTATTAATGGACCATTAATATAAAGTGTTTTTAAAATAAGAGTACTCACAAACAAATATGATAAAGTGTGTATATGTTTGTGTGTGTGTGTGTGTGTGTGTGTGTGTGTGTGTGTGTGTGTATTTAGTGGCATGTGGTTGGGCTATAAGAAGCAATTATAAATGAAAGAAAATGTCTGAGGGCTAAAATAATTCTAAAAACAATTTATGATTAAGATAGATTTTAGGAGTTTTCTAAGACAATGTTATAAATGCATATGTTATACAATAGTGTTGAAAGGGATATTGCAGTTAATTGTCAAGACTGAAGTAGGTAAATAAGACTGTGTATAATTGGGTGTGAGATAACTGACTAAGCTGAGTATGGACAAGACTCTAGGATGTCAGTGAAGCCAGTCTCCATTAGCTCTGGCTTCTATGTCTTCACCTTACCACTGGCCACTTGAGTAACACATATACAACTCTATTGCCCTTTCACATGTTCTTAGGCATAATTGCAACAAACTAAAATGCAACATGTAATAATCATGGACAAAGGCAGCTTTTGAAAAGGCTCCACCTATTTTAGGAAGAAGATCACTCCAAAACACAGAGCTAAATATGGGCTAACCTAGGCATAGCCTGTAAACTGTGATAACCATCAGCTTCCATTGACAGTAAAGACAGGGGACTATGGTAAACTACAAACTGCTCTCATAAATAAAAGAACAGAGACAGCATGGGTTAATTAGAGACTAGCAGACCTAGCCAGAGCCAACAGCTGGAAAGCCAAATTAAGGTCAAGAAAGAGCCAACAGGGGAGAGCATGGAGCAGTTCCACTCTTCTCAAATGACAAACAACATACAATTGTCTCCCTGATTGGGCCCTGGGGACATTGCCAAAGTAAGTGTGCCCCAAATGCTTCGGCTACCATATGCCTATGAAAGTTCCCCACTTTCATTTGAAGCCACTTGTCCTTGTTAAAACAAGGAAATGTCAACTGATATCTAATTAACAATAGACTAGAATTGCACAAAGTCATTACTGTGTTTCACATTTCAGAATACTACGGGTTTTATGATGACAAAACTGAGAAAGAAAGAAATATTTATAAGTTGTATATTATATAAACTACTAAAAGTGAAATGGTGTTTAAAAAATGTGAGCAGTCTATGAGGTTAAGGAAGAAGTTGAGATGGAATGGGGCAAACAAGATACAGTAAGCCAGAAAAATTTATAACAAAAATTTGATAGTAAATTCATTAATCTACTAAATGTATTTAATACCTTAATCTATTAAATGTCACCAACATTACTAAATGGAAATATATGGCATATATTTTATGCATTATTACGGTGATTTGAATAGCATTGACCCCCAAAGAATCATTTGTTTGAATGCTTGGTCCATAGGGAGTGGCACTATTAGGAGGTGTGGCCTTGTTGGAGTAGGTGTGTCATTGTTGGAGGAAGTGCATCACCTTCACTTCCTGCTGTCTGTTGCAGATCTTGCCATGACAATAATCAACTATTACTTTAAACTGTAAGACAGACCCAATACATATTTTTTAATAAGAATTGCTGTGGTCATGGTATCTCTTCACAGCAACAAAACACTAAAACAATTATTAACACAAACATTTAAGGAAGGTACACAGAAGAAACAATTTAAAAAAACATTTTAAAATATTAGAAAATATTAAGCTGGACTTGGTGGTGAATTGCTCTGATCCCAGCACTTGACAGGCAGAAGTAGGAGGATCATGAGTCAGAAACCAAGCTGAGCTGCCTAGTGATATATTATCTCTATAGAGGAATTATAATTCTACAACTGGCAAGGAATCTTATCCAAAGACCTTCTATGTCTGTGTTATGCAGCTGGAATGAACCACCTTTAATCCCTGGAATATAGACAAGCACTTACTTTAATCCCAAACAATAAGGATAAGTTAGTTTGTAGAAGGAAGCAGTCATGTTTGAAAGTGGTTTCTAATGGAGGGACTGATAAAGTGATAAATCAGAGAAAGATTTGGCAGAGTGATTCAGGGACAGGATACACCCAAATTTCACCAGAACAGACAGGAAAGAGAGGTGACTTAAGTGATCAGTAGAGAGAGCGGACTATAGGAGGTGAAAGGGAGGGAAAGGGAGAGGGAGAGTCAGAGAGGGGGAGACAGAGAGGGAGGGGAAGGGGAGGGAGAGGGAAAGGGGTAAAAGGAGGGGGAAGACAGAGAGGGAGAGGGAGGGAAAGAGGGAGGGAGAGAGAGAGAGAGAGAGAGAGAGAGAGAGAGAGAGAGAGAGAGAGAGAGAGAGATATTTACCAGGACAGATTTACAAAGAATGGTTGCAGAGGATATGAGCTAGACACAAAATGAAGACAGAATGAGCTAGAGAATGAGAAGGAGCTAGAATATGTTGCCAAAATTAGCATGAAGCCAAACAGAGCAATTCAATGAGAAGCCAAGACAATTCAAATTGAATCAGTCAATTTGGAAGATTAGATTGGGAGAGAGGGAGAGGGGGAGATGGAGAGAAGAAGCTACAGACTTACAGGTCTAGGCCTATGTATAAATAATATAGAGAAGGAAAGCCCTGGGTCCATCCTAAACCCTGTATTTGCCCAGCTTGGGTATGGCTCTCTATCTCATCCCATCTGATGAAATAAAAGTGACATTACATATCCAAAACCAGAATAAAAACCTAAAGATTGTATAATGCTTAAAACAAAGCATTCTAATGTAAAAGCATTAAACAAATAATAGAAATTTTATTTTAATAAATTCAAGTGTACAATGAACATATAATAATCATGAACTTTTAATAAACATAACATATAATTAAAAGTATAATGATAACTTTTGTATAGAAAGAATTTTACAATTTCAAAAAATTTTTGTGGTGTGATTCTAAGAACTTAGACATGAAACCGTTCACTCTCTTCCGTTCACTCCAAAATTCTCTAATGACAACGTGGTGCACTCTGTCTACATGATCAACTCTCCACAAGAAGTCAGAGGAAAAGTCACACATAATATCTTAAGTGAAAATTTATTACAAAATCAAAACTTGTGAGATGATGGTAGATCATTTAATAAAAGGAAGTTTATGGCTTTCAACATGTACTATAGAGAAGAATAATTTGTAAATCAATTTTTGGTAAGATAGCTCAAAGAAAGTAATGAGTAGCTGATTAAATATTTAAAATGTAAAGATTTAAGGATAAATGCCAACCTAGTTAAAAAAATGATAACCACCGAAATGCCCATGAAAGAAATGATGTCATATTTTCAAGATCAAAACACAAAGAAGCCAAGTATAATGGCACTGATTATAGGATTACATATTTTCAGTCTTAAAAATTGGAAGCCAGTGGCAGAAAGATCACACGAAGTGGGCTTTCAATAACTGAGAAGCCTTGTGAAAACTTGAGACAGGAGTGGTATGTAGCTCCTATTTCAAGTGATGGTTTCATGAATGGCTTCACTTAGTAAACATTCATAAAATTGAACACCTGTGCACTTGCTGTAATGTGCTGTGCTTTAAAGCTACTTTCCATTTTCCTGTTCATGTAAAGCAGCCAAGTTAAAAATATTTTGGTAGAATTTAATTCACAATAGGGACGCAACAGTAAAACATGCACTAATAAAGCTAATGTTCTGTGTACACAGCATGGCAAGGGCAATAAAAATATATTGAGTTATGGAAAATAAAACACGAGTAAATGGGCATGTCCACAGTTTTGACAGAGGATGGAGTGGTCGGTCTGTGGATATAATTTCAAACGAACTGGCCGTAGTCCCTCTTCTATGTGAATGGAAATCATGACCACACAAGAACCACATATGTGGTGTTAGCATTATCTGGGCTCTGATGACAGACTCAGAGACTCAGACTCCAGGCTCTGAGAATTCGAGACTAAACACTGCAGACCTGAGAAACAGACTTATCAGTGGAGCTGCTTAGTTGTCCAGCAGTCCGGCACCTGGCAGCTAGAGAAATATTTGGTCGTAAGCAGCAGCGAGTGACAGAAGTTGGCAGCCATCTGTGTGTGGGGGTCACAGCTCTTGAGCCCTAGGTGTCAGACCCAGGTCTTAATGGCAGCAGATGTTCAGATGCTATAGTTTCCACATACAGGTATCAGGACCCTTGTCCTTTGAAGGTTAGCAGCTCCAAGAGACTCTTCCATCGTCTGGGGATGCAGTCTGATGCCCACAGCCTCCTGCATTCTGCAGTCTTTCCTCTCGGAGTTCTACTTGTCATCTGCTGTGTCAGCTGTCTCTGCACTCTGCTGCTTCTGCCCCGAATCACTGTCTAGAACTCCTCGGCTACTGTCTTGATACTATCTTTGCTGCCACTCCACTGCCACTTCATGGTGCCAGGCCAGCCTTATCTACCTAGGAGCTGAACAAGGAAACAATAGATATGCTAAACTGAATGGGGGGGGGAAATCCCATAAGGCATTGTCTCTGCACAAAGAATCAGAGAAGCGTAGGAATGCTGAGTGTAGGAGAAATAGTGTTTTCCAGAGAAGAACACAGCAACTAGTTATACAATACCACAAAGTCAGACCTGAAAACATACATAAAAGTCTTCCAAGAAACATATACAGACTGAAGAGGTTTGATGTGTGTATATACATACATGTATCATACATACATACATACATACATACATAATACATACATACATAAAAACAATAGAAAAAGAGTTTAAAACAGGCTAGGGGGACTCTATAGGAAGCTTGAGAGGGAGAACAGGAATGGGGAAATAATGTAATTATAAACTAAAAAATTAAAAGAAATTATTAAAAGGATAAATAGGAAAACACACACACTCACTCACACACACACACACACACACACACATACCGAGAGAGAGAGAGAGAGAGAGAGAGAGAGAGAGAGAGAGAGAGAGAGAGAGAGAGGAAAGGATTATCCAAACCTAAGATGACCCTTTCACCAGAGGGCAGCAAATGGGAGTGGCTACCAGGCAACTTGACAACCAGCTAATCAGGAGTGGTATGTGGCAAGGGTGTTTTATGCAAATGAAGTGTTATATTTACCAATTACAGCACTGCTTCCAGCTTACCTGTCAATGGCTTCTTTCTGGGTTACACAGGAAGCTCTCCTCTACACTCTTCTGACCTAGAATAGCTGCAGAATCTATTTGTCTTGCCTGAAGTGGCTGTATGGAGGGCAAAGCCTCCTCTAGCTGCAGTGGAAGCTTTTGTTTCAGTGGTGTTTGATGCTGGAGTTTCCTCCTAGGGATTAGGAAGTGTCTATAGCAGCTAGAAGAATGGGTGCTTGAAGGACAGCTGTTCCAGGCTGTTAAGCACAACGGTAACATCTATGCCCTGCCACACAGTCACACAAAGATCTGAATTGCCATTTGTTCCCATTTTTATTGGAAAACTATCATAATAGAATAAATGACTTCCAATGAAGACTTAGGAAAGCTCGACACAAAATTAACATTCCTGAGTCACACTGTGCTTAATGCTAGCAGTGTCTAGTCCCTGCCCCAGAGCCCAAGGGAGGCAGGTTTATCTGACACACCTTAATATGTAAAATCAAATCCCAAAATGTTTATTTTCTTAAAACTTTAATATTGTTGAGTTGGTGAATAGAAATATATTCTTATGAATAGCATATTTTAATTTGTGAACAGGAAACAATGAATGCCAATTTGATTTCATCAATATATAAATTACTCAATGGGCAGGAATACTTTCTAAACAGAAAAACACGTGAAGAAATTTTTATTAGTGCTGTTACATGTTTATGTCTTTAACATATGTTGTTGAGACTCTTACTGTTTAATGAACATTTAGACTAATGCAATTCTCCTGACATGACAAATAAATTCAAGGTAAGCACTGGCACGAAACAGTGGTACCAGCTGCTGGAGTCTGAAGCAGGGAGATTTCCTGTGTCTACTTCAAGACCAGACTATGGAACATACTGAGGGCTTCAGCTCCTAAAAGTAATTATAAAAATGAGATCAAAATAAACAACTACATTTAGAAATTAAATATTAGAAAATATTGGAAGTCAACATGTAGAAGAATGAGAATTGATCCACTCTTATCTCCTTGTACTAAGCTCAACTCCAAGTGGATCAAGGACCTCCACATAAAACCAGACACACTAAAACTAATAGAAAAGAAACTGGGGAAGACCCTTGAGGACATTGGCTCAGGGGAAAAGTTCTGCAACAGAACACCAATTGCTTATGCTCTAAGATCAAGAATTGACAAATGGGACCTCAAAAATTACAAAGTTTCTGTAAGGCAAAAGACACTGTCAAAAGGACAAATCGGCAACCAACAAATTGGGAAAAGATCTTCACCAACTCTACACCTGACAGAGGGCTAATATCCAATGTATACAAAGAACTCAAGAAGTTAGACCCCAGAAAACCAAATAACCCGATTAAAAAATGGGCTACAGAGCTAAGCAAGGGCTTTTCACCTGAAGAATTTCGGATGGCTGAGAAGCACCTTAAAAAATGTTCAACATCATTAGCCATTAGGGAAATGCAAATCAAAACAATCCTGAGATTTCACCTCACACCAGTCAGAATGGCTAAGATTAAAAACTCAGGAAACAGCAGGTGTTGGTGAGGATGTGGAGAAAGAAGAACACTCCTCCACTGCTGGTGAGATTGCAAGCTGGTACAACCACTCTGGAAATCAGTATGGCGGTTCCTCAGAAAACTATTCACGATACTTCCGGAGGACCCTGCCATACCACTCCTGTGCAGAAGATTCCCCAGCATGCAATAAGGATACATGCTCCACTATGTTCATAGAAGCCTTATTTATAATAGCCAGAAGCTGGATAGAACCCAGATGTCCCTCAACAGAGGAATGGATACAAAAAATGTGGTATATATACACAATGGAGTACTATTCAGCCATTAGAAACAATGAATTCAAGAAATTCTTAGAGAAATGGATGGAGCTGGAGAATATCATACTAAGTGAGGTAACCCAGTCTCAAAAGAATACACATGGTATGCACTCACTGATAAGTGGATATTAGCCTAGAATCTGGGAACACCAAAGACACAATCCACATATCAAATGATGTCCGACAAGAAGGAAGGAGTGGACCCTGGTTCTGGAAAGGCTCAATGCATCAGTGTAGGGGACTACCAGAACTAGGAAGTGGGAAGGGGTGGATGGGGGAGCAGGGGGAGGGAAAAGGGCATGTGGGACCTTTGGGGGCCGGGGAACCAGGAAAAGGGAAATGAAATGTAAATAAAGAATATATTCAATTTAAAATAAAAAAGAAAATATTGGAGAAAATACATAAAAGATATGGATCAAAAATTTCCAAGATTTCAAAGACTTCATCTGTTCCGTCCTAACCCCACATATGTGTGCACATGAGTGCACATTTTGTAATCTTATATCTCTCCATTTTAGTTTCCTTCAGTCTGTTAAGCATTATTTTAAAATGTTTCCCCTGCTTTGTTTTCTGCTTATTACATTTCCTAGCTCCTGATCATCAGGCAAACACTTACTTATAACTCACCTTCTTTGAATACCTTTTCCTAATATGGAAAAGTGAAGAAAACACTTTCAGCAGTTATTTTCAAAAGATGTGCATTTATTGGTTTCCCCAAAATTATTTTATATTGACTTTAAAAAATAAAAAGTGTTGTCCACCACATCTTTAAATATTCTTTTATAAACATCATGCTTACTGTTATGGGGAAGCAACAAACTCCTTGTCAGGTTCTTGGTATCATTGGTCAAATAATTTAAACAGGCCCAGAAGGGAACTGGCAGACAATTTATTATAGCTGGAGAGATCAAATGGCCAGCAACATAGTGATCTCACCCATTGTGATCAGAAGAGAAAGAGGAGAAAGTTACAGCTTCAGTAGAGAGTCCTGACAGTGTGTGCACCTGGAGGATGAGAAAGAGCTGCCTATGATGCTAGCATATGGGGAGTGGGAGAGAGACATGTGCCCAGGAGATTATTTATACTGAAGAGAGAACAAAATTCATCTCTTCTTGATTTTGCCAGGTTCTGATCAGAAAGGAAGAACTAACTGTATTTTGTCATCAATTCAACCTTTAGCTCTGGGACAGTTTAAAGTTCCTGGAAATGGTCCATCTTTAATCTTGCAGTTGGCTGTAAGTCTTGGTCACTTACTGAGGCCAGTGCTGGTTCATTTAAAATCTAACAACATGAGAGTCATGAAAATGATTTATTAGCTGTTTGGGAGATTTCCCATTACAGTGTCTAAAATCTGCCCTTCAATTCTTTAAAAAAGTAAACCCTATCTACCAGGTAGTTTTAACCATCAATTGTGATATTGGTCTCTGAAGAGCCAGTCATAGTGATATTCATGTATCTCAGATGCCATCTTGGAAGATGCCTGTAAAGGACCCTTACATGTTCTTTATTCCTTCCTAAGTTTTCCTACCAACATCTCAACTGAGCAGAATTCACAGGGTGCTATTGATTCTTAAGGTCACAAGATGGTAAAGGTGCCTGTTCCAAAGCTCAATGGTTAGAGGTAAATTCCAAATGGCAGAGAGAACCTACTCTCTCAAGTTGTTCTCTGTCCTCTACAAATGTGTCACAGCAAGCAAGTATGTATGTGTCTGTACACACACACAGACAAACACACACACACACACACACACACTCATACACACACATACACACACACACACACTCATACACACACATACACACACACACACACACACACACTAAATATAATAACGTTTGAAAGAGAATTAAATTTCAGTAGTCATTTGGCAATGGTTTGAATTTTTGACAAATTTATTTGCAATCATAGCCAAAGAATATTGGTACCAATTGCTCTAGGTTTGTGTTTTCTGTGGAATAGGAGCTCATGATTCCTTTCTTTGGCTTGTGATTTTATGGTCTTCCATAATTCAGTTTCTTTAGAATTAGTAGTTATGTAGCAAAAAAATCTAGAATTACTAAACTGTAATGAAAAATAGAATCTTCCTAAGAGAAATGCTAGACCTACTCACACTGAAAATACACATGACATTTGCATATGTATTTGATTCAACTACATAACATACACTTTGGACTAAAGATTTATTCACTTATTAGTCTTGATATGTGGTGAAAATCCTTATAAATATGAAAAGGAAAAATTCTGCAATAGTAGTAGATAAATGTCAGAAAGCATAAAATCTGTCTCTGATGCAAGTGTCTTTTGAAGCTATTTCAAATATGTTTTACAACATATGTAAAGCTTGCTGTTTAACTGTTGACCAAAGAAAGTAAAAGAAACAAAAATAAAAATATCAAACACTTGTCACACATAGAGAAGACTAAATCTCTGCTGAAGTGAAAATCCAAATATTATTTGAATTATAGACTCTGCATGGTCATTTAAATCAAATTCACTTCAGTATATGTCTTTCCTGGATAGTGTTTAAAAATTGGCAATGTAGTTAAAAATAAGACATGATAAAAATATTTGTTATAATATAAGTCACAAAATTATTTTAAGAGGAATATTTTTGAAAGTAAGCAAAATGAATTGAAATTATTCTAGAAGGCAGAATATGAACTGTGATTTATTTGTACAAAATATTATATGTATACTTTTTAAAAATGATCTCAAGAGTAAACTGAGGTTGATTGCTTCTGTCTAATCATTCTGCAGAAAAGATTTTCTACATTTTAGATTTGCCTCCATAAAAAAAATATTCTTTCTCTTTGTCAGCCATGAGCATGATCTTAGCCATCAGTGCAGTCTGGTGGTGCTTTTCCCTGTGGTTTCACAAATATTGTAAGGACAGACACACCACTAACAGCAGCATATGGCCATCTAACCCTCTCCATTAACATTCATCCAACAGCCCCAGGTTCTATTTCACTTTAGAGCTGTTGGTTAGCCTTCTTCTGAAATTCCAACCCTAGAAGGGGTTACTATTACTGCTTTGCTTTAAATATGAACTTAAGTACCTCAGACACTGTCAGGAACCTCATGCATTCTCAATGATGCCGGCTCCAGCTGCTTCTCTGCTCAGCAGATGCTGTATTTGCTACTACTGCCTCCAGCATCCTTGGAGACAAGAAGAAAAGCACACAGTTGGCTTTGGTACTGATTCATGGCTGTCTGTTGTTGCTTTAAAGGAACACCCACTCTCCATCCTATCAAGCTGAGTAGTAGTTTTAACACACAAGGGACAGACCAGATCTTTCTTTCTGTTGTCTTCTGTTACTCTTCCCTTTGCCCATCCTTTCCTTACTTTTCTTTTTCATCTTTCTTCCCATCCCTTCCTGATTTTTAAAAATTTGAGGTTAGAGCAAATTTCAATAGCTCCTTATTTTTCTTTTAACTTTTTTCATAATATATATTTTGCTCCTCCAAGTCCTCCCAGATCCTTCCCAGATCCAGCTCCAACCAAATTCAGTTGATATATGTATATGTATATGTATATGTATATGTATATATATATATATATATATATATATATATATATAATAGAGCTAGATTAGTGAGGCATAGATATTCACTGAAACATGGAAAATGTCACCGTGCACATTTTATGCTTTTTAATACTTCAAGGTGAGTTTGTCACCTACCCCAAAAGCAGATCCATAAGCAATCTGAAAGAACACTGGGTAAGAATCTCTACCTTATTACATGGATGGGATCTAACCCCACTTTTCCATTTATATATACAAAATGGAATACTTCAGTTACAGCAAAGCTGTCCTGGACCAGTGCTCATAGCAATTAAATAAGTGTCTTTTACCAGATTTTTGTCTTCAGTGCTTTTGCTATTGCATCTATAATGTTTTTAGATCTGAGAGTAGAAAACCAATGGGAAATAAATGTGAGTGGATCAATAGTTTTTATTTATTCCTTTCCTATAGTTCACCAGTAGAAAGATTTAGTTCATTAGAAACAAACAAACAAACAAACAATTCAGTTATCCATTCACTTCCAGAAAGACAACACACCTGTACCTGCATAGGGCATAGAATGTACAAAGATGAGCAGAACCAGAATGGTCCCACTCTCAAAAACATAAAAAGAGAGGAGAGATGAAAAACCAAACCAAACCAACAAAACAACAGCAACTACAAACCCCAAAACCTAAATAATCCTTGAAAACAGCATAGGAAATGATTGTTTTATAGCTACATAAAATTACATGTAATGAATATATATGTATGAGAGTAATAGAGCACACTCTATGATCAAGACAATATGGTATAAGTACACACAATGTTTCAAGACAGTTGGCTATGGCAAGAAGATGAAAAAATACTGAGGTGTAAGGCATATTTAAAGTCAAGAAAATGTTCTTTCCAGAACAGGAAGGAGTTTATCATACTTGTGTATTCCTGACAAACACTGAGTCGAGAGAAAGAGTTTGGATGGATATTTGACAGAGCAAGGTTTCTGCGAGTGCGGTGGCTGGAGTGACACAGATGTAGGTGAAGAAAGGTCATCTGACAGAACAGGAGAGGACAGGTATGTAGGCGGTTTTATAGATTTTTGTAGAGAATATAGAGAGTGCCTTCCTAAAGGCATCCTTTTCACTGAGAAGGTTAGTGGGAGGCAGGATGGAGGGAAATTTGGAAAGAATGGAAGGCTTTGATGTGAGTAGACAACAGGTCAGTTGACTACACGGATGGTGAAATTTCAAAGTGTGTAGACTCACTGGAGGCAACCAATTGGAATTAACCAGTGGGTATTCACTGATTCTGTTCTGCATAGTTACGAAAAGTGGGAATTGGGGAAATGGAATGTTTACTGAGTGCAACGCATACCATGGTGTGTTTGATTTAGAGTGATGGAAATTTAATGTACATCTAATTTAATATGAAATTAGACAAAACATCAGTGCCTGCATTATCATAACACACTAGGTGGCAATATCAAGACACTTAACTGTTTTTTTTTATTAATATCTTATTGTGTGTTGAAACCCTATTCCATTTTCTCCTCATTTCCTTCTCTAGTGGGATTGTTACATGTGTTAGCCCTGCTGTGCTAGGCTGATGATTTGAACACTTGTCTTCTCATGCTCTATGATGTTTGTGTTCTTATACTATAGCATCATGCTGTGGATCCTTTTACTGAACATTCGTTAATGTGATTAAAAATAAATTGTCCTTTTCTTGGTTTATGAAATCTGTACAGCTGTTAACAGTCAAAATTATTCAAATTAATTAGTGCCTCATTGTCTGAGTTATGAGCTTGGAAGATAAAAGAGGTATGGAATATTTCCTCTCACTGGACACCACCAGCAAGTACATAAGCAGCTTGACTGTTTGAATTCTGAGCACTTGTGATACAGTAATGGAAATTTTTCCTATCTCTTGGCTATTTTTAAAGCAAAGAAAGCAATGAGTCTATCCTTACTGCACTCACTAATCACACTTGCCCACAGAGTGAAAACATTGGTATTCATACCACAGTCAAGAGAAACTGAATATAACTGAATGTGATGACACATGCCTTTAATCCCAGCACTTGGGAGGCAGAGGTAGGTGGATCTTTGTGAATTCAGGGCCATCCTGGTCTACAGAGTGAGTTACAGAACAGCAAAGATGATTCACAAAAACGCTGTCTTGAAAGCCCAAGCAAACGAGCAAACAAATAAAAATCAGAAAGTTTAAAAAAAAGAAAGAAAAGAAAAGAAAAACTAAATACTTGTATAGATCACAATGCCTTTTAGTCAGGTTGTCCTTGTTGGTAAATCTTGGAATTTAGAAAGAAAGCTGTAGTATAGGAAGAATGAATGCACATGAATGGATGTGAGACATTTAAAGCACTCAGAAATATTGCTTTAACCTATAGTGAACAATTAAAATGAATTATCTTATAGCCTTTACACAATGTCCCATGAGACATTATTTTTGGATAAACTTCTATAGAGAATCTCTCTGTCTCTCTCTGTCTCTGTCTCTCGCTTTCTCTCTCTCTCTCTCTCTCTCTCTCTCTCTCTCTCTCGTGTGTGTGTGTGTGTGTGTGTGTGTGTGTGTGTGTGTGTGTCTTGTCTGTCTTGGTGAGAGTATATTTCTCATCGATTATGTCTTGGAAAAGTACAAAAAGATACTGGATCTGAGACAAGCTTGGTCTGTGGGGTTTTAATATATTCTGATGGAGTGAACAGCCTTTCATCCACTGGTATGATCGTAGCTTGGGATCTAGCTTTCCTTCTTACTTTGCCTTTTATCTATCTTTGCTGGGGCAAGTGCATCTTCCAATATGGTCAACAGGTCAGATTCTCAGACTTACAACTGCAACAATATGTTTTGGTGGGGTAATGGATCTACGTCCTGATCCAACACATCAATGATACCCACAATAGAGTAACTTGAACACATGGCTGACTTCTTTTCATGGAGGTCTATGAAAGGATTCTACCTTTCTTGTTGTGTCAGAGAGCAGAGTACAAATCATGACCATGTTGGTCCTTATTTCTTTCCCAGGTGGAAGAATTCATGAATGTGTGAGAAACTTCTCCCTACTTGAAATCTTTGTAAACATTTTCTAAAGCCAGACCTGGATATTCACAGCAACCTATATACCTAGTATACTAGCCATGTTCAAAGAGAATCACTCCTGCTGGGTATAAGCATCATTGGCAAGCATCATCAAAACCTTCGATGATGACTGTGGGAAGCAACATGTAACAGAGTGAAAGCAAGAACTCCTGGTGCCGGGCGTTGGTGGCGCACGCCTGTAATCCCAGCACTTGGGAGGCAGAGGCAGGCGGATTTCTGAGTTTGAGGTCAGCCTGGTCTGATCTACAGAGTGAGTTCCAGGACAGTCAAAGCTACACAGAGAAACCCTGTCTCGAAAAACCAAAAAAAAAAAAAAAAAAAAAAAAAGGCTACAAGAATTCCTGGTGGTGGAATTAAAGTTGCAGTAGAGTAGAGGCAGTACAAGATGAATGACAGTGATTCTGCTCCTCTCAGTCATTACTTACCTTAAAAATTTCTCCTCAAAAGAAACCAAATACTTATATCTATGCATTTATTTCATAAGTAAAAATTAATATTCAAAAACACATTTTGATAAATACACAGAACAAAAAGCAGTTATTATAGAGGAGCTAGAAATACAAGAGTGTAAGAAGAAATGCAAATGATGACAGGATTATAATCTGCTGGTACATTATTAAGAGAGCTGTTCTAGTGCTTTTGGAAAATATTTGTTTCGTTCAAGTTCCACCCTGGGACCCTGGGTCCATGTGTTGGTTTTAGTGCTGTTGACTTCAGTTTCATTAGTAAACCTGTAAGGAAGACTGCTGACCAAGTACTCACGAGCACTCCTGTATTTCTGTATTCTCTTCAGAAGCAAGTCCTAAACATAAGGAGGATCTTTTCTGCTTCCTGCTCTCCAGCTTCCCTAGGTCTCCAGGTCTCCACAGATCCGAGGTTGCCCAGTGTGATATACTGAGAACAATAATTCATTCTGAGTGTAATTGTCTTTTAGCTAAATTCTCTGCCTAAGAGCTCAGCAAACTCACATTATCAGGTTTCTCTCTGCCTCAGAGTTTTTTTTTTAAATTTTATTTTCTATATTCTATGTTTACATTCCAAAGGCTTTCCCCTTTCCCAGTTCCCACCCACCATACTTCCCATAGTTCTTCTCCCCCCCAACTATTCCCCAATCATTCCCCC
The DNA here is from genome assembly GCA_964023405.1 of Apodemus agrarius. Lineage (NCBI taxonomy): Eukaryota > Metazoa > Chordata > Mammalia > Rodentia > Muridae > Apodemus > Apodemus agrarius. The sequence goes on along the minus strand of OZ030012.1, from coordinate 85,151,454 downwards.
TCACCCCTCGGTTTTTTTACTAAACTGGATGTCTCAGAGATTTGAAACTGGATAGCCATGTCTTATCTGGTAGATGGTATCCTTTTAAACACAAAGCCTCAGAAAGTTAAAAGTAAGAAAGAGTGAGGGAAAGCCAGATTTCTCTTTAGACCATTACATTCAATTTATTTCCTTGTATTTAGTCTCTCACTTTCAAGATTGGAGGCATAATAGCAAAATTTCCTTGGAATAAGACTTTTTAAAGGTCAATATACACCATAATCAGGATGACCCTGACTGGCTTTTATTCTTACTTTTAGTTCTCGGTAATCCATGCACAGAGCTAGCCTCAGCACAACAAATAGAAGTGTAAAATAGAACAGTCAGGATAAGATATAAAATACGTATGCTTTTCTTTGACAAAATATGTTAATACACTCAGTGATACTTTTAGTATCAGGAAAGAAGTGACCACATCTGAAGAGATGACCACGCAATGTGTTTCCATTCTATCTTGGAAAAATGACTAATTTACATATTTTAGAGGCTATCATAGGCCAGATGTTAATTAAACTGCCAGGCAAAGTAAAAACATTAAGATACATCTCTTGTTCTTTAGTATTTCAGGCCCACTTAGTAAGTGTAAAAAAAATGATAACGAATTTATAGCCATGCCTTATGCTTTAAAATTTATAGTTCATTCTTGGTTAGGTTTATGATCTCCTGGAAAAAATTTATAATGTAATATTCCATGCAGAAGCACAGAACACCTAGTATTTACCAGACACTATATAAGGAATCAGGGTCATGGTGAGATGAGTTACTAGTGTTAAGACCAAGTCAAAGGCTTCTTCATTCTGTTCAGATGGTTAAGGAAAGGACATCATCTCCCTTACTATTGGCATCTTAGATGGCAGGAATTTATGACACAAAGGCTTATCAGTCTCCATCTTAAGGACCAGAGGCTTATAGTTCTAGGATTTCAATGCTAGGGACTTGAAATCCTCCTCTGTGCTCACATGAAAGGCATATCGCTGTAGGACATGAGCAATAGTGACCCAGCACACCATCAACTAACATTATTCCTCAGAGCTTTAGGTGTTGAGGCACTCAGCTCTTAATTCTGCTCACTCTTTGGTACATGTCCCCTGATTGGGATCTGTAGTGTTTCTGCATGGCTTCTGTGCACGGTCACCTTTTCAGCTCCTCAGAAGTGTTTACAGTCTCCATAGTCTCTGCTCCCATCCCTTCATGGAGCTCTGTTCAGTTATTGCATGGCTGCAGATGAGCCAAGGGCTTACATCCTGTGAGTCCTTGCAGTACTTAACTCTTACCCAGATACCCTTAGAGAGACATAAGCCCTTCTCCTCTTACTCAGTTTGACCACCGTAAGTGTGACCTCACCTGCCAATCTAAAATAATTTTTAATGCTTTTCTATAAAGACCCACATTGCCATTAAAGCTGCTTTGCCCTTTACTGTATTTTACCAACAATATTCTGCCAGGATTGGTTGACTTACGCTCCACTACTGTTCAAACTGATGAAGAGAATGGCTAGCCAAATAGGTGGAATGTATAATCTCATTACAGGGCTGTTAGTTTCACTTTTCTCCATTATACAATCATATATAAGTGCTACTAAACATCACAAAAACATTTGCTGAGTTATCTGTTCTTTCCAGAATCATTGTCCAACATAGTCTGGAAAAGAAGAAGCAGCATATGTCTTTATTGAATTGTTACAACACTTAAATTCTGTTGTCAAACACTGCAGGATACACAGAATATAAGGGTATGGGATAACTAAATTGTGTTCAGATTATCAAGAAGGTCATTAGGGTGAAAGAAGGTGAAGTTCCCAGGTACTAGATTATTTTGTTTGTTTTTATTGAAGGAAAGATTTTTCATGAAATATATTCTGATGTTCAGATTCTGACCACCTTCCCATATGCCCACCAACTCTAAGCCCCTTTTATCTCTATTTTAAAAACAAACAAACAAATAGGCCAAGAAAAAAATCCAACCAACCAAGAAAAAATTCAGGAAACATACACACAGACACAGATGCACACAGACACGAACAGGTGCACACACATGTACACATGAACACACACACATACACACAGGTAGAGAGAGAGAGCTAGGGATGGATAGATGGAGGGAAATAGGGATGAAGAGAGAGAGAGAGAGAGAGAGAGAGAGAGAGAGAGAGAGAGAGAAAGAGAGAGAGAGAGAGATCATCTACAGCAAAGGGAAGAGCTGGCTTTGAGGTTATGAGAGTGGGAGAACTGGCCCTCTTACTCACCATGACTGCAACACCTGTGAGAGTGGGCCCAGCACTTCAGCTGGCCAGGAGGGTAGAGCTGGTCCTGGTTGCAGCGGTTGCCAGTGATGTGACAAAAAGGCATGAGAGCTTGAGGGCCAAAGAGCTGACTGCTCAGATGCTTCTTTGGCCCAGATCCAGGACTTTGAATTGTTCCACACCATCATCTACCCCATGAATGAACTGCTTGTGTATATGAAGGGATCCTACAGTTCCAAAACTACAGATCTCCATGACACAAGGCAACAACAAGGTATCTAAAAAGATTCCCAGTGAGGTTCCCATACTTACAGAGTAGCAGAAGCCAAAGGCCTCGAACCAGTACAAAAAGTCATTGCAATGAACATTTTGCAAGAAAAGAAGTGTGGACCAAATAGGGATACTGGGCGACACACTATGACTCACTACAGCATACACAATGAGATTTTTTTTCTTTAGGGATGGAGGGGGGGATGAGAGAAGGGACAGATGGATGTGATTGTTGTGCATGATGTGAAATTCACACACAAAAAAATGATGAGGTTTTTTTTTAAAAAAGTAACTGCCTTGGAAGCAATACCAATTCAGGTAACCATTATTAGAGAAGTTGTATTTTAAGCCATGCATATCTTGTTATTGCAAGGGGTCTTTCTTCTGATACTTTTGATATAGTGCACTTCCTTATAGACATATCTCTAGCTAGTAACAGACAAAAGTTTCCATTTCTTGTTTGGTAAGATGGCGTAGCTGGTAAAGATACTTACATTCAAGTCTGAGGATCTGAGTTCCACCTCAGGTGATTAGATAGTGGGAGGAAATTTCTGACTACTGAAAGTTAGTTTCTGAATTCCCAATAATTAAATGTGATAATAAAAAAATCAACATTTTGCCATAAATAGATTTTAGCTACCAAAAGCAAAGAAAATGTGTCCTATTTGTAATTTAGTTGTTACTTTGTAGAATACAGAGCAGTTGGGTTTGTTTTCCCTGAGGAAAACACACCTTCCCCACGTGCAAGCTGATGTTCTTTGTCATTCTTCACTGTCTTATTTCTGTTTGGTAAAAATAACTTCATCCTTCATGTATTCTATATCAATATGATTCTAGAGGTACATATTTTCACTCTTTGATTTCATCCTTGAAGACAACAAAAGGAATAGATTGATGATATGTTTATAATATTTTCCTTTCCTTTTAGGGACTGTGTTCCTTTTGTCAGTCACTGAGAATTTGGGAAGAAAACATGCTGGGCAGCTTGAAGATGGCTGATGCTTTGAGTGAGTAGAAATGAGAATTGACAAGTCACTGTTGTTATCCTGTTCCAGCTACTGATATCTAGAAAGGCCAAGGCTCCTAAGAAAAAGGCAAGTTCTTCTTAGTCATCCTTATAACTAGTTTATTTCACATGTGTCAAGAATGACTATGGATCAAATTATATGCACTATTTATCTACCATCAAATCTGTCTGTGATCTAATGTAATCCCCTTACACCAACCAATACTCCTTCAGAAAGACAATTACCATTACTCTCAAATAAACAAAGGATAACCAATGCATTTCTCTGATATTTATTATGACTTTATTTTATCCCTCTTTCTCTCAAATATTTTTAGAATTTAGATTTAATCTGGAAATTCTACATCATAAACAGAATAGTAACAACCCCTTCTGAAATAGTGAATACATTCTAGGTAAATGCCATGCATTTTCCCAATTTAAGAATATTTTGCCAGGGATTATGATAAGGTGATTATTAATCTGATGAATTTATTAGCTAGGATATTAAAGTTTCCCTCTTCTACTCCTATTGTGAGTACTTGTGCATAATTTAAGGACTTCTTCCTAAGTAGTCTCCTGGGAAAGACTTACCACATTGGGTTTGCTATCTCTGAGATTATGACTGTGACTTAAGCCCTAAGGATCCTACTTAAAAGGACAAGGTCATTCCTAAGTGTCATCAGTACAATGAGTCTCATAGGAAAGCAATTTTGCTGCTGCTGCTGCTGCTGCTGGGAGAACAGTGCTGGCCTGGCTGTTTTGTGTTCTGACTTTTTGGGTCATTAGCTTCAGCTTACTGGCTGTGAATCCCAGTGAACAATCACTCACCAATGATCACCATGGTATTTAAGACCAGCTCCAGAAATTAAGCTCAAGTTTCATTATTTTGCAGGTTCCTGCTTTGGATGTTGCCCAGATGTCTGGTTCCCTCTATTCATCTCCTCTGGATTTCTTTGCCACGAACTGTGGCTAATACCACCTTGTAGCTTGCAAATCTGGATTCTGAGCAGTTATTCTTAGCACAGCATTCTCTGGATCCACATTCACCAGGATATTCTCACACTGACAGTGATAAATAAGCAAGTGACCCAGTTCCTTCCTCTTGATATGGTCTCCGCCCCCCCCCACACACACACACTATTTCCAACTCAGAAGATGAGCTCAGGAAACTTCTCCAGTTAGAATTAGAATGGAACCTCCAATCAGGTGTCAAAGATTCTAGAAGGTAGAAGTGGTCCTAGCTCTGCCTCCTTGAGAAAGGCAGAACACTTCTGACTTCCCTTTAGACCTTTGCTTCCTGCAATGGTCTATTTTTCCATCTGTCACCTTCTGGAGTCCTTAGGTAAAACAAAGGCAACATTGCAGTGAGACTCTAAACTGAAGCAAGTTCCAACTCCATGTGTTCCTTTCATGAAAGAATACTAGTTCTGGGTCAGGGAAATGAGCACAAATGTGGACGCTATCTCAAGGTCACAAGATCCTAAAGTTTTATGGAACTGTAGGCCATGGAAAGAGGAATGCATGGGACTGAAGAAGCTCTGAGGGACAAGTTGGACTAAATTATCTTCGCCGTTTACATCGTTCTCCAAGTATACAGGCCTCTTCAGGGCCATCTAAAGAAGACTTTGTTTTTGCCAAATGAACAAGAGACCTAGAAGTGAATTCATATAAGGAATATAAGGAATAAAACCATGTATAAGAACTTAACAGGCCCAACAACTTAGAGCAGCTGTTCTCAACCTATTGGTGAAAATAATGGAGAAAAAACACCTATTTTCTATTGTCTTAGAAACTGTGACACCATTCAATAGCAAAATCACAGTTACAGAGTATCAAGAATAATTTTATGGGTGGGGTCACCACAACACAAGGAACTGTGTTAAAGGGTTAAAGCATTAGGAAGGCTGTGAACCAGTGCCTTAGAGCCTGATTAGGCCTTCTGGCATCCATTCCCTCTCCCTCCAAATTTCCCATCTTTCCCGTTTTCTTTATTCCATTTTAAAGACATTATTTATGCACAATAAAGCTTACTTATTCAAATGGTACACTTGGGGGAAATCTAGTCCTTGTAAACACTTCAGTAATTCTTATCTCAATAAGGAAAATGGACATTCCGATCATAACAGTTCTCTCATTCGCCTTTGAAGGTAACACCCTCTCTTTATTCCTGGACTTCAATAAGTACTGAACTTTTTGTATCATTATAGCTTTGTTTTTGTTTTTTCTAGGTTTTGTATCAATGCTATTATGCATTGTAGTCTTTTGTTCGTTCCCATGCATATTACAGTCTTTTAAATGTTCACCCTAATTGTTTCCCGTATCAATGTTCTGTATCTTTCTAATGTTAACATTCCAAATATATATAGACTACATTTGTTTGTGTGTTGGTTAGTTGGTATAAAATTGTCTATTTCCATTTTGGCTACTATCTAGAAAATCCACATGAACTTCTACATATAGGTCTGTGTGAATATTTTTCTGTAAACCTGGGGATAGGAGTTCTAGGTCAAGTACAATTGTATTCCCAGAGTGTTTATCTTTGTAGAAGCTACCAATGTGTTTTTTTTAAGATTTATTTATTTATTATATGTAAGTACACTGTATCTGTCTTCAGACAATCAAGAAGAGGGCGTCAGATCTCATTATGAGATGGTGGAGAGCCACCATGTGGTTGCTGGAATTTGAACTCAGGACTTTCAGAAGAGCAGTCAGTGCTCTTAAGCGCTGAGCCCTCTCTCCAGTCCCTGCCAATGTGTTTTTTACAAGGGTTTATAGCTACAAATTTTAGTTCCAATAATAACATCTAAAAGTTCTAGCTTTGTGTACACTTCTCAACTCTTGGCAATATGCAACTAAAACAAACAAAAACACACAAAAATATCTTGTGGGTTCTTATTTGTAATATTTTATTACAAGGACTCTTTATATATGCTGCATAAGAGCTTTTTCTTTTATATAAATATTTCAGAAGTATTTTCTACTTAGAGCTGATTTGTGTTTTTATGTTATCAATTGTGTCCATAAGAGAACAAACTCCTGAGCTGTTGAGAGAGCTCAGTTCTAGAGTATATGGAAGTCCCTGGTTTTAATCATTACAATCACAAAACTAAATGTCTTTAGCCTTGGCAATGTTCACCTTATCTTTTTGCATAATTGGTGAGTGTTTACAGTTTATTGAAGAAACTTTTGCTAACACATTATTATAAAGATTTTCTCTGTTCACTTTTAGGCCTTTTATCCTTTGAGTTCCTTCTGTTAAGTTCATGATTCATTTGATTTCCATGTTTGTGCATAGGAAGAATTGATAGTTAAGGATCAATTTTTCATCACTATATTTTATTTATGAAAATATCTGCAGTCCTCCCAGAATGCATTTCTGAAAAGGGTACGATTTCCCACAGATTTATCTAATTATTTCTGTCTAAATCCAGGTCAGTTTCATGTCTTACTCTGCTTCTAACTATTTTCTGTTTCATTGGTGTACAATTCTATCACAATTTCAGTAGTTCTCTTAATACTGCTACATATTATTCATTGAAATTGCTAAACATCATCGTTCTTTTCAAAAAATGGTTTAATTTGTTCTGTTTCCTTCTTCTGTCCTTGAAATTTTCAGAGTTTTCTTTCCCATTCCTTCAAAGTAATCATAAGGATTTTGGTCAAAATTGCATTGAATCTTTGATTAACTGGAAAGCCTTTTACTTACGTTAACTCTTCTTAGTAACAAATGCAATCATGACAGTTTCTCCAAGTGACAGTCTTGCCTCAGATTTATAGCACAGCATAAGTTACCCTCTCCTTGAGCTGTTTTTGGCCTCTTGACTGTACCTTCATCAGATCTTAAATGGTAATAGTTCTTTTGCTAAATTTAAGTGATTTAAGTTTTAGTTATGTTCTTGGTACCAAATTTTATCTCTTTAAGTAGTGAAATACTCTATGTTCAGTGACTTTAAAGAGTGAACACTTCCCTTTCTTTTGGGTAGCTTTGCTCTCCTCTGCACAGTCCTTCTAGCATTAGCTGGAATCACTGGGATGTTTGTCCATTCACCTGATAGGCTGCATCATTTGAGGACATGGCAGTTGGCATTGCTTGACAGTATGGCCACACTATTGTCTCTAATTAATGGTCTGGATGGTTCCTATCTTAACACCTGCATCCAAGAGACAGAACAGAGACAACAATATCTCCTGAGGCCTTAGCTCACTCCTCAAATGAATCTATCACAATCTGTTGTTGAAATAAGAGGCTGTAAAGATTCCAGTACTGACTCTCAATTTAAAAACCAAGAAAGCACAAAACTATGTTCCAAAAATTTAGCACAGGAATGAAAAGAATTACCTTAGTCAAAAGTGCCAACAATTTATTAAAGATACTTGACAATTTTTATTATTATATGGAAATTAAGGTACTACTAAAGTTTCTGAACTATAAATAAAGGTACTTCATTATGTAGACTCTATGAATCATTTCATATTTGATTAATAAAATTGATAATAAAATAGTTTCAACATTAGCTTCTTTCTTACTGCACTTTTATCATACAGTGTTTATGTTCCTGAGTAGCATGGCAACTACTTTACATTATTTTTTTTCTGAAATTCCATTTCCACTTAATTTTTTGTTTTCAAGGCAGAACATTTTCAAATTTTGTTGAGTAGAATATTAATGTGACCCTACCTGTCCCTAGAGATTATTGGCTGATATTGGTCCACAAGGGTGATGGAGTAGAGATAAGGAACAGGGTTTCAGGAGCTCTGTGAGTATGTGCAGCAATGATGATACTAGGACCAGCTGCAGGGAGACACATCATTTTGCTTGGGGTAATTCTAAATTTATCTAGTTTTGGGGAAAGGGGTTAGAATATCCAGGAAGAGCAAAGGCTGAAACCTTAACATACCAAGATGCTTTATTAGCATAAAACTATTCCAAGAATTTCAGGTCCTACATATATAGGTTCTTATCACAAAAATCTAAGTTGAACCTGTAACGTAACTAAGGCTATGTGACATTCTACAAGTAGAGGTGTGTAGGGGTTAAGGTAAGAGAAGTAGAAGCCCTGCTAGTAAAGGGGGTCCTCTATTTTGTGCAGAGTCAAGAAGTCTATAAGTGAGCTAACCCAATCACAAAAGAATACACATGAAATGCAATCAGTGATAAGTGGATATTAATGAGCCCAGAAGCTCTGAATACTCATGCACAATTAGCAAATCAAAAGATTCCCAAGAAGAAGGAAGGAGAGGACCCTGGTCCTGAAAAGACTGGATCCAGTTTTGTAGGAGAGTATCAGAACAGAGAAATTATGTGTGTGTATGGTGGGGGGGATTTGGGAATGGGCAGAAGGAAGCAGACTTATGGGACATATGGTGAGGGGGGAACTGGGAAAGGGGAAAGCCTTTGGAATATAAACAAAGAATATAGAATTAAAAAAAAGAAAAAACACCTAAGTATAGGTACCAAAAAAAAAAAGAAGTTTATATGGACAATGGTAGTCTTTGACCTTAATACCAGAGTTTTCCTACCTATTAATTTATTGTATGTTTATGAATATTCTCTGAATATGGTTGGTTTATAGTATTGTGAATAGAATTCAGTTTATTAGAAATAACTTGCCAAGTTATTTTTTAGTACTGCAGACTTTATTACCAGCCATTTCAAGGGTCAAGGAAGAAGTATTTATTGAGTTATAATAATAACTGGGTTATAGAACAAGGCCAGGTTGGTTAAGATCTGATCTCAAAATAAACAGTAAAGAAATGGGTTTGGGGGATGTTGGTGATGTAGTTTGCCTAGAGTTCATTAGCTCTAGAATCACTCTCTGATACTGGGGTTAGGGAGGTTGAGGCAAAAGATGAACATCTTAAATCACCTAGAGTAAAAGCCTATTTAAACACAATCTGTACATTTATATTTAACTTGTTATCCATGTATTGAATTTGGTAATTTAGAAAAATTGAAGGACTGAAAAGTAGACTGGGCTGCATAATGAAGATATGAAAAATGATCTTAAATAGCTTATTAATAAAGATATTTATTTCAAGAACATGTCTCTTCAAATGATATGAATTGCAGCTCAGAGATGACTCAGCAGTTAAGAACACTCGTTGCTGTTGTCGATTCCCTGGGCTAGAGCCTTAGTAGCAACACAATTATCTCATGACCACTGTAATTTATGTGCTCTCTGGTGGCTTCTATAAGCACTGGTCACACATACATGCATACAAAACATTTATACACATAAAATAAAACAGATCTTTTATGACTCATCATTTTGTCACATACTTAACTCAAAGTGACCTGTATTTTAACCCAACAAACAAAAAAGGCTCTGATTCTTCCCACATTTTGTAGCTATTTTCTCTGAATTGAAATAATTCCTCCTGGAGAAAATAAGGTTATTTATAGGACTCGGGAAGTGAAAATAAAAGAGTAGGAAGCTCAAAAGTTACAAAATCTACAGTCCCCTCCCCAAAGTTGTATAAACAGTAGAGTTGCTTCTTTGGTTGGGCTGTCTCCATGTTGTAATGTAGCTCCAGAGATCCAGTTTTCATTATTGATTACCTGTGTAAAGTGAGCTTCTCTTAGTGCAGTCACCTACTAGTTACCTATTATAAGGAAAATATTTTTTCATCTATTCTCTTCTAAGTGATCCCACTAAGCTCACTGGTTCACCAAGCTAGACATGACTAGAATAATTTCTTCGGTCTGTCTTCAATAACTTATATAGAGTGAACAGGCATTTGTTCATGCGCCCCCTGGAATGCTCTTCTTTTTATTGCCTATCTATAATAATATTCAACTAACTTGGAAAAGAGAAGATGGTAGTTTGGTTTGTCTGCTCATTTGATTTATCTATAAGCAGAACTTTTCTGGTCTTGATTCTTTAGCATTGGTGCATTTCCTTTCTTTCACTTTTCTCTCCCTTTCTCCATCCATCCCATTTCTTTCTTTCTTTCTTTCTTTCTTTCTTTCTTTCTTTCTTTCTTTCCTTCTTTCTTTTTTTCTTTCTTTCTTTCTTTCTTTCTTTCTTTCTTTCTTTCCTTCTTTCTTTTTTTCTTTCTTTCTTTCTTCCTTGCTTCCTTCCGTCTCCTCTTCCTCCTCCTGCCTCCTCCTCTCCTCCTCCTCCCTGCCCCCACCCCTGCTCCTCCTCCTCCTCCTCCTCCTCCTCCTCCTCCTTTGAAAGGTATGTAGCCCTATGTAGACCAGGCTGTTATTTAAATTATAGAGATCCACCTGTTGCTGCTTCCCACATACTGAGATTTAAGGTATGTGTCATCATGCTTGGTTGATATTGATTTCTTAGCTTTTCTGGAGGTTGCTAAAGTTATGATTAAGAAAATGAATGCCATACTCAAATACCTCATAGTTGGTCTCATAATGTCTACACTTCCTGGAAATTAATCAAGATAAAGTTCATTTTAGTTTTTCATTGCTTTTAGCTCTTTTATAAGACTTCTAAAATCTCAATTAAATATTAGTTATATTATTAACTCCTTTTGAAAACAGATGATATATTATGTGTGATTTATATAAGTAATATTATGAACTTTTGATAATTTCATCATAAGTTTTGGCTTAATTATTTTCTGATTTTTCCTATCTCTTGAATACAGAAAACTTAAGTGTCAGAATTTCTCTTGTTAATATGAAAGATATAAAACAAAATCTGCAAGAGTACTTATTTGATCATAGCATTAAATGTATCACAGCTGCACATATGTGCATGCACAAACATTTTCAACAAAGTTTCACAGCTGCATGCATATGCACACACTGATACACACACACACACACACACACACACACAACAAAACAAAACAAAACAAAACATATGTTCAACATCCATTTAACTTTCCCAGGTATCAGCTGAGGTACTTCTTCTTTCATTGGGATAAGAATAGTTTCATGATTCTTGATAATACCACTTTTTACTCAGTTGAAAATACTGACCAAAAAAGCAATGTGTAAGTTAGTTGACAAATAAATATAAAGGTCATTTCAATCCAATTTCTAGATACCATTTAGGTGGGGAGGTAATGTCTGTACATAAAAATTATCTTATTTCATTATTTTATTTTATTTATGTATTTTGGCTTTAAGTATGTCTGGGAATGTGTGTGCAATACCTATGGCAGCCAGAGGAGGGCAATGTATTCCACATAACTAATGTTAAAGATAATTGTGATCTTTCCTATGAGTGTTGGGAGTTGAACCCCACTGTCTGGAGGAGCAGCCAGTGCTCTTAAACACTGAGCAGCCTCCCAACTTCATATACATACACATAATCATATTCATATGCATATCATACTTTTTATTTTATAAGAATTATTTCTCAGATTGCTTAATAGAGGCAGGAATCTGATTAATGGAGAAACTTGGCATTAAGAAATTGACTCACTAACTGCAGCCTTACTTGAGTTTCTGTGAGGGAACTTTTGTGACTAATGAATGAATAGAAGTAATTAAAAGACAGGAGAGAGAAACTTGAAATTCTTTAATGGATATATGATTATGGTGTGGTCTGAGAAGACTTTAAGTTACTGAACAATAAAGTTTACTATATTGGTGAAGTTTCTGATATAAATTAAGATTCCTTTGGACATTATACCAAAGATCACCTTTGTTTTATTGTGCCAAAGAGCCTGCATTGTGGACATCCATTGGGATTGAAAACCAAACTTAAGAATTATGGAGAGCTACCAAGGTGACACAAATCTTTAAACTGAACACCCAGCATGCTGTTTCCAGAAAATAGGGAGTTGGAGGACTATGCAATGAGAACCCTGTCTCCAACAACAACAAATAATAAAAGAATCAATCATGGATACATTTATCTGATAGACAAAATTTTGAAACAGCAAATAATTTATCATGTGTAACAAATATTATTAGGTGCTTTTAATCAGATTCACAGTGAAAATTTGAAGGAAAAGGACACAGAGTAGAAAGAAATTGAAAAACATACACTCTGGCTGGGTAAGGAGAAAGTCCATCTGTGAGGCAAGGGTGAGGCCAGGCTCTTCCTTAAAGAGATCAAGAAAAGATCAGAAGCAAGAAAAATACAGGAGAATTAGATGCTGGCCTCAAGATGATCTTAGAAATGAATAAGGCTGAAATGGCTTTCCTGAGAAAAATTCTTTCACAAGAATGCCCTAGGGTACCCTGTCAAGAGCACCAGGAACTATTTTAAATTCAACTAGTACAGTGTTCTGAAGCCAGTATGGGCCAAGTTGAAGCCAACTTGGAACTCCTCCATGTGACTGGTTTTGCAACCATGTGGGATGAAATAACTGGGATTTCATTGTTGTGCCTGGCTTGGCAAAGAATTTAGCCCATGACTTCTGTAAAGGTAACTATGATTTCCACTCAGATTTCAGAGAAAGGCCTGAAAGGCCAAATGGAGCACTTGAGGATACAGATCTCTGGAAGTAGGCTTTTGGGGACACAGCTGCAAAGAAACCTGAAGTACAAGAATGGACCACTACTTTAAGACATTGGAGATACTGGTGGTAGACAGAATGCATTTTGCATTGTAGCTACATAAGCACACAGAAGAACTGAGCAACATGCACTGGTATGAATAAGTCTCTTATGACTCTGTGTCAAATACTGTGCTACTGTGAGGTAGAAAGATGCTTAGGAGGTGGGGCCTTACAGCAAGTTCCTCAGCCACCAAGAGATGTTCATGAATTATACTTGGGTGCTCTGCTGGCTTCTTCTTCTTCTTCTTCTTCTTCTTCTTCTTCTTCTTCTTCTTCTTCTTCTTCTTCTTCTTCTTCTTCTTCTTCCTCCTCCTCCTCCTCCTCCTCCTCCTCCTTCTCCTCCTCCTCCTCTTCCTCCTCCTCCTCCTCCTCCTCCTCCTCCTCCTCCTCCTCCTCCTCTTCCTTCTTCTTCCTTTACATTTGCTTTTTGGCTATGAGACAAAGTTGCTCTTCCAAGGCTCTTTGCTGCTATCATCTGACTGCTGGCACATTAAAACTTGATCTTGAATTGAAACGTCAAAATATGTGAGTCAAATAACCCTTTCTCACAAAAATTAGTAAACTCTGGTATATGTATAATGGAGATCTGACTAATAGAAACAAAGGAAAAAATACCTCAAACTCTTCTTCAGACAATGGTGAGGAATTTAGTAGGATACTATCCTCATGTCAATGCAGAGGGAATTTCACATCATATGACAGACCTGTAGAAGGACAAGAACTTCTCTGGCAGTCACTGCTCATTGTTGTTACCATGGCGCTTCTCCCTCTTGAGGAAGCAACCAATTCATGGCATTGGTTCCCCACCCCCACAGCAGTCACTACCAATCATGGTACTCCATGAAATACCAACCATGGGATTACTTTGAAATGCAGTGTTCGTACATTCCTCCCAGTTTGAGTTGACAAGCTTTGAAATTCATTGTCATTCTTCACTAGGTTTAAAAGACTAAATATTTTTGGAACATCACTCCAACCTATAACGTGGTGCCTATTGCTATATAATAACCACTTGTAGATGTTTTTAAGTACTATGAATATTGACTATAGAATATCATATTTCATATCAATGACTGACAATGCCATTAGTAAATGATTGGGGAGATAAATTTGTCTCATTAATTCATTTTAAAAATATGGAAACCAGTTATTTCTGATTGTGTATTCACACTGTTTTACTTTAAGCCATAGACATTCCTTGATAATTTAAAAAGTATATTATATGTGGCTCATGTCTTGAATTGTAAACAAGATGAGACATTGTCAGTGACACTTGGCAAATGTGCCTACATCCTCTACACTGCTGCAAATTGTGACTAACTGCAGATTGTCCCCTTAAATTAATTAGCTGGAAGATGATGCCTGTAGTTAGGCAACCTCTCAGGAGAAAATTCTGGCAGATGTTAGCATGGTTAATAGCATGCTTGTTTTTCTGGTTCTGTTTACCAATTGTGAGGAATATTTGGCTTCCTTCACTGTTGAGTTGTGACATAAGAAGAAGGAAGGTTTTGAAGAAACAATTATTTCAATCTAGATGGTAGATTCATCATATTGTATTTCCTCCCAAGAGTCCTGGATGCCAGTGCTGTGAGTCCAGGTAGCAGGACATTATGCCTCTGTAGTGTTCCTCCCATTTAAATAATATCAGTTTCTCAAAACCCCATAAATAGATAGCTGGCTACATGAAAGAGTTATCTAATTCTGCTTAAGAAATACACAGTAACAGCAAAATGCTCTTTATATGGGAAACCAAAACAAGAATAGGGCCAGCAGATCCTGCATGTAGTATCAGTGGAATCTAAGTAACATACTTTCAAGCACTGCTCTTTGGCATATTAGATGTAGATATGCAGCTGTCCATTTGTACATTCGGTGACATGTAAGACATTTCTAATACACAGACCATCCTACTGATCCTAGGGGACATCACAGAACAAGTTTCAGCAGTCTCCAGATAAGGTTTATTTATAAGACTTCAGAGAATCTGATGCTGCATTGTGCTGGTAGTTAAGCGAAGACAGTGTAAGTGTGGATCCCAGCTTTAAGGGTGGATTCCTCATATATGAGACAGCAGCAAATACTCTCTTGACTTTCAAGTGCTCCTTGCCTACCAAAAGGAGGCAACCACCTAGAAAAAAATTACTTACAAATCATGGAAACAAGAAAGGCTCCCAAACTTTACTTAATCCCCAAATTTACTTAATAAATCCTCTAAGTATTAAAATGGTTCTTATGAATTATACTGATTGTTAATTCAGTATTGTTGTATGTCTACTCTAGATGGTTATTTTTGTTGATTAAAAAAAATCCTAAGTCTCAACCAACATTAAAATTTTGTAATTGCATAATTTTGGTCTCAATAATATCTAGTGGTGACATGACATAAATTAGAATCTATTAGTATACCTTATACAATTTACGTGAGAAAATACATTCACCATATTTGTCCTGGTAAATATGTATTTAAATACTTGGGTTTTAATCTCCTTTTGTCCAGTGGATTAATTGCTTTGCTATTACAACATATTCAATGCCTTCCAAAGTAAACTTACTTTCCTTTTGAAGAAGTCTTCTTACTGTTCTCTCTCTCAATGACACAGTATATTTTTTCGCTTGTATATTTTTAAAGAAAGTTCAGTTGTTAATGTTTCCTTGTTTTTATTTTGTTTTTTTTCTATAGGGTCTCACTAAGTAGCCAAGGTTGGCGTCAAACTACCACTTAGCCCAAACAAGCCTTGTGAGCTACGAGCCTCAGCCTGTCCAGTGACAGGGAGTGCATGTGTGTCTCAACATGCTTGGGAGCATTCTGAAATCTTGTTCTTCTTTCTAGGCAAGTATTTCTATCTCCTGTTCTATTCCTGGCATCCTTGAATTGATTGCAGGTAGCCTCCTCTTTCTCCTGTGGCATCTGGAGCCATGGGACCTGCAGCCTGTCTCTGTTGACTGGGTTATTAGCCGCTTAAGGGTTAGACTTTGACTGTGATATACATCTTTTTTCTATGGACAAATTAAGGCTAAACATATAATAGTTGGTGCACAACTATAATCCCAGTTCTGTAGAAGCAGAGGCAGGCAGATCTCTGAGGGCAGCCTGGTCTACAGAGAAAGTTCTAGGACAGCCAGGCCTACACAGAGAAAGCATGTATTAAAAAACCAAAATAATAATTAATAATAACAACTTACTACTACTACTACTACTACTACTACTACTACTACTACTATTGATGCATAGCATAGTAAAAACCTGGCAATAAATCAGTTAATGATACTGTCAGTCAGAAATAGTGTTATGTACATTTAAGGCAAGAATTTGTCCTACAAAGCCTGTTACACTTATTAATCCTCTCTGGAAACACCACATAAATGCTTAGTGGTGTGATTATATATCTCTTAATACAGTCAAGTTTACAAACCTCAGTCCACTATCACAGCCTTAACAGGCTTAGTCAGCTAGTTGTTCCACTTTATTTCAGAAAACAATAGTAGCCTTTGCACTGTTCAGGGAACACATTGTATTCAACCACACAGCCATCTGTGTTCCTCTCTCCTTCCTCAGCTATTTTAAATGTATATGCAATCCTACAATCTCATTTCACTGCCGCTAATTCAGTAAAGCCTCTTTATACTAAATGTGGTTTCTATTTCCTCCTTAAGTTTTCTGGAATATGTACTATTTGCGCAGCAAGCTTTAGCAGTGATTTCATTATTTCAAAATCACTTTTTACTATGGGCTGTATGCTAACTTTGTATTAGAAACAATTTTTCTTAGACAATATGTGCTAGACTTCATAATATCAATTACATTTCTGAACTGAAAAGCTCAATAGCTTCAATATTCAGACATAAAGCAAATAAATATTACCAACCATTGCCTTCTTCCATAATTCAGACTTGTATATTGAAATGTTGTTGTAAATATTTTTGTGTTAAATATTTCCTCATTGATACATTCACTAATTTCATAACATACAGAATCTTTTGATTATATTTTGCATGTTTCTTCCAAATATAACTCAAAAGAAATTCATTTCCCCCCTTTTCCTTCTCATTCAGTGTGTTAAATGAGACCTTATCAATTATTCCTGGTTTTATTTTTTCCTTATTTAGATGCCAAATTTCAAAGCACAGGAAGGGCCTGCCCAGCTTTCACACACTCTCAGCAACCTTTTAGGTCAGGACTCAGGCATAGGAAAGACCTCGCTTTCAAACCACATAATCTTTTATCACGGTAGGGATGTGCCTCAGTATCCAGTATGCCAAGATTTACTGGTGCTTCTTGGTTAGCATCTCTCCAATTTAAAGACTGCAAACACGGTTTCCTGAATTTAGACACGCAGGAAATATACTCCTACCTAGTTGTTCCTAAGGTTTCCTAATTTGCCTCTATTTTCCCTTTTGAGTTCAACATTTCTCATTTTTTATTATGTTATAGCTTTCATATTTTTATGAAATTACAATTCCTTATATTTTTCCAAATTAAATGTTACAGAAGTTTAGTAATTTTTATTACCCATAGTTCCCCAGTACTAAGTACTTTTAATGTGCACTGACTAGCTAGAGGAAATTATCTTGTGATTGTCCTTCTAGCTTCTAGCTGTGATAATAGAGACATTATATAATTCATGTCAGGCTACACATTTGTGGCTATTTTATTTTATTTTATTTTATTGTGGGGTGTGTGTGTGTGTGTGTGTGTGTGTGTGTGTGTGTGTGGTGTTGCTGGGAATAAAACTAAGGGAGCTATACGCTCAGCTTTATTTTTTCCAATGGTAATCCCATTGTAGTGTTCTTTCCTGCTTTAAAAATTCTATTTAACAGAAAGAAAAATCCAATGTTTACTTTTCAAATCGTAGTGTAGAAGACTTTGTTCATGGCCCCAATGTATTGTCAGAATAACATATAGAAACAAGCAAAAAAAAAAAAGCAGTAGTTTTGTACAATCCAAGTTGAACTCAGTTTTCAATTGTTCCTGCCAAGATCACAGATTGCTGCTTAAGATCAATATTCACTGCTTTATGGTCAAATTTTATTTACCTTTGATTTTCTAATGATCAAGAGAATTGTACATTTTCCTCGACTGGTCTTGTTTTTAATTTTTGGAGCAATGTGGAGGGGGTAGAGAGGCTCTGGGAATAAGGCACTTGGAGTGCAGGTGACTGTTGCACAGTTAGATTCTCGATAGCTTTTCACTATTTTCAACTCAATTTATCATTATCATTTGTGTGTGTGTGTGTTTGTGTGTGTGTGTGTGAGAGAGAGAGAGAGAGAGAGAGAGAGAGAGAGAGAGAGAGAGAGAAAGGGGCGGGAGGGGGAGGGAGAGCTGGAGCAGGGTCTTCCCTTTCACTGTGGGATTTGAGAATCAAACTCAGACCTTCTGGTTACAGGGCGGGTGCTCTTCCCACTGAGATGTCTTTGTCAAGTTCCTACTACACTCGTGATCCTTGCATAGACTGCTCATTTGGTTTCATATTCCAGAACAATTTGTTGTTAATTTTACCTTCATTAGCTCCAACAAGAGCTCTAAGATCTTCCACTAGGCTCCCTTCTGACACTCACTGATGGTATTCTCAGTTAAGTCTCTTTCTGTTTGTACTAATAGTGAAGAAACCCCAATGCTTAAACTTCTCAAGGACATTTCTCCTGTAAGGAATTACACCAAGTTTTTAACATTTTAAAGAAAAACTTTCTCTCAACCTTGGGGGTTGGGGGAGAGGGGAACATGCTAGAAAGTACCAGAGACCTGGCAGGTGAGACTCTCAGGACTCAAAGAGATAGACCTTAGATGAAATAAATGCCCAACAATGGGGAGAGGGACTAGAGTCCACCTCCAGTAGAAAGATAGGCCATCAAATGGAAGGATGGGGTTGATATCCCACAGTTAAAAACTCTGACCCAGAACTGTTCTTGTCTAAAAGAACTGCAGGGACAAAAATGTAGAAGAGACTTAGGGAAAGGAGGTCCAGTGACCAGCCCAACTTGGGATCCATCTCAAGGGGAGGCTCCAAGGCTTGACACTCTTACTGATGTTGTGTTATGCTTACAGACAGAAGTCTCACACGGCTGCCCTCTGAGGGCGCAACAAGCAGCTGACTGAGACAGCTGCAGATATTGACCGCTGTGGTTGAATTAGGGAAAGGCTAGAAGAAGATGAGGAAGAGGGAGATGACATAGGAGAACCAGCAGTCTCAAGTAAACTAGATCCCCAAGATCCAGGCAATCAACCAGGCAATTTTCAGGAGCTGGTCCTAGGCCCCAGACACATATACAGCAGAGGACTGCCTGATCTGCCCTCAGTGGGAGAAGATGTGCTTAACTCTCAAGAGATTCGAGGCTCCAGGGAGTGGGGAGGCCTAGGCAGGGGTGGAATGGAGGGACCATCCTCTTGGAGACAGGGGGGAGGGGGAACTTGATGAGGAATTGTGGGAGAGCAAACCTGTAGAGGGACAATGATAAAAAACATTTAAAAGAAAGAAAAAGAAAAAAAGAAAAAGGAAAAAAGAAAAACAAAAATCTTTTTTTAGCCATGTAACAGACTCATTGGATCTAAGAGTATTGGGAGACTTAAGTAGCAGTTGGTAGCATCCTTGCCCCACCCCAAACAGATTTGTCTCCTGAGCCTGACCCAGTTTGTGTAGGAACTGCTGCTTTATTTATTTTGTTAAAAGAGTTGATTTTTATAAGGGCAAGGCTTATAAAAATATTTGAGTGGTAAGGACCATTGTTTGTAACATAGTTACTCATTCTCTTTTTTTTCCTTTTAAGATCATAATAAATAATAGTTATGTGGAAAGAGAAAAACCTGAGCATTCTGAGATTTTGCCTAAAGCAGTGTAATTCAAACAGTCAGTGCAGCAGTGTAATTGTCCCTGATTTACAGGCAGCTTAGACACCGTCATAAACAAAAAATTGCTTCAAAGGTGCCACCAACTGTTTTGATTGCAAATTACAATTTAGGTACTTTATTATGCATTAAAATGACCCATTCATTAAATATCACAACACTTTCGTAATCTTGGGGCCTTTTGCTATAGGAAATGAATTTCAACTGTTTGGTTTCTATTAGATTCCCAGACTTAACATGAAGTCTGTTTATTTTTAAGCTTTCTTCTTAGTGAGAAGTTCCAGGTTTTAGAATTCATATTAAAGGAAAACTTGGCACTATTTTTTTTTTGGAAAAATTCATTAGCAAATAAGAAAGGAAAAAGATGCATGAAAGGGAAATATAGGCATTTATGTGGTATAGCAAGGATTCTGTTTGCAGAATCTGAAAATAACTAGGATCCATCACTAAATATTTTAGCAAAGATATGGTTATTGTTTATATTTCATGGGAAGATTATGTTTACAACCACACACACACACACACACACACACACACACACACACACTACGAGGAAAGCTAGCCAGTAGGGAGAAAGCTTCCAGTTAATATCAGCTTGGTTTCTCCATGTCCTGTGGCCCAAGTGTGCTGTCTTCAAAGCAAGGAAGGTTTTGCCATTAAGTGCTGCTGTAAATCCAGGAGCAACGAAAATAGCTGGTATATAGTTTTATGGACGGTATTCAATTGTAATAGGACAAAGAAAAAGGAAAGCTAAAGGTATGGAACTGATACAGAAATGCATCAGGTAGCATGAAGAGCACCACTGGCTTAAATATGATTTGGCAGAAAACAGCAAAGCAGACTGATATCAAATTGCTTTAATATCTACAAATTATTTGTATTCAAGTGCAGGAAAATTTATTACATGCAAAATTATAAGCAATCTTAAGAAAATTGTGTTTTTCTTAAACAATGAGTCCAACCCAGTTTCTTAAATTAAGTACTGTACCTAATTGATGACCAAATAATTTTGAAACTAATTTCTATAGAAATAGAGTATTTTTATAATTGATGAGTTCCATTCCATAATACTAAATGTTTAATTTTATTTTGTTGATCATGTCCAGGTAAAGTTTATAAACATTATCAAATTTGGATACATTAAGTTCAGAATATTTTCCATGAAGTAAACATATTCACTATGACCACAAGTCTTTGATTTCTGCAGACATGCCATTATCTTAATATATGTATTCAGTAGAATGTATTGAATGTATGTAGTACTAAAATTGCTTTTGAGTTAACATTAGTAATAAAATAAATCTGAAAAACTAATTTTTGATGACTCTATATAAAGCATATAAATTATTGACTATTTACATTCAAGAATCAAGGGGTTCTGAGGTTATTTCCCCATTATTTTAAAGATAAAACCACTTAAACATTTACAATATTGTTTGTTGGAACAATTTTATACCTCTTTAATTTTGAACATAACCACATTTCATCATTGTTTGCTAAGGGAAAGGTGTTGAAATACAGTTCTGTTCATTGTCTATGTCATATGCTACACATCAGTTAAATAAGTTGCAAACTTAAAAGCAACAAGTTAAACTAAATTTAGATGGGTTGATGTTTTTGATAAAATCTGTACTGTAGAACTGCTAGAAGTTTCTATGGTAGAAACTGGTAGGAGTAGGAGGGCCCCTTTCATCTGATTAGAGTTAGTGTTTGGGAATAACTGTGTAAAACTGTGAGGGGATTCTACCCACCTTTCTTGCTCTCCTTTCTCCTCCTTGTGATGATACAAGGTTGGGCTGGGGGAGAGTGAATGAAATAGAGGCTCTGATCTAGACTTTGCTAGGGTTTGGCAAGCTCTCTGCTGATTGATAATTAATCTTAACCCTGTTTGCATATGCTCAAGCAATCAGAGCCCACATGGGTCTCTATAAACCCCTGGGCACAGCTGTTAATTGAGTTGCTCTGGATCTTGGCCAGAGTCCAGCTCTCAGGCCAGTACTCAAAGGATTCTAAGTCATACATAGAAGATTTGTTCATGCTCATTAAAGTCAGACTCTCTAGATCAATCATCCTGCCCTAAGATGCTTCTGTCACATCTGGCAAGAAACCCCCTTGTGTCTCAGGGACACAATCCACCATTCTGACCACCTATTTTCCCTCTCATCGATGGGTAACCTGCTCTCCATAGCATTTATTGCAGACTAGCTCTTGGCTAGAATCTTGCCACCATAATGTTTTCTGCTTTCTCCTAGAGAGCTGGATCTGGCTGCAGGGTGGCACTAAGCAGGATCAGCTATGTGAGCCTCAAGAGTTGATTACCCCAAGGTGTAGACATATTTTTCAAAACCTATTTTAATTGGGGTTTTAAAATGCTTCAGTCTCCCTTCTAGTTACTGACTAGAGGTAGTAGAAGAGGGTTAACAGAACCGGGTGATGTGGACCTGTTTAGAATTAGTTCTTTGGGGGTGATTCCAAACTTTGTTATCAGGATAACAGCAGTTCAGTCCAAACCATCAAACGTAAATCAATATTGGCAGTCCAGTACAATCAGCAAACCCCAAACAAGAATCAGTATCTGTGGTTCAATCCAGAAGAAACCGTGAGACTCTGCCAAATCAGCACAAGATTGTGGAAACAGCAAGAAGTGTATTTCTCTCTATGAAGTCATGACATGCAAAGATCAGAGAAGACTACCAAAGCTTTGCAACATATTCTATTGCAAGAGATTGTTGATGAAGACCAGAAAAACAGCATTGCAAGGCAAACCAATGAAAGAGCATCATATTACATATCTTCTCAAATGTCTGCCTTAGCAAAACATCCTCTCATAAGACAGCTTCCAGAAATACATGACATGACAAAACTGAGTCTCCAAAGAAACAAAATATTCCCTTTTCACCTAGGCTTAAAGGAAGAGAGAGAAAAACAGTTGAATAAATGAGAGATGTGCATAAAAGAGATGACTGGAAGCTAGGAGGCTATAGCAGTGGATGTGGGGTGGGGACAGTTCTTTAAAGGAGCCATTTTCATAGGATAGAAGAGATTTAGCGGAAGTCACACACAGTAACAAATAATGGAACATGAATTTGAAAGGAGCAAGAGGGTACATGTATTTATTATATAATTATATATATGTATTTGTTTAGATTATTTATATTATATAATATTAAATATATAATTATATACATTATATAAGTATTAATTATATTATTAATCAATATGTTAATTATTTATTAAAATATTAAGTTATATCTAATATTACATAATATTTTATATATTATATATTAGTATATAACATGTATATGTGCCTATATATTATACACACACATGTATATATATTCAGATATATACTAGACATTGGTAGGAAAGAGGAGACTGCCCACTCACTACCTATACCCTGGGCTTGCATCCTGTCAGTCAATCAGCCAACCAGCCTCACCAAATGAGCTCCAGGTTAGGGAGAGACACTTTCTCAGGAAGTAAGGCGGAGGGTGATAGGGAAATAGATGAAGATATCCAAAGCTTTTCTGTAGTCTCCACATGCACACAACTCTGAACACACACATATAGATACAGATGATATAGACATAGACAGACAGAGATATAGATGTAGGAATATACACTCATATCCATAGACATAAACACAAAGAAAGTGAAAGGGAACCAATGAGCAGGAGAATTTTTAAAAATCTATAAGGTACTTCTGGGAAAGATGGAATTTTATATAGTGACCCTTTGTCCTATGCTGCAATAAGAAGGATGAGGGCAAAACTAGAAAACAAATGTGTGTCACAGATAGTCAGAGTAAATTATATAATGTGTGTGGAGACTAAAACTTAGATAGTGTGTGTAAGTCTAGCTTTAAACAATGTGGATGAAGGCAAAAAGGGGAGCAGGAAGGAATACAGCTAGGAGAAGAGTGAGAGTCAGCTTGGTAGAAAAACACCCTTGGATATGGAGTGTCTTAGTCAGGGTTTCTATTCCTGAACAAACATCATGACCAAGAAGCAAGTTGGGGAGGAAAGGGTTTATTCAGCTTACACTTCCACATTGCTGTTGATCAACAAAGAAAATCAGGACTGGAACTCAAGCAGGTTAGGAAACAGGAGCTGATGCAGAGGCCATGGGCTGATGTTTCTTACTGGATTGCTTCCCCTGGTTTGCTCAGCTTTCTTTTTTATAGAAGAGAAAACTACCAGCCCAGGGATGACACCACCCACAAGGGACCCTCCCCACTTGGTCACTAATTGAGAAAATGCCCCACAGCTGGATCTCATGGAGTCACTTCCCCAACTGAAGCTCCTTTTTGGTGATGACTAACTCCAGCCTTTGTTGACAAACAAAACCAGCAATTCATCCCTTGTCAACTTGACATACAAACACATCACTATTAAGCCTCAACCCTTACTTTCTTATTCATCCCCAAGATCCAAATAACTTTAACAGTCTCACAGTCTTTACATATTAAAAGTTCAATCCCTTTAAAATGTCCAACATCTTTTAAAATTCAAAGTCTCTTAACTGTGGGCTCCACTAAAATATTTTTTCTTCAAGAGGGAAAAATATCAGGGCACAGTCACAATCTAATGCAAAATCAGACTCCAACCATCCAATGTTGGGGGTCTAACTCATAATCTTCTGGGCTCCTGCAAGGGCTTGGGTCACTTCTCCTGTCCTGCCCTTTGTAGCACACACCTTGTGCTAGATTAGGCTCCAGCTGCCTGTGCTTCACTGCTGCCCCTATTCTTGGTGGTCATCTTATGGCACTGGCCATCTACAAAACGCTGCTGTCTTCCGCTGTAACTAGGCTTTACCAATAGCCTCTCATAGGCTCTCTTCATGGTGCCAAGCCTCAATTCTGTTGCATGACCCCTTCAGTCCTCGGTCATCAATCGAAACTGAGGCTGCACCTTCATCAATGTCTTTCTGCTCTTTATGACCCCTCCATGCCTTCAAAATCAGTACCACCTGGGTGACTCTTACACATTACCAAGCCTAGCCACAGCACAAGTATACATCCTTGGCTATCTATGGAACAAAGCCTCTGTGTACTCTTAGAAAACACTTCCCAAAAGATTTCACCTCAATGATGCTGGTCTCTTCTTAATCATGGGCTAATTTCTTAACCAGCAAACCAGCATCAGTAGTCCCAGTAATGCAAAGGTTTTTACTTTAGTAGTTCTGGTATCTTGTTAATCACAGCTGTTTCTTCAGCCCCAGCTAACCAAAACCACAGAATCTTCACAATTAAAACAGCAGCAGCCCTGATAAGAATCTTAAATTTTCCCTCTGAAATTTCACCAATTTCCATCTTCTGCACTGTTCTCAATAGTATCTTCCAAGCTCCTACAGAACATGCCACAGAGCTCTTAACCTCCTAATGGCTCTTCTAACTCAAAGATCCAAGGTCCTTGTACATTCATCCCCAAAACATGGTCTTGTTGTCACAGGAATATCCCACTATGCTGGTACCAATTTGTTTTAGTCAGGGTTTCTATTTCTGCACAAACATCTAGATCACTAATTGAGAAAATGCACCACAGCTGGATCTCATGGAGGCATTTCCCCAACTCAAGTTTCTTTCTCAGTGATAACTCCAGCCTGTGTCAAGTTGACAGAAAACCAGCCAGTTCATGGGGATAGCAGAATGTAGGAAATCAACAGATTTTAGAGGACAAGTCAATGAATTGGAAGAAATTAGGGCTAGACCTTTGGTCTGAGCAGTTTCTCTGTTGGGAATCATGACGAAATCCAAGGAAGATTCACAGTTGACACAGGGAAGGGCCATGTGTGTATGTTATTGTGCACCTATGACCCTAATGGTTTGGAAAACGTTGTAAATTAAGGGAATAAAGAGAAAATGCTAAAAAATCTCTTGCCATTTTGTTGGGTTCCCAACTTTTTCAGACATGCTTCTTCGATTCATCCTGGGACACAGGACTCTTTTGATCCTCAAATATTGAAGATGAATATGCCTAACGCTTGTTTTGCTAGACCATGAGATGGAACATAAGGAAACATGGCATCCTGAGATGGAAAGGTTGATCTGCATCTCACTGTATAATCCTTTAGGCTGCTTCATGATAGGGATAAGTTTGACCTGGATACTCTCAGAAGAAAATTAAAAAAGACAACTTATTTTCTTCTAAAATATATCATGGCCCCAATCTCAGCTGATTAGGGGAATGTGGCCACTGCATTGCAATCTTATTTCTATCACCATTCAGACAGGTCTAGCCTAAAATCAGACAAAGGAGGAGTTTCCTGTAACAACATTTCCCTCCTTTTAAGGGAGAACCCAGTCTCTGAAAGCAGTAAGTTGTACATTAGGCCAAGTTTATTTTAGTTCTTATGTACTTGTCATTAGTTCTTTTTTTTTAAAAAAATCTCTTATACAGGATCCTTCAAATACTAGATGTTCATGGAAACAGTACCTAGTATAGAAATATCCTGGGGACCTGTCTAATAAGCTTTGGAGCCCTGTGAGAGGGCAAGCCTTAATTTTCCCACTTGAAGCAATTGCTATCTAAAGAAGTTTCCATTAATGTCCAGATTCTGGAGCTGTTGACTCTTCCTTTAAGCTTTCTTTATCTTCTTGGCAATCACAGTATGACTGAACTAGACAATGTCTGATTTTTCCTGCCCAGAAGTAGAATTAGGGCTAGAATTGATCACATATGATCCTGACACAGAAATATGGAGTACACCTAAAATCATTCTAAATTATTTGTTATGTTAGAGCAAAGTGAGCATTGTCTATCTGGAGATTATGCCTTTCTACTTTGTGTGTTGTTGAGTGAGAATACATGGTGATATTAAGTATTCTTATATTGAAACTTATTTGGTTAGGCTTTGAGAAAAGAAACTGTCCTTTAGTTTCAAATTTTTGTCACTAGGGATTATTCTAGCCTTCGGGAGCATCTCATCACCAACGTTTGTTTTAGTAGATTAAATAACAACAAGAAAACACAACCCCGAAGTGGGAGAATTTCCGTTAGCAGAAGAAACAACTCCCTGAGAACTAGACAGAGCCAAACTTCTGCAGTACGAAAACAGGATAAAAGAAATTTTATGGAAAGATTTTTTTCACAAGTAGTGGAGTGCTGTATGTATGGAGTGTTTTATGTATAGAAAGTAGTAGGTGTAAATTTTGAATGAAGTTAATATTTCTGTTTTTTTATCAGAAAATATTTGTAATTTGATAGTCATATTTTGCATATGCCAATATTTGCATAATTGAAAATTGCTCATTTACATTGAGCTTTATAAATTGAATTTAACATTTCAAAACACTGAGGATATTGCTTTTAAACAGTAGAGAAATCAAATTAATATATTCTGAAAGCAATGCATTTTTCTTGATTTTCTGAAATATATCAAAACTCATAATGGTTGCATGATTTATTGCTGCCTCTTGATCTAGAGAAGATGAAGTTAGTTTTAAAAAGTAAAAGAGACTTTATGCTATTGTGCACAGCTTTTTCTAAGTGTCACAGTTAAGCTCAAAATGTGAGAAAGAAAATTCCAATTAAATAGATATGACTGTTGTATAGACATAAGACATTTCTATTTTCAGTATTTTTCACTTGAATTTCAAATATCAAGGAGTGCAAATAACTGGAAGATTTCTATTTTTAATAATTTCAAAGAATGATCAAAATATAAGACTAAGAGTTTCCCCACCCAGAACTCAAACACTCGGGTTGGAAATAACATACAGTGTAGAAAAGAGACTGATTCCCAGTGGTGGCAGGCTAGTCTTCCAAACCTGACAACTTCTCCAGTTAGAACTGGTTTCTGTAGCCACTTTCCCAATAACTTCTAGCATACCTCTGAGTTCATCCCTAGAAACAACTTCTGAATATCTAAAATTTCCATCACCAACAGTACTTTGTGCCCTCTTTACTTTGCCTAAGAAAGAGTTTCTTTATGCTTCTGAACAGAGAATTGTAGTATTTTTAGGTACATGAGTAAGTGTCTATGACTTAGACTGGCATTTTCTATGGAATGGAATGTTCTGAGGATGCTGGGAGTTTAAGCTTGATGTTTCCACCCTCTAGGCACTAACTGTAGCCTAACCCTGTCCTAGGATGCTTGAGAGATTTCCTCTGTTGTGTTTAGGTGTAAACAGTTTGACCTTTAATTACCAACTTATATGTGTTTCCTATAAGGAAAAAAAATCAAAATTGTTTAGATAGGAGTGAAAATATATAACATTGTTTTTATTTATTTATATATTACATACTTACATATTATATATTTTTCTATCTTAGAATATTGTCAAGACTTTTCTTATTTTCTCACCTTTGACACTCATTTGGCATTAAGTTAAGTCTCTTCTGATTTGTAGAGAAACTATCCACTATGAGTTGAGTCAAACCTTTCTGCTTGAATATGGCTGGAATTCCATTTATTTTGCTTTTGTTTTAAGACTTGGTCTCCAACACCATGACACCAGGATGATCTCTCCTGCCTCCTGTGGTTTTTAATGCTATTCTTTTTCAGCTTACATTGTCAACACACATGAATTTCATTACAGGTTTGGGAGAATGTTGGAAAAGAGAAACAGGAATCAATTTTCAAGCTATGGCTAAGTACAGAAGAAGCCTTTAGAATTTTTAAATGTATGTTGAAATGGTAGCTCAGGCTGGATCCAGGCAACTGTCTCATGAGTCCATAATCCATGCAAATGGGAAGTGGAAGCAGGAGGATCACAAGTTCAAAGCCAGCGTGAGCTATTTGATGAGTTTTGCAACAGTCATGAAACCCTATCTCACACCACAAAATAACAGTAACAAAAGCATTAACCAAATCATGACTCTAACTTTCTGAAGTGTTAACCTCAATCTATGAGAAACAACAAGTGTTACACCAAAGCTTCTGCGCTCCAAATTCTCCCATCCCTCTTATCTAGGACCACTGGCAAGTTTAACTCAATAGTTTATCACTTTCTTCCCCAAATTTTCATTATGAAACAGTGCACATACGTATGGCCTTGTCTTGTAGGAGTAACTACTGCAATTTGCAAGAAAAATTTCCTTTTCTGGCTGACATTTTTTCTGAGCTGGTACTTTCAGGGGTCTTAGATTCCATCACTGTTTCATTTCCTATTTCCTCCACCCTCTTTTTTTTGAGTTTAGAAAAAAATAATCTCATCTTCCTCTCCCTCCTCTCCTTCTAATTCCTCCCCCCAGTAACTACCAATCTCATTCTGCCTACCCCCACCCTACCCTTCAACCTGTCTTGGCATATCAAGTTGCAGTAGACCTAGGTGCAACTTCTACTGTTATTGCTAAGCAAGACAACCCAGTTATGGCCAAGGGATCCAAAGGCAGGCAACAGAGTCAGATAAAGCCCCTGATCCTGCTAGTAGGAGTCCCATTTTTGTCTTCCTTCTTGGGCTACATATGGTCTGTGAATTGAATCTTTGGTATTTCAAACTTTTAGGCTAATATCAACTTATCAGTGAGTACATACTGTGTGTGTTCTTTTGTGACTGAGTTACCATAGTCAGGATCATATTTTCAAGTTCCATCCATTTGCCTGTGAGTTTCATTAAGTCATTGTTTTTAATAGCTGAGTAGTATTGCATTGTGTAAATTTACCACATTTTCTGTACCCATTCCTTTGTTGAAGGACATCTGGGTTCTTTACAGCTTCTGACTATTATAAATAATGGCTATGATGAACATAATGGAACATGTGTCCTTATTACATGTTGGAGCAACTTCTGGGTATATGCCCAGGAGTGGTATAGCTGGATCCAGGTTGTACAATGTCCAATTTTTCTGAGGAACTGCCAGACTGATTTCCAAAGTGGTTGTACCAGCTTTTAATCCCACCAGCAATGGAGGAGTGTTCTTCTTTCTCAACATCCTCTCCAACATCTGCTGTCACCTAAGTTTTTGATCTTAGCCATTCTGAGTGATATGAGGTAGAATCTAAAAGTTGGTTTGATTTGTATTTCCCTGATGACTAAAAGTGTTGAACATTTCTTTAGGTGCTTTTTGGCTTTCTCAGTTGAGAATTCTCTGTTTAGCTCTATTACCAATCTTTTGTTTTTGTTTTTGTTTTTTGTTTTTTGTTTTTTGAGACAGGGTTTCTCTGTGTAGCTCCGGCTATCCTGGAACTCTCTCTGTAGACCAGGCTGGCCTCAAACTCAGAAATCTGCCTGGCCTCTGCCTCCCAAGTGCTGGGATTAAAGGCGTGCACCACCAGGGCCCGGCTCCAATTTTTTTTAACCAATCTTTTAATAAAGTTATTTGGTTCTATGGAGTCCACTTTCTTGAATTTTATATAAATATACATATATGTATATATATAAAATTATATATATTGGATATTAGCTCTGTATCAGATGTGAGATTGGTAAACATATTTTCCCAGTCTGATGGTTGCCCTTTTGTCCTATTGACAGTGTCCCTCCAGAATTTCTTTTATTGTTTTGAATAGTGTTTGATATCCTGGGTCTTTTGTTATTCCAAATGAATTTGAGACTTGCTTTTTTAACTGTGAAGAATCGAGTTGGAATTTTGATGGGGATAGAGAAGAATCTCAAATGGCAGAGAAGCACTTCAAGAAACATTCAACATTCTTAGTAGAGAAATGCAAATCAAAACAACTCTGAAATTCCTGTCGGAATGGCCAAGACCAAAAACTCAAGTGACAGCACATGCTGTTGAGGATGTAGAGAAAGGGAGCACTCCTCCATTGCTGGTGGGAGCACAAACTGTACAACTTCTTTGGAAATCAATTTGGTAGTTTCTCAGTAAACTGTGAATAGTTCTGACTCAAGAACCAGCTATACCACTCTTGAGCATATAACCAAAAAAAAAATGCTCCACCGTATCACAATGACACTTGCACAGCTGTGTTTGTAGCAGTTTTATTTGTAATAGCCACCACTGTTTCCATGAGGCCTTCATTCCATGTTTTTCCAACACCAATCTCACTCCCCTTCAGGTTCTAAGGTACACATCCTAACCTTTGTCTCAAGTTCATGCTCATATATATTCTCATAGTTTGTAATTTTCACTGACTCTACTTTTCCCCCAGTGATTTTCATGTTTGCTAGAGACCAGCTCCAGATGCCATGTTCAGGTTCTGAGATGAGATGTGGCATAGGGTACAAAGGTAAGACAGTGACAGCCTGTTGACTTTCAAGCAAGTGACTCTGAATTGCTTGATCTGTCTTCATTTACACAATTGTAAACCCATTTGCCCAAGCTATGACATCACTGATTATTTTATTAAAATAAATCATAACATCAGCATTAAAAAAGATAAATCATTACAAAAAGGCCCCAATAGTTTCCCTACCTCCTTCCCTCTCCCAGCTGTTCCATCACCCTCATAACCCAATTTTTTTTGCAACAAAATCCAAATTCAGTGAGCCAAAAATAAATGTCAAGCCAGTCATGTCCTGTAGACATAAGCACATATCCACCTGGTAGCAAAATCAGTTATATAGATATGCAGGGTAAGAGACAGAAGTAAACACTTGTGGACATAAATCCAGTCATCAAATAGGACCCCTCTGTCCCAATAGCTTTTTAAATTTCAGAGACATGCTCATTATAGCATTGTATCACTGGACCTGATAATGCATCAATCAATTACTGATACAATCTTTCTAAGAACCATTTTTTTTGGGGGGGGTTGAGACAGGGTTTCTCTGTATAGCCCTGGCTGTCCTGGAGCTCACTCTTGGCTGGCCTTGAACTCAGAAATCTGCCTTCCTCTGCCTCCCAAGTGCTGGGATTACAGGCGTGCGCCACCACCACCCGGCTCTTCTAAGAACCATTTTTAAGTTGCTATTGATCAGACATAGTTTCCATATTCTAGGTCTCTGTTGATCAGACATAGCTTCTCTATTCTAAGTCTTCGTTGATTAGACATAGGTTCCTCATTTTAGGGGACTGTTGATTAGACAGTTTCCTCAGAAAATCCACTGTGCTCCACAATTTCCACAGGCTTTGTCAGTATCACCGATGCTGCTTCTCTAGGGACATGATTATGTTTTGTAAAATACCCAGGATTAATGGTCACATTTGTAGGATCAATAGAGGCAGAGAGGGGAGGGTTTTACCCCTCAAAATAGTATTGAGGAAAACAGAATCATTCATAGGGTTTCAGCCTGCAATATCCTAACACTGCTGGTGACTGACAAAGTGAAACTAAATATTGCTATGAGTATAGATAGCATAGCAAAAGCAAGAAAAACTTGTAGCACAGGAGATCTAAGTAATAAGCATAGAGGCCACCATGTTTCCCACAGATCATTGTCAAGTGGAAAGGGGCCTTCCCACAGAAGAATCTAAAGGGTTCCCATATCCTTGCCACACTAGAGTCCCATTAGTGGAATACCCATATGCTGTTCCCTGCAGAGACTGCATTGCTACCCCCACATGTGATCCTGTAAGTGTGTGAGAGAGTATGACTTCCTCATGAGCACTGAAGTTTCCACTGTATCATGCTTACTAAAGACACCATATTTATGCATGACTTATGTCTAAAAAGTGTGGATATTTCTTAGATTTAAATACTTTTACAGACATTCATTTCATCTTTTGAACTCTTTAACCAATGGAAATATGTTCTGAGAAATCATTGTCCAAACCTTGTGTTCTTTTTGTTGGCACTTAAAAAAATGTTCTGCTTCTATTTTAAGATCCCATTTAGCATGTTCCAAATTTTATTTTAGTGTTTGTTATCCAGTTTTTTTAATTTTGTTTAAGATGTAGAAAAAGGGAAATTATACAGAAATTTAAGAATCTTGTTATTTATGTAATATGGCTAAGTGTTTTAGGACTTCATATTTAATTAATTATTAATGAATAATTGCATCCTTACTAAGTCATTCACTGCTACATCAGAAATTATGAGCCTTAATATATGTATACTGCAAAAAAAATGTTATTTTAGGAATTGTATGTGTGTGTTGTGTCCTAAGATAATCTTTGATAGATGAATTGATTTTGTCTTAAGAATCTAATATTGGGAATCTATTACTTACTATTTATAATTTAATAAACTATTGTTTTAAAACCATCATAAGTAAGTTCTTAAAAATCATTTTAGAGTTTGTTTCTCCTATTATGTAGTCTGCAAGGGATCTTACAAGCCCTATGATTTCTTTTTATAGTGGTGATGTCAGTTTCAAATACTTATTTGAGATTCCTGGTAAAACAGAACAGGCTGTCACATTGTCATCGTACAGAGAAAAAGCAGGAAGCGACTTTGATGTTTACCGCCAATGACACTCTGCTTATATTTCGAACAGCACAAGACAAAGAGAATGAACACTTTCATTAACAGAACAGAGGAAGCTGAAGACTGGTCATGAGGCAGCAAATGCTGCTATACTTAATATCATGTGAGACAGTGTTGAGTAATGTCCAATGCAGAAAATATTTAGTACAGCAGGGGACTCAAGCACCTATTTTCCCTAGTCAGCCAAAACAAAACTCTGTCAGGAAAACAAAAGAAGAAGCAGCCTGCATTCTCTAACATCACAGACACTTTCTCTCCAGATTATTCGTAGCATCTGAGAGAATCCACAGGCAGGAACTATCTCATGCGTTCCTATTTCCAACAAAGACTTCCCCTTTCTTCTTCCCATTATGTTTCCTAGCTAGTAATTTAATATCTTTGTGAACATCTCAGAGGTAGTTGTCATATCCATCACTTGAAATGTTTAACTTGTCTTATGTTGGGAACATTCAATCCTCACTTGTAGCTATTTTAAATATTTAAGCACGTTGTTAATTATAGTCATCTCGTTGTGCAAAAGAACACTGGAACTTAGTTCATCTTATCTAAACAACTTTGTATCCATTGACTAATCTCTTCTCCCTTTCTCCCTAGTTTAGTAACGTTCCCAGCTTCTCATAACCGATATTCTGTGTTCTACTTGTTTCAGATCATTTTTTTTAAATACTCATGTATGAGACCATGTGTTACTGTCTGAGTCTGAAGTGTTTCACTGGACATAATATAATGCCCTCCAGATTTAGTCACATTGCTAATGACAGGATCTGTTTCTCTTCTCATGATGTTACACAATACTACTATTGTATTATTGTATAGTCTTTCTGTTAGTGTGATATGTAAGATCACCACACACACACACAGTGAGTTTATGTTATCTACTCTTCTTTATTTAGAGAATGAACATTTAGATTATCTCCACATCTTGGTCACTATGAATGTGGCTTGTACAGCATGGAATCCAGAGAGCTGTAACATACTAGTGTTGCAACCTTTATACATGTACTTAGTAGCTGGATTTTTGTATCATATTGTTGTTCACGTTATTTATTTTCTGAAGACCTTCTACACTATTATCTGTAATGTCTATATTACTTTTCATTCTGAGCAACATTGTGCAAGTTTCTGGTTCTCTACTTTGTTGGAATTTCTTGTGTGTTTTGGTTTTTCTCTTAACAACCTTTATTAGTGTGGCAAGAAGATATCTCATTGTACATTTCTCGGCTGCTTAGCAATGGTGAACATTTTAAGAATATAACTTTTGGTGCTGGAGTGATGACTCTGTGAGTAAAGTTTTTGATGAACAAGCATGAAAGCTCAATTTTTGGATTCCTAGCACCCATATGCATCTCCAAGGTTTGATATATGTCTGTAACTCCAGTATTTGGAGGCAGAGCCATCATGATTCTGGGGACTTGCAGGTCAGCCATTTTAGCTAACCAGCGAGGTCCATGTCACTGGGAAAGCAAATATGTCTCAGAATATAAGGTAGCACACATTAGAAAAGGGTATCTGACATTGAAATATGGCCTTCACATACACACCCAAAGGAGTTAGTATCGCCACAGTCAAATATGCACAACTCCACACACATACAGTATGCCAGTTGACAATTTGAATGTCTTATTTTAAGAAATGTTTGCTTAGGTTTGTCAATTTTTTTTAACTGGGCCATTTTTTGGCTGAGTCCTTTATGTGTTCTGCATAATAACCTCTTATCAGATGTATAATCTGCAAATATTTTCACTTATTTGGTAGAGTAGTTTGGATTTGATTGTTCCATTGCTGAACACAAGGGTTTTAGAGTAATGTAATACAGTTTGCCTTTTATCATTTATTGTCTGTGTTTTTGAGATATTATGTAAAAATAAATAAGTAAATGATTGCAATAAGAATAAATAAATCCTACACAGACCAATGATACAAAGCAAATCTCTTGCAATTTCTTCCAGAAGTTTCATGAATGTGGTTTAAATTTTTATTTTTAATACATTTTGTTTTTCTGTTTAATTCTTCTGCATTTAAGTCTCCAGTTCCTCCTAAAACACTGAATTATCCTTTTTTTCTGTGTGTGTTCTTGACTGTCAAAAATCAGTTGACTGTAAATCTATGTGTTTAGCTCTTGGACTATATTTTGTTCCACTATTTCATAGGTGTTGTTTTTTATACTAATGTCCAGTTACTTTGGATACTGTAGGTTTGTGTGTATTTTTAAGTCCAGTAGTATATCATTCTTGCTTTTATCATCTTTGGTGAACATGTCTTGACTCTTTGGTTTATTGTACTGTTACCCAGATATCAAGATCTTCTGCTTCATCTTGTGAATAATGTCACTGGTATTTTCATAGTTGTTATTTTTGTCGCCGTTCTCAGGGGCCTAGGTAGGCAACCCTTGAGAAACATTCACTCTGCATAGGGATCCAATGAAAAACAAAGACATGGTTCTATTCAAGTTTAACTTTGTGAAACCAAGAGTTTGAGTAGCTAAAGGGGATCTGTCACCCAAAACCCCACCCTTGGCATGAGATGACTGATGAAAACTGTATCCGTGGACCTCCATGTAGAACTTATAGGCACCTCCACTCGGGAAGCCTTCTCTCCCCAGCAACTGTTACTACATTTTTAACACTGAGCAGGGACATTGTGAAGCTTGTAAGTCTGAATTTTTCAGTCACTCAAGTTTCATGCGTTTCCAGAGCCTTTTCAATTTCCTTAGCTTCCTGAGTGAAATTACTACTTCTTTTTCCTGCAGGACAGAATATTTCAGTTCAGAGAAAAAGCTAAGGCAATTGTATTGTATTCGTAGCTTGCATTGAGTATATGGATGGTTTAACAGTAATTCTTCCCTTGTACGAATGCAATGAATACAGTTATCTCCCAAGTTTTATGTATCGTTCCAGTTCGGTCTTTCATCAATGTTTTGTAGTTTTCATCAAGGCAATGTTTACCTTCTTCATCATAGTGATTCATAGGCTTTAAAAATAACTTTTGAAAATGAGATAGTTTTCTTGATTTTCTTCAAGATAATTCACTATTGACAGATAAGTGTGTTACTGATTTTTTGTTGATTTTATATCCTAAATATAACTTTATTATTTCTAGCAGGTTTTTACAATTTTGAATCCTTATCATTTTTCAAACACCGGAGGGAATCAACAGCCTTGTCCATGCCAGACACACATTTGTCAGAGGCGTATATCTATCTCATTCTAACACATTTCATTATAATTGTTTGCTTGTTATAAAATCTGAAGGTTTCTATACATAAGATCATGTGGTTTGCAAAGCAGCACCTTTTTCCCCTTTGGCTGCTCATCATTTCTTTTTCTTGTCAAATAACCTTTATTTATGACATTCAGTACTATACCAAACTAAACAAGTAAAAGTGACCATCCTGATTTTGTTTCATATCTTGATAGCAAAGCTTCTTTTTTTATTTTTCTCTTTCAATGTAATGTTAGTCATATGATTAATGAATATATCTAGCATTGTATTGAAATACGCTCTTCTGAACCTAATTCATCTGACAATTTTATCATGAAATGCTATTCATCAAATGCTTTTTCTGTATTAATATTTTTTAAACTCTATATGTGGAAAATTCTTATGCCTTTGATCCAGGTGAACAATTCTTTTTATATTGTGCTAGATTTGATTTGTAAATATTTTCTTCACTGTTTTTGTATCTACATCAATCAGTGATGAGCCTGTAGTTTTCTTGTTGTATATCTGCAATATGTTGGTATCAGATAATATTTTCCCTGTATACTGATTTTGGAAACACTATTTATACTTTAGATTTTGGAATAACTTAGGAAAAACTATCATTACTTCTTATCACACAACTATTACTCAGGAACATTCTCTGTCTCCTTTTATCATAACAAATTTCATTATGCCCTCATAATAGGATGCAGGGATAAAAGTGCCTCTTTGTAGAGGATAAACAACAGTCACTGTTTCACAAGATTGCTTCAGCTTTTGAGTAAAATGTACCTTCCTCATATATTCTAACCTCTATTGATCATGCACTTTGCCCTTGCATTTTTACCTATAAGGCATATCACCAGCTTGAAGCACATTCATCCATAGCCAATATCTAATGAGTGAATTAATGAAAGATTTTAAAGATATAAATATTACATATATGTAATATATTATATTATATTATATTATATTATATTATATTATATATTTCAATTATATAATATATGTGTGTGTGTGTAATTTCTAGAAGGGATATATTCTATATATTTTCATCATTGCATCTTGGCTTTTGCATCTGAATTCATTCTGCTTACAATAAGATAAATGTTCATTGTAATAGCACTTTGCTTCTCTGGGCTCTGGTCTGGCTCTGTGGGTAGTCTGGGTTAAACATGGACCCTTCTTTGCCTGCCTTTTGGTTTTGGTGTGTGTTGCAACTTTGGTGTGACACTACACATGCTTAAAATACATGTGTTGGCGATGTAGCTTCCTGAGTTCCTCATGCCTCTGCATGTAAACATTCAGCATGCTTCTAGAAAGGACTCCATAAACTAATTTTCTTCCTCATCTGGACCAAATGGGATTTTCACTCTACCTATGGATTGCTTGAAGTGAAAAATACTTTTTTATTATTAGTTAAACTATTTACTTTATGTTCCAACTGTAGTTTGTCTTCTCTTCTCTCCTCCCAGATCCTTCCTCTCACCCCCTTCCTCTGCCCCATCCATCCTTCTTCTCTTCAGAAAAAGGGAGGCCTCCATGGGTATTTTCCTGTCTTGGTATATCAATTGCAGTAAGATATTTTCAATCCTTCCTCCCAATCTTCCACAGAATTTCCAAATGCCACATAATGTTTGTCTGTGGGTCTTTGTATCAGTTTCCATCAGTTACTAAGTAAAAGCATGTCTGCTGACAGTTATACTAGGCTCTTTCTGTCTGCCAGGATAGCAAAATGCCATTAATAATGTCATGGGTGGCCTCCCTGTAATACCATGGGTCTAAGCTGGACCAGGCATTGGTAGACCCTTCACTCAAACTCTGCTTCATCTTTTACTCGTGAACATCTTGTAGGCAGGACATATTGTGAATTGTGAAATATTTATGTGGTTGGGCTGGTGTCCCAATCCCTCCATTGGGAATCTTGCCCAGGAGATGGTCGGTTCAGCCTTCATATCTCCCATTGCTAGGATTTTTTGCTAAGGTCATCCTCATAGTGTCCTGAGAGTTTCTGTAGTCCTAGGTTTTTAACTTATCCTAGAGATGAAAAAGACTTTTAAAGAAGAAACAAAAGTTTCCTTCCCAGCTTGGATCAGACAGTTGTAGATGGGAATAGTTTGGGATGATAGAAGTGGAGACACTCCACATCACTGCTTGGAACAAGGGCTGCACAACATGGGCAAAATTAAAGAAATGAGCCCAGAATGGCTGCCTCATAAAGGACACTGAGGATACTAGATTATCACCAGATAATTTTGCCTACCCTCTTGGGGGATAAAAGGTTCATTATAGTAACTTTCTGATTTTGTTGAAAAGCATTTGGAAGCGCAATGAAAATAGCGGATAAAGAATGAATGAAGAGACTCCATGAGTGGAAAACAGCACAACCATGAGGATAAGGAGATCACGTGAAAATATCAGTGTCAGCAATGTGCTAACTATCTCTGATTTATTTGCTAGGGAGACTCCCAAGGTCCTCAACATAATACAGGCTGTGGCCACTGCTGTTGGTTGAATGCCAAAATAGAGAGTAAGCCTCTACTGCTGAAGACACTGTGCAATTGGGTTCCAGGACATGGAGAAATTAGAGAATTAGACTGGGCTAGATCTGAAAGCACCTTCCCTAGTAGCTAGCATTTGTAGTGATGAAAAGTGCTATGAAGGCTGGTAGAAGGAAATTGTCACTAATCACCCTTCTCAACTATATTAGTGCCATCAGCAGCTCAGACAAAGGTGTGGGATTGGTATAATAGCGATGTGACTATTTTGGGTACAAGTGACTGTTTCTGTTGGATTCAAGGTATTACCCACAAGAAAGAAGCCATATTTGGTACTGTAATCTAGGACAACATCTGTGGCTGGGGAAAATTTAGGCCCTAAAATTGAGGCTGCTATTGTTGATTTAACATTTCAATGGTCAGTAAAGTTTCTAGTGGCATTTGTTATGTCATATTTAATATATTACATGTCAGCTTAAAGTGTATATAAGGAGTTGATTATTGTCAGCAGTTGGGAGATGGGAAATAAGCATGAAGAAGAGGATATTTGAAGGAGTTTTCTGAAGAAAAACATATTGGGTCAATATCTGAGACATGTTGTACACTTTATTTTGATTATCAAATGTAAGTTGTACACTCCGGTTTGTCATTGGGTAATAGCCATAGCATCATGTAATCCTTCCAATAGGAAGCTTACTGAAAAGTCAAGCGATTGTCTTTAGCTACAAATAACAATGTAGGAGAATCTCTCCAAAGGAGTGATAACAAGATCAGCTGAAAATGAAATGGACTTCACTTTTATTTGCTGATGGGAATAAAGCTGTTACTTGTTACTATTTTACTCATTGGTAAACATTTATTAAGTAACTCATGAACTCCCTTTCCTGTGTGCAGGCTTCCAATTTCTTCAGGTTAAAATGGTGCTTATTATGTTGATAAAGTATTTATCAAATAAATTACTTTTACCTTTGCTACCTGCTCTTGAGGAATTATGATGCTTCTCTGCAAGAGTACCTTATATAGCAAAGTTGTATTTGTGCCCAATCCTATGGAACGTTATAATTTTAGCTGTTTTTAATAAAGCCCTACTATTCTGGATGGGATATGATTTAGTGTTTGTTGCAAAGGGATTAGAATCTTATTTTGAATCATGATTACCTATGTTAAAAGCCAGACATAGAAGTGAGTAACCTATGCCACATTGCTGGGTAGGACATGAAAAGACAGGTGGGCCTCAGAAATTCTCTTGGGAAGCCAGTCTACTAAAATGGTGAGCCCAAGTTCACTGAGAGAGTTTGTCTCAAAAAATAAGAGGGAGAATTTTTAAAGAAGATAATCAAAGTTGATCTCTGTTCTCCACTCATGCACACACAGGTAAACACGCCCACTCATATGTGCACATAACATGGGCACACAAGCATGTACACCAAATATATGTTTTTTCAGTGAGAAGCTCAATTGTTCAGTTAAAGAGGTCATAGACCTCAAGAAAAATCAACATTTCAATTCCTGGTGTATTTAAGGCACCAACATATCAGCTCTGGGTATCTGAATTGATGATGCTATGTATTTAATACAATACATATTAAATGTTGAAATGAACATATCAATTTATTTTATCATACTCATTATAAAGATCATTTGTGAGGATTCTTGCCTTCATTTTCTTGCACTGTCTAGCATCTCAGAATCTATATAGAGAGCCATTTACCCAAGACTCTGTCTTGGGTAAATTTCTTTTGATTTCTTTTAACTGGGACTAGGCATGATGTACACTCTGAAGAAAAAGGCCACTATTGGTAAGATGTTTTCTAAAAAATTTTCTAAATGCCTTAATTGTTTTGAGATTTTTATTTTTCTATTCTCCATTATTTTACGTATATTTTTGTTTCAGAATCTCACTATCAAATTTAGACTAGAATATAACTCCTTGTGGATCTCATGCTGGCATCAATCTTCCAATTCTCCTGCTTTAGTTTCCTAAGTACTAGGTTATAGCCAGGCATCTTCAATAGTTAGTCTCACTGAAATCTTGTACCCACTGAATACCTTCTAGTTAAGTTACAGCATCATGGGCATGGATCTAATGAATATATATATAGGCCACAAAACTATAAACTGTAATTAGAGACTATTATTAAAATTCTGCCATCAAATTTGATAACTTAGAAAACACGGAGAAATTCCTAGACACGTGTAACTTACCAAGACTGAAGAAGCAGAAAAGCTGACAAGACAATGAGTGACAGGATAAAAATACTCTAATCAAATTAAGATCCAAGATGAAATTCATCAGAATTTACTCACAATTCAAACAGAGTTTGAAAGAAGA
The DNA here is from genome assembly GCA_964023405.1 of Apodemus agrarius. Lineage (NCBI taxonomy): Eukaryota > Metazoa > Chordata > Mammalia > Rodentia > Muridae > Apodemus > Apodemus agrarius. The sequence goes on along the minus strand of OZ030012.1, from coordinate 85,110,270 downwards.
ACCACTTCAAAGACTATATAAGATGCTCCGGATAGTGTCATGGAAATAAACCTGAGACAACAATAAAGGGAACAACAGACCAGCAGCATTCTTAGTGGAAACAGTTGGAAAGAAAATCTAACAAACCAGTTCCAAAGGACATAGGAAACAACAATTATTTTCTGTGAGCAAGGGGAAGCCATCCTAAGAATAAAACAAACTCAATCCAGGAAACATGAGAGGCAACAACGCAAATGCTGTGTGAACACTTCAGGAGATGAAGAAAAGCATTTGATACAAATCCAAAGCACATCCTGGAGAACATGTGCTGTCACATGAGTTTTGATCTTGGCCATTCTGATTGGTGGAATCTCAGATTGGTTGTTTTGCTTTGCATTTCCCTGAAGACTGGGGACTTTGAACATTTTAAGTTCATCTTGGCCATTCGAGATTCCTCTGTTGTAAATTCTCTATTTAGTTCCATACCTCATTTTTTGATTTGTTTGTTTTGTTTTTTTTGGAGGTTAGCTTCTTGTGTTCCTTATATATTTTGGATATTAGCCCACCATTGGATATGATATTAGTAAAATTTTTCCCAATCTATAAGTTGCTAATTTGCCCTATTGATAGTGACCTTTGGCTTCCAGAACCTTTTCAGTTTCATGAGGTCCCATTTACCAAATTCATGATCTTAGAGCCTGAGTCATTAGAGTTATGTTTAGGAAATTCTGTACATATCCCACTGGCCCTGTGCTAATGATTTAGAGTTCTTTTCCATGTTTTCTTCTGTTAGATTGAGTATAACTGGTTTTATGCTGAGGTCTTTAATCCACTTGCTCTTGAGATTTGTGCCATTGCTGATGGGATTGCAAACTGCTACAACCACTCTGGAAATCAATCTGGAGGTTCCTCAGATAATTGGAAATAGATCTACCCAAAGACCAAGCTATATCACTCTTGGGCATATAGCCAAAATATGTCCCACCATGCCACAGGGACATGTGTTCCACTATGCTCACAGCAACCTTATTTATGATAGCCCAAAGCTGAACACAACACAGATATCCCACAAAGAAAGAATAGATACAAAAAATGTAGTTCATCTACACAATAGAATAATATTCAGCTATTAAGAAAAAGGACATCATGAGTTTTCCAAGCAAATGGATAGAAGTAGAAAATATCATCCCGAGTGAGGTAACTCAGATCTGAAATGACAGGCATAATATGTGCTCATTAATAAGTGAATATTAGCCAAAAAATTACAGAATACCCAGGACATAAACCTCAGAACTCATAAAGGTTAACCATTGAAAGGCTCAAGTGAGGATGCTTCAATCCCAATTTGTAGGCAGAAAAAAAGCAATCACTGGGGACAGAAGGAGGGAGGGACATGGGTGAGTGTGGGGACAGGGAGGGAAGGAAAAAGTTAAGCTGATCAGGTATTGGGGGACAGAATTAAAGTCCCAGGAACCAGCTGAATAAACAGAAACAAGCAACCTCAGGGGGTGGGAGGTGAGGAATCTAGAATGTACCAGAAACCTGAGAGGTGAGAGGCTCTCAGGACTCAAATGGAGGGACCTTAGATGAAATGGTTGAGTATGGGGAGGGAACTGGCCCAAATTGGGATCTATCTCAAGGGGAGACTCGAAGACCTGGCACTATTACTGATACTATGGTGTGCTTACAGAGCAGAGCCTAGCATGGCTGTCCTGTAAAAGCCTGAACAGCTGGCTGAGAAAGGTGCAGATACTTGTATCCAACCAATGGACTGAAGTCAGGAATCTATGTTGTTGGATTAGGGAAAGGATGGAAGAAGTTGTGGAGGTGGGCGACTCCATAGGAAGACTAAGAGTCTCAACTAACCTGCATCCCTGAGATCTCTCAGATTCTGAGTCATCAACCAGGCAGCATACAGGAGGCCCTGGACTGCCTGGTCTTGCCTCAGTGAGAGAAGAAACACCTAATCCTTGAGAGACTTGACACCCCCCCCAACTCCTGTAGACCTGGCAATGGTGGAGGGGTGAGAATGGGGGCATCCTCTTGGAGATAGGGGTGGGGAAGTAAGGTGATGATGAAATGTCAGAGGGCAGACAGGGAGGGGGTTAATGGCCGGACAGAAAAAAGAAGATTGGGGAATAGTTGGGGGGAGAGGAATTATGGGACATAGGGAGGGGGGAAACTGGGAAAGGGGAAAGCCTTTGGAATGTAAACATAGAATATAGAAAATAAAAATTTAAAAAAAATCAAAGCACCTTTATGATGCAAACATGGATTTTTAGGTATAGAAAGCGAAAGAATGCTTTTGTATAAAAAGGGATGGTATAGTAAGCTAATAACAACATTTTTATAAACTTAGAAAATGCAGATTTTCCTCTCAGGTATGGCATAAAGCGAGGATGCCAATTATGATCACTTTCAGTCAACAGAGCTCCAGGAACTCCTACGTAGAGCAATTAAGCAAGAGAATGAAATAAAGAGCATCCAAATTAAGAACGAATAATTCAGATTGTCACTGTTTGCATATGACAGAAATATATATAATTCCTCAAAACTTCGGCAAAAAGGTATTAAAGTAAAAATGAGTGTAGCAAGACTGAAGGATACAAAATCAGCATGCAAAACAGCACCATTGCCATATGCCGGTATATAATTATCTGAAAAAGAGATTAAAAAAATCTTCCTTACAGTTGGTAAAACCATTAAAATATCCAAGAATTATTGTAACTAAAGAGATAATATATTCTCCAAAATAAAAATATATTAATGAAAGAAATTATACAGGATGCATAAAGCTAGAAAACCCAGTGTTTATAACTTAGACAAATCACTATTCTCAAAATATCACTACTCTCAAAATGTGCACACTACCTAAAACAATTTACATTTCCAATGTAATTACTATACAACTACAGATTGTGTTATTTACAGGCCTGAAAAAAGAAACTTCTAAAATCTATATGGAAATATTAAAAATCCCTAGTACCAGAAACATCTTTTGCAAAATGAACGATGCAGGAATCTTTGTGCTTCCTGACTTCTTAGTATACTAAAAGATTGAACATCAAAATGCCAAGGCAGCCATTATAACAAAAGACATGGAGCCAAAGAACAGAATTGACAGCCCATGGACAAACTTAGGCAGACAAGTGTTGAGAATATGCCCTGTAAAGAGTCATTCTATTCAATAAAACATCCTAGGAGAATTGAATAACCTCATGCAAAAGATAGGCTTGAATGTCTTGTTTTCACCACTTATAAAAATCACCCCACCTTCTTTAAAGCTTTAAATATAATGTAAGTGTGTAATGTCAGTACTACAGAAATTGAGGGCAACCTACTTTATATAGTAAATTTTCAGGTCACCTTTGAGTACAGAGTTACACCCTGACTCAAACCATAGCAGCAGCAAAAGGTTTAAATATAAGACTAATTCTGTGGAACTGCTAGAAGAAAATAAGAGGAACTCAGGACACTGGAACTGTGAGGAGATATTAGTAATTAGACAATTAGGGAAAAAAAGGTCAGGGGGAAAGAGATTACATTCCCTCATAGCAGCTCAATGGTAACCAGAGATAACACATAATTTTAAAGCTTAGATGTGGCGCCCTGTGTTTCTCCCTCAGCCAAAGACCATGCAGATGAGACTGAATATAATATGAGAGGATAAGGGGAGTGCCCATTGGCCCTTTAATTGCCCAGCCATAGGGCACAGGTGAGCCCAGCCTGGCTCCAAGTATGTGGTATTTTTCTTTTGACTAGTTTCAGAAATGCTTACTTTTTATTTTCTTCCGAGTTATCTTTGGTGATTTTAAGGCATCCAATTCCTTCTTCACCTTCAGAAAGAACCAGAACCTCTAGATAGGCGGCTTTTTGCTGTAGACTCCATTATAGAATAGGCAATGACTTTTATTTGCAAAGCCCCTCAAAGCATGAGAAACAAAAGCAATTTAAAAGTTGAGCTAAGATCATATTAAAATGTTTCTGCCCAGATGAGGAAATAATCAACCAAATTCAAAGATAGCCTCTAGAAGAAAAGTTTTGTTGTAAATATATTTCTAAAATATTGAAAATTATATATCTAAAAGTGTGATTGATACCCAGAAATATATATATACACACACACATGCGTGTGTGTGTGTGTGTGTGTGTGTGTGTGTGTGTGTGTCTGTGTGTATGTGTAACAAGATCTCAATCACCAACTAACTCAATGAAAGAGGGTCAATAAATCTAAGGATATTTTCCAAAAGAAGTTATAGAGATTTACTAAAAAATTCAAGTTGGAACTCACAATGAGATTCCATCTTATCCTAGAAATAATGGCAGTTGTTGACAAAACTCAAAATAACATGTGCTAGCAAGGATGAGAAGCCCATATACTAAGTCTTGGTGAGAATGTAAATTAGTATAGAAAATACATCTTGGAGGCAACCAAAAATTAAACATGATAATCTCAATAAACTATTCAGTATATACCTAAAGGAAATTATATAAGTGTACTGAGGAGACTTCTGCATACTCATTATAATTGTACCATTTTTCCTTAAAGGCCAATAAATGAAGATATCACTCTTTATTGACCAGGGCATGAACAAGAAATTGTGGAGTATGTACTGTGTAGAACACTATGCAGCCACTGAGTGAGTTGGAGTTCATGATGCTAAGCTGAATAAGCCAGTCAAAGTCAGGTATCATATTATCTCACTCAATTGTAAAGTATAAACAATAAAGTTGATCTCAGAAAAAGTGATTATCATAGGTCAGGCTTGTAAATGTGGCAGGGTGGGAAAGTTGTTGAAAAAGAACCAAATTAGCGTTCGGTAAGTGAAAACAATTGCAGTACGTTGGCTCACAATAGGATGACTACACATAACGACAGTGTACCATACTTTTCCAGAGGGTAGAAGAAAGGATTTGAAAGATCTTACATGACTACAAAAAAGTAATAAAAGTTTGAGGGACTTAAACTTGTTTAACCTGGTATAAAATAGTAGAATGTTCACATACATCAAACATTGCATATTGTCCAGTTTTTATGTATTTTTGTTATTGCACATCAATTAGAATTAAATTTGTAACAGCATTGGTGGAAGACAGTGCTCAATCTATCCTTGTGAAGCCACCACTCGCTTCCTTTGCCAGCTCTGTCAACATATTCAGTCTCTTTCTTAGTATCATTTTCCTTTTCTTTGCCTACTTATTTCCTACAGTCTCATCTATGCACTTGCATTGGGTCTAATCCATGATCGCAATGAAAGGTTATTAACATAAAATTGTAGATTAAGAGAGTTAGAAATGTTAACAGCATTTTCAAGGACATGGGAATAAGGAAATGTGCTATAGCTTTCCTTCACCTAGGTGACCTTGCCTTGACAGAGTTTGTTCCCTTTTAAAAACATTTTATTGGACCTCATTATACAGAAGATTCAGAATGCACTAAAAATTCTGTATCCCACTAGGAATTGCATATGTAAGTTGGAGGAACCACATTTTACATTATAGTTTGCATTTTATTCTTCTTTTAGTAGTCTTATTACTTCATCCCTTACATATATGCAAATGTATCACATTATAGCAAATGACAGTAGAGCTTATGAGTGTATGCCAATAAGTTGGCTGGCCACAAAGGAAATGATAAAGTTACTTTTCTTCCTATCTTCCATTCCCAGAGCGTTTGATCCAGAGATGAGTACCACATAATAGCTATAGGTGCATGGAGACTTTCCCTGAGACACCGAATTGCAGGTATTTGCATGGATAACCCCAGTTAGGCACTACAAGAAACAAATTTTCTACTGTGTGCATTTGTTTCCAGATGATCTGGATGAACTGCAAAGTCAGCAAGCAAAATACACACTTTTTATAAGTATTAGCTTCTGGGAAACTGGTAGTTTTTGAGTCCCCCTCCCCTTAAAAGGAAAGACAAAGCAAACAAAAAATCATCAAAAACAACCCACAACCTTAGGCTGTTGTCCACATCCAAGGTGCACCATGCAGTGTGTGTGTGTGTGTGTGTGTGTGTGTGTGTGTGTGTGTGTGTGTGCGTGTGATCTGTTTCAGACACAGCATAGTGATCTATATCTGTGGCCATTTCCTCTGTTTAAATGCAAAGGAACATGCATATGCACACTGAGTTTTCTTGACTTGTTTACAGATTCCCACCGCATGCACACTGTACTGGCTGGTTTTGTCTGTCAACTTGACACAGGCTGTAGTTATCACAGAAAAAGGAGCTTCAGTTCAGGAACTGCCTCCATGAGATCCAGCTGTGGGGCATTTTCTCAGTTAGTGATCAAGGGGGAGGGCCCCTTGAGGGTTGTACCACCTCTGAGCTGGTATTCTTGGGTTTTATAAGAGAGCAGATGGAGCAAGTCAGTAAGAAACATCCCTCCATGGCCTGTGCATCAGCTCCTGCTTCCTGACCTGCTTGAGTTCCAGTCCTGACTTCCTTTGGTGATGAACAGCTGTGTGGAAGTGTAAGCTCAATAAACCCTTTCCTCCCCAACTTGCTTCTTGGTCAGTTTGTGGAGGAATAGAAAACCTGACTAAGACACACACGCATGGAAAGACAATTCCTCAGATATTCCTACTAAGAACATATGAATATCTAATTTTGTTTCTTATAACATTTTGTTGAAATAATTTATTTTCTGTTTATGTTTTAGGTATGGATGTTTAGAACAATTCTTAGAACATAAGCATTTAAGGAATATTTGTGGACGCTTACTGGACTAAGGTGAAAGAGGGGTTATTCTATGAAAACATGAATCAGAATGAGACTGGTATGGGGGTGAGAGGGAGGAGCAGATGATGATCCAGACTGGAGCATAGCAGCTTCACAGGACATACCATTGAGGGTAAATATTAGGTAGTCAGTGGCATGAGACTAGCATTAAGTTTAGGGAAACGCATGGTTCAAAGTAGATGTCAGGTGGGCTCACCCTTCAGCTACTGATATAGTTACTAGTGCCAGTAGTATTTTGAAGGCTAAAGTAAAGCTTCAGCCTGCTGAGGATGATAGAGAATGTTTGTATAAGGACCCTTATAGGGGAAGTATAGAGTGGAAGATGTTCTGCTATGATGAAGCGAATCTAAACTCAGTTGACATCATCAAATTAGACTAAGGAGGACTATGTACTTTGCAGTTTGGGATGAGATAGGAATTCTGGAAGTCTCAAGGACATTCCTGATAAAGAGAGATGGAAAATTCCAAATGACTGTGGGATAGTTAGAGTGATTTATGGACCAAAGCAACTGGTGCTTAAAACTGGTATAAATCAAGCAACCAATAGATCTTCAGGAGGTACCATAGTCAAAATGGATACAACTACCTAAATAAGAAACACGATGTGAGCTGGTAGATGCTTTCATGTGATCACAAGCCTAGCATAGCAAACGGTGTTGAAGTCTGCACTTATTACTGCGATTTAGAGCTTGTAGAAGCCAATAGCACTTCTGAGAGACTGGCAGCAGTTGTTTACGTTGTGAAAGCAACAATTAGTCATAGCTATGATTAATTGAATTTAACTTCTTGGGTCAATAAATAGGTAAACTAACTAAAGGGAAATAAATAAAAACATCACTGATAGAGAGGACTTTTAAACTTAGTAACAAGAGTTTGGCAAGAAAAATTCTGTATCAGAATTTCAGCAATGTGTTTGACAAGATCTCCTATGACTATCTAGAATAAATGAGATTAAGGATAATAATATAATTGCTTTGACTCTTAGTGGAATGACTGAACTGGTAAAACACTGATGTCAAAGCAGAGAGGACACTGGTCTGTTTCAGGTTCCTATCCTTAGCAATCTTGTTTAATGACTCCTGACTCAGGAATTTGAAGGTACTTAGATTACCCATTTAGGAAACCAAAATGTGGTAGTGCTCATAACATAATTAATGATAAAGTCAATTTCAAAATTTTATTTAGTAGGAATGTCTCTCAGTCACTTTTCTATTATTGTGATTAAAAACCATGACCGGGATAACTCATAAAAGAAAGCATTTAATTTTGGTGAAGGGTTCCAGAGAGTTAGACTCTGTGACTATTATGGCAGTAGGCAGATCGGCAAGCTGGAGTAATAGTTGAGAGTTTACATTTTGACCCATAAGCACAAGACAGATAGACAGTCAGACAGACAGACAGACAGACAGACAGACAGACTGGAAATGGAGTGGCCCTTTGAAACCTCAAAGCCCAGTCCCCAGTGGCATGCCTCCTCCAACAAAGCCATACCTCCAAGTATCTCGAGCATTTCCTCCAACTGGGTACCAAGCATTTGAAATACAAATCAATGGGGCCATTCTCACTCAAATAAGCGTAGAAAGATATTTCACATTATATAGAACCAAATTTTACTTACTTTCCCTGAGAATTTTATTTTTTTTACTATTTACATAGTAATTTAATACAGAAGAAGATCTGACAATTTGTTTATGTTTTAATTTAATGATAGGCTTTGAGGTCACAGTATCTTTAAGAAAATGGAATGGGTCTGGAGAGCTGAGCCAAACCCCTTTGTAATATGATAAAATATACATTATTTTCCATATATATCACTATGGTTGGATTGTACTTGAACTACTTGACAAACTAGCAAATTTGATCTTCACAATAGCTCCAGGAGGTAGGTTTTACTATTAATCTCATTTATTGAGTAAGAAAGGTAAAATTAGAATTGGCTTTAGGTTATTCAGAAAATAAGTTCGAATCTTCACTTTGAGCCAGCCTTGTCTAGTTCTTAAGGTCATGTCTACTTTTCCTCACCACTGTAGCTTTTCAAGGGAGTAATGAAAGTGGGTTGTGGGGATTACAGCATAGCCATCCCTGCAGAAGACTGATTGTAGGACCTTACTATCCAAATTAAATTATTAATTGGGTCAGTTAATAACATCTAACTCATTCAGTATTTTAAGGAAGGTCTACTGTGTGCTAAGCACCAAGGAATTATAGGGGGAAAATTTGCAAAAAAAAATTTTACTCTTCTGTAAAAAAAGTTTTAAAAAGTTTTACCCTTCTGTACTCACAGGCCATACTGTCTATTGAACGTTGCCTAAAAGTCTGCTCACTGTGTCAGACATAAGAAATATCATAAATATAGCAACAACAACAACAACAACAAAAGCCTGATCAAACTGCAGTTGCCATCTAACTGTGGGATGTTACATCTACAACATGCTATATCTACAACACAGTCCCTATACTCAAGTCTCAGGGAATCTTGAGTCAATGGAAGTGGAATGATTGGAAGTATAAGACAGGACAGATGCCACAAGATAATATCTTTTACATAAGAAATGGGAGCTGCATAATGCCCAATACAATTCACAGACCACATGAGGTGCAAGAAGAAGGAAGACCAAAGTGAGGGTGTGTCTGTCCTTCTTAGAAGTGGAAACAAAATACTCACAGGAGCAAATATGGAGGCAAAGTGTGGAACAGAGACTTAAGGAAAGGACATCCAGATACTGCCCCACCTGGGGATCCATCCCATACACAGTCACCAAACCCAGACACTATTGTAGATGCCAAGAAGTGCTTGCTGACAGGAGCCTGATATAGCTGTCTCCTGAGAGGATCTGCGAGAGCCTGGCATATACAGAGGTGGATGCTGGCAACCAACCATTGAACTGACCATGGGGTCTCCAGTTAGAGAAAGAACTGAAGGAGCTGAAGGGGTTTACAACCCCATAGGAAGAACAACATCAACCAACCAGAGGCCCCAGGGTCTAAATCACCAACCAAAGAATACACAATGAGGGACCCATGGCTCCAGCCATACATGTAGCAGAGGATGGCCTTGTCACCCATCAGTAGGAGAAGAGGCTCTTGGTACTGTGAAGGCTCAATGCCTCAGTGTAGGGGAGAGTGGGGGTGGGAGTAAGGGGTGGGAGTAGGGGGGAAATGGATGGAGGGTGGATGAATGGGTGGGTGGGTAGAGGCACACCCTCAGAGAAGCAGGAGGAGGGTGGATGGGATGGGGTTGTTCTGGGAAGGGAATTGGGAAAAGGGATAATATTTGAAATGTAAATAAATAAAATATCCAATAAAAAAAGAAAAGGAAAATGAGCTAGGGAGAAAGAAAGAAAGAAAGAAAGAAAGAAAGAAAGAAAGAAAGAAAGAAAGAAAGAAAGAAAGAAAGAAATGGGAGCTGTACCCAGGATTACTCAGCATAAGACTGATTAAACAGACCTGAACAATGACAACACCAGCTGACATTACAATGTCGATAGGTGTGTGTGTGTGTGTGTGTGTGTGTGTGTGTGTGTGTGTGTATAAAACAGTAATGGTTAAAGAATAAAAGACCATGAATTTCAGAAGTAGATTGGATGTGGGATGAATAAAAGGGTAGGGGTAGGATGATGTAAATGCACTACTCTTACATAAAGTTATCAATCAATAAATTAAAAGTATTAAAAAATTTCAAACAGAAAGATATAAGAAGACCTAACAATACAATTGTTATTTCCCATATCAGAATGTGAGTGTCAATAAACTCCTCATGAAGATATATAGCATTTAAGCAAAGACTGGAAAGGGTTGGAAAGACAGGCAGACAATGGAGAGAAGAAATGTTGAAGAAGCTAAAGAAAATGCAAAACTCGAAGGCAGACATAGTTTGGTTAGTTCTAAAAAGAAAGAGTTTGGTGCTGGGGAAGGAGGTTTAGGGGAGAAGCTGTGAGATGAAGCAAGGATGGACCAGATCACAGTCTTGTCTGCCTCCCTCCCTCCCTCCCTCCTTCCCTTCCTCCCTTCCTCTCTTCCTTCCCTGCTTCCCTGTCTTCTTTGCTTTATCCTTTCTCCCCCACCACACTGTTTTGAGCCTGAGAAAACTGAGAGTTCCCAGTGATCTAGAACCAGAAACTCCCTATTGGATAAGAGGTTCTCCCACAACTTGAGTTATTTGGAGACTGACCAAGTCAAGCTGTCTAACGTCATTTGGAAAGTTCCAGGGTGGCAGGGTTTTATGGATAGTCACCAGTATCAAGGTAGGGCATTTGGTGATGTAGCTGCTTTTGAATTACCCCTGACCCTGTAAGTGACCTCTTATCTAGATGCCTGCAAAAACCCATGACAAACTTATTGGTTCATTATGTTGGACTTCAGTAGAAGCATCACTATGGCCAGTCATCAGTTCTCTATCTGTGTAGATGGAAGCTTATCTTGTGTTTCCCCAGGAAAAAAAAATCTTTCACAACAGCCAATGGCTTTCCAAAAGTTTTATACATCATGTACCAATTATGCATACATATATATATATATCTTGTTAATATTATATTTATTACATAAATATTTTCAACAATTTTAGAATTGCTTAATATTAAAATGTTTCCTTAGGTCTGGTAAGATGGCTAGGTATGTCAAGATGCTTGCTACTGAGCCTGCTGACCTGAATTTGCTCCCTAGGACACACAGGATGAAAGGTTAGAAGCCTCTCTTGAAAATTGCCTTCAATTTTCTATACCCATGCCATGGCAAATGGTTATGTGTTGTGCATACATACAGACACGCAGACACACAGATACACAGATACACATACATGTATATACACACCATATACACATATACCCTAAAAATAAATAAAACATTAAATATAAAGTATTTCTTTTATTGCTTCTATAACATGAAATAATTGTATAGTATACAACTATTATCTTCAGATGACATATTAACTGGTGAGTAGTCATTTTGCTAGGCTAAAAGTCGCACTGAAACAACATCAGCTTCAATAATAGAGCACTCAAATTCTGACTCAACTGTCCTATGTTTGAGTTGGGTGATATAAAAAGCTAAGGGAGTACATACAAAATGTCAGACCTTGGGTAGATACAGCTACAGTATAGAATGTAAAGACTGGGACTTATATAGAGCACATTCACTTTGTACTACAAAAAAGGTGTACTTAATTATTGTAATACTAAAATACACCTGACATTTTCATATGACTTCACAGCTGATTCTTAGATTGCAATATTATGATTCTTATTCTTTCTGCCAGCCATACATAAGGAACAGTTAAATAACCTAAGCTGAGGAGGAGACATAGTGCCCAGCTATTCTTTCCTTTTTGGCTTCAGTTACTGCTTTACAATGTAACTGAAAAATTAGCAGTTTCATTGAATAATACATATTTCAGGAAACAGGTGCATATGTCAGGAAACCAAAGGAGCTTTCGGTACAAGGCCTCTCATAGGAAGCTGATTTCACTTTTAAGTTTCACTGGACAGGGAAGATTCATTTCAGGGCTCCTTTAGCCATATGGCTACCGGAGGCTTCAGTTCCTTATCTTGAAAGAGCATCCATGGTGCTCCCAAACACATGGTAGGTGACATCTTTAAAATGAAGACAATAATAGAAAGCAGAGCAATGTGTTTGGCAATGCTGGCCTAGAAATTGGCTAACACTGTGCCCTTCAGAAAGTTGTATGGACTATAGTAAACTGGATCATTTGAAAACTTTAGCCATGGCTCAGTCTCATATCATTATGCACATTTGATCATCCTGTTTTCCTTGTTCTAATCAATGTTCAAATCAATATGACCCCACTTTTTCCAGGCTAAAGAAAAATTCAAATGATAACCATGTAAGTGGGGGCAATCTATCAGTAGTCACCAGGTATCTTATTTCCTTTAAGGAGGAGAATACAAACAATAGAGAAAAGAACAGAAATAAAGTTAAATACTTGCTGTAAAGATGATGAGCTATGTTGATCTGAAGCAGTCAGTTATTTCCAGAGTTTAAAAAGGGGTAATAAATGCCAATAAAATGACTTTGTAATATTATTTTGAAAATTGACTGCAAGCGCATTTAAGAAAGCAGTACAGCATAACAGGCCATGGTGAATACTGGTGAGTCAAAGTGACCTCTTGTAAATGATGACTTACATGAGACCATGAGACACTCTTGACCTACGGGGTTTAGCAACCTGCTACTACCTCTGTGACAATTGAATTTTACAAAAGAAATCAAGAAGGAAAAGAAAAATCCACTTAACTCATCTATGACTCTGCTTTTGTAAGCCTCAACAAATAAATAATGTAGAAGCTGCTGGAAAAATGATGTGCCTCTCACCATTTGGTTGGACAACTCTGCGAGACCTTTCTTATACGGCTTAGAAGATGAATGGAAAAGAGCTTCTATTACCATAGCCATGACCTCAAGAATATGATTTATATTAGCTTTGTTTCCCTTATGCTTCATGGCCCAAATGCTTCCTGTTTACATTTACAATGAAAATACCACTTCAGGCCCATGGATGCTGACATTGGCAAGTCGCAGGGATGAGACAGAGGTGAGTCAGTGCAAGCTTTCTGGTCCAGGAGCAGATAATAATGGACTTCAGGGTCTGAAGAGAACATAGAATGAACTAAAAGTCAAGCACAATGCACATCAGCAATCTTGGGTGTGTCCGTGGTAAAATTCTCCCTCCTGTCGCAATGTTACTCTTCCCTTCCCCACCTTCTGTCACTGGTTGCTGATGATGCTTTTGAGTCTGGAAATAAGTTCAATTTGGTAGCCTGAGCCTTTAAATCTACAGGTGGGATATGCACAGGTGTGCGAAAATCCATTTTTAATGGCATACTTCTTGGCCTTTTCTCGAACATAAACTTGCATCAAAGAACAGGACAAGAGAATACAGGATAGTGTGGAAATTCTTACTTTTTATGACATTTATAGAGCTGCTAGGAACAAGAAAAAGTCTGGGGTGCTACTAAGTGCCTACATTTTCCTTTAGATTCTTTGGTACTTCAGAATCTAGCAGTAAACAGTGCCTATATCTACAGGGTTATGACAAGAATATAATTGACTTGTCCAAAGTAAGTGGCAAGTTTCAAGTTAATACAATGGACTTTGAAATCTGTTCTTCGTGAGCATGAATTTCAGCACTCATTAACCATTTTATTCATTCAAATAAAATTAGCTATACATGCATTCTATTGTCTTCTTTTTTTAGCTCAGTTCATTATGGTTTTGAAATGAATTAAGAGTTTATACTAATACTTTTCACATATATTTATTTTCTGTATATTTAGTAGTTTTAAATGGACATTGATATACAGTCTTTTCAATATCCATTAGTTGATAAAAATGAAAGCAATGAAGTGTTTTGTAATTTGTTCCCAAATGTAATTGATCATTGACCTCAAGATATTGCCTCCCAGGAAAGTACAGTATTACTAATTAGTGCTTTCTCTGCTCTGTGCCAACAGATTAAGAAATGACATGTCTGACTTGGATACATAATCTCAGTAATCTTCTGTAGTGACAGTCATTAACATATATCCCACACAGGTCTCTGTTTCCCCATGATATCATCATTTTTTAAGTTTTTGGATGTATACAGGATACCGAAGTATAATATCTATTAACATATTAAGAGGTTGTTCACTCTAAGTGATAATTTTCAGTTTGGAAACATGAATGCAAACTCCCAGATGTAGATGAGTATGAAGTCATCTGAGGCTTCCCTGTAATGGATTAAAACTAAACTGCCTCATGGTTCCCAGAACCACCATGGTACTGGAAAAGAAGTCCATAGTGAGTGTTGAAAATTGGCTTTAGGTCAATGTACCTACAATGAGAGTTCTGCAGGGGCTAGATCCTGACTAGTCCTAAACAGCTAGATCTATAAGATATGCCTCTTTCAACACAGCCCCTTCCCACTATATTTTTCCAACAGATTCTGGCTGTGACTTTACAATTCTCTTCTGCACAGAAAACTAGAGTGCTAGTATCCACAAACTGGAATAAATCTTGTGAATCATGTCCTCAAAATCATCTAAATCTTGATTTTACTTCTAATAGCTTGAGAGTCTTTTACATGGTTTCATGACTTGAATTAGGGAGGCTAATTTTTCTAGCAAATAAAATAAGATTCAAAGAATAAGTTGAACAATATAAGTCTGTATCATGGAGTAGTTGAGATCCTGCCCCCTACACTTCTTTAATATCAGTAGAAATGTTTCTCTGTTCTCATTTCATGTACAATGAAGGCTCTGGTGCACACTCAAGGGTTGTGTGTGTGTGTGTGTGTGTGTGTGTGTGTGTGTGTCCTGTTACTTACTTGTGGGTACTCATTCATATATTTGTAGTTTATTTCTATTCAATTATGCTCTTTCTTATAAGGCCTTTTGACATAGTGACTTGAGAAAACATGCCATTTTTTAAAACATGGAATCCAAGCCTACCTCAGAACTACAGTGGAGTTAACCAGTGTTTGAAATATGGTAACATAAGAAGTAAGAAGTATTCACCCCATCTCCAGAGAACTGAAAGACTTGGAAATGAGGACACTGATGTCACCTTTGATAGTTAATTTTGCATAGCTATGATGACATACCCAACACACACTGCTTAAGGGGGAAAAGCTGCAGTGTGGATCATGGTTTCGGGGTGCATAACGCATTTTGCGCAGCTCATGTTGGTGGGAATACCACAACAGAGGCCCCTTGTGGTGTGGTAAACCAAAGGGCAGAGATTGAAGTATAAACAGAGCCAGAGTATGATCTCCAAAGGCTCACCTCTGGAAGCCTACTTCCCCCACCCCAGCCCCACTTTCTACCTGCTAACAGCTTTCAAAACAGTGCCGCAAGCCTAAGAACAAGCATTTCAAATGTGTGCCTGGAGGGAGTATTGAAGAATCATCTCATAATATCATCCCCTTTCTCCATACACAGCTTGATCCCCAAACCTGTGAATGGATGGATTATCTTCCTTAGAAAAAGGAAAATTGCATGTATAATTAAGGATCTTCAGACAGAGAGGTTATCTTCATAGGTGAAAAGTAGTTGCAAAGGCACTTTGAAGGTAGACACAACAGGCAAAATGTCATAGAGTTTTATGTGTTTATACTGCTTTCTGGGAAACTGGAGAAAGAGCAGTCATGTAGCACTGCAGGATCCGCTAACAATGTATTCTTCACACCTTCCAGGGACAACACAGCCTGCTAACACTTTGGTTTAAGTCATGAAACCCTGTTTGGACATCTGAGCTACAGAAGTAGAAAAAGAAATTATGCTTAAACTATGAAACGGTCTTAATTTATTAACACTATACTAGAAAACTAATATGCATATCCATTTTGCATGCAAATGTGATGTTTGCATATGCTCATCCTAGGGAGTGGCACTATTAGAAGGTGTGGTCTTGTTGGAGGAAGTGTGTTACTGTGGGGACTGGCTTGGAGATCTTCCTTCTAGATGCCTGAGGATGCCCAGTCTGTTCCTGGCTTCCTTTGGATAAAGATATAGAACCCTCAGCTCCTCCTGCACCATATCTGCCTGCATAATGGCATGCTTCTGCCTTGATGACAAGGGACAGAACCTCTGAACATGTAAGCCAACCGCAATTAAATGTTTTCATTTATATGACTTACCTTGATCATGGTTTCTGTTCACAGCTGTAAAACCCTAGCTAAGACAGCAAATATGGGCACAATTCTATTATATATTGATTTATTGAAACCAATGAAGTAGTCTGCTCCATTGTTTAAAAAAATAGAAAGGTTTGTTGGAGATCAAAATATGGAAGGGAGGGGAGCAGAGAGAAGAGCAAATGGAAGAAAAGCAAGGCATTATTTTTAAAGCTATAGTCAATACAATGGAGGTATTTGAATTGATAGAGGATATTTGGATTGAATGGGGACTAGATGCCCTTACCTTAGGTAGGTGAGTTTTGGGGCAGACTAAGGGAGATTTCAAGTGAATTAAGGGACGTTCTTGGTAAACAGAAACCAGACCTTAGGCCTCTGTTTACCCAGTAATCTTTCTGTATACCTTGCTGTTTACAAAATTCTTCTATTTAGCCCATTGCAATGAGGGCTCCTATTTGGGGGAATCAATGTTTGAACCTAACATTTACCAGCTTAAATTGTGAGTTAAAGCTTGTGATAAGTCTGATGAAAATAACCATAAACAAAGGTCTGGTAAGAGTGCTGGTTTTTAATATCAGCATCCCTGTTATGTTTGTGGGGGTATCCCATATACCCTGTCTGACCTAGAACATCACATACATAGGGTGTCTGATTCGTCATCCCTGCTTCCTTTTATTGTACTGACATGCATAGTCCCCTTTCTGCCCCTCAATCTTTTCTCAGGGGCATTGGAATTCTGTACTCATTATCTAGTTCCTTCAACTCCTGCCAGAGATCTGAGGTCTTTGATGAGTATTCACATGACATCTCTACCTCAGTGCTAACACCAATACAGCTAGAGGGATAAGAACAACTTCATTTGCTATTTCAAGTCAGAGGGAACAGTCCTCAAATATCTGACCCTTTAAAGATATCTAAAGAGGATTTTGTTTTCATTTACTGCTCTTTTCTAAAGATGTGATGTGGCAAGAGGGTGGAGATACTTCCCTGCTCAATCATCAGCTTCCCAGATCTTTCAGTCTGCAGCTCAAATGGTCATTATCAGAAGAGAAAGTTGAGAGTAAAAAAGATGCCAGCTACAGCTTTCACATCTTTCTAGTTTGCTATTTAGACCTGGAATAAAAATGGGAGGAATTCTTTTGACCCTGGATTCTATCATGACAAATAGATTCAAGTTTGGAGTAAAGAGAGATTACCAAGACTTGCTTTTAAATAAACTATCTTGGTGCTAAAATAAAGGCATAGCCCCTCCCAGCAGGATAAAAAAAATACAAACGCATTTCAAAATCTTGTCTTTATACCTATAGAGGAAGATACTGAGGTACTGGGAGATTAATAAAGTTGAATTTTGGCTTCATAACTGTATGGATTTAATTCATAAGTTGCTTAGATTTAAGCCTACCCAATAGACCACATATGTTATTTAACCTTAGCTTGATTATTTTGAAAGGGAAGAACATGAAGTAGATGGGTGTTAAGGCTCATCATTGCTCTAAATGTGTCACTATTGTTGAAAAACTTCAGCATTATATAGGAGGAGAGGAATGCATATGTTCTTGGGGTAAATTCATAAGCCTTCTTCCAGAAAAAAAAAGAACATAAGTGTAGATCCTCCTGTAATTAGCACACTAAGTATTGCTTGTATGAAAAACTTAATGTACTATCTAATACGTAAAAAATCAGGGACAATGAACATTCAAGTGATTTTGTATTTATCAAGGCTATTACTATTTTCTATTGTTTAATCTCAATTTAATCCTTGGTAACCATATATCAAGCATCATTTTAAATCAAATTATAAGTTAAACGAAACACATTCAACTAGTATTATTTATATAAGTTAATAGCTCTGACTCTATTTCAATATTATAACTGGGGTACTTGCCATCATTTGCGTCTTAATACTGGCTTTTCTAGATTGATTGTTTTCCAAAGAGTCAGATCTTTGCATAACTTACCAGTATCAGACATTGAAACCTAGGCTGACCACCCTCCTCCTTAACTGCATGATTTAAACCTGGCCACATTCTGACAGTTTGAGTCAGTCCCGGGCAATGAAATGTGAAAACTCTGATTTACTGCATGCCTGTCTAGAACAGACCTGCCACTTCTTCACGAGAAGCCCCACTTCAAATTTTCCCCAATTGACTCTGAAACGTGAACTGTAGCAGCATTCATCAAAAAAGATTAGAAATGACTCAGGTGCATCCCCGAAGGTGCAGGATTCTGCTGGAACGTGACTGCACCCTTCATATAGCGTGCGGGGATAAGGGTGTTCAGTTTGTTCTGGCTCGTTCATCTTTGTGCTAGGAGAAAACAGAAAGCAAATAGGTCATTCTTTTCTAACTAATAGGCTTTATATTTAGGGACTTGCTAAAAGTCCCGATTTTGTTAAGATTTTATTAATCAACTAGAACAATAGATCCACTTGGTTGGGTCTCAGCATTTAAATAGCATACCCAAGTGCAGCACAAGAGTCTGTTTTGCAAGATGAATGCAAATGCAGCAAATCCTTGTTTCATTTAGGGAACAAACTTGCGATGTCAGGATTTCTCAAGCTCCTTTATTTTAAAAACAGGAAACCATGAAACTTAAAATTTGGAGGGGGGGGAATGACAACTTATTTATTTACTTATTGTTTATCTTCTTTGCCTTGAGGTGAAAACAGTAACAAGGTTAGGGAAGAAATTAGAATTCCGGGGGCAAGTGCTATAGCCTTGTTAGATGGGGATTGTTTCACATGCACACAGAAAAACCTGGTCTGAAAACAAATACAGTAAAAGCAACAGGCAATAGAAATGTTTTTATAACAAAGGATTATGTGGAGATAGGAAAATAAAAACAATGAGATTTAACTGGAAATGGAACACCACCTGAAAGATAGCTATTGAGTAAATATATGAAGAATGGTTAAATATAAGGCAGTGAACATACCGAAAATGAACCTTCATTTTCAGTTGATCTGATGCTAAACACTGAAAGATTCACCTCTAACATCTTAAAACACTTATCAACAGAAATTGTGTGTGTGTGTGTGTGTGTGTGTGTGTGTGTGGTATTTACTTTTGTGCATATTTGTGTATGTATGTGCATAGATGTGTGAAGGCCAGACACAATAATGCAATGTTCTCTTGGATCCTTCTCCACCTTAATTTTTGACAGAGAGTATCTCATCTTGGGAGGAGAGAGACTCTCAGGAATCCAAGGACCTTGGATGAAGTGTTCTACAGTGGGGAGAGGAGACTTGTAGAGTCCACCTCCAGTGGAGGGACAGGACTTCAAGAAGAAGGATGGGGTTGCCATCCCACAGTCAAAAGCTCTGAGCCAGAATTGTTTCTTCCTGAAGGAACTGCAGGGATGAAAATGAAGAAGACACTGAGGGAAAGGAATTAAAGTGACAGGCCTGGGATCAAGGAAAGAACCTTGTTTATCTTCTTTGCCTTGAGGTGAAAACAGTAACAAGGTTAGGGAAGAAATTAGAATTCCGGGGGCAAGTGCTATAGCCTTGTTAGATGGAGATTGTTTCACATGCACACAGAAAAACCTGGTCTGAAAACAAATACAGTACCCGGGGCCTGATACTGTTACTGATGCTGTGGTGTGCTTGCAGACAGGAGCCTAGCATGGCAGACCCCTGAGAGGCCCAACAAGCAGCTGAAATAGTCAGATGAAGTACTAGTATCCAACCAATAGACAGAAACTGGGGGCTCCTATGGTTGAGTTGGGGAAAAGCTGGAAGAAGCTGAGGAGGAGGTCTGCCCCATGGGAAGACCAGCAGTCTCAACTGACCTGGATCCCCAAGAACTCTCAGACACTGAGCCACCAAGCAGGCAACATACACCAGCTGATATGAGCCCCTCTCCCCTGACACATATACAGCAGAGAACTGCCTAGTCAGGCCTCAGTTGAGAGAATCCTCAAAAGAGACTTGAGGTCCCAGGGAGTAGGAAGGTCTGATGAGGTGGGGGTGAGTTCATCCTCTTGGAGAAGGAGGAAGGTGATATAAGACAGGGAGCTGCCAGGGTGAGGCAGACCAGGAGGGGGATAACAATTGGACTGTAAAAAAAAAAAAAGGATTAAAGAAAAAAAAGTGAGTTTCTCTAATTCAGCTATGCTGGCTGGCCAGTAAGTCACAGGCTTTAGACTAAATGTCCTTCTGACATAATGGGACAGCAGAAATAGACGTCATTTCTCTTTCTTCTCTTTCTCCCTCTCCCTCTCCCTCTTCTCCTCCTCCTTTTCCTCCTCCTTTTCTCCTCCTCTTCTTCCTCCTTCTCCTTGTCCTCCTCCATCTAACTTGCTTGATAAAAACCCATGCACAGGAGTCCATCTTTGCCTAGCAAGCACTTTACTGAGATATCCCAGCCCAGATACATTTGTATTTTAACACAAGGCTATTTTATGGAGAAAAGTTGTATTTCCTGATTGCTTGTGAGTGGAATAGTATGTGAAGTGTTTGAAGGACTGAGTGGCTTGGTCATGCCCCTAGGTTCTTCATTATACCACACCGTCAAGCTTCAACTTTGCAGTGGCAAATGTTGGTAGGAGAGCATTGCAATACAGCATCAGGACTGCTGTATCACTTGGAGATAAAACAATCCCAAAGGTATTGTATAGATTAGGGATCAACAACCCCTCTTTAAGTTCTAGGTGATAAATACTTCAGGTTTGCCTTCTCTTCAATCTCAGTCATATGTATTCAATGCAGCCACTCTAGCACAAAAGCACCTATACACTCTTAGTAAATGAAAGGGTTGGTAGAGAGCCAAGATAGATCTGGCACACAATGGACAATGGTTTCCTGTGTTAGTTTGTCAAATCTGACAAGAATTTGGCAGGTTTTAATAATGTTTCTTATTGGCATGATCTTTTTTGTAAACATGTATATATGTGTTTGTGTGCTATGAATATGAATGTGGGGGCACACAAAAGCCACAGTGAGCATTTGATGCTACAGGATAATCTTAGATGTGAGTTCTCATATTGTGTGAGGTACGTTCTCTCTCTCTCTCTCTCTCTCTCTCTCTCTCTCTCTCTCTCTCTCTGTCTGTCTGTCTGTCTGTCTTGGCCTCCATAATTTACACAAGCTGGCTCATGTGCTTCAGAGGATTTTCTTGTTCTTGCCTCCCACATTCCCTTAGGAGCACTGAAATGCATACATGCACTACTCTGCTCAGCTTCATGTGGGTTCCGACATGGGGACTCACATCCTCATCCAGACAAGCACCTCGCCCACTGAGCCATTTTCCCAGGCCTGTCATGAGCTCAGAGTCAGTCCTAGAAGTTCCTTTATGATTTACATTCCACTACTTAAGTGTGTAATCCAGTAACACATTTCCATACTTAAGATGGAGCAAAAATGAGACCCAAGCAACTTAAAAACAAGACAAAATGGAAAGGAACCTAGAAATCCAACACCACAAGATGTGGCTTAAGAATGAATCTTTTCTAGTAAGACTATTTGCCTTTACATAAAAAAAAAAAAAATCTTGTTATTGAAAAGACAGTTACTTGAGAAATTTGCATAGCCAGACTTCCAGAACAATGCCCCAAGCCAGGGGACACAAGCAACCTTTACTAACTCACTACAAGGCAAGATGGAGGACGTACCCGTGAACATAAGAAAACAAATCCGCTGGAGTGGATCTCAAATCCTGGGAGAACAGAAGTAGAAAACGTCAGCTTCACATATTGAAACATGGCACTCGTGATACAATCTTAATGAAAACTAACGATTTATTGTTGAGAAAATGAAAATACTGAAGAGGATCAATGCTCGTTTTTACATTCACCAGCTAGTAGAGTTTAGCAGAGAGGATTAATAATTGGAAAGAATGCCAAGCCAGCCAGCCATGGCACTTGTTCCAACAAGCGCCAAAGGGAGAGACCTGAATGAGTAACACAGAGACGAAATCACATGGGCTGTGTGCTGCTGAAGGTGAGTTTTAACTTGTTTGATGTCCTCGGCAGTGGTCTGAAATGGTGGTTACTTATTAACAACACTGCTTTCCTACAAGGGAAAATGGCCAGAAACACTAAGCAATTCTTTAAGCTTTGAGGTTTGAAGCCTATCTTGCACATGAAGTTATTTCCGACTGTATATACTTAAGGTAGAAACGGCGGTTGCCATCGCACAGAGCTATGAAAGGTGTGTGAAATTTGAAAGTAATTAATGAAAACTTTGATTTAATAGGACAGCAAAGACACTGATTTTAAATTATACTTCAAGATGGCCATTTATTATATTATTTTATTAAAAAGAACACATTGTTATATAACTGTAATAAAATTTTAGATACCAATTATAGTAAATAACTTAAGATAAATTAACACAATATTAAGGTTTTTTCACACAGAAATGAAATATTTATATTTCCAGCTTTCTCCAAAAATTCTAAACTCAACAGTAAAATAAAAATGATGTGCCCACATTTATGACACGGATAAACAAGTATTGAATTAACCCTCATGAAAACCATGAGTCATTTTTTTATTTTTTTATTTTATTTTATTTATTTATTTATTTATTTATTTATTTATTTATTTCGAGACAGGGTTTTTCTGTGTATCCCTGGCTGTCCTGGAACTCACTCTGTAGACCAGGCTGGCCTCGAACTCAGAAATCCGCCTGCCTCTGCCTCCCAAGTGCTGGGATTAAAGGCATGTGCCACCACTGCCCCCTGAGTCGTGTTTTTACAAAGCGTTATAAATGCTCTGCTCTGTTATTAAATCAATTTTTAAAGCAATGTTTATTTTTGTGGATAGTTTGTGCCAAATTAATGGAGAATTGAATAAGGTCAGTTGTCCTTAACTACTTAGGAGATGGGACCTTATATTTATCATTTCTGTATGTTTTATCTTTGATCCTTGTTCACAGCTGAGATGAATTTGATTGTTTCCCCCTGACAATACAGGTTATAGCCATTGCTTTCATTTGTTGAGTATAACTTGGTGGTTAGATCCTGTGACTGAAGACCACTCACCTTGGTCATAGGACACAGAGATATCAAGTTGGTACTGATTCAGGAGCCTCCTCCCTTTTGGCTAGTTTTCATAATACTGGAAAGTGATATGGAGGTTGCTGGGGGACTGTGAAATCATGAATAGTATTACCCAGCAGTGAACCTTCTGAGCTAGAATAATAATCAAATTATCAAGTTATGCCCAAGGATGCAATAATGGCACAGATGTTATAGGGTTAAGCAGAAAGTAGACATATTGAGGATGAGCTGACAACCTCAAGGATCACCTTCTACTGATCCTAAAGCTAGCTGTCACCTCCTAAAGATCTTCCAAAACAACTATCAGAAGCAATCTACTCAAGCATGATCTCACAGTAAAATGTTTACATTTGAGCCACAACACTACTTAGTCTCTAGCTTTTATGAAACATCCTATTCTCAGTTTCAATCACATCAAGTTCCAGCTCCACATACGAATGAGGTCATGTACAACTGCTTTTCTACTCCTGGCTTTTATTAACACAGTGATATCCTGTTATAAGTGAGTTGTGGTCAACTAGTACACTCTGTATTACTCAATCTCTACTTGATAGATACTTGGGTTGTTTCTATTTCTTGGCTATTTTGAATAGTACTAAAGAAACGATAGAAGTGCAAATGTCTCTGCTGTTTATTTTGGGGGGGGATAATATATCCACTAGTGAAGTTTCTTAGGCACATAAGTAGTTCTTGTTTAAACATTTATAGAACTCCATGTTACATTCCATAATGGCTTTAGTAACATACATTCCCATGTTCAAACAGTCCCCTATCTGCATACTCTCACCAGCACTTCTTACCTTTAGTCTACTAATATTTTGATATTAGTCACTGATAATGAATGGAGTGATGTGGTAAACATTGTGGTTTTGATTTGCAGTTCTCTGATGATTAGTAATGCCAGCCATTTGGGGGCTACTGTTGTCTAAATATATCTTTTTTAGGAAAATGCTCCTTTGAGTCAGATGCCCATAGTTAGTTAGGGTATTTGCTTTTTGATTAATGAGTTCGTGACTTCCTTATGTGTTCTGGATATCAACCTCCTGTCAGATAAATGCCTTTTAAATGTTTTCTGTCATTCTGCATGCTAGTTTTATACTCTACCTGGTATATCCTTTGATGCATGAAAGACATGCAATCAGTTTAATGTGATTCCAATTGTCTATGTTTGCTTTTGTTTCCCAAGTTGTTAGGTCCTCTTAAGTAAGCTCTTGTCCACACCAGTGTCTGAAAAATTCCCCCTGTATTTCCTTCTATAACTTCATAGAATAAGCCTAAAATTTAAATCATTAATCTATTTAGACTTGATCTTTTTATATGATGACAGACAGATGTCTAATTTCATTCATTGGATGTGCATGTACAATTTTCCTAAAAACCTGAACTGAAATGATTGTCTTTCGTCCAACACATGTGCTTGGCATTATTTTCAAAAATCAGTTGTCAGCTGGGCTGTGATGGCACATGCCTTTATGCTCAGGCACCTAGTTTGGCAGAAGCAGGTGGATCTCTGCGTGCAAAATCAGCCTTGTCTACAGAGTGAGCTCCAGGACAACCAGGGCCACCGAGAAACATTGTCAAAAAAGGCAGTTGTTAATACATGCGTTCATTTACTGGTTCCAGGCTGTATATTCTGTTCTACCGATGAAAATATCTTCTTCTATACCAGTGTCTTGCTGTTTTATGACTTGTTTAAACTGTTTTGAAGGGAAGTTGTGCATTCTGTCCTGCACTGTCCTTTTTTGCTCAAAACATTTCTGATGATTCTGAATTTCACCTTGGTCTCATTTGATATGTACTTCAGAAGTCTATTCCTAGTTGTTCACACTTCAGTTTCACTCTTCAGTATTTTACCACTTTTTATTGTGGAGATATTATCACTAATCAACTTAGTCAATTTATTCTTGGAAATTAAAATCACTTTAAGCTATAAAAAAAATAGCTAAAGCGATAGCTATAAAAATGGCATGTATCTCCTGTTTCCTATTTTTAGATTATTCTATGGGTACAAAGCTATATTCCTTATATCTTTATATTGAATGTTGATTTTGCACATTATTTGAATTTATTTATTTATATAATAGATGAATTTATTTATTTATTTATTTAACAAAATAATGTATTAATTATAACATTTTTCTTGGTACAGTTTTGTGAGTTTCCTTTACATAAAATCCCATTTTTCACACAGTGACAAGTTGACCTTGTCTTTGGATGAATTTATATATTTCTCTTACCTAATTTATTTGGACAGAACTCCCAGAACTCTGCTGAATAGATATGGAAGTGAGCACTCTTCTCCTGATTCTTTATTCTTAGCAATAAAAAACTTTCAGGTTTTCCTCATTATGTACTTTATAGTTATTAGTTTATAGTAAATTATGCTGCGATGGCATCACTGGGTGCTTTGATTGTTCAAGTTTTTGTTTGTTTGTTGGTTGGTTGGTTGGTTTATTGAGACAAGGTTTCTCCATGTAACAGCTCTGGCTGTCTTGTAACTTCCTATGTAGACTTGGCTAGCCTTGAAATCAGAGATCTACCTGCCTCTGACTCCTGAGTACTGGGATTAAAGGCATGCAACACCATTCACAGTTGATTGTTCAGTTTTTCTTGTGAAGAAAAAAAATTGACTTTTACTGAATGTACATTTTTCATTGGTAGATATATTGTCCATTATATTGACTCATTTTTATCATGTTCATTGGTTTGCATAGACTGGACCATCCTTGCATCCTTAGGATAAACCCAGAAGAGATTGGATTGCGTTGGCTAGTAGTTTATTTACTCTGTCTCTTTTTATTAAGTATATCGACCTATAGCCCTGTCCTTTCTTCTGTTTTTTCTTCTGCTTTCTGTTGCATCTTTGTCTGGTTTTGGCATAAGAGCAATGATTGCCTTGTGAAATCTGCTTGAGTCAATTTCTTCTAGTGTCTTAAAACAAAGAGAACAGGTATTAGTTCTTCCAAATGTTTGTTAGGAGTCAGCAGTGAATTCTGCTGAGTCTAGTCTTGGATGGAAAGTGGACACTGTATGAATGTGTTCAAATATTCATCCTGTAGTATCATATTCAGGTGCTTTACTCCATATCTAAAAGAAGTCAAGAAAAACAAGCACAATGCCTTATTGGTAAAGCCTGGAACACACAGCTGAAAGGAATTCATTAGATGAAAGAATCTTAAGTTGATTAAGGGGAGAGCAAACTTATTTTGTATTGTTGGTTATATAACTTAAAATTTAGTGTATAAACACATATTAAATGACTGGATGAGCATTCTAGTTAACTCAATGGAAACAGTACAGTCTTAGATAAAAGAGAAAGGAAAAAGTGGTTTTAAGAAGTCATTCTCCTGCAATACATGACTGAAGATGTAGAGCATGTGCTTAGAATATTTAAGGCTGGAGATACAATTTAAACACTGAAACTAAAAATAATTTTTCTGATTCTTTAGGTAGAAGTGGTAGTGCAATCCCAGCATGCACGAGGCTGATTAAAGATAGTTGCAAGTGTGAGGCTAGTTTAAGCAACAGAGAAAGTTGAAGACCAATCTAAGCTATCTGGAGGGGCACTGTCTAAAATCCAAAACCTCAATAACAATAACAATAACAATAACAATAACAATAACAATAACAATAACAGCGACAACAAAAGCCTGAACACCAGAGATTTTCCAGTGACAAAGTACATCTGCAGCTTTGGGGTGATCCACAGCTTCAAAGAAGTATAAACCTTACTGACATTGCTATTAAGTTCCCTTTGAAGGGTAGGCTACACCTAGACAAAGAGTTCTTTTTTGAAATTATAGCCAACGGATAGCCTTTCAAAGTTGTTTTAACATTAACAACTTGTGTTAAAAATTTTAGAAAGAAGAAGTTTAAAACATTTATGTACATGTTATTTTTGAACTGCATTTTAAAACGAAGACAAAGAACATATTGAACACATTGGTTTGCCATTTTGGATGTACCAGAAAGAAATGTTCTTTTGTGTTTTACACCAAAAGTTTGTTACTTATCAGTAATAAGACCTGAGAGTAAGTGATTCTTACCTTTGTATTACAGAGAATTTTTATTCCATTTTTAATGAATTGGATTCCAGGAAACGCTTTAAATTGAGTGAAAAATAAGATGTGGAGCCCCAAGAAGTTCACATTGTTTATTCAGTCACAAGAGGCAAATCCCAGTGGAGTGAACTCTTGACAAACTAGTTCCAGCTGCTAAAGATGCAATGGCTGTGTCTTCTGCAGATTTCCAAGATTTCAGTTCAGGTTACAGGTTTTCATGTTTTCGTAACAGAATTAATGAACAGAGTTTATCGTGATGCCTCTTGGGTAAAATTGCTTTAGAAAACTGAATTAAAACGTAATTAAAGAGTTTCATTCACATCAGGGCCTTCCAATTTGCTGGCTTCCCTATACCTCTACTTCTTTATCCTCCACTGTAGCAAATTTCCTTAAAGAGATGTGTGTTTGGACCTCTTCACATCATATCTTCGTCTTTTCTCTTGGAGCTACCCTAACTAAAGTATCATTGTGCAATTATTCTACCAATCAGCATTATGAAGTTTAAGTATTCACATGTCTTACTGACTAATTGACTATATTAGCCATATTTAATCTATTTGGTGCCAGTCTGTATTCACCCCCTCCCCTTACTTCCTCTTCTATTCCTCAACTTTTCCTTTCTAGCTTTATGTTCTCTCTTCTTTTTTGAAAATTGAATACCTATTGAGTATGTTTAGTGCTACATGGTTGTGAGACCACCTTGTGGGGTATGAGTAGCCTCTCCAAGACCAAATCCCTTAAGAAAGCTCACTATCCCTCGTCTAGTAAGTATCCACTACAAATAATTACTGCAATAATGGTGGGGCTTAATGAACATCTTCCTGATCCATGCTAGGTTTTTGGCTGGCTTGATCTTGTACATGTCTCATGCATGTTGTCACATCTGCTGTGCGTTCATGTGTGAAACTGTTATCATGTCTGGAAAATACTGTTTACCACAGTAATCCACTCCTGGCTCTTACAATCTTTCTGTCTTCTTATTCGTGATGGTGTTTGAGCCTTAGGGAAAGCGCTGTGATATAGATGTCCCATTGAGAGTTGAGCATTGCACATCTCTTCTCTGAACAGTAAACGATCAGTCTTGTGTCTTTGTATTAATTGGTTCTAGTGCAAAAAAAGAAGCTTCTCAAATGAGAGTTGAGAGATGCTCTATTTTATGACTATAGAGATAAGAACTTAGGGGGCAGTTTATTACTATATCCATTCAAAAGGATAATAGTACTAGGCTCTGCTGTAGGGCATATGTCCTTATCAGTCATAAGGGGAGGTTCAGTTAAAGGACCAGACATGAGATCTTGTAGGCCTAATGTTGTTGTGCACTATGTAAAGGTTATTCAAATGCTTATTTCTCTGCCCTTATATCTTGTTTCAATCTGACATGGCATTATAATGCTTATGTCAAGAATTTCTTGTCTCAAGTTTCTGTAAGTAGTTCTTGCCATGTATTCTCTGCTTGTCAATAAATGCTAATAATCCAATAGCTAGGCACAAAAGATAGTAGAGTAGAAACTTCCACCAGCCAGGGGAAGGAAAGAGAGGGGGGATGGGAGTTTCAGATACCACCATGAGTAGGAGAGAATTGGAGAAGGTACCATGAGAAAAAAATATCTGAAGCCCTCGAGAGCAAGGTCAATAATTATATGCAAATATTATGGTATCATGGCTGGGACGTAACCAGATTAACGTAGGAGGTTAGTATAAGTCGTTATTGCCTAGATATTGAGGTGCAGCTTGAAATAAATCCTGTTTTGTTTTGTTTTGCTTTGTTTTTGGTGTGGCTACTATGGGCTTGCAAAGGTACACAAATACAGCTTCTATATTAATTTAGTAATTACATTTGTATTAAAAACAACACATTTTGTAGGACCCCTTTTACAGATCTTGCCCCAAATCCACCAAGGAAATGCTTGATTACTCTTACAACATTCCTATCATTATCACAAGAATAGACTTCCCTTGCCAGGCCAGTCATTATTGTGTTTCCAGGGTTCAGAGTGAATTAAGACTTATGCTGAATTTTATCTCTCCTTCACATCCCCTATAGTGTGTATAGAAACTTCCAGGATTATGAAATTAACCTACTAGGGAAAAGGCTTCCAGGTTGGTACTAGATTGATTTCTCCATGTCTAGAAATCCAGATTTCTTCATGCTCAGATATATAGTGTCTTTAGTAATAGGATCCTGCCAACTGTTCTTTGAATGTGTTTTAGTTAATGTTCTATAGATGTGAAGACACACCATGACCAAAGCAACTTATAGAAGTCTTAACTGGGATCTTGTTTGCAGTTTCAGTGGGTTAGTCCATTATTATCATGGCAGAAATTGTGGTGGCAGGGAAGCAGGCAGGCAGGCAATGGGACTGGAGAAGTAGCTGAGAGTTTTACATTCTGATTCAAAGGCAAAAGGCAGAGAGAGAGAGAGTCTAAGCCTGGCGTAGGCTTTTGAAACCTCAAAGCTCATACCTAGTAACATACCTCATCCATCAAGACTACACCTGCTCCAACAAGGCCATACCTCCTGGTCCTTTCCTAACATTTCCACTCACTGGGAATCAATCATCCAAACTTATAAGCCTGTGGGGGCCATTCTCATTCAAACCACTATAAGAGGTAACCAATGTGTTTGAGAATCTGAACCCCAACACTGACCAACATGTCCAAAAGAAGTAACCTATACTTATCCTTGAGCTTTTTTTTTTTTTTTGTAATGAACATGTAATCGTTCCCCTGTAATAGGGTATCTCCATTTAGACACCTTTTATCTGTGTTTATGATAGATTTTGCAAAACTTCTGAAGTAATCAGTTTTCATACAGCATTTTCAAATGTTTTTAGTGTCAGTTAAGGTTCCCATACTCCCTCCTTTACCTGATCACCCATTCCCCAAGCCCATTTATTCCTTCCTGCTCCATCATTCTTATTTACTTCTTCTTTCCACTTGTGTTTGATCTTCCTTTCCCTGAAACCCATCCTCCATGGTCACTTGCTAGTTTTCTGCCTTGTGTGAGTACTTTGATTTAAACATATATCTAGAGATTCAAAACTAGCATCCACATGTGTGGAAGAGCACATTCTACGTTTGTCTTTTTGATCTCAGTCTTCCAATTCAGAATAATTACTTCCAGCTCTATCAATCTACCTGTGAAATTCATTTTCATTTCTAGCTACATAGAATCCCACTGTGTATATGTTCCACATTTTCTTTATCCATTTGTCTCTTGATGGACGAATGGATAGGTTATTTTTATTTTTGACTCTGGTGAATAGAGCAGCTATGATCATGGAGGAAGAAGTATCTCACAGTAGAATACTGAGGCCTTTGCTAATATGCACAGAAGTGATGTAGATAGATCATATGGTAGATTTACCCTTAGCTTTTGAGGAAACTTTACCCTGATTTTACACAGTGCCCCAGTTTGCACTCCAACCAACATCAAGAAAATGCTCTCCCTTTCTTATATCCACAGTAGCATAAGATAGAATTTTAAAGTAGTTTTAAATTCATTTTCCTGCTAGCTAAGGATAGCAAACATTTATTTTAATTTATTTTGGCTATGTTTATTTGCTCATTTGGTAACTCTGTCGAGTCCTATGTCCCAATTTGCTTATTTTCTTAACATATAGTGTTTTGAATCTTTTATTGTAGGTATCTATTCTGTGTCAAATGTATATCTATTCAATATTCTCCCCCTTCTGCAGGCTGCTTCTTCACTAGAGTGATGGTACCCCTTGCTGCACAGAAGGTTTTCAGTGTGAGGCCCCATTTGTCAAGCCTGGTCTTAATGCCTTGCACTACTAGGACCAAGCTCAATGTTTTTTTCCTTTGTCTGTAAGTTTAAATGTACTTCCTTCTCTTGCAGATCCATGATACCAAGTTTTGATTCCTTTTTCACTATTTTTTTAAAAAATTGTATGAGTATTTTGTACGTATGCTGTAGGTGTACCTGATATCCATGGAGTTTAGAAAAGGGCATTGGACCCCCAAAAACTATAATTATGTATGGTTGCAATCCTGTATGTGGGTCCTGATAATCTAATCCAGGTTTCCTGCAAGAGCAACAAGTGCTCTCAACTACTGTGCCATCTCTCCAGCATTCAGGTCTTATATATTTTGATCAATGTTTAATAAAAACCAAGAGAATATGTCTTCTGAATTTGTCTTGTAACTTTCTCCAAAATAAAACTGTTATACAACATATATTTGGATGTCTAGAGACAGGTAATGCTGGAAAATTTTAAACATAAAATTTTGAAGGAGGCAAATTCTAGGGCATTATGTAGATACTAGGTCTTAAGTACTTAATTGTACTTATTTCATTCTGCAATTAAATTCACCTTAGAAATTTAGAAGTTGACAATTTTTTTAAAGTACTTTTATTTTATTTGATACGCTCAAACAGAATATATTCTGATGGTTAGCCCAGAATACAAATCCCGAAGCATACACTGCTCACCTCTAAGGCCCTCATGCCTGACTACTCAGAAACTGTTTGTAGAATGAAGAAAAATGTGTGAGCAGTGACTTTCCAATCAAATCCTGTGAAATCAGTCAGTCTTGTGACTAATGTTTGAAAAGGAAGAACTAATGCATCGGTAGCTACAGAGCATTCATGTCTGAGACACAAAGGGTAAAGACTATGTCTTAAGGACTTTACAGGAATTGGTTTGGGCTGCGTATTTGGAATCTGGAAATAATAGCGACCCTCAAAATATTGATGAAATCTGGAGTTAAATTCAACTTTGAGAGAGATGTTTCACAGGGTCAGCTGGAATCCGGGCTCTTCTGCCTTTGTGGTTCAGCATCCTAGTGTGAGTCTTCCTTATTCATGGTCCCCACTGTTCACAGGGTTAGGAAAGGCTCAGCTATCTACCTAAATTACAAAATTACAAAACAGGGTTCCTCAAAGCTTCATCCAGGAACTGCTCCATACATATTATTGAATTTCTTACAAAGAGATGGGAAACTAATTTTACAGGAGTTCATCCTCAGACTTTCTTTTAATAAGGAGGTTATATAGTGACAACAGACACTAGTTACTGAGTTGTTTCCTGTCCCCAAATAAATATCACCCAAATGTCCTACTTGCTTTTTCTCTCCTGATATCATCTCCCTCCAAAATAAAAAACATACATTATTATCTAGCAATTTAAACTAAATATTTTTATTAAAGCTAGAATATTGATTTAATGAGGTCTTAAAATAAGACTAAATGTATCTTAGTGAACTATAATGAGATTTTATGGAGACAAAGACTGAAGGAAAGGCCATCCAGAGACTGCCCCACCTGAAGATCCATTCCATATACAGTCCCCGAACCCAGACAACTATTGTGGATGCCAAGAAGTGCATGCTGATGGGAACCGGATATAGCTGTCTCCTGAGAGGCTCTGCCAGAGCCTAACATATACAGAGGAGGATGCTTGCAGCCAACCATTGAACTGAGCATGGGGTCCCCAATGGAGGAGTTAGAGAAAGGCCTGAAGGAGATGAAGGGGTTTGCAACCCCATAGGAAAAACAGCAATATCAACCAACCAGAGCCCCCAGGTTCTAAATCACCAACCAAGGAGTGCACATGGAGGGGACCATGGCTCCAGCTGTATATATAGCAGAGGATGGCCTTGTCAGGCATCAATAAGAGAAGAGGCCTTTGGTCCTGTGAAGGCTCTATACCAATACCCTAGTGTAGGGGAATGCAAGGGAGGGAGGCAGGAGTGGGTGGGTGGGGCATACCCTTGTAGAAGCAGGAGGGAGGGTGGGATAAGGAGTTTCTGGAGGATGGGAAAGCTGGAAAGGGGATAATATTTGAAATGTAAATAGAATATCCAATAAAAAATACTTTTCAAAAATGGAGAAAAACTGATGTTTATATGTCAAAGAAAACTTATGACATTGGCAAGTGTTTCACATTAAGTTCTAAAACATCTCCATGAAGCTCTTCAAGTAGCAATCATGTATTTTGTGTTCCAGGATCCATTTAGAAAAGCTATTTTTAATTCCCAAAACAAATATTTATTTAGTTGCTTAGTGTGTGAACAGCACAATGCTTGGCCCTGGAGCCATTGTATGACTGCGGTCTAACGTGACCCCATTTGTCAAGGTTGTACAGAACTCGAGTTTCTGGTTTGGAAGTAAATATTAATACTCAACTATTGAATAATATGATTTTGCTCTTTATTAGGATAATAAAACTAACCAACACATGCTATAAACTAGAGAAAAAGCTTTCATGTAAAGAACATCTTTCAGATTTGGAACTGAAAGTATGAAATATTTTTTCTTGAGCAATGTGAGATAAAGTATTTTGTAACAAACAGTTCAGCAAATTAGAAATTCAGAACAAACTGATACTTTAAAATGTGTTGGTTTCTGCTATGACATGTGGAACATTTCTCTTAAGTTTATGCTCAAAATGAAAATAAGGTTTTAGTGAATTTGTAGTATTTACATTAATCCTTTATTTTGAGAAACAGTTTCTATGCTCTCTGTGTAGAAGATATGCCAGTGGTAACTCAAAAACATTATTAAACATACATTTTGTTAAATCATGTCTCACTGTGTAGCCCTAGTTGGCCTGGAACTCGATATGTAGTCTAGCCTCGAACTCACAGAAATTTGCTTGTCTTCTCTCTCTGAGCTGCTGGGATTAAGGCTATCTGCCACTATAACTAGCTGCTAAACATAATTTTTCAAAATAGGAAAGAGAAAACCATAAACAAAGAATACCACTCTTCAGTATCAACATTCAAACCAGGCTTACAAGCATTTTTTAAACACAGTAAAATACTGCTAACTGTAAAATATATGTCACATTTTGGTATGTCTTCTAAATTTATGGATGTGACCCATTTTGATTTGCTCAGGATATATCCACATCTTATTCCCAGGGATACATGAACTGTCTTGCCTAGTCACCTGACATAGGGCACTAATTACAGACCGTAGAAACAATTCCAACCTTTTAAAATAATTATCAGCTCAGGATAAACAAGACCAAGTTGTCAGCACACAGGTGATTTATTTGCCCCAGAAAGACAAAGGACATGGAATAAGAGAGAAAGGTAGACGAGGGAGGATGGAGGAGAAGAAGAAAAGAAAAGGGAAGAGAAGAGGGAGAAAGGAAATTTGTATTGCAGGAAGACTAAGGACTTTCTCTAGGTATACATGAAACAGATATGGCCCATAGGAAATGGCAGTTTGTAAAGGTACAAGAGGAAACCTTGTGGTAAAATGAGATGTTTAATTTTAACTGGGCAAGTTAATTAGGGGGCCTTTCATTGCTGGACTTCAAAACTTTGGTAGCTGGACCTGGCCTCAGGAGGAGGAAGTGACCAAATAAGGGAGCAGACCATGGGGGCTAGCTTTAGGAAGGGAAAGGCCTTCCAGAGCCATGCTCCCCGTGCTTACACTGGCCAGAGACCATTCACAACCTAGACTAGCATTGGGAGCCAGTTAGTTGACTGTGGTTACTATTAGGAGCACGGATGACTTAGAGGCAGTGTCATAACCTAAAACCGACAGCTTCAGCCTTGGTGACTATTCATAAAAGATGAATCTGATGTTCTCTCTGTACTACTTGCTGGTAACAAGATCAGCTGCAGAAGTTCATCTCTGTCTAATAGATAGTGCTCTTTACATACACTAGGGAAGGGGCCTGTGAATCCCGTTTCAGCAACTTCCTGATCCTTGAGTTATTTACATCATGGCTTTGTAATTGTCATTTACTTCCTGAGTCTTGGAAGCCTTACTCAGAGATGAAATGTTTCAATAGAGTGGAAATTGACACATGACAGCATACCCCTGCTGACATTTCAAGGTACGGAGGAATCTTCTTGAAACAATTGAGGAGTTTTCAAATTAAATGCATTCACTCAGCTGCTGGGTAAAATGTCACATCTTTATTTTTTATTTATCTTTACTTTACTGGTTAATCTTTATTTATTTACATTTTAAATGTTAGCCCCATTCCCAGTTTCCCCTCCACAAACTCCCTATCCCATACCCCCTCCCCCTGCTTCAATGAGGGTGCTCTGCCACCCAGCCACCCACTCCGGCTCCCTGCCCTGGCATTCCCCTACACTGGTGCATCAAGCCTTCACAGGACCAAGGGATTCCCCTCTCATTGATACCAGATAAGGCAATCCTCTGCTACACATGTAGCTGGAGCCAGGGCTTCCTCCATGTATACTCTCTGGTTGGTGGTTTAGGCCCTAGAAGCTCTGGGAGGTCTGGTTATGGGGTTTCAAACCCCTTCAGCTCCTTGCATCCTTGCCTTAACTTCTCCACTGGGGTCCCCATGCTCAGTCCAGTGGTTGGCTACTAGCATCCACATCATCTTTATTTTCTAACCACTTTATTTGTATCTCATACAAAGTAGGGTTCACTGAAGTACTCGCAGACATGCTTGTATGTTTGTCTCATTTGACACTCTGACAGCCCCCCCCCACTTCAGTCATCCCTTTTGAACTGTGATCTGCTCTGCTCCAAACAGTCATCTCTTGCACTGAAGACATACCTATTCAATAACCTCACTTATTGATCCCTCCCTTGTATTTAAAACCTTTTCCTCCTCTCCTGTTGTCCTCTTCCTCGAGGCCTCCTTCATTCATGAGAAAATCTAATGATTGTCTTCCTGAGTATGGTTTCTTTCATTTAATATAACGACCTCAAATTGTACCCATCTTCCTCAGTGTCGTGACTTCATTCTTTTTCTTTCCAGCTGAATGAAATTTGGTTTTGTGTGTTTTTATCTCCTTATTTGTGAATTACTATTTGGTCTCATTCATATCGTGCTATTATGAATACAGGATCAATAAAAATGAGTGTTGCAATTGCTCTATGGCTTTATTGCTATTTTTTGAGGAGCCTCAATACTAGAGTTCCCATGGCTTCTACACAAGTGTTTGTAAG
Organism: Apodemus agrarius; assembly: GCA_964023405.1. Lineage (NCBI taxonomy): Eukaryota > Metazoa > Chordata > Mammalia > Rodentia > Muridae > Apodemus > Apodemus agrarius. The sequence continues at coordinate 85,073,948 of OZ030012.1, read as the reverse complement.
GTATTTGTTCTTTCCCCAATCCCTCACTGTTATTTGCTGTCTTTTGTTCCCTAGATGAGTCATTCCAACTAAGGTGAGATGCAATCCCAAAGCAGCCTCAATTTGCATCTCCTTAATGGCTAAAAATGTTGAACCTATTTCTAACAGTTGTTTATAGGATAATATGTAGTAAATTATCTTGACTCCTGTTCTGGCTGGTTTTGTGTGTCAACTTGACACAGGCTGGAGTTATCACAGAGAATGGAGCTTCAGTTGGGAAGTGCCTCCATGAGATCCAGCTGTGGGGCATTTTCTCCATTAGTGATCAAGGGGGGAAGCTTGTGGGTGGTACCATCTCTGGGCTGGTAGTCTTGGGTTCTATAAGAGAGCAGGCTGAGCAAGCCAGGGGAAGCAAGCCAGTAAGAAACACTGCATCATGGCCTCTGCATCAGCTCCTGCTTCCTGACCTGTTTGAGTTCCAGTTCTGACTTCCTTTGGTGATGAACAGCAATGTGCAAGTATAAGCTGAATAAACCCTTTCCACCCCAACTTGCTTTTTGGTCATGATTTTTGTGCAGGAAAAAAAACCCTGACTAAGACAATTCCTTTGTATTAAAAATGAATTTTATTAATTTTTGTCAATTTCATAGATGCATGAATTTTGATCATAATCACATCTGACTCCTCCCCCTTATTCCTAATTACCCTTTCCAACTCAGTGCCCATTTAATATTTAGCCCATTGATTCCAATTTGTGGAATTCCTATACTCATGGGTGTGGTTCCATCCAATGAAACATAGTCAACCTACTAAGAGCCACACTCTTGAGGAAAACTGACTCTATTCTACAGATGCCAGCAACTGTCAATAGCCCTTCAGTTATTGTAGAAAACTCATGGACTTTTTTTAATTGTAGGAAAATTCTCTGATTTGCTGTTATACAAATGTGTTTGCATGCAGGCAAACCCAGTTGCTATGTGTTTAAGAGATCCACACATTTTATGTGTGGAGAGAGTTTTACTGCTGTCTTCTGCCACCTCTGACTAGTAGCATCCTTCCTTTCCATCTTTCAAAATAGATAGGGAGGCAGAACTTTTAGACTGCACAGGCAGGCAAGGAACAGAGTGGAGAACAGAAGAATCACCATGACTCAGAAGCAGAGAAATCAGATTTTAAGAGCTACAGGAGAGAAATCATCCAGCAATGTAGGTATAAAGGGAAAGTGGCCCTCTATGGGGGGGGTGCTGGTGAGGGGGAAAGGGTGTGGGGTGGGTCCTGGGGGAAGTGTTCAAAGGTAAAGGGGAGCAAAGATAAAATATTGATTTGGAAGGTGCTAACTAGAGAGGAGTGTGTGCAGCCTTGGGGAAGTTTGGAAGTGCCCAGTCACTGAGTAAATTAGGCAGATCAAAATCTAAACTGACTTGTATGTCTTTCATTCAAGAATCCTGGTGGTGAGTTCTGGTGGGTGGCTTGAGGCTAGATCACCTGATGGGTGTCAGTTCAAAGTGGATTAAATATTCACTGCTACAAAGATGTTTACATCAAACATTATTCTTAATTCACATTTACTAATTCAAATAATTTCACTTGATATTTTTCTCTATTTGGTTGGAATTTTTTTGTCCTTTTCTTTCTCCTCTATGAAAAGTTTGTCAGTTTACTCAAGTGAGCATGATAGATTAACTTTCCAGTTCTTTCTTTGTTCATTTGTACATCTCATAAAATTCATTTTTCTCACGTTTATATGATTGGGATTGTATTTCTCGATCCACTCTGTTTTATATCCCATTAATTATCTTCCCTAATGCTTGCTTTGTATAGTTCTTATTGGACTGAAATACATTGTCCCATGCATTTCTGTGTTTTTGGGTTGCTACTCAGAGGTATAATATCCTGATGTTTATTTTTGCAGTTGATTTGAAATTATTTTAAATATTATTGTCTTTTTAGACATCTTGACTACAATATAAAGAGGTTCTTCACAGTTCATCTACTAGGGGTTCCAAATTTGTTGTTCTTAGATGGCTGTTTCTCTCTATAGATTTGGAAAGACTTTGGATAAAATTTCATTGGCTGTTTCCTATGTGAATTTAGTTTTCACCCAGATATGTCTTTTACCACATGCATTTTTAGGTTTAATTTCTTATGTCAGAGTTCTTGGCTGTTGTGGGTATGGCTATTTTCACCCTTTGCTTTGTATAGTTTGTTTGACTGTAAGTTTTCATCTCTGTTGCCTTTCTTCTAATTGGTTGAATTGGTGATGCTTCCCACTGTGTTTTTATTTTATCCATTTAGTTTCTCTTTCCCATTATTTTATTTTGAAGTCTCAATACTTTTCTGATATTTTCCAATATTTTTTCTGACTTTTCTATTTCCATTCCTGATTTCTGCTTTTTTTTCTGTTTCCATTCTGAAATTTTCCCCCATGCTTTTGCTTTTTTTTTTCTCTGCAGGTACTGGGTTAATTTCTTTATTCATCTACATATTTGTAAAAATGTATTTTATACATTTTATACCCTTTTAATTCCATAGTTGAAGATTTATGATCTTTTGCCTTTTGCCTTTTCCTATTTCCCGTACATTTTGGTTTGTGATATACTTATCTAGTTTTTAAGATAACTCTTCTGTATTATTGGTGATTGTTCCTAGTCCATTTATAAAACTCAGTCTTCAGTAGTAGACAGCAGATGCTAATTTATTTAAGACGGGGCCTTTGTTTCCCGTTTTTCTCCAGGAATCTATATTGGTCTGCCTTCCCTCCTTTGGGTCCTTCTCACTTAGGCTTATCTTTACCATTTAGCTCTCCTCTCATTCCTTGTTCTTTTTTTTTCACTTTCTTTCATTAAGAAAAGTCTAGTTCAATGATTCTCAAACAGTTAGACCTGACCGATTGGGTTCAAATGACCCTTTCACAGCGGTCACCTAAGACCATCCTGCATATCAGATCCTTACATTGTAATTCATAGCAGCAGCAATATTAGTGTTATAAAGAAGGAACTAAGATAATTTTTATGTTTGGGGTCACCACAACAGAAGGAACTATATTAAAGGGTGACAGTGTAAGAAAGATTGAGAACTACTGATCTAGTTTTCCTTAGCTTGAAAACATTTTTCTCCATTGTTTCATGAAGAAGCCACTTCGAGCCAACTATCCTACCTGTAATGCTTAAGGCTCCTTTACTTAGTGCATAAATTATGGTTTGGAATGTGGACTTTACTTTAAATGATCTTTGTTTTAAAGAGAGTTCAGTTTCAGCAGCTGCTAAGTTTGTGAATAATGTACCTGTTATGTTTATTAAATGAATTATGTTTTGGTCTATGCAGTATTGGTTTCCTCATTGCTATAAGATGCCTAGTAAAAATATTCTAAAAATAAAAACAGTTCTTTTAAGTAAAACAACCCATACATTAATTCCTAATGAAACCAATACTTCAAAGCAGAATCTAGTAACAAATTACACTACCAAAAGAACTTCACCAACAATTGTAAAATGGATCTCATCAAACTGCAAAGATTGGGAAAGGATCTTCTCTAACCCTATATCTGTCAGAGGTTAATATCCAAAATTTACAAAGAGCTCCAGAAGTTAGCTACCAACAACCCTAATAAAGAAAGTTAAAAATGGGGTATAGAACTAAACAAAGAATTCTCAACAGAAGAATCTTGAAAGGCTGAGCTGAAGTATTTAAATAAATGTTTAAAGTCCTTAGTCATTATGGAAATACAAATCAAAACATCTCTGAGGTTCCATATTGCACTTATCAGAATGTCTAAGATCAAAACCTCAAGAGTTATCGCATGCTGGCAAGGATGTGAAGCAAGGGAACAACTCTTCATTGCTAGTGGGAGTGCACACTTGTACAACCACTCTGAAAATCACTTTGATTGTTTCTCAGAAGACTGAGATTAGCTCTACCTCAAGATCCAGCTATACTACTCCTGGGCATATACCCAGAAGATGCTCCATCATACCATAGAGATACTTGCTCAACTATGTTCATAGCAGCTTTATTCTTTATAGCCAGAAACTGGAAACAACATAGATGCCATTCAACTAAAGAATGGATAAAGAAAATATGGTATATCTATACAACAAAATACTATTCAGCTATTAAAAACATCAAGAATTTTGCTGACAAGTGGGCAGAACTTGAGAATATCATCCTGAGTGAGGTAAACTAGTCACAAAAGGACATATATTGTATGGACTCAATTATAGGTGGATATTAGTCATAAAATACAGGTACCATATTACACCCCACAGATGCAAAGAAGCTAAACAAGAAGGAAGCCCCAAGTGAGGACGCTTGAATCTCACTTAGAAATGAAGAATAAAATAGTCATTAGAGGAAGATAGAGGGGGAGAAAGGGAAGGGAGGGGGAATGAGGAGCTCAGGATCAGGTGTGGGGATAGAACAGGAGACATGGCTAGATGAGCGTGAAAATGAAACGAAATCTGCAGCTAAGAGAGGTGAGGCAGTAAGGGGGCATCTCCAGGACAAGATAGAGATCTAGGATGAGGGAGTCACCCTAGAATCAATGCAGATAACCTTAGTTGTGACTCACTACATTGGGGAAATAGAACCTTAAGAGGCCCCTTCCTGTAGCCAGGCAGAAGCCCCAGGGGAGCGATAGACACCCACCCACAGACAAAACTTTTAACCCCAATCTTATCCTGTGTACAAGAAATGCAGGGATGGATATTTAGCAGCGACTGGGGGAATGGCCAACCAAAAGGAGGCCAACCTGAGACCCATCTTGTGGACAAGCACAAATCCCGAACACTATTAATGATACTCTGTTATGCTTGCAGACAGGAGTGAGTTGTCTTCTGAGAGGCTCTACTCAGCAGCTGACTCAGACAGACGCAGAGGCTCACTGCCAAACAGTGGATGGAGTTTGGGGACTCAAATTGAAGAATAGGAAGAAGGATTGTGTGGGCCCTGAACTGGATAGGAACTCTACAGGAAGACCGCCAGAGTCAACTAATTTGGACCCTTAGGGCTTTCAGAATCTGAAACAACAACCAGGGCACATACATGGGCTAGACTTAGGCCTCCCCGAACTTATGTAGTAGACATACATGAAGCTTGGTCTTCCCGTGGGTTCCAAATAACTGGAATGAGGGCTATCTCAAAAGTTGTTGCCTGTATATGGGATATGTCCTAGGTAGGCTGCCTTGTCTGACCTCAATGGGAAAGGCATTGCCTAGCCTTGTAGTGACTTGACATGAGAGTGTAGCCTCAAGACAGATCTCCATTGTAATGAGGAACCTAAAGGCCTGGAGGCTCAGCCAATTAAGCTCCCCTTCCCAGACACTCCTCACTGCAAAAGGTATTTAACCTCAGGCCGGCCCCTAAGAAGTAGGGCACAGTTTTATTCATCTACTTTCTGTCATGACAATAAATGCCTCAAAACCATGGGACTGCCTCTTTTCATCAGGATCCACTGTGGAGAGCAATGGAACAGGCCTTTGCCTAAAAAGCTGGCCTTCTACTCTCCCAAAGAAGGCCTCTTAGCATTCTCAGTCATGGCCTCCACCAAGCCAAGCTACCTGCTGACAAACCAAGGACTCTATCCCCATGGGACCCAGCCTGAGCTCCCGCTCTTTCCACCTTTGCTCTAGGCTAGATCCAGCTCTTGGGGGGGGGGCTCCACTCTATTCTTAGCTCTTCCACAGTATCCAGCATCCGGCTGTGCCTGGGTGCCCAAGAACCTGAGAACCAGATCAGGCCTGGAGACACCCAATGCAGCTCTGGCTATCCCCAGGACCTCAGACTGCTCTCCCCCACCCCTGGAGGAGTGTCCCTCTACTCTGTCCCCTCCCCCTTCCCATAACCTGACACATGCAGTCGAGCATGGGGTAAGCAGTAAGCGCAGTCAAACTTCCTGTGTTCTGCCTCCTCCAGTGGCCTGAGCCCTGTGGCAAAAGCAGATATAAGACCCTTTAACCCTACATATGGTCAACCAGATGTTTGTCACATTGACTCACTTAGAAAAAGTAATTTTTTAAGAAAAGGATTTTTTTCCTTGGGGCAAAGAATTTTGTAACCTGAGAGTTTCTTGTTTCTTAGGCTCAAAAAAGATAAAACTCTTTCCATCTACGTGGTATTTAACATGTAAACTGTGTTCCTATACACAAAATAAAGCAAGGTTTTCATTAAAAATTTTTAAATTTTGAGGAAAGATATTTACCACCAATGGTTCTTAAATTGAGTTGAACATGGTACAAGACTAATATAAGTGAATAACTCTTGATCAAGGTCACTCAGCAGAATCCCTTGCCTTCTGACAGCCATTCAGGCCTCTTACATAGGGCTTCCTAGGATATAGCATGTAATAGTGAGTCTTGGAGAAGCTACTAGCATACACTTGATTTGCTAGGGCAGTTTCCTGAGCCTCAAATAAGTCTTATTTTTAGTAAGGAAGAGGGACAAATCCAACATCCAGAAGTATTAGAACAAGTGGAAAAGCACATGCAGAGCTTCCTGAGAGGTTGACCATGAGAGGATTAAAGCTGATCAGGAGAGGGGTTGGAAGTGAGACAGTGATAACTGCTTCTCCAGGCCCCAATGGGATCAGCACTCCCACAGCCCCATTCAACACTGAACTCAGATTAAAAATATTGCCCAAACAAGAAATGTGTTCCTTAGTATTCTTCTGTAACTCCAACAGGAATTGCTGGACCTTAAGAAAAGCTTAATAAAGCATCATTCTTAAGCTGCTGACATTCATTCCTTTTTTTATCTGTTTGTGGATGAGGAAGATGCAGTACATAGAGATGAGAGTACAAATTCAAGTCTGTGATCCCAAGAGCTTACCCTATAGATTTAAGAACTTGGAACAGTCCACTGAATGTCTACAATGAATTACAGTATATATGTATGATTTCTTTTTATGTGACTATTTTTTCTTTTGTAAAATCATGTAAGTTCTGAAATTTTTGCGCTGTGTCAAACCTATTCTTATACATTTGATCAAGGCAATTTTTATAATTTTATAATGACTCTGAAATATTAATAGCGTGGTGATATTCCAAACAGCTCTGTGTCACAGCCTTTTGTTTGACATTGTATTTTCCACATTGACGTAATGATTGATGATAGAATTTATAACCTGACTGGGTTCTCAACCTGAACTAACCGTAGATATATGTACATGTGTTCTGTAAAATTATTGAAGGGCAATGGTATACAAAAAAGTGGAATCATCTGTTTTTAAAAAATAAAACATTGGTAATAGGTAAAAATAAGCGCACATACACACCAAAACAAAAAACAAATGACAACCCAATTTTTATGGAACAAAATACTCAGCGATTTTTAATTTGTAAATCTTATTCAATTAAATGACCAATTTTGTATGCACATTAGTACTTAAAATGCAAACGCAAACATAACAAAAACAACAGCACAAAATAGCGAATAAAATATATGACCCCTCTCTCAAGACATAAAGGGACTTTGTTGGTTAGCTTCTTGTTACTATAACAAAAGCCAAAATGTTAAATGATTATAACTTATGACGATGAAAGGTGTGCTTTGGCTCATGCTTTTGGATTGGAAATTCTAATATTTTGTTAACCCATCTTTGGACTGGAGATAAGCATACCAGAGCACCATGAGGGGTTACACAGTAAACTGCTTTACCTCATGATTAACAAGCAGAAAGAAGACTAAGAAAGAACTGGGGTTTCACATTTCTTTTGAAAGCAAACAGACAGTGACCTGAGAATTCCCCACAGCCCCAAGTTTTAGCCTCAAAAAGTGCTACCCTAGGGAGAATTCTCATAACTAGTCTGCTCTGGTCAAGCTGTAACAGAGGAAAAAAAAAGATACAATAAAAGCATAGTCTAACACTGAAAATAGAGTACACATTTGGCAGAAAAGTAAAACTTTCTAACAAGAGAAATCACCAGTATCTTAGAACTTTTCATTTAATATATACAGAAAAAATATATTGGCACTTAGGATTGAAAGCAATAATCTACCGAGTGAAGAATGGATCCAGACAAGGTAGTTATACCTTTTTTTGTAGGCACTGCATCACCATTATCTTATTGAAGTACCTGAGAGAAAGACAGGGGTGTATGACAAGGAAGATAGGAGCTGGCTCTGTATGCTTGGGAGGGTCGAGTTAGATTTGAGTGCTGGCAAATTCATGAAATACGACTTTATATGCTTTCCTAGTTTCTCTTTTGTGGCTGTGATATAATACTCTGACGACAGCAACTTATGAAATTAAAAGCTCATTTTAGCACAGGGTTCAAGGCCCATCATTGCAGGGCATTGTAGACAGGCTTATACTGTCAGAAGAAACAATGGATGCAGTCATGAATTCTAGTACACATCTCACTTTCTCCATCTTACACAGCTCAAAATTCCCTGCCCAGGAAATGGTGCCACCCAGTGTCATATAGATTTTAGTCTGTATTCTTTCACTGAGCAAAATACAATGAAGTTTCACCAAGTTATAGGAAACCTTGATTTATTCTGTCTTATTGGTGAGCAGTTTCTCATTTTGTGGCTGTTATGTATTGTTTATCAAGTTTGGCAATAATGAATATACCTACTTAAACATTCACACCTAGTTTTCTCTATGAACATAAATTTTGTTTTCCTTAGATAGATCATTTGGAATGGAACATAGATCTAGAAAGATCATAGATATATATTAGATTTGTGACAGGCTAGTTAACTGTTTTTCAAAGTGACTCTGTGCTTTTGTATCATAACTAAAAAGAGTTCTAGTTACAGGTTAGGGAGCTGGATTAGTGGGACCAGCATTCACCATGTAAATAGGAGGACCCAAGTTTTGGTCCCTAGAACCCAACTATGCATCATAAACATAGTCCCATTTGTGAGTTAGAGATGTAAACAGGGTATATGCTGATGGAAGCTGTTCATGTCCTAATTAGTCTAACAAGCTATAGTTGTGTGGAAAGAAGAACATCAACTGAAAAAACAGATCCTTCAGATTGCCTGTAGATAAGTCTGTAGAGTATTTTTTTTGATTAATGAATCATGTCAAGAGCCCAGCCCACTGTGGGCAGTGCTACCCCTAGGCAAGCAGTCATGAAAGGTATAAGAAAGTTAGCTGAATGAGAGCCATGGGGAGAAAGTCAACAAGCAGCATCCCTCCAATATTTCTGCTTCAGTTCCTGACTCCCAGGCTTTTCATTTGAGTTCTTGCCTTGGCTTTCCTAGATGATGAACTGTAACAGGAATATAAGCCAAATAAACTCGCCTGTTGTCTAATTGCTTTTGGACATGTTGTTCATCACATTAATAGGAAGCAAAAGAAGACAGAAAAGTAACCAAAATGACAAACACTGGTTTTAAAAGGACCCTCCCTCAACAAGCAAGATGGAGGATTGAGAGGAACAATATTGGTCAACCTTGGTCCTCTACATATGCACACAGAAGGGCACATGCACTTGCACTTATGTGGGCATTCATACACAATCCCCTGAACACCACACACACACACACACACACACACACACACACACACACGAAGAGAATAAAACTAACAAAATAAACCAGAACAAAATAGAAACCCAACCCTTCCAATTCCTCTTCATCTCTGCCCATCTTTGCATTGCTAGTGTTTGGCTGAGGCTCTCTAGTGACTATGTATTGGCATCTCACTGGGACTTGTTTTGCATTTACCTGATGGTTCATGGAGAAAGCTATTTCCTTTGATTACAGTTATTTTCCTAATCATCTTCTTTGATTAACTGTCAGTTTCAGTTGCTTGAGATTTGCTTTGTAAATGATACTTGAAATTTTGAAGGAGTTTTGCTTTGAAATTGCTGAAACAGAATGTTTTCTATGTATTTTTTTATAAAACTGAAGTAAAATGTACAAATATTTTTTTATCTTCACTAATTTTTGTGTGCTTGTTTTACTATTTGCCAGCCAGCAAAAAGGTTGTTTTAAAACTCTAGGGTTGTCATCTGTTAGAGACCCACTAAGCTTTATTTTGTCTGGTTTTGAAGCTAGAATAACAAATCTCTATGTAACCCTATTGAAAATGAACACCTTTATTACATATTACACATTGAACAATCCAAGTAAATGCACAGTTGATTTACACAGTGGATGCCTTCATTTGGGATATTAGCTATATACATTTATATTGTTGTTTTTACTCTTTCTGCACATGTGTATATTCGTCCATGTGTTTCTTTCTTATTTCAACCTGGAATTCTATCTGGGGTGATTGTTCATTGGCCTTATTTTCCTTTTTTTTCCACTTTTTTTTCTTTTCTTTTTCTTTTTAATAGGAGTCCACCTAATAGTTCAGAAATTTTGACCTTATTATCTGTCTAAAAACATCTATCATTAATCCTTACTTACAAAGATTTATTTTGTCAAAGTCCTGGTGAGTAGATTAATTTTCAACTTTTAGCTGTTAAAAGGTATTGCTACATTTTCTCTTGATTTTCATAGTTTTTCGTTATTAAGTAGTGCCTACCTTACTGGAGAGACTTTTTTATTTCTAGAAATTCTTGGTCCTACCTCTTTAAGCATCACCCCCATTCATCCTTTTCTCTCCTGCATGTGCACATTAACAGTTTGTTTTGTGTGTTTTTAGACCGGTTCTCAGTGTGTAGCTCTAGAACAGACTATGCCGGCCCAAATTCACTGAGCTCCACTTGCCTCTGCCATCTGAGTATTGGGACTAAAGGTGTGTGCCGCCATACCCAGGAGCATGAGTACTTTAAATCATTTGACTTAGCCACGATCTTTAGTTCTTTTCTTTCTACTTACCCCTTCACCTCCATGCTTCTGTTTGCATACTTTCTTTTAAGTCTGTGCTACTCTTGACTTCTGCTGAGTCAGGTGTACTAATACATGTGATACATCCATTCAATGCCTTCTTGTTTTCTAGAAAGTCCATATTATTTTGTTTTTAATATTCTCACTCTTGATTTAAATATGCTAGTTCTAAAACCAATCTATTCTTTCTTTGTTTACCTTATCGTACTAATGATAAAGTCCTTTCCTGCAAACTCTTAATATCTCAGTTTTGTATAGAACTATTACTATTGTCTGGGCTTTTATTATTACTCCACTCCCATTCTTCTTAGAAGATTGCAAACATCATGCTTCGTAGGGTAAACAGATATTGCACATTGTAAAAGTATTTGGTGATGGTCTATGGGCAGAGATTTGACTCAGATATGGTACTTAAAAGGCCTGTAGAGACTTTGCATGAGAGAGAGCATTTGTAGATGGTGTTTGTCCCCCAGGATCAGTGGAATGTATAAATACCTGAATTAACAGCTGCCTAAAGGCAGAGCTGAGTCTAGGGTGCTTTGAAATTAGATGCTTTCTGTCCCTGAACCATGCTACTGTTGGGGATTTGCTTTTGCACGAGTACTTCGGGGTCTTTGTTCAGTCTCAACTGCATCATATTCTATTCTGCCTTCTTCTGCCTTCTCTTGTATACTGCCCCAACTGAGTTGCCTGCTTTCCTTTGTTGATTGAAGGGAAAAGAGCTGTTCGTTTTATGGTAAGCCTTTTCTTTTCAGGAGGCATTATTCTTCTGAGCTCTTAAAGACCTATAGATCTGGATGTTTCTCACCTCTCCTTTGTTCTCTTTGGCAGCAACTTGCAACAAATGATCCCATGTTAGTAACCCTGGTCATGGTGGAAATCTCTGCTTCCTTCCCTTTTCCCATGAGAACCTCTGATTGGCATCTTGAGAACATTATCAAAAAAATGCAACAGATACTAGTTCACCTAGAATATTCTTCTCTTTCCATGAAATCTTAATTTGGCCAATTCATCTTGAAACTTGCAAAAAGAAATGTGTCCTTTTCAGTTTTTTTTTTTTCTTGTGGGCAGGGGTAAGGAGCATGTCCAATTCTTATGACTGTCTACATTTTATTCTGAAGCAATATCTATTTTTCATAATTTGTGAACTTGGAATTGATTAGAATTGGCTGCTGGTACTTGACTGAAAACAGTATGATCAGCATTCTAAAGGTATTGACAACAATATGAAAAGAAGATGGCAAGTCATGTTGGTTTACAAAATAATAATTAGCACTCCTACATGCAGGATCAACAGTGGTTAGCTTGTGCCACATAGAGTGACTGACTGCTCATGTGCTGACTTAAGAGGCAGAAGCAGGAATATCATTGTACGACTCTACCTTAGACCACACCGTGAACTGCAGGGCCTGCTGGAACTACAGTCAAGGCTTGTCTCAAACAACAAAAACAAAACCAAATTTAAAAGAAACAAAATGCTATATTTATGAAGCATATGTAGATAAAGGAGGTGGGCAAGAGAGGGTAGTGCTGGGAAGAAAAGCTAGGATCAAAGTATGTCATATGCATGTATGAAAATATATGTATGCATGAAAATGTCACAATAAAATGTTTTGTAGGATTTAAACATACGAAAAAGCAATGAAATGTTAGTCTGATACAGTGTTTGCGAAAAAATAAATGGAATGGCTGCAGCTTTCAAGGAGCAAAAGAGGAAGAACCTACATGCACATGGCAGGGAAGAGGGATAGGGCAGCCCTGCAGTTTCTCAGCATTTCCTGAGGCTCAGTTGCAATTTTGCCAGTGTTACTCCTGTCTTGATTTTGTGTGGCTTATTCTCCTTGAAGCACACTCTGTCTTTTATTTGTACATAGGATTAAACTGGTTTACCCTCATTTGGAACAGAGACTTTAGTTGCGCTATACATTATAATTTATTATAAGTAATATTTTTATTGTCATTCTTTAAGGCTCTTAATCTTGAAAGTTTGCCCTTCCTTTGTTCTCTGAGTCATATTGGGCCTCCTGCTACATCCAACCCAGTCTGACAGTTTCTCATGATTTCTAATGGGATGCTTCCCATCTTCAGGGACATTGAAAGCAACAATGTCTCACATTTTAAACGAAGTATAAGACTTTTAGTATGTTGGTGTCTAGAGTTAATTTTGGACACATTCCTGGGTTTTGTATTAGTTTTAATAGGTAAACACCCTAAACTGTTTATTTAGTTGACTAAATCCCCTGTCCCTTTGAGACAGGGTTTCTCTCTGTAGCTCTGGTTGTCCTGAAACTCACTCTATAGACCAATATGGTCTCAAAGTCACAGAGAACCATCTGCTTCTATTTCTGGAGTTCTGGGATTAAAAGCATGAACCACTATTTCCTGCTTGCTTAAACCTTTTAAATAACTTTATTTGAATAAGAATTTTATTAAGGAAGAGCCTTTTTTGTTGTCTAACCCCCTGCTTTAGTGAATTACTTGGCCCTAGAGAGAAAAGAGAAGCAGTGCAGTTCAATACGTAAGTCAGAAGAAAAGCAATTAAACATGTTATTTTTTATGATAGTCAAAATGGTATGGTAATTTTTGGAATGTCATAGTATTCAGAATACTTAGTCTTCACAATTGAAAAGTTGTCTAATTGGCAACTTTAAAAATTCAGTGTATATATTTGTGTTCACAGGAAGGGCTGGGTGATATATAAAGAGAGACCAGAAGTGGAAGTTTCCTCCAGCCCCGACAGTAATTATGTAAAAGTATTCATAGGTAGGGCTTTAGTCTGGTTTTCATGTGCATGTTGGACAGAAGACAAAGCAGTAGGCTCCAGTCAGTACTGCTTGTAGCATAATGACTAGAGACCCACACATAATCATAGTAGATGAGTTTTATATCTGAATCTTAAAATTTTAATCAATACGACTACTCTTTTCCCCCCACCCCTTTCAGAATTGTGAAAGTATCTGTAAGATTATTCTGGAAACTTAAATATCCACAAACTTTTGCTGTCACATTCCTAGAAGGAAAAAAAAAAGACAGCTATGGCAGACAGGTTAAAATGGCTGCCAGGACTAATGTGCAGGGCCAGTTTAATATGGAAGGAAAGAGATGGAACAGGAAGTTTTAGAGAAGTGAGTTTGGACAGCCTCACACTTGCCAGCTGTCTGATATTAGCAGAGTTCCTCAAATTCTCTAAGTCTAAATGTCCTTATTCAGAAGCTTAGACTGATAATGACACTTCTCAGGGTTGTAACAATTAAATGCGGGATGTGTGTGGGACACACAGCATATGGCTTAGTGCTAAGCCTTCTGCAAATGATAATGATTATTAGTCATGAATTACAGGTATAGAAGCAGTAACGCACAGCTTGACTTGTTTTCGCTACAAACCTAAACTACACTGTGATGCTTTTCTGTTGTTATTTGAGTTGAAAATTAAGAACACATTCTTTATTTTGAATAAAAAAGGAAGACTTTCGATTGCTTTCTCTAGAATTGATGGTCAATTTCATCATTAGATGCTCTGATTTGCTTTTGTTTTAGACAGAATTCATCCTGAACAGAGCTTCAAAACAGTGCTGCTCCCTTAAGAGTTCTTTTATATTTAATGAACTATGTTGGCATTGCTTTTTCATCCAAAAACTTTTCATTGCAGACAAATAAATCCTACCCTTCCCAATGAGAAAGATTCCCTGCTGGGTAGAGCTAATCATCCAGGCAATTTATACTAGTGATACTTAGTAGTAACTCAAGACTAAAGTCTTTTGCTATGGAATATGTGATTTTTGGCTTACTTGGAAGTTAACTGCTTTGAATTGAGTTAACGTTGACCCAGCATTAATGTATTTGTTGCAGGTATCTGTTTAAAGTATCTGTGCTAGTTTGAATAAGAATATTCCTCATAGGCTCATGCCCTCAAATGCTTAGTCATCAGGGAGTGGCACCGTAGGAAAGGATTAAGGGAGTTGGCATGGTTGGAGAAGATGTGATCTTGTTGGAGGACATGAGTCTCTGGGGTGTGCTTTGAAGTTTCAAAGGTCCAAGCTGGGCCTAGTGTTTGCTGCCTTTGGATCTGGCTCTAGAACCCTCTGCTACCATGTTTGCCTGCACCCTGCCATGCTGCCCACCATGATGATAATAGCCTCTGAAACTGTAACAAGGCCCCAATTAAATACTTTCTTTTTATGACAGTTGCCATGACCATGATGCCTCTTTGTAGCAAAAGAACAAAAGAACACTGACTAAGACCTTGTCTATTATTACAAAGACAGGTCTTAGACAATGAAAAATATATCATATATCATATATATATATATATATATATATATGATATGTTCTAATTTTGTGACTGTTTTTCTTCCTCATATTAACATGAATTGTTCACCATATATAGAAACACAGCAGAATCAGTCCTTCTTAGGAACTAATTTACACCAGACTAGCAATGAACTGACTATCTTCTTTAGTGAATATTAAAGTTTCTTAAGAAATTAGACAGCATAGAAATACTAACACAAATATCATCTCTCAAGTCTATTCTGGAGGCTAAGAAATGTGGAAGAGCTGCATGGGTTCACTTATCCAGACACTCCCAAAGTTCCCTTATGGAAGGCACAGCACAGAGAAAATCAAGGCCCTTGGGAGATTTTGCATTTTCAGTGATACCAATCAACTTTCAGAGATAGCGAGGCTGTTTGAGAGGAGCCTGGCTATGGGCTATTACTACACAGGAAAAGGTTGTTCAGTGCTGGAGTCTTTGCTGATTATTTCACCGGTGGGAATTGAAAACCACAGCAGTAAAAACACCCAACCTTGGCCTTAGACTTAGAAAAGAAATGCTTGAAAAAAGTGTCTGTTTACTTCCCACATTCTATGAGTAGGACCCGCTGTTTGGACACTTTTCAATTAGATTTTCACGGGGTGATAAGTACTGTGCTGGATAGTGAAATTTTTGAGTTCTGTGTCATGTTTCTTGTGGTTTCCAGGAAAGAGATAAGACCAAGATCAAACCCTCTCAGACTGTACCTGCAATTTCCTCAAGGGAACCTTACAGCCTCATGGTTTGGAAAGTCCCCTTTATGGTGGTTCATATCCCACCACTAATGACTCACTCACTACCTGGTCTTGTCCTGCCATCAAATCAGACCTTTCTCTACCCAAGGAACTTTTACTGTTCTCTTGGACAGAAGCCCTTGAAAGAAGGTGCCCTTGAAAGACCTGGAACTTTAGAACAACAGCAAACCAACCAACCAACCAAACAAACAAAAGCCAGGAATTGGTACCCAGCAGCGATGGGTAAGTTTCTTGTTTGACAAATATGCACTGCTCGCAAACAGCGGCTTTTCATATGCTTCAAGTCTGGAAAGGGATGAGCGAAATTCAGAAACTAGCTTAATGAACTGTGGCGCTTCACTGAGATCCGCCAAAATCCCTTCTGTGCTGCCGCTGTATATTCACAGAGCTCTAACCAGAAGGGGGGGGGGAAACAAAATCTGCCAGCTAGTGGTAGAGCCTGCTGAGGGCCTGGGACTGCAGATCCTCCGGAGTAGCCCCTGGGAGTGCCACAGGTGTCTGCTTCTCTCCCAGCACCAAGAAGTTGTTTTCTCAGTCTCCTGCTTCTGAAACAGAAATAAGAAGGCTGCCCACAGGTGTTAATATTCTCCCTTCTCCCGCCTCTTGAACACGAACAAGTCCCTCAACCTTCCCTGCCTCCCCTAAGAGAGCACACAGAGCAGGAGAATAGTTTCCTGGCATCCACCCAGCATTTTTGCCCCTCACCCACACTCTTGCTCCATCCTGGTCAACGCCCCCACCTAGCGGCTTAAAGTCGCCAGCTTCCAGTCCGTTTTCAATTGCTTTAAACTGAGCTGAGCTTCTTAGTAAGATAAGGAAGGAGTCTCACTTAGATGGGTGGAGTTGGAGGACTGAAGGGCGGGGGCACTTTAAAATGTGGTGGGAAACTGCTTAATATACTAAAAGTCTCTGATCTTAGGGGAAGGAAAAGAGAAAAAACAGATGGTATTTTTATCCTCACAGCATCTACTGCAACCCAGCCTAAACCTCTTAGTTAAAGGAGCCCCCTTTCAAAGCTTGGAAGAATTGTATTTTTTTTTCTCGCGACTCTAGCTGTCAAATGAAAGTCTACTGGTTTAGTTGATCGTCAAAAACTGTCTTTGCCTCTCCTAAAATGTTAACTGCTGTAAAACTGGGTCTGGATGTGTCCCTGTTCGGCTCCGTGTTCCTAGGGAAGAGGAAAACACTCAGCATCAATTATGCTTTCTAATTTTTGTCTGCCTTGCTGGCTTAGAACTTGGTTTGGGACCATGTCACCTTCAGTCTCTCCTCAAGGTCTGAAACTGCTCCACCTTAAAGCTGGCTGGCCAACAGAGCAGATGATCCTGGCTGAGCGCTGGGATGGAATGATTTGAGTCTTTCAAAACACACTCGGAGAGAACCTGATGATTTCAATGATACTGTAGTTCTTATTAGATCCACTCTACAGACCAACGCGGGAACTCTAGTGGGGACCTCTTAGTCCTTAAGACAGGGAGAATAGGTTACCTTTGACTTTAAACCTTTGATTAGTAAGTGGACCCAGTATTTGTTTCTGTTCAGATTGGAGAAACAGAGGATGGGGCATCTGCTCCGAGTCTGGGGACTGAACTGTTAGGCTTACTGCCTTCTCTGGTAGAATCGCTATCCTTTCGCTGAGGGCAAAGGAGACAGAGTGGTGACTGTAGTTGTGACGGCTCAGAAGCCCCTTTATTTTTCCTTTCCTGAGCCGGCTGAGTGGAATAACTTCTTCCTGAAAACTCGGGCGCTGAGCTGCGGAGCCATTGGGGCGGGAGGATGGGGTGGAAGGTTTAATTCCGCATACAGTAGGCTTCTCTTTCTGACACTGTTTTACATCTTGCAGACAGCTTCTCTCCCGTTGACTCACCAAGTTAAAGGGGAGGATTGAATGACAAGCACAATTTTCTAAATGTGGATAGGGAAATTGTGTTTTTAATGTACTAAGAGTCAAAGATGTCTCAAAGCCCCAGGCGTGAAGTATAACATGCACATATTGGCTGTTTCCTTCTAAGGAAGCATCACTGGCGCCTCCTAAACTGGGTGTGGCCCTCGGTGTGGGGTTAGATTCCAGAAGGGAGACTTCAGATATTGGGGCTAGCTCCACCTACCACCAACTACCAGGAAAAGAGGGAGGTGGTGGTAGGCGGAAGAGCCTAGACCCGGACGCCCGCACTAAGTCTGTGGCAGCGACTTAGGGCGTGGGTTGACTGCTGAGCGCAAAGACCCAAAGCTCTCAGAGGCTAGAACAGGACGTCCCATTTCCCAGTCCCCGCTTGAAAGGCGGCTCCAAGTTTCAGGGTCGGGAGAAGGGACAAGGTGAAGAAAGCTGCGAGAGAGGGCGGTAGGACCCTGCGGGAGATTCCGTAGCCGGGACTGGATCTGGGCGGGAGGAAAAGAGGGAGGGGAGGGGGAGAGAGCAGAAGGGAAGGTGCTTTGCAGCCCGCATCTGCTCTCGCCGCACTGCACGAGTTGCACAGCCGGACCAGGCTGGACCCAGATAATATAAAGGGAGCCCCACCGGCTCTGAGGCTCACACCCAGCTCCCGTGCTGGCGCACACCGGGTTCCTCCCGCTTCCCCAGACACCTGCCCCCTCCCGGTGTGCAGCTCCAGGTGCCCCAGCCCCGTGCGCTCCACGGCATGGCTCCCAGCGGCGCTGCTGGAACCCAGGAGGCGGTGACAGCTGCAGGGCGGCTGGAACAGCCGCAGCTCGGGCCCCAGAGTCTCCCCTCTGGTGGCCGCGTCTCAACGGGGCAGCTCGCTGGTGTGGCCAGCGCGTGAAAAGGGAGGGAGTGCGCAGCTCCGGCTCCTGGCGCCACGCGGCTGCCTCACAGACTTCACTGTCCCTAAGTCAAGCGGCGGCCAAAGAAAGTGGCCGAGCTCTGGGCTTGGGGGTGGGGTGGGGTGGGGGGCACGGGGTAGAGATGCAAGCACAGGACTCTGCACTGGCCTGCAAGCTTTGGTCTGCACAGCTAGCAAACTCCTGCGGGCGGAGTCTGCAGATTCCAGAGCGTCCGGGTTAGGAGAAGCTGAGATCTGAGCAATTGGGTAAGAGGTCCCACTAGACCCCGAGACTCCTCTTCAAGCGATACTTAGTCCTTCTCCACTGTTTGCCTCCAGGGAACCCGAGAGAAGCTGGACTGGGTGAGCCAGTGCTTTAATCACCCAGGCGAAGACGGGGCGTGGAGAGGAGCTAGCAGACGCGGCAGCAGCGCCTGGCGCACTGGAAGTGCAGGGGACGCGCCCGCAGGCTTGGTGGCCGCGCCTGTGACCTCTCCTTTGGGCTGAGAACACAGGCGGAGGAGTAACCGAGGAGCCCACGGAACTGGCTAGCCAAAGGAGACAAGACTATAGTCTCCATGATCCTCCCGTCCTCTGTTCTTTCCCTGGTCCGCTCCATGTTCAAGAGCTGCGCTCCGCAGCCAGGACGAGGAGAGCTATGGAGGAACAGGGTATCCAGTGCGCCCCGCCGCCTCCCGCCGCCTCCCAGACAAGGGTACCTCTCGCCAACCTCTCCCACAACTGCAGCGCCGACGGCTACATTTACCAGGACTCCATCGCCCTGCCCTGGAAAGTCCTGCTGGTTGCTTTGTTGGCGCTCATCACCTTGGCCACCACGCTCTCCAACGCCTTTGTAATCGCTACGGTGTATCGGACCCGGAAGCTGCACACCCCAGCTAACTACCTGATCGCCTCTCTGGCGGTCACTGACCTGCTCGTGTCCATCTTGGTGATGCCCATCAGCACCATGTATACGGTCACTGGACGCTGGACTCTAGGCCAGGTGGTCTGCGACTTCTGGCTGTCGTCGGATATCACCTGTTGCACTGCTTCCATCATGCATCTCTGTGTCATCGCCCTGGACCGCTACTGGGCCATCACGGATGCGGTGGAGTATTCCGCTAAAAGGACTCCCAAAAGGGCGGCCATCATGATCGTGCTGGTGTGGGTCTTCTCCATCTCTATTTCGCTGCCACCCTTCTTCTGGCGTCAAGCCAAAGCGGAGGAGGAGGTGCTGGACTGCTTTGTGAATACCGACCACGTCCTCTACACGGTCTACTCCACGGTGGGCGCTTTCTATTTACCCACCCTGCTCCTCATCGCCCTCTATGGCCGCATCTATGTGGAAGCCCGCTCTCGGATTTTGAAACAGACACCCAACAAGACCGGCAAGCGCTTAACCCGAGCCCAGTTGATAACAGATTCCCCAGGATCCACGTCCTCGGTCACCTCCATTAACTCCCGGGCTCCGGACGTACCCAGTGATTCGGGGTCTCCTGTGTATGTGAACCAAGTCAAAGTGCGAGTCTCAGACGCCCTGCTGGAAAAGAAGAAACTCATGGCCGCTAGGGAGCGCAAAGCCACCAAGACCCTAGGGATCATTTTAGGAGCATTTATTGTGTGCTGGCTGCCCTTCTTTATCATCTCCCTGGTGATGCCTATCTGTAAGGATGCCTGCTGGTTTCACATGGCCATTTTTGACTTCTTCAATTGGCTAGGCTATCTTAACTCCCTCATCAACCCCATCATCTACACCATGTCCAATGAGGACTTCAAACAGGCGTTCCATAAACTGATACGCTTTAAGTGCACAGGTTGACTTGTCAACGGCAGTGGGGTCGCCTAAGCGACCTTTGGGAACCAAGTTGGGTCTTTTCACAGGTAGGTCAAATCTTCTTTCCCTGTTCCTGGGTGGAAGCAAGGCTCTCTCTCTCTCTCCTGGGCAAGGGCAATGGATCCTCAGAGGCCCCGGCAGAAGCCTGGCTGCACTGAGAGAGCTCTCTGGAAAGTGAGCAGCGCAAACTACTGTAAAGCTTCCATGCTGAGGAGCTTAGCGTCCTCCACTCAAAGTCCTCCACTCAAATTCCGGGCTCAGCACAGATCCTCCAGCATCCAGTCATACAAAAGGTTGTAGCATTTTAACATTGATGATGGATGGGTAACTCTGCCCGGTTTGGTATCACGGATGGTGTTGACCCCTAAGCCAGCTGCGCTTGTAGGTGTGGTCTAAGCCTGTCTGAGACATCTCTACATACAGCCTGGCAGTACTTGAACTAGACAATTAACACCCTGTGCTCTGGGGAGAACTCTGTGTTACAGCTTAAGTTTAAAACTCTCTGGCATCCTT
Organism: Apodemus agrarius; assembly: GCA_964023405.1. NCBI lineage: Eukaryota > Metazoa > Chordata > Mammalia > Rodentia > Muridae > Apodemus > Apodemus agrarius. The sequence goes on along the minus strand of OZ030012.1, from coordinate 85,052,990 downwards.
CAGTCTCCATTTATTTATTGAAATTTTGGTTGGAGAGACTTGTGGATTTGGTGCTTCTAAACACTGAAAGTGGCTTGGATGACACAGAGCAACCTTGAAGAGTTAGCAGCAAAATTCTGATGCTAAGATCTCTATTTTTATTACAATCGAAAATTATATGGGGGCGGTGGGTGGGCAGGGGAGAAGGGGGGATGTTACTCTGAGAAGCAACACCTAAGATTGTTTGTCTTCTGCAGATTTCTAATTTTTTTAATTCCTGTTTAGTGATCGTCAAACCATAGCTCTAACAACTCAAAACACGATGTGTGCTAGTGCCAAAGTCTGCAGGCTGCTTTGTTCTCTAATCTCATGTACCAGTCATTTTACACGCTTAAATCCCCACCAATGGAGGATAGGCTGGGCTTCTCAGCCCAACCTGCTGCTGTCAGAGGAGTTCAGAAAGTGGATTAGAGTTGTAAATGGTATATTTATTCTTTGCCCAGTTCCGTGATTCTTGGAGGAGACTGAAGAAAACACAAGCAATTTCTTATATGATTAAGGAATTAAAGGGGGAAATAGGAGGATGTATATTTTTGACTTGTAAAAAATCTTAAAAATTGCATGAGATAATTTTTGATAATCATTTGCACTCTCTCTCATCTGTGATTCCTTTGTGTGCGAATTTATAAAGTAACCAAGAGAACTGGTTTCCCTGTCCAGAAATCTTCAAAATGCAGCCAGAACCCCCAAAAACTATTAAAGTATGTGTGTGTGTGTGTGTGTGTGTGTGTGTGTGTGAGAGAGAGAGAGAGAGAGAGAGAGAGAGAGAGAGAGAGAGAGAGAGATTGATTCCAGCTTGTTTTGTCCTTGCTATTGAAGTTTGGGCAGGAACAGTTAGGAAAATTACACATTAGAAAATTAGAAAAGATGAGAGAGCCTGACAACAAGCCTGTCTTCTTTATAACTCACGGAACCAAACCTCAGGCTTACTGAACAACCAGGAAACTGGCAAGCCTTCTAGCCTTGGAAATGCATTAGTGACCTGCCACTTCAGTGACTAGAACATCGGAAATAATTTAAGCGTATCTTTTTCTACGTTTCAATAACACTTAGTAATTTTGGATTCACTTTAGGGGGTACACAATACAGTAAATTCACATACTAGGAGATGAAAAAAAATGCACTTTCTTAATAAAAAAGAAGCAGTCCTGAAGGGTTACCTGTAAAAACAAATGTGTATGTGGAATGTTTAAATATGCCAAAGAAGATTCACAGTCCTTACTTCAGAGGCTGTCTGCACTGGAGCCTTTTGTCTGCAGAAGAAAGTCGTCTCTGTAAAATGGATCCACTCCCTGCGTGAAGCTGCCCAGTCCAGATCATCAGACGATAGATGTAGCAAGCTGAATTATCCTGCTTGCCTACTGTGCAGACCTTCACACTGGGTAATGACTCTTGACAAGATGCTATTCTAAAGTTCACATGTACTGTAGGTAAAAAAAGGGAATTTCAACCAACATGGTACCTGACACTGGAGTAGGATGAAATCTTAGGCATTAGATAATCCTATAGACTGGGATCTATAGTTTCTTCTGCTGGATCCCTAGCTTCTTCGTTTGTGCTTTGTGACATTTCTCCTATGGAGAAATGCACCTAGAGCATGGCATTTGTGTTTTTATATTGTTACTATGTTGGTTTTCTGTTTATGTAGCTGTGTTTTCTTGGGGCCTAAGAGGCAATTAAGTCAACTTCTAAGAGCCTTAGGGGAAAATTAATGGAAACAAATAGCCACTTGCAAATGATTTCTTTATAGGGCATCTACAATGACTGTGTCATTATGTTAACCAAACATGGTCGATTTAGTCAAATGGGTTGTTTGCCATTTTGTAAATCACCCACCTTAATTATTGCTTGAGTATTTGGCTGAGCTGACTGAATTTGGGGCATCGTGTAACAAATAGAAGCTTGCAAACCTTTGTAGTGATAAGAGATCTAGGTTCATCGTCCAGCATTGCACATGATTATGCAAGGTGTATATTCATCCCAGGGGTATGCAGTTAGGACTGTTAAACTCCATTTCAGTTCCTACTGCATATAAGCATAGTTTGTTTCATAAAGTGGACACATGTCTTCTTTGCAGAACATAAAATGGGAGATGGAAATGTTTAACTTACATAGAAATGAAACTATATTTTCATTAACTATGGTAACAAATACCATTTTCCATATTGTTTAATTGCACAAAAATTCACTCAAGTATATGAATGTATACTCATCTAAAATTACGAATATTGTCTTGTGTTTGTTTGTAGAAACTTTAGAGTTTCCTTTAAAAAAAATATGGACCCTGCACCCATGGAATGAATGTTTAAGGAATTCAACAAATTTCCTATAGAACAATACTGTTCACTTTTCCTCTCTATTATCTTAGTTTTATCTTCTTTAAGAAGGAAGCACCAAGAGGACTCTAACTCACTCAAGCAGTAACGTCGTAGACTGTGTATTTGTTGGAGTTCTGTGTCTGAAATCGCCTTTGGTATTTCACCTCTCAGAAAATGTGTAATTGGAAAAAAAATAGGTAAATGATGAAATAAAAGTCCTTTTTGTGTTCTAAAACGTGTTCAGTAGTAGTCCTATTATTATGGGAAAACTGGGTTACCTGATTCTGGGGCTCTGCTCTCAGGTTTGAGTGTTCACGAGCGGACTGCTGACAGCTGGCAGGGTGATGGACAGACAGGTGCCGCCACGGCTCTGGGAGCTCACTTATGTGTGTAGGGAGAGGTTGAAAGGGATTGTGTGCTTGGTAATGAAGGGAAGCCCCATTTACTGTCAAAACGTTCTCTGGATCAGCATGTTTAAAGGAGATACTCCCGAGTGTTTTGGAACCTGAAGATTCCAAGGTCCTGTGTGGTGACTCAAATACAAAAGGAAAGAAAGGAGAAGGTGAGTGAAAGAAGACTTGTTTCAGGGGCTGCTGAGCCAGGAAGGTCACTTCTGGAGCCAGAACGTCCTAGGTTTCAGTCATAAATGCAGATGGTAGAGTATGGGGGGGGTGTCTTTCCAAAATACCATCTAGTTTTAAGTTGTTGCATAGAGTTAAAGTCTATACATATTGAATAAGACAGTTGACTTTGGAAGGGGAGAGGGATTCAGAAATCTTTCCTCTTTTCTTTCGTTATTTCTTCTAGGTTTTTCCTTCACAGGGAAACACTTTCATTGAAGGGTAGAAAATCAAGGCTATCTGAGAGTGTACACTGAGGAAGTTTTAACTAGCTGGAATAGGGAGATCTTGGCTAAATTAGAAGTGATTGAGATTAGCAGTTTTCTGCGACCACCTCTCTTGACTGGTGCTTCCTGGTCCAAGGACAAAGGCACAAAATGGTTTGCGGTAGCTAAGGTCAGTGAGAAATATCCAGTTTCCGATGGCCTTCACTCATTCCCCCTCACGCCCTCTTTCCCCTCTTGTACAGGTAAATGGCTGTCATCCCCACTCCACTTTCTCTGGAAACATCCACACCCCTTTCCCATCACCTCATTTTCCTCTTTTAGTCATAACCAACAATGATGCGTAGAATTTTTATTTTAGCTCTGAAGGACTGATTTGGAAGCCAAGAATTTTTATATTATATAAAAGGAAATTGTTGCTCCAAATGCATATATATGTGGAGGAGGTAAGCAGCGTTCAACTGGAGCTTCTGGAGTTTTCAGAAGGGAAGGGTGTGGGAAGAGACGGTAGCTTCTGCAACCCTGGGCTGTCCACCAGGGGGCAGAATGCCTCTGAGCAGTCAGCCAGTGCTGCTGCTTCCAGTTGGGGCTGTCTCAGTTCTTTCTAGGTGATTTGCAAGTGACATTAACTCCTCAAAGGCTCAGTGAAAACTGAGCTCCCTGAGTCTAGACAGAGTTGGTTCAGTTCACCACTGATTCAAAAGTAGCAGATTTTTTCAGAATTTCAAACTCAGGCAGGCAAGTTACCCAAAACACACTCAAAGTGTACATACTTAGTTATTTCCTTAATTTAGTTTCAGTATTGTGTCCTTTTATTGGTATGACACGGAATGAACTCAGAAGTTAGGAGACAACACATTCATTTAAAAATAAATCAAATTACTTACTTGAACATTCATCACTATTTTTTCATTACTTTCTTTTTTTCTTTCATCTATTTTTCTTTTCTTTTCTTTTCTTTTTTTTTAAACTTCTTTGTTTGAAGGTTGCTCTACCCACAAAAAGTAGAGCTATTGGCAATTAAAGACAGGCCCCTTCCTTTTCTACAGAAGCGAAGTATGCATGCATGGCCCTCTTTCCCAGAAGACTATGTTTTCCCACTTATTTATTCAGTTTATATCCGGATCTCTGCCCGCCCTCCTCATTGACAGTCGCTCCCTCATTTTTCCTCCCTTTATCCTCTGAGAGGGTGCCCCCTGGGCACCCCCCAATCCTGGTACATGAAGTCTCTGTAGGGTTAGGCACATCCTCTCCTATGGAGGTTAGACAAGGCAGCAGAGTTGGGGAACTGATTATACAGACAGGCAACAACTTCAGGGACAGCCTAGGCTCCATATGGAAAGCCCACATGGAGACTGAGCTGCACATCTGCTACATTTGGCAGGGATGGTGGGGTGAGGGGTGAGGGTGGGGATGGCTCTAGGTCCAGGTAGAGCCACTGTATGCTCTTTGGTTAGTGACTTAGTTTCTGGGATGGTCCAGGTTAGTTGACTCTGTTGGTTTTCCTGTAGAGTTCCTATCCCCTTCAGGGCCCAGAAAGATGATCTTTAAAGCTGTGCAATTATGCTATTTGTTGGAAAGCAAGTGTGGTACAAATATAAATACACTGTTGGGTATCAGAAAGATTTATTTATTTATTTATTTATTTTTTTGAGACACGGTTTTGAGGTCTATCCCTGGCTGTCCTGAAATTCAATCTGCAGACCAGACTTGCTCGAACTCAGATAGGTCCACCTTCGAAGTGCCACCACGCCCAGTTCAGAAAGATAATTTTTACAGAAGCAAAGAGATCACATAAGTGAGCATCGCGTCGCTGCCACTGCTCATTAACACTGCCGTTATCCTCAGCATCTGCACCGTCTGCGGTGGGCCGTTATCTACGTGCTATATCATACATCTGTGGGTTACACTGAAGTTTCAAAGGCAGCATGCACATTTCAGGATTATAGTAGCAATTGGGCCAATTTGACTAAGAGAGCGACTTAACCATATTCTGAGTATTGTCTGCAAAGGAAAACATCCATTTCCTCCACTTATTTGCACACACCACAAAAGATGCATGTTTTTAAAGCTGTTAACTGGCAATCCAGGAATGGGCTTGTAATATTTCCTGTACCCAAACTGAGCAGATGGCAATGGGGAGATTCGCTTATGATAAATTCTTTTAAAATATTACACACGCCTCACTTTAATGATGCAAGCAGCCGTGACTCACTTCCTCCCGACTCTGTGGGAACACACCACACATGGGCCTCTGCTTTCTCCTCCTGTTTTGGGAATAACCAGATTTCAGAATAACTCTTTTTCAAGGGTATGGAACATTCTGGTAATGTGTCAATGGTTACAGAAAAAGGTAGGAAACCTTGGTACCCAGTCAAGGAACCATGCCCAGGGTGTTTGGAATACTCCTGCATGGGTTACTTCTTAGCCCAGGGGTGGCAACTTGCTCTGTGATTCAAGGGTTCACTACTGGTCTCTCTGTGCTGGGAGTGAACATTATCACAGGGCTTAATCTTTCTACCGAAGCTGTGCCTGTCTCTTAGATCCTCCAACACCTCCAGTTTTGCCCTGATCTTCTGGGCTTTCCCACAAACTGCTATTCTGAGGTAATCACATGGTAGGAAGATGAGATCCCATTGATGACATAGACATGTCAATGTTTTCAGTTGAGAACTATGACATCACAACTGGGTTAACTGGAGTTGCATTTCTTATTATTGAAATATAGAACTGAAATTAAGCCTAACACATTATTTTGAAACTTCTGTCCTGATAACTCTCATCTCTGGCCAAAGTTGAGCCCCACTGACAATGGGTCTGTACTGCCTTAAATACAAGGCTCAGCGCACACAGGCTATGTGCCTGTAAAGATCCTAGAGAGAAATGGGAAGACAAGACTTTTGAGTTTTCACAAGTATGTTATTCAAAACTAAACCGGCATATGACTCACCTGAGTTGGTTAAGAGGCAGCAGAGCAGACTGCAGAAGACTGACACTTGGTGTGCCTAAAAGGGCCTGATGATGCTGGCCCAGGACTTACTCTACATAATAGAGGTCTGCAGGAAACCCTGGCTTGTCTTAGTTACAGAGGAGGATAGAGGATCAGCCAGCCATTCTATATGTACATAAATGAAAACCACAAAAAAATTTGCAATGACAGAATGGTGTCTTTGTGTTCTCTCTCTCTCTCTCTCTCTCTCTCTCTCTCTCTCTCTCTCCCCCCCCCCCGTCTCTCTAACATGATACCCATATCTCAATTTCTGCAATTGTTAAATTTTTCCACTGAAGTAAAGGTTTTCTGAAGCTATAAATCTCCAATCTACCTCAAACCAAGCAGTTTACTCCTGCATATGAATCAGCAAAGCATGACTGACTTCAATACTCTTTGTTTTTACACTGTTGGTTTTTTTTTTTTTTTTTTTTTTTTTTTTTTTTTTGGTTTTGGTTTTGGTTTTTTCGAGACAGGGTTTCTTCGTGTAGCCCTGGCTGTCCTGGAACTCACTCTGTAGACCAGGCTGGCCTCGAACTCAGAAATCCACCTGCCTCTGCCTCCTGAGTGCTGGAATTACAGGCGTGCACCACCACCGCCCGGCTCTTTTACACTGTTTTTAACTAAGAATTTGACCTTCAAAAGAAGATGGAAAAGGGAGAAAATTAAAAGTAGAAATGGTAGAACACAAGTTTAAAAAGAAAATAATAGTTGTTAATATCTAGTCGAAGGCTCAGCTTCCTTCACAGTCTGTTTCCCTCAGTGTATTTGGATTGCTTATTTTTTAATACAGAGGCATGCAGACATTTACATGTTGTGTAGATATTTATATTTGTTTAATACAAACAATTACTTATTTTATTTCTTATGGTTTAGAGGCTTTTAAGCATTTATGTTAATAATTAAGCATTTATATTTATATCCTACAAGAGTATTAGAGCTAGCCCTATTTTGTTAATATGTTACTTATATAAAACAGTGGGTTTCATTATGACATTTTCATATGCATCTGACATGTATTTTGCTAACCTCACTATGCTGTTACTCTCTTTTGTCCCTTCCTCCTCCTGCTGGGAATTTTCTTCTCAAGTAATCTCTCTCCTCTATTCATGTGTAACACACACACACATCCATACAGTCACTCACACAGAGACATGTATACTCACACATGTACTCACACACTCATACACACTCACACTTACATGTATGTACACATATGCGTACACACACATATTCACACAAATTGGAATCTGCAAAAAATGTTTTCAAAGAAAGTCCCTCCCACTTATTGTTCCCAAAATAATAATCAAATAATCTATGTTTCAGAAAGGAGCATTGAGTTATTATTTATGGGTATTGAATATAAAGAAATAAAACAATGTCAGTGAGTGGACATTTTCATTCCAAATTATACAATGCAGTTCTCAGCCTCTCATCTTATACAATTATGACCTTCATGCTGGATTCCAGCAAAGCTGCTTTGCTGGAAATTTTGTTTTCACAGTTTGGGAAGGAACTAATACCACTGGGCACTGACTTAAATTCCCACCCTTACTTAGTCCAGACAGTACTACTGTGAGATGGGATTGTTTCTATTACTATAATATTACTATGGTCATGAATTAGGTATCTCAGTAATTCCTTCCAGTAATTCAATTTAGGGAATTATAATTGCAGCCCCAGTTAGATAATTTGCATTCAGTTCAGGAATGTAATCTGTATGATTTTTGTCTGTGCGAGGAAAGTGTTTTCAGAGGCATTAAAGTAGAATAGGATTTATGGGATTTATGGATACATTTTACTACAATATTATATATAATTAGCAGATTTTCTATCTCTTTGATCTTAGCATTTCTGGTCTCACCCTGTGTCTGATTAGAACATTAGAACATTAGAACTGACCTCCACCGGCCAGTTATGCATTTGGTGCCTACTGACCCTTCCAAAACCATTATGCATAAAAATGAGACTGTCACTGCTAGCTATAGCAACATTCAACATGGTCATTTGCTTTCCTTGAGTAAGATCCTAGTAGGTGTGGCCCTCTATGGAAAGTTACTGACAGACATCTCTCCAGACCTTGGCAACCCAAGACTTTTTGTCTATTTTTACATGAAGTCAAAATTTTGAGGAAAAAGCCAGTACAGGAACAACTTGTTTTTAAATAGTACAGTTATTTTTTGCTTAATATTTGTGTGCTCCCCCCTCTTTTTTTCTCCCCCTCTCTTTTTTTGCATTTGGGTGACTTATTATTTCAGTTCCTTTGTCAAAGGATTGAAGTGAATTATGTTTGCCCTGTAGATCTCCTTCTAAATCCTAAAGTACTATACAAATGACAAAAGATTCCACTGATTAAAAACATATCAGTATTCATATAGCAGACTTGAAATACACATGTAGACATGAAAGGAAGACCTGCCTTCATTGTGGACCCAGATGTCCCTCAGCAGAGGAATGGATACAGAAACTAATACACAATGGAGTACTATTCAGCTATTAAAAACAATGAATTCATGAAATTCTTAGGCAAATGGATGGAACCAGAAAGTGTCATCCTGAGCGAGGCAACCTAATCACAAAAGAACACACATGGTATGCACGCACGAATAAGCAGATGTTAGCCCAAAAGCTCAAAATAAACAAGTTACAATTCACCAAGCTCAAGAAGAAGGAGGACTTAAGTGAGGGGTGCTTCCGGTTCCTCTAAGAAAGGGAACAAAATAGTCACAGGAGCAATAAGGGAGACAATATGTGGGGCAGAGACTGAAGTAAAGGCCACCCAGAGACTGCCCTACCTGAGGATTCATTCTATAAACAGTCAACAAACCCCGACACTACTAAGGATGACAAGAAGCGTATACCAAAAGGAGCATGCCATGGTTGTCTCCAGAGGGGCCCTGCCAGAGCCTTACAAATACAGAAGCAGATGCTAGCAACCAACTATTGGACTGGGCATGGGGTCACCAATGGAGGAGCTGGAGGATGGTCCAGAGGAGCTGAAGGGGTTTACAGCCCCATGGGAAGAACAATAATTTTGGCCACCCAGACACCCCAAGACTCCCAGGGAACTGAACCATCAACCAAGGGGCACACATGGTTCCAGCCAAAAATGTGGCAGAGAAAGGCCTTGTTGGGCATCAGTGGGAGGAAGTCCTTGGTCAGGTAAAGACTCAACAGAGGCCTGAACTAAGGGAAACCGAGGGGTGGGAGGAGGGAGTGTGTTGGGTGGAGAGGCATATATGTGGAGGCAGGGGGAAGGAAGAAGGGGAAGGGTTAGGGGTCTTAGGGGAAGGGGGATATCCAGAAAGATTTTACCATTGGCAATGTAAATGAAGACAATATCCAATAAAAAAATGAAGGGTGGCCAGCCCTCTCTGACTTGGAGGAAAGTTTGCTCATAATACTGATCATTGTATATACAATTGTCATCATTTGTTTTATGTGAAAGACAATATGGCACATTATACAGGGATTAGAATGAACTTGTAATTAGAATCCAGACTGAAAGTGGCCTTAGCTTCTGAAATTAGCTTTCTGGTGGAAATGTGGGTATGGCAGCACCCTGCTCTGCTTGTGAGACCCATGAAGATCATCTAAGCTACCAAGTACCCTTGGAGCACAAAGTGCTTAGAGCTTATGAGGCACTCGTTAAATGCCAGTTTCCTGCCATTCAGACAAAGTAAAGCAGGTGCTGATTGGCATTTGAAGTCAGCAGAACATTTTATTTTTGTGGATCTACTTTATTTTTTTTAAAATATGCATGCAAAGTAGGTTTGCTTGTGCGGCAGTTGCAAGCAAGGTTGATCATTGCTGATTCTCCTCTACTCCTGTGTTTCCAAGTCCCACTGTCTCTTTCTACCTCTACCCCCAGGACCCTCCTGGATGCTTTTATTCTTAGTAACTTGAGTTTTGGAACAAGTAATCTGATCTCTAATCACTTCAGTGTTCTCTATAAGCAGGACTATGGGATCTATTTTAGAAGACTAACAAGAAGACCACATTAGTATTGTGTAAACAGATACCACAGAAAGTTCTGGGAACAAGACAGCTTCTCAGCATGTCTTCTCTTTATCCTGCCTTCAGGAGGCCAGTGCTAGGTCCCATCTGTTTCACTGCTATGCTGGTTAAAGTCCCATTTATTGTGGTAAGTGAGATTTATAGAACTTCCTGAGATCATACCAGTTTTATTGATCCTGTGTGGAAATTGCTTATGTGCTGTGATTCAAGAAAAAAAATGCTCCCTTTTGGCTGATATTTATTAATTAAAGAGATATCCTTTTTACTTTCTTTAAATTGTAAGCAGTTATTGAAGTTTTAGCACAGCACACACCATCAGCCTTTATACAAGTTACTTTGTTCATGTTAGAGTTTATTTGTACTCAGAACATTAAAATGGCATGGGCTTTGTGTATAGGAGGTTAAGAAACAATAGCTTGTGATCTGTAACAGATTTGTAGATAGGAACAGATGCAAGGCAGCTTCAGAAGGAACCTATGGAGAAAGTGAAGATGAAGATGATTTTCAATATCTTCAAGATCTCACCTCTTTGTAGTTTTATGGAATAATAATATGCTTGCATGTTAGAGTAGATGTTTCCATAAGAGAGACTATATATGCAATGAGTGTTCAAGTTTAGAGTAAGAAAGCTAATTTGAGATTGTCAATATGTCAGTCTACTCAAGACACAGTACAATAAGCTTACTGGCTGTGTATTTGGAATGGCTGTCCAGCAGGATGCCCTGAGCAGATGACTCTGGCTACATACGTAACTGTGCATTCCTCTAGAAGCTGTCTCAGGTGGAACAAATGCACATTAAGCAGTAATATTTGTTCACAGCAATTCAAAACCCTACCCAGAGACAACAATATAATTTTAAAGGTCACAGAGTGTGCCTTTAATCAAGTCTGTTTTCATTTTTGATGGCTTTAGTTACTCAGCAATATTCATAAGACTAAGATATTTGCTATAGCAACTGCTGTAGGTGAGCACCGCAGGGTGGATAGACTGGCCAGATTAGGTTTATTTCCTTGCACAAAGGAGATAACCCTGCCTTTGTGAAATGATGTCTGTGACCTATTTTAGATATAAAAGAACAAAAAGTAAGGCCTTACAGGTAGCATTAGTTAGTGTTTTTATATCCTTATTTTTTTTAGCAAAAATCTGTTTTCCCTTAAAGGATACTGATAAATATAGAGTAAATATAAAACTAATGTCTCTGTGGTGAGAATTCAGTTCTTCCTGCTTCAATTTTGAAAGAGAGAGGGAGAGAGAGAGAGAGAGAGAGAGAGAGAGACAGAGAGAGAGAGAGAGAGAACTGATTTGGATCAAACTGATGTGTGTGTGTGTGTGTGTGTGTGTGTGTGTGTTTGCCTGACTCTGTAATATCAACTGTGAACATGACCAATATTCCTTATGTAGGAATGTACATGGTTATGTAGATAACATGGTATCTACATGAACCAAGTTATAGCAACCACTTGGTTCATGTAGATAAGGGTTTCTCAGCCTTGGTGCTGTTGACATTTTGATCAGAGCATGTGTTAGTGCAGGACAGTCTTCTTTATTTTTAGAGATTCAACACCTTTAGTTCTGTTATAGATGTCAGGAGTAAGACCCCTTTGCCCCCTCACCCTCTTCTCAGTCTTCAAGTATTCGTGGGGTCATCAAAAAGTGACATTTAATGGGAAATATAAACAAGCAACCAACCAAGAAAGCAAACAAACACAAGGCAACAAACTATTGAGAACCTCAGAAGCAAAGACAAACTAGAAACAGCAGAAATTCTGCTTGAGTAGCTGAGTCATTTCTTTCTCTCCTTTCTTTCCATCTGTGGGTTTAAAATGTGTATACATACATGTGTATGTGTACACACATGAAATGGTCAGCAGCTCATGTCTGAACTTTCCCTCTATAACTCTTTACCTTTTAAATTTTGTATTTATTTAAAACATATTTTAAGTTTTTTTTTTTAAAAACTCATACACATATATTATCTTTCTTGGTCACACTCACATTTGCCCTCTCTAAATCACTGCAGAAGCCCCTAACATATTACCCTCCCAATATCATCTTCCCCTTTCTTTCTTTTTCTATTTTTCTTTTTAAAGGGACAGATTCTGTAATTGAACTAAGCACTCAAAGTTTCGGCTACACGGGGTTCACAGCAGCAAGTTCCAAGATCTGCTTGTCTCTGCTTCCCATCCCTGGGTTTTAGAGGAAGAGGCCCCTATACCTGACTTTTCACATGAATGCAATGATCTGATCTCTGGTCTCCATTTTTGTTCAACCACTACTTTTCTATCTAAGCCACCTTCCACGGCCCTCCCCCTCCAGGCACTTTTTTATGCTACAACACTGGTGGTATTATCCATATAATTGCTAAATATTTTTCTCTGCATAGGCATAAAAGAATGCTCAATTGTACAAATATTGAGAGATTTTTAGAGAGGTAGCCATGGTTTTAGCCTCCAGGGGCAGCTAAACTCTAAAGGACAGCCCTCACATATTTGAATGCTTGTTCTACATTCTATAATCGGGAGAACTGTTTGGGAAGGTTTAGGAGGCATGGCCTTGTTGGAAAGAGTGTGTTATTGGAGGAGGGATTTCAGGTTCAAAAACCCCATGGCATTCTTATTTAGCTCTCCCCAACTCCCCAACCCCTTTCCATCCTCTCCTCTCTCCATCTCTCCCTCTCCATCCCTCCCTTCCTCTTCCTCCTCCTTCTTCTTCCTCTCTCTCTCTCTCTCTCTCTCTCTCTCTCTCTCTCTCTCTCTCTCTCTCTCTCTCTCTCTCTCCTGGTTGTATCTCAGTGTGTGAACTCTCAGCTACCCACCATGCCTGCTTGCCTGATCTCTGCTCCCATCCAGTAGTCACCCTAACTAACACAGACCCATAAATGCCTTGGTATGATGTCTGATGCCACTTTATAATCTCACTTTTATTTATTTATTTATTTTTTAATATAAAGTCTCCCTCTGACTTTGGCATGCCATTTAGGTAAAATGACTGGCATCTGTTTCCCCAAGATCTCTATATTCCCATACAATGCATGTCTAAAATAACATTGTATATCTCTTAACCCAGCTTTGATATAAATGCTAAAGACATAACTCTTGACCAGCAGGCACTTTACCCTCTGGGCCTGTTCCCAGCCCATTTTCTGGTCTACATTGTCACTGAAGTTATTTGGCCAAATACCGTGCAGACTGTGATGGTAGGGAAACTGGAGTGGAAGGTGAAGAGCATTAAGAAGACTCGTAGACGGTAAGTGGTGTTTAACCTTCCACTGTCCTTCAGTTTTAGTGTCAATTGTACTTTTACCCCAAAGCCTTGCACACTTGATAGGCATTCCATAAGTACTTAGGAAATGAATGAATGTTATATTTTGCATAATAATGCTCCATACATTTATTCAAACTCTTTTAGTTTTAAGCATACAGTACAAAAGAAAAAAATTGTTCCCTTAAATATCTGCTCTAACCAAGGTATCAACAGATGCTGAATCATCAGAAAAGATTAAAGGCCATAACTTCCTCTAGGAGAAAATTCACTAATATATTTAGAAGATTTTCTGTAAGAAGGTTCACAGCTGAGGGTCAAGTTACTTAAAAGCCAAGTACCTCTTAGCACCAGCAAGCATTGTTAAAAGGACATTTTACTCTCTAAGCTTTTTGCATAGCTGCAGGTTTGTTGTCATTAAATCTATTAAATACTAATTCACATTTTAGCCTTCCATAGGATTACAGTTTTCTTCTGAGATGACTGCTATACTTCTAAGGGAATAAGGCAGTAAGGAATGCATAGGAAGGATTCTTGAGTACTCGGAAGGAATTTTGTGTGTGTGTGTGTGTGTGTGTGTGTGTGTGTGTGTGTGATGGCTTCATCCTTTTAGGACAGTGGTTCTTAACCTATGTATCTCAACCCCTTTGCAGGGCTGAGAGACCCTCTCCTGGAAGTTGTCTTTCAGGTATCCTGCATATCAGATATGTACATTACCATTCATAGCAGTAGCAATATTTCAGTCAGTAAGTAGCAACAAAGTAATTTTATGTATGTGACTCATTACCACATGAGGAAACATATTAAAGGGTCATGGCATTAGGAAAGCTGAGAACCACTGTTCTGGGGTCAAGGTCATTAGTGGAAAGGTAGTTCTTATCTGAAGGAAGGAATTGTCTTGACTCTTTGATCATTCACATTTTTTTTTTTTTACTGGGTCTCTGACCACAAGAGGAATTGAGTTCAGAAGAAACCAGTGGGAGACCAGAGACTTGTGTAGGTGGAGGTTCCCTGTTCCTATTGTTCTGCTCCCAAAGATGGAGGCTTCTAGTCTGTGTTCTACTGAGATAAGTCCTTGTATAGTCTGGGATGAAGATGCTGCCCTAAATATTTGCTGTTGCTCATTTGCAAAATAAGTATTTACTCAAATAGAATTCTAAGTCAATTTTAATCAGGTCTGTTATGTCAATGAAGGCTTGACCTCTGTGTAAGGATTAGATTTTTTTCTTCATAGGATTCCAGCATTATTACCAGCACAATAGCAGCAGCAGCAGCAGCAGCAGCAACAACAGCAACAGCAGCAGCAAGTAACCTGAATAATTAGATATGGATGTCAGATTGACTGCATATATTCCATAAGCACACATTTTTATTTTCCATCTTGTTTCATGCATTCAATGTCTCAAGAATTTCAGCAAGTGTCAACTTATAGGAGGATGATATAATTCAATAGCAAGGGCCATGAGGCTTGTGAGGTTGCTGAAGTGTTTGCTGTGCTGGCTAACATACACTGCAGCCATTTAGGGCCGTCCCATGTTGGGCAGCAATACCGAGTTGCCATGCAAATATCCACAGGGTTGATTTTAGGTTAAAAGCATTGCCAAGGAAAGGGAAACATGGAGACAGATCACATTAATATGGAGAGTATTATTGTTTTGATATCAAAAGAGTTTCTTGTTGCTGCAGGAAGAGAAGGCAGAGCAAGTACAGAAGAAAAAAAAGAAAAAACAGGAAGGGCAAGCTGTGGAGGAACTGTGGCCTCCCCTCGTTTATCATCCGCTTTCCCAATTGAGTGTTTGGGATTCAAATTATCATCTTATTTCTCAATGGTCGATGTCATGAGCAAAGGAAAAAAAGAAATCAAACCTTGTAAAAATCAACCAGATTTCTACACCAATGAAGTCTCCAGGGGCCAGTGGTTCTAATTCTGCAGTGGGTGGCTTCCTCACACTTCAGACCCCTCTCGCAAACTTGGCTCACATTGCAAGAGAACAACACTGCTTCCTGGGTCTCCGGTTTTTGTACACAATTTTGAAGGACCCTGCTCCAAGACAAACACTTGAAGGTGCTTACCGCTCAGCCAGGGCCCTTGCTGGTGTTTTTGAATGATATTATGACTTAGCTTTCTCTACAACACATTGTCGCATGCTTTTATATGTACTGACAGGGTTCGTCAGCTACCGCCTTGAGAATTCTGAGCTAGGAATATTCAACGTTCTAGTATGCGAGAGTCTTTACCACTCATTACCAAGTATAAATGCCTTTTGGCACTCAGAATGAAAAGACACTGGGTCCTCACAGGGAGCATGGTCATGGTTTCTTTTCATCCAGAGACCACTCATTGTCTTTATAAAAACTGAGTTTTTTTTTTTTTAATAATGGTGACTTATCTTATACAGATTTTTTTTCATTTTTTATTGGTTATTTTATTTATTTACATTTCAAATGTTATTCTCTGTCCTGATTTGCTCTCTGTAAACCCCCTATCCTATCCCCTCCAGTCCCCATAGCTGATTCTATGAGGATATTCTCCTGCCTATCTACCTTCTCCTGTGTCACCACCCTAGCATTCCTCTACACTGGGGCATCAAGCCTTCACAGGACCAAGAGCCTCCCCCTCTCATTGATGCCAGATAAGGCCCCTTCAGCTCCTTCAGTCCTTCCCCTAGTTCCCCATTGGGTTCACTGTGCTCAGTCTGATAGTTGGATGTTAGCCTCCACATCTTCCAGGATCTGGTAGAGTCTCTCAGAAGACAGCTGTATCAGACTCCTGTAAGCAAGCACTTCCTGGCATCCCCAAGAGTGTCTGGATTTGGTATATGCATGTAGGGTGGATCCATGGGTGGGGCTGTCTCTGGATGGCCTTTCCTTCAGTCTCTGCTCCATACTTTGTCTCTGCATTTCCTTTAGACAGGAGCAATACTGGGTTAAAATTTTGGAGATGGTGGTCCCATCCATCAACTGGGGGGCCATGCCTAACCCCTGTATATGATCTTGATAGATTCTTCCTCCTCTTTGTGGGATATTTCAGCTAATGTTGGGATCCTGGGAGGGTCTCGCTTTCCTGGCATCTGGGACTTTCTGGTTGCTACCACCAGTTCCCCATGCCCCATTGCTACACACCTCTGTGCAATTTCCTGACCTTCTGTACATCTCCTCCATCTCCTCCCCTTCCTGATTCTGCCCCCTTTCCCCTCCCCCTCTTCTCTTCCTCCCAAATCCCTCCCACCCTCTACTTCCCTTGATTATTTTGTTCCCCTTCTAAGTAGGACTGAAGCATCCAGTCTTTGGTCTTTCTTCCTCTTGAGCTTCATGTGCTCAGTGAGTTGTACCATGGGAATTTCACACTCTTTGCCTAATACCCACTTATCAGTGAGTACATACCATGCGTGTTCTTTTGTGACTGAGTTAACTCACTCAGGAAGATATTCTCCAGATCCATTCATTTGCCTTTGTATTTCGTGAAATCATTGTTTTTAATAGCTGAGTAGTATTCCATTGTGGAAATGTAACACATTTTTGTATCCATTCCTCTGTTGAGGGACATCTGGGTTGTTTCAAGCTTCTGGGTATTATAAATAAGGATGCTATGAACATAGTGGAGCATGTGTCTTATTACATGTTGGAACATCTTTTAGGTATATTCCCAAGAGTGGTAATCCTCAGTGGCATCCACAGGTAAGTACTTTGTCCAGTTTTCTGAGGAACTGCTAGGCTGATTTCCAGAGTGGTAATACCTACTTGAAAACATCAGCAATTGGGAAGTATTCCTCTTTCTCCACAAACTTGTCAGCATCTGCTGTCCCCTGAGTTTTTGAGGTGAAAACTCAGGATCAGGGTCATTTTGATTTACATTTTCCTGATGACTAAGGAATTTGAATATTTCTTTAGGTGCTTCTAAGTCATTTGAGCTTCCTCAGTTGAGAATTCTCTGTTTAGCTCTCCCCACACCTTTTTAAAAAATTTTTATTTTCTATATTCTATGTTTACATTCCAAAGGCTTTCCCCTTTCCCAGTTACCTCCCACCATACGTCCCATAATTCCTCTCCCCTCCAACTATTCCGCAATCATCCCCCCCCCTCACGATTTCTCTGTTCTGGGTCTACAAAACTGGATCCAATCTTTTCAGGCCCAGGGTCCTCTCCTTTTTTCTTCTTGGGAATCATTTGACTTGCTAATTGTGCCTTGAGTATTTAGGGCTTCTGGGCTCTTTAATATCCACTTATCAGTGATTGCATTCCATGTGTATTCTTTTGTGATTGGGTTAACTCACTTAGGATGATATTTTCCAGATCTAACCATTTACCTACAAATTGCATGAATTCATTATTTTTTAATTGCTGAGTAGTATTCCATTGTATAAATATACCACATTTTCTGTATCCATTCCTACATTGAGGGATATTTGGGCTCCTTCCAGCTTCTGGCTATTATAAACAAGGCTGCTATAAACATAGTGGAGCATGTGTCTTTATTGTATGCAGGGGAATCCTCTGGGTATATGCCCAGGAGTGGTATGCTAGGGTCCTCTGGAAGTGACATGCCCAATTTTCTGAGGAACTGCCACACTGATTTCCAGAGCAGTTTTACCATTTTGCAATCCCACCAACAGTGGAGGAGTGTTCCTCTTTCTCCACATCCTCGCCAGTACTTGTTGTCTCTTGAGTTTTTAATCTTAGCCATTCTGACTGGTGTGAGGTGGAATCTCAGGGTTGTTTTGATTTGCATTTCCTTGATGACTAATGATGTTGAACATCTCTTAAGGTGTTTCTCGGCTATCTGAATTTGTTCTGCTAAAAATTCTTTGTTTAGCTCTGTACCCCATTTTTTGATAGGGTTATTTGGTTCTTTGCAGTCTAACTTCTTGAGTTCTTTGTATATATTGGATATTAGCCCTCTGTCAGATGTGGGGTTGGTGAAGATCTTTTCCTACTTTGTTGGTTGCAGTTTTGTCCTTTTGACAGTGTCCTTTGCCTTACAGAAACTTTGTAATTCTATGAGGTCCCATTTGTCAATTCTTGATCTTAGAGCATAAGCTATTGGTGTTCTGTTCAGGAACTTTCCCCCTGTGCCCATGTCCTCCAGGGTCTTTGGTTCTCTGGAATATAACTTCTTGAGTTCTTTGTATATATTGGATATTAGCCCTATATCAGATGGAAGGATGGGAAAGATCTTTTCCCAATCTGTTGGTTGCTATTTTCTCCTATTGACAGTGTTCTTTGCTTTATAGAAGCTTTGCAATTTTATAAGGTCCCATTTGTCTATTATTGATCTTAGAGTATAAGCCATTGATGTTATGTTTAGGAAAATTTCCCCTATGCCCATGTGTTCCAGGCTCTTCACCACTTTCTCTTCTGGTTTTATGGGGAGGCCCTTCATTCACTTGGACTTGAGCTTTGAACAAGGAGATAAGAATGGAATTATTTGCATCCTTCTACATGTTGACCACCAGTTGAGCCAGCACCATTTGTTGAAAATGGTGTCTTTTTTCTACTGGATGCTTTTAGCTCCTTTGTCAAAAATCAAGTGACCATAGGTGTTTGTGTTCATTTCTGAGTCTTCAATTCTATTCCATTAATCTACCTGCCTGTCTCAATACCAATACATTGCAGTTTTTTTTAATCACTCTTGCCCTATAATACAACTTGAGGTCAGGGATGGTAATTCCCCTAGAAGTTCTTATATTGTCAATAGTTGTCATTATCCTAGGTGTTTTGTTATCACAAATGAATTTGCAACTTGCTCTTTCCAGGTCTATGAAGAATTGAGTTAGAATTTATATGGGGAATGCATTGAATCTGTAGATTGCTTTTGCCATTGAGACCATTTTTACCATATTAATCCTGCCAGTCCATGAGCATGGGAGATCTTTCCATCCTCTGAGATCTTCTATTTCTTTCTTCAGAGACTTGAAGTTAATCATACAGATCTTTCACTTGCTTGCTTAGAGTCACACTAAAGTATTGTATATTATTTATGACTATTGTGAAGGGTGTTGTTTCCCTAATTTCTTTCTTAGTCTGTTTATCCTTTAAGTAGAAGAAAGGTACTGATGTGTTTGATTTAATTTTATATACAGCCACTTTGCTGAAATTGTTTATCACATTTAGGATTTCTCTGGTAGAATTCTTTGGGGTTGCTTAAGTATACTATCCTATCACCAGCAAATAGTGATATTTTGAGTTCTTCCTTTCCAATTTGTATCCATTTGACCTCTTTTGTTGTCTAATTGCTCTGGCTAAAATTTTGAATACTATATTGAGTAGGTCAGGAGAGAGTGTCTAGTCCCTAGTGGGATTGTTTCAAGTTTTTCTCCATTTAGTTTGATGTTGGCTATTGGTTTGTTGTATATTGCTTTTACTATGTTTAAGTATGTGCCTTGAATTCCTGATCTTTCCAAGACTTTTACTATGAAATACTGTTGAATTTAGTCAATGCTTTCTTGGCATCTAATGAGATGATTGTGTGGGTTTATCTCTAAGTTTGATTCTATAGTGGATTATGTTAATGGATTTCTGTATATCAAACCATCCCTGGGATGAATCTCACTTGATCATGATGGGTGATTATTTTGATGTGTTCTGGGATTCAGTTTGCAAGAATTTTATTGAGTATTTTTGCATCAGTATTCATAAGTGAAATTGGTCTGAAGTTCTCTTTCTTTGTTGGGTCTATGAGTAGATTAGGTATAAGCATAATTGTGGCTTCATAGAACAAATTGGGTAGTGTTCCTTCTGTTTCTATTTTGTGGAATTGTTTGAAGAGTATTGGTATTACACTTTCCTCTGAAATTCTGATCGAATTCTATACTAAACCCACTTGGTCTTAGGCTTTTTTTTTGGTTGGGAGACTTTTAATGACTGCTTCCATTTCTTTAGGTGTTATGGGACTCTTTATGTGCTTTATTTGATCCTGTTTTTACTTTGGTACCTGGTATCTGTCTAAAAAATTGTTCATTTCATCCAGATTTTCCATTTTTGTTGAATATAAGCTTTTGTTGTAGGATCTGATTTTTTTTTAAAATTTTCTCAGTTTCTGTTGTTATATCTCCCTTTTCATTTCTGGATTTGTTAATATGGATACAGTCTGTGCCCTCTTGTTAGCCCCACTAAAAGTTTATCTATCTTGTTGATTTTCTCAAAAAACCAGCTCCCAGTTTTGTTGATTTTTTTGTATACTTTTTTTTGTTTCTGCTTGGTTGATTTCAGGCCTGAGTTTGACTATTTTCTGCCATCTACTCCTCTTGGGTGTGTTTGCTTCTTTATTTTCTAGAGCTTTCAGTTCTACTGTCAAGGTGCTAGTGCATGCTCTCTCCAGTTTCTTTTTGGAGGCACTTAGAGCTATGTGTTTTCTTCTTAGCACTGCTTTCATTGTATACCATAAATTTGGGTATGGTGTCCCTTCCTTTTCATTAAATTCTAAAAAGTCTTTAATTTCTTTGTTTTTTATTCCTTGACCAAGTTATCACTGAGTAGAGCGTTCAGTTTCCATGTATATGTGGTATTTCCATGATTGTTGTGATTGTTGAAGAGCAGCCCTAGTCTATTGTGATCTGATAGGATGAATGGGATTATTTCAACCTTTTTGTATCTGTTGAGGCCTGTTTTGTGTATTTTGGAGAAGGTACTCTGAGGTACTGAGAAGAAGGTATATTCTTTTGATTTAGGATGAAATTGTCTATAGATATTTGTTAATTCCATTTAGTTCATAACTGCTGTTAGTTTCCCTGTGTCTCAGTTTATTTTAATACTTATGATCTGTCCATTTATGAAAGTGTGGTGTTTCCTTTTACTTGCATGGGCAAATTTTCTTCTCCATGGTCTAATTTCTGACCCATCAACAAACACCTAATACATATTTATTAAATTAAATGATGTGGTTAATTTTACAGACTTTAAGTTCTCTGTTTTAGCCTCTAGACTTATCTAAGGAATATAAAATTATTTCTGTATTATTGAGGATTATATAAATTTTCTCAGATATACTTGTGTAATACTGAAGAGATGCTTTGGATTGTATATACAACAGACAAATAGAATCATATATCAAATGAATACATTAAAAATATGCATAGTTTTAGGTGGACAGTTCATCACATAGTCTTTATAAACATTCCCAGATTATAGTAGCTCATGTTGTGAAAGAAATAACCTGTATGGTATAGTTTGATGTACAAAATTGGGGGTTCAAACAGTATAAGGGAGTTAAAACTATTTATTATCCTTTAACATTTTTCTTTGTGGATGCATTCATGGCTGTGTGAATATGGCCATGTAGTTGCATACAGATGTGTGGTGGATCCTCCAGTAAATTTCTGCAATCCACCTGCAACACTGGGGTTATAGACTTATGTTGCTGCCTTGCTTTTATGTGCACATTAGTATCTAACTCATGTCATCATGCTTGCATGTACATACTTCATCCCCTTGCTATTCTTTTATCTTCAGGATCATGAAGAGGCCTAACTAGAAAATGAACAGTGCCACTGTTGAGTCTTTTGACTCTTGAATTGTAGAAGGAAAAACAGTTGTAATACAACTGTCCAATTTGTAGTTTCCTGGAGTTTAAGTAACAGGCATGAACATTCAGACAATAACCAAAAACCACAATATATGCAGAGTTAACAAGTGCTATAAGGGAAATGAGACTGTGATGTTTCAGATTCTGAGTGAAGATGTGTTTGAGCAGAGCTGAAGAGTGTGAGAATGGGTAAAATTTGGAGGAGGTGTTCCATTTGATGAGGCTGTTATCTTTCTTTTAACTATGCTGAGCTGAGTGTTCTAAAATATGGGAAGCGTATTAATATTGACAGTGGTCATCCCCAGACATCCTCCATTCACAGTGTGTTTTGTCCTGTGTTGGCTGAATTAGCAGTTAAATCATTTGACTTTTCCCATCCATGGTTCCTGTTGAAATTGCTAATATAGCTGTGTTTTCCTATGTGCATTCTTTCTATTAATTTAAAGCTCCTATTTTAAAAAAAAAAACCACTTTGTTAAAGTTGATGTCTATTTCCTATAAATGCTGATAAAACTGTTTACTTCCAAGGGAGCAATGAGAAATGCATGTACAGACATCTACTAAAAATTGCTGTTTAACCTGCAGTTTTGGATGTGGAGAACCTCAGAGACTATTTAATGGCCCATGGTGCCACCTCTCATGTTAGGTTTTTTTTTTTTTTTTTGCAGGTAAATAAAAGAGCACGTTTCCATTCTAGTAACACAGGGCACATTGGTGTTTATTGATTTCCTTTAGCCACTAGAATGATGCATACTCATTTACATGTTCATTCTTAATAAATTGTGTTTAAATGTATTTTTTTTTGGCCTGTGGATTCTCATAGAGATACCCCACACCTCTGTTTTCTCTTGATTTGTTTCAGAAATTCCCTTGAGTTTTGGCACTGGGTATTTCTTGTCATTTGCTTTTTATTTTAGGGGCACATACAAATCACAGGACACAGTTTATTTCCCAAGAAGCACTACATCCATTTTCTAGTCTCACTTTTAGATGTTTTCTAAATATTCTTTGTTGGTTCCTATATGGAAAGTCCCAGAGCACAGCGCTTCATACATGAGGGAAACATAAAGCTCTGAGTAATGGGAAATTCATTTTCACACCTGGATGAAATCAGTGTGAAGTAATGCTGTGTTTTTTGGACCAGTGGGAAAGTTTCCCGAAACTTATATGGCACAAAAGGGTATAAACATTTCAATAAGGTACTACCAATTATATATGAATATATATCCTCAAACTAATGCTAGATCATTGCTTTTTAACATTTCATTGGTTGATTCTTTTTCTTTTCTATGAATGATATGTTAGTACATGATAATTTTAGTGATTTCTATCCCTACACTGATAATAAATATTTAGTTTTTGATTAATTAAGAATTACATGTCCAAGTTAGATAAAATGGTATTCCCTTTCACATGGAAGTTGCCTTCCGTCGTGACACTTCTTCCTAGGCACGGATATGCAGGGAAACGATGCTACTAGTACCCATTTGGTGTTCTCTTGTACATATGCAAACAGAATCAAATTGTTTTATGTACCTGCTTTCTCACAAAGCAATACCGTATTGCCATTCAATTCCAAACAATGTTTGTTACTAGAAGCATTTTGAATGAAGTATCAATGCCTGTGTAATACCTGCACAAGGGCAATTGATCAAGCTAGTCAACATCCTGGAAGGAAGAGGGAAGGGCTTACATTGCTTTACCCATAGTTTTGGGGTAACTGCAGATTGACTGCTGACAGGGAAGAGTCAGGTTTCTTCAAGTGTCTGAAGCCTGACTGGTTGCTCATGCAGAGAGAGAGAGAGAGAGAGAGAGAGAGAGAGAGAGAGAGAGAGAGAATGTGGAGTGAAGACTTAGGGGTGGATATGATTAAAATACTTAGTATGAATGCATGAAATTCTCAAACACTTAAGTTTTTTAAAAAGTCCATCTTAAGGACTACTTATCTTTTTTTGTTGTTGAATTTGTCTTGTGCTTTATAAATACCAGTTGTATGTGCATGTACAAAATGATTTCTGGTTCTCTGTCCTGTGTCCATCACTCACCCATGGGTACCACAGATCATACAAACTCTTCTCATCAGGTACATTGTCTCTTAAAATAGGTTTAGTTATTTTCAGTTCCTTGATTTTCTACAATGTTTTTATGTTTTTATTAGATATTTTCTTTATTTACATTTCAAATATTATCCGCTTTCCTGGTTTTCCCTCCAAAAATATCCTATCCCATCACCCCCTCCCCCGCTCACCAATCCACCCACTCCTGCTTTCCTATCCTGTCATTCCCCTATACTGGGACATTGAGGCTTCTCTAGACCAAGGGCATCTCCTCCCTTTGTTGCCCAACAAGGCCATCCTCTGCTACATATGCAGCTGGAGCTATGGGTCCCTCCTTGTATATTCTTTGGTTTGTGGTTTAGTCCCTGGGAACTCTGGGGACACTGGTTAATTCATATTGTTCTTCCTTGGGTCCTTTTTCTAGCTCCTCCATTGGGGAACTTGTGCTCAGTCCAATGGTTGGCTGAGAGCATCTTCCTCTGTATTTGTCAGGTACTGGCAGAGCATCTCAAGAGACAGCTATATCAGACTCCTCTCTACCACCATCATACATACATATATTGTTATGCACAAATCTTGAAGCAGGAATTAGCATAAAAATTTGAGGAGAGATGCAGATGTACTAAATTGCATCTTCCAGTATATGAGCATGGTGTGCCTCTAACTTTATTTAGACTTTCTTTTCACTCTTTCTACCAGCAGAATATAATTAAGCTTGTATGTTTTCTGGGAACATTTCATTTTTATATTGTTATTATTATTATTATTATTATTATTATTATGTGATAAAATGATTACTATACTTAATCCTTTTCTTTTATTAGCCTATCATAATAAACTAAAGAGTTTATGGAGAAAACACTATTTTTGAAGATCTACAGTGGATCATTATGGATAAGCATTGTAGTTTAATTATTTCCCTTTCTCTAATTGATTTCTAATTAGTAATCAAATGTATCTGGTACACTTATCTATAACAACAAATACATGATACAAAAAGACCCAGAAGTGAAATCACTGAATCTAAAGGCATTTGATTTACAATGTTAACATGTATTTTAATACTGTCTCCTATAGAGTTTTACCAGTGGTCTCTTCATTAGCCATACACAGTTTAACAGAATTTGATGTCAAATTTCATGACACTCTTAAGTAGCTTTAGCATAGATTTAAATTATGATTATGTGTAAGTTTTTAAACCTCTAACTTATATGTAGGTAATTTTTGTGTATTTACTTGTTTTTGTTCTGTGTGGTGGCTAATTTTAGGTTTCAATTAGACTGGTATCAGCTCTCTCTTCTTTGGTGTTCAGATGGCCATCAGGGGAGTTAGCCTGAGCTGGATAGGACAGGACACTTCCATAATATGTATCTCTCTGCCTGTAATCTACAGGGTCTCTTCCCAAGGAACTTACACTCACTATAGAGTCAGATATTTTGCTCTGCACTTCAGGTCTTTGACTCATGCTCTGTATTTGATATTACTTCTTCTTGGTTATATACGGAGATTCTACTATAAATTAGCAAATTTAAACCACTCTGTGCCAATTACTGTTGTTTCTTATCCTGCTATTTGTCTTCTTATGTTGGAAGTTTACTCCAGCTTGCGATGGCAAACAGGAACACAGTGATTAGGCCTGACCTCATTTGGCATTTCATGTATGTACACCATCTGTTTATGATATTCCAGCAATGCAAAGTTTTGAAATTTGTGTCTTTTAATGATTCTCTGAAGACATAGCCAATCTAATCACAATTTTTTTTAAAAAAAATTATTTTGCAAGTCATCCCACTGTTAATAAAATCCAACAGGCTTCTCTTTTAGTTGGAAAGAGATAATATCCAAATGAGAAGTAAATGAAACTGAAATCATTGAAAAGCTATGCAAAAATAAAAAAGTCTAAGAAGATTAGTTCCACCACGCTGTATTTGGTGTGAAAAGATGTTGAAAATCTTGTATGGCTATAGCAGGATATGACTTGTAAATGAAGAGACAGATAATTCAGTGGCTTAGAGAGCTCACACTAAATGTGATCATATGAAATCTGACTTACAAGCTACCCTGACTCACGTTATGAAAGAAAAAATGAACTAGGTCATGTAAAGATAAAACTTTTTAAATAGTTTAGCAAAACAAACAAACAAAAACCCACAAGGATTTTAGCATTCTCTGTAAGCTATGGAATTAACATGGTACTTATATATTTTTAGTGGGTATCTAGGAAGCGATAATATCTGTGAAAGACCTGACAGTAAAGTCTTGTCTTTTTTAAGGACATGCATTTTTCCCTAACATTTGACAAGATCATGAACTTATTTTAGTGTTTATGTTATGAATCTTTGCAATGCCTTCCAACATCTCTGACTTTGAATATGGCTTTGATGATATATCACTATGCATAATAACGTATCTGTTCCTTCTTTCTCCTAACACCCTACTGTTTTCTACCACTCAGTGTTATCGGATATTAGTAGTTTGTGAATATTAGCCTTTGTATCTTTGTGCTGTCACTTCTCTTGATCCTGCCAGAAGTGATCTTTTCCTAATCCACTTTAACCTTTGTCTAGAGGGAGCTGGCTCAGTGGGTAGACTCCTTGTGCCATGGCATGAAGACCTAAGTTCAAACCACTCGAAGTCATGAAAAGCTGAGTATAGTATTGCCTATCAGTGATTCCGGTGCTCCTGTGGTAAAATGGGAAGGAAAACAGGAGAATCTACTAAAATGCCTGGGTCAGCTGCCTGGACTATGTAGTGGGGAGCATGATACCTTGTCACAAGGTAGAAGGTGAGAACTGACACCAGGTTGTCCTCTGGCCATCACACACATGTGAACATACATAGTTATGCACAGACATGGATATACAGTGACACACACACATGTGAACCCAAACAGTCTCTCTCTCTCTCTTGGTCTCATTCTCTCTAACCTTCTTGGGCCTCTGAATAATTACATTACTTTGTATGTATAGTACATACATATAGGTGTGTCCTATAATTCTGATATATAAAATGTTCTAGAAACTAAACTTCCATTTTCAACAATCTTGATGCAGACTCTTTTTGTAGTTGAACTCTACAGGAGTTTGTGTGTGTGTATGTGTGTGTGTGTGTGTGTGTGTGTGTGTGTGTGATTCACTATGAATATTCATGTTTTGTCACAGAAGAGATTAAGAAACCTGCCTTTAACTATCTCTCTATTATAGTTAATTTTAAAGATACATAAAAGCAGAGGAGTATAATCAGCATTTGCATTTGTCAATCAGTCTAAACAGATGTTACTTATGGTCAATCTGATCCCATTCATACTACTACTCATTCCATACCAAGCTCAACCAGAGGCCATAAAGAAGCAGTAATTGGGAGAAGAAGGTTCTAACAGAAATACTCATTAACAATAAGGAGGATTGGAAGAAAAAGAGATTACATAGTTAAAAATAAACAAAGCTCTAAGGAATTTAGGTATAGTCAGTAAAAGCATCAGCCACTAACTCCAGAATTAAAGAACAGATGTCAGACTAGAATCTGAACTTTATCAAGGGTCAAATAGTGCTGGATGGCAGAAAAGTCAGTGTGTGTTGGCTATAAAAATCACTGGGAATCCATCCCAAAAAAGACCATGAAATGTTATTTCCAGAGAGCTGTCTGTTCAGCATCACATGGCTTTCCCATTTGCTGCTCTGCTATGACATACTGAGGTTCTTTCTTTTTTTTCCTTTTTTTTATTATTTTCTATATTCTTTGTTTACATTCCAAAGGCTTTCCCCTTTCCAGTTCTTCCCCTCACCATATGTCCCATAAGTCCTCTCCCCCCCACATTCCCAATCACCCCCCTCCCCACCATTTCTCTGTTCTGGTTCTCTCCTACAAAACCGGATTTAGTCTTTTCCGGACCAGGGTCCTCTCCATCCCTTTCCTTGGGAATCTTTTTCTTAGCTAATTGTGTCTTGAGTATTCAGAGCTTCTGGGCTCATTAATATCCACTTATCAGTGATTGCAATTCATTTGTATTCTTTTGTGATTGGGTTGACTCACTAAGGATGATATTTTCCAGATCCAACCATTTGACTACAAATTGCATGAATTCATTATTTTTAATTGCTGAGTAGTATTCCATTGTATAAATATACCACATTTTCTGTATCCATTCCTCCATTGAGGAATTCTGGATTCTTTCCAGCTTCTGGCTATTATAAATAAGGCTGCTATAAACATAGTGGAGCATTTGTCTTTATTGAATGCAGGGGAATCCTCTGGGTATATGCCCAGGAGTGGTATGCCAGGGTCCTCTGGAAGTGTCATGCCCAATTTTCTGAGGAACCACCATACTGATTTCCAGAGCGGTTGTACCATCTTGCAATCCCACCAACAATGGAGGAGTGATCCTCTTTCTTCACATCCTCACCAGCACCTGTTGTCTCTTGAGTTTTTAATCTTAGCCATTCTGACTGGTATGAGGTGGAATCTCAAGGTTCTTTCTGATAGTAGATCAGTAGTCTCATCTTGCAACCCAGCATGGCTTTCAGAGCACAGATCATGTCTTCCCTGGGCTAGACCTACAATTATTTCTCCAAGGGACCAATTCTATTTAGTGGGATGCAATATTTGCAAAGCTTTACCAGTTTGATGACTGGTTTTTACTTAGTCATTCCTCCTGAAGACTTTAGAGGAAACAAATAAAAAAATAGGTGGCAGATACTAGAGTTCATATTGTGATTTGTAATTAAAATCTGTGATAGTTACTAACTTAGTTCTCTTTATTCTCCTGTATTGGAACTTAGACTCTCAAGAATATTAAGGTCAACAAAATTGGATTGCGTTATAATTTCTCATGTGTTTTGTTTTATACTAGCCATAAAATAGTCTCAAAATAGCAACAACAGTGTCACAGCCCACAGTATGATTGCTTCAATATTTTTTTCTTTTAATTTTGTTTTGTTTTGGGTTGGGTTTTTTTTTTTTTGTATTCTTAGTAGTATCAACTATTGTTTTGTCCTTTTTAGTTCCAGTACTATGGAAAAAATTTCCACATCATGTTCACTTATGTGGCTCCTTCTTTTGCTCATTCATGACAGTTGTCATTCTGTCTTTATTGCTGTCATGTATTTAAAGAATACTGTAAATTATTTTGTATACTACCCTCCACTTAGGAATTTTCGAGGACTTGCTCATAATCAGACTGATACTGCACACTCTAAAAAATAATACAAAAAATGATACTGATATTCCCTTAGTGAGCCTTACCTGTCTAAGAAAGATGAGATGGAAGCTGCCATTTTGTTTACAGTCGTAATGATGACCAAAGTTGAAAGACTTTGAACAGTAATAAAAATGATGATGATGAAGATAATGATGATGATAATGATATAAACACCATGAATCTACATTGATAGGAAGAAACAAAGGGAGTAGAAATAAGTAGAGGCAGCGTTTTATAAAACTATTATAATTAATAAATTATTTAAGTAAAATTACCTGAATAAACACTTCTCAAAAAAGAAAACATAGTCTTGAAAATATTTTTAAAGATGCTCGATATCATTAGCCATGACAGAAATGCAAATCAAATCTACCATGAGAGTTTATATTATCTTAATTAAAATGACTATTATCATAAATAATGAAACATAACAAGGGCAGGTGAGAGGGAGACAAAGAAAAGCTTCATTTACTAGATAACAATGTAAACTACTCCAGTGGTGGTGTTGCATATCATTCATCCCACTACTCTGGAGGCAGATGGATCTCTGTGAGTTCAAGGTCAGCCTGTTCTACTAAGTGAGTTTCATAATAGCCAGGGCTACACATAAAAATCCTGTCTTAGCAAACACAAAGCAAAGCAAACCAAAAGAAATGTAGATTAATGCAGGACAAAATAGAAGTTACTTGAAAAACTAAAAATAGATCTGCCATGATTCAAATATCTCATATCAGGGAATGAATGTGTGTGTGTGTGTGTGTGTGTGTGTACATCAACTTATTGATGAGATCATTGGATGTCTATGTTTACTGTCATATTACTTGTGATTATTAAGATGTGAAATGAGGTTAAGAATCCCACTATAACATTTTATTGCCATTACATTTTCATATGAGATATCAAAAATTTTTCATACTTCTTATGTCATTAAATGTGGTTTTGACATTTCTCGCGTGCTCTTACTTTGCTATATGACTCTCCCTAGTGTCAAATTTGAAGCAAAGAAATTTTCAATTTATACATATATGTATTTCACTCTGAAAATGAATACTAAAACTTGGCAAAAACAATGTTATTGTTTATGATATCAAGATGTAAACATTGAATATATGTAACTTTTTAATAAATCAATCAATGCAATTATGGATATTTCTAAAGAAAAAATGAATAAATGGAAGGGAATGAAAACAAAATGAAAGAAAACTATAAAATCACCATGGAAACCTTAGAATAATAATCCCATTACATAAAATTCAATAATAGATACTAGGAGGCATTTTACCTCAGAAGACTTAAGGGAGCGTTCAGCTTTTATACTTCTACAGACATTGTTGAAGTTCAATGCAAATGTTAGAAAACAAACCTAGAAGCAATCTATCTATTAAATTTCTATTAAATTTCATTCTAAATATCTAGTAAATTTCATTTTTAGTTAGAATTATTTTATGAAATCACTTTTCCCTATTTTAAAATTTTCCATCATCAGTTATTTTTACTTTCAAGCTTAAAGCTTATGTGTAGTCATGAATCACACTGGAATAGCTTGATAATCCCATCAGTGCTCAGCAATCAGGTCACATGACTGGCATGTCCATCTCCATCTTCTTGTTTTGGGGACTTCCAAGCTCCTTGCTTCTAGCTTTTGTAAAGCCATATGATGATGTCATATAAATGATAGTCAGCATATTACGCTGATGGACGCTGGGATTTTTCTTCCTGTGTCAGTTTATTTCCTGTGGTCTGAATTTTTCCATTCTCACCTTCTTCAATACATTTAGCCTCCAGAGACAACTATTCTACTCAGTTTCTTTAAAAAGTGGCATTTCTTAGATTATGAAATAATTGCTATGCTTTATTTCTATATAGTAAAGGAGAGGTTTATTCATGTCTTTCCAGGGAAGTTATGTAATAAGAAGTCTACAATATCCCTATTAAATGAAAGTGAGAATGGGTTTGTGACATCACATTTATCTTTTGTATTCTAAATCGGCATGTATTTTAATTTTGGGGAGAAGTATTGATGTGTGACTTTTTCAAAGCAGTAATGTGGAAGTATAAAATACAATTGTTGATTGTTTTATGTTTAATAAATAGTTTAACAGAATACTATAGTTGGATTCCTTTTATAGTTAGTTCATAAAATACAGTGTCTTTAAAATGTCATTTGTAATATTAGAATTAGAAAAAAATATTCTTTAGGATTCAGCTAAAGGCAAAATAAAAAATTGCCTTACCTTGCACTGGATTATCAGTAGGTATACAATATATAAGTTTCATGCAGATGAGAAAAAGAAATAGGTAAATAAATAAAAGTGTAGCATGGGAGGGATAGATTAATGGGCAATAATTCTTATGGATAATCTGGTGATCTTATTTCAATATCCAGGACTAACTGTAGCAGAGAAAATGAAATCTTGTGGACTATTCTCTAACTTTCACTGTAGCATGTGATTTTTATCTCCCAATATAATATAGATAGTATATTAATGTTCTAAATATTGAACCTATAAAATTAAAAGAATAAGCCATCAACAAATTTAATATTATATCAAAATGGAAAAGTCATCCTCTGTGATCCTGTAATATGTGTGTTTATGTGCATGGTGGAAATGCTAATGAAACAGGAATCTTTTCCTGTTGAATTTCATTTTCAATTGTCCTTCCATTCAAACATTCTTATATCTTATTGATACTTTTCCCTTCCTTGAAATAGAAAGACTATAGTTTTGTACATCAAAGTGTCAGAAAGATCTGTACATTATATTTGTCTTTTCAGAAGGCACTGAGCACTATGTAAATACAATCAGGAGAGCTGAAATCACAGAAAAGCCTCAGGAGATGTTTGCAGTGACCTAGGCAGCAGATTTGTGGTTTTCACAGATGAAAGGAAAAAGATGACAGTGATTCTCTACCTCACATCACAGTGTTTACAGAATTCCTGGGTAATTCAATCGTATCTCCTTGATGATATCCTTCCCTGAAATGTATAGCTTCACTTTAATCATAAGAAAACACTAAATATGAATAGATATTAATTCTATTCAGAATAAATAGAGTTTATTGTACTGTACTTTAAGAAACCTGTCTTCTCTTTTTCTAATGTATATTGAAACTTGAACACAAAACCTGAATTTGTGAGTTGGATTTTCTCACATTCCTCTTAGCATGCTACAATACCTCTGTGGGTGAGAACAGGATAATGGGAATAGTGGAAAGAGATAATAGCTGCTTAGTGTGTGGGGGGGTTATTGACTAAAGACAGAACCTATTCTAGTTGAATAATGTACATAGAGGCTATAAAATTTTGTAAGATTGATAGAATATACGATTCCTACAAATACAATTGAGGAAAGAATAAAGAAAAGTAGTATTCAGGGGTTGGAGAAATGGTTCTGTGGTTAAAAGCCATATTTGCTTTTCTGTTAGATCTTGGTTGGATTTCTAGCAAACACATGGTTATTCATACCTGTCTGTATCTCCAGTTCTAAGGGATCTGACCTCCACAGGCATCAGGCACACATTTGTGAACAGATATATGTTAAAATCATTCTAACAAACACGATGGTGGTCCACCAAGTTGCTGGTGAGTACTTGGAACTTGGGCTGTCAAATTACTTCCCATTTTGGACTTGAAACTAAGAGAGAGATTTTTACAATGTACAAGGTCATATTTTATGTCATGAAAACTATAAAAAGTGTGGATGTCCCAACCACAAGAAGAGAGGGCATAACTCACAGAAAGTCAAATTGTTCTGATGTATTACTAATTTTAATTTCAATTACTCTTGGCTTTGGTCTCAAAAACATATCACTGTAGGATTCTTAGTGCAAAATTTCCAAATTTGCTCAAACTATGTTTCTGAAGGTACTTGTAAACCAGATGGTTTTTTGCCATTTTAGGAAGACATGGAAGCAATGGAGGGTGGAAAGCGAACAGTACAGATCAGAAGAACCAAATTCCAAACAGTGGTACTCACTGTTTTGGTTTGTTTTAGAGACAGTCTCCATGTTTTAGCTCAAGCTTACTTAGCATTCATGATATAAACCTGGCTGGTCTTGAACTCAGGTCAATCTTTCTGCTTGAGCATCTTTCCCAGTGCTGGGATTACTGGCATCATGGGCTATAACAACTGCTTCAGGTAATATGATACTTTGAAAAATGTTTTGCATCATCATTTATTTGAAAATGAAATTGCCAATGCACTACTTTACAATTAGGTGGCTGGTGTGCTAGATGCAGATAGAGGGTATAATACATATATACTGGGTTCTAAATCTAGGACTTATAATGGCAACCTTCCCAAACCACAGGGCACACAAATGAAGCATCATGGTGGTCTGACTGCACTGATAAAAAGTTGATATATGTACATAAGTGATGTCATCCACACACTTTTTGCAATTATTCAGAGAATATTGTTGCTCCCATTCATTCCATTAGAAGTCATTCAAGTAACTTTATAGTAATTTTTTATCAGATTTAAAAGTAATGGACATAACTAGTTTTACTTTATACAATTGTTCTGAGTTTGGAAAATAACTCATACCTGTTTAGAGAATATATATATATATATATATATATATATATATATACATATATATATATATATATGTGTGTGTGTGTGTGTGTGTGTGTGTGTGTGTGATATATATCAAACAAATCCACAAGAGAGTAAGCATAATAAGTAAGCATAATAAGTATATACATATTATATATATTGTATATGTGTGTATACTTTTAAGGGCTTAAAATAAGCATATTTAACGTATAAATATTTGTCCTTATATCAACATGTAAGTGTAGTCTTCAACCCTCATCAAGAAAATTTCTCTTTGCAACATATACAGTCCACCAAAGAAAAGCAAAAACAATCAACGTTAAGAATTGTGGAGCTGAATCCCAATGGCAACATCTTCCAAACACCCTCACACCTAAAGCTCAAAGAACATTGTGGAAGAGGGGAATGGAAGAGTGGACAGAAATATGGCAAGAGCCTGAGGATCAGAGCATTTTCTGTGAGATGGTGTCTCCTAGAAGTGTCAGGAGCTACACCTATACACCAACATGGCTGCCTAAACATGAGTTGAACAAGGATGACGTCATTAAACAT
Source organism: Apodemus agrarius (assembly GCA_964023405.1). NCBI lineage: Eukaryota > Metazoa > Chordata > Mammalia > Rodentia > Muridae > Apodemus > Apodemus agrarius. Next base: position 85,018,635 of record OZ030012.1, on the reverse strand, counting down.
GCTGAAGTTGATGGTTGACAGCCTATGTGGCCTCAGCCTTACATAAAGAAGAATGGGCAACTAAGGGATTTTGAGACTAGGAGCAATAGCCTTTTCCAGGGAATAACAATTTTTAACTAGGGGTAGAAAACTGAGGAAAATAATTGTTTTATACACATTTTGCAATGTCCATGATATACTTCAAATTTTTGTCCTCATTGATAGCAACAGAGTAAAGTATAGAAAACTTGAGAGTTTCCAATAGAAAGAGTAACAAACACGTGTAGCTATGGAGTGGGCTCAGTCAGTAAAGTGTTGTCCTTGTATGCATGAGAACCTGAATTTGATCGAAGGACTCCTGAAAAAAGCTGGGCATAGCAGCATACACTACTAACCCCAATTCTGAGTCAGTGGAGATAGAGGGGGACATTGGGGAGGTAGAGACAGGCAGACCTCTAAGGTTAAGTGACAAAGCAATCTAGCCTGGTCAGTGAGGCAGAGTTCCGCTGAGAAGCTGAGTCTTGTAAAACAAAGTGGATATCTCTTTCACAGCTACTCCTGAGGCTAGTTTCTGGCTTCCACAGGCACAGCTATACACATGCACACACACCAGTGTGAAAATAGACAGAGAATTAAAAGAGAATAGTTCTAACTTGACCATAGTTGCTGGCATTTGAGTTGGCAAGATAAATATGACTAGATATTTTATGTTTTGAAATAAAGCTAAAGGTTGAGGTTTGTTTGCAAAGTATTGAGAAATAATTCAAAATATGAGAATATAAATGTTCTGGAAGACAAATAGAGTCTGCCAAAAAAAAACATGTCAGACCATTTACAAAATTATCATAAGGCTATGACGGATTCTGACTTCTAACTCAGTTCCATGACTTCACTGTGAACCCATTCTTCAATAGTGCCTCTGTCTAATATCTGATTGAGGTTAGTAATAATGGAAAAATCACCAATTAAACTATGCTTTGTGATAAAATGCCTTATTTAGTCTTTTCAACTATATAATTGCTGTGTTATAAACTTATCTGTGATGAGAAAAAAATAAGTTGGAGTTAAGAAATATGACTCAGCTTACCAAGGTAGAAATAGAAGCTGTGTACATCCAGAATAGCAGTCATGGATACTTTTGAGCGAGTGGCCCCAGCCCCAGGGATGGTAAGTAACTTTCCTTAAATTTTGGCAAGTGCTGAATGTCCCTCTGCTCCCAGCTAGACTTTTGTCATCAAGGCAGACTGCTTTTGAATTGTCAGTATTTCATCCCTGGATGCAATCATCCCCATGAGATTTACCAAATGTAATAAAGTTTCTCATTTTGTTTCCCTCCATCTTTATTTAATCAATGTGTCAACAGTGCATGAAGCAATTTTTATAAGGCATTGGATGTGAGAAATTCTGTATTTACATACTTCTTAATCTTTGCTTTTAAAACTATTCTATGAGCACACAATGCTATTCTAATGCATTTCTTCAGTCATATGCTTATACATCACACAGAACCCCATTAGACATATTTCTTTCTAGTACTTCAAAGACTTAAGAGGAAAATATTGGTTTACTTGCATACTACTCAAAATGCATCACAAATCTTAGAGAGCTCAAGAATTTATCTCCAGGGTCTCATGAACAAACATAATTCTTACCAGAGGATGGCAATACCACTTCTAATTTCTGGAATAAAATGTGAAAAACCAAAAATAGCAATTGTGTTGAAGTGAAATGCCACCTAACTGTGCTTGTTGGCATACTCTCAGTCTCTACCATTTCATAGCTCTCTCTGCCTGTCTCTCTGTCTGTCTCTGTCTGTCTGTCTCTTCGTCTGTGTCTCTGTCTGTCTGTCTGTATCTCTCTGTCTCTGTCCTTCTCTCTCTCTCTCTCTCTCTCTCTCTCTCTCTCTCTCTCTCTCTCTCTCTCTCTCTCTGTGTGTGTGTGTGTGTGTGTGTATTGAGTGTTCCTCCCTTAAAGATGTTAAGAAAATCAAAAGCCCAAGGTTAGGAACCAGCAGATTTTGGGTACAGTGAGGGCATGCTTCTCATAGAGGATGACTTGCTGTTAGGATCTTTTGAATGAAGGTCAATGTGTTTCTCTTTAATTTTTAAATAGGGGTGTGTGCTGATTAAATTTTGTTAAGATGACACAAATGACATTCACTTTAGAGGAGGGTACCTTAACTGGGAAATTGCCTCCATCAGATTGACTTATAATTGTCTCTGAAATGTTTTTTAAAATTTCTGATTGATGGAGGCGAGGTTAGTCCTGCAGGCTTAGATTTGTTAGAATTTACTTTAATTATGGTTCCTTAACACTTATCTAACCTTCCTTCTAGCCCACTAACCAAAGGTAGTGGAGGAAGATGGTTATAGGACAAGGAGAAATGTGGACCTCTTTAGAAGTAAGTTCTTTGGGGGTCAATTTCAATCTTCCTTGTCAGGATATCAGCAGTCCAGTTCAATAGTGTCAGGATACTAGCAGTTCAGGTCAATGGTGTCATCAAACAGTAGTCAGCAGCAGTGGCTCCATCCAAGAGAAACCATGAGCCTCTGCCTGATGATCAATTGATGATCATCATACAAGAAGCAGCTGGATTACCACAAGAAGTATTTTAGTGAGAGTTACTCCTCTGAATTCATGACAAGCAAAGATCAGCAAAGACCAGCAGAGTGTTGCAATGCCTACAGATTTAAGAGTTCCCTCTCATTGTCTGGGGGGTTATATTTATATTCTTTCTAAACATCCTGTGGCCCTCTCAAGTGTCTATTCCAGCAAAACATCCTCTCATCAGACAGCTTCCAGAAAAACATTACATGACACAAACGAGTCTCCAAAGAAACCAGAAATCTCCATGTCATAGACCACTGTGGGTGGTGTCATCCCTGTACAAATGGTACTTGATTTTTATAAGAAAGGTAGATGAGGAAGTCATGGGAAACAACTCAGTAAGAATTCTTCATGGTTTTGCATTAATTCTGGCTCGCTGTTTCCTGCCATGAGCTCATGCTTAGTTTATCTAGAAGATAGAATAAACCCTTTCATCCCCCCAAATTGCTTTTGGTCATGATGTTCATCACCGAGAGCAAATTTAGACGAGACTTTAACTCCATTAGTTTGAGAAACAAATTTCTCTCTCTCTCTCTCTCTCTCTCTCTCTCTCTCTCTCTCTCTCTCTCTCTCACACACACACACACACACACACACACACACACACACACACACACATATATATATATATATATATATATATATATATATATATACAGTTTCCATGAGGAACATAGTTGCAAATGGCAATCATCATAGTAAGAAAATCATAGAATTTTTATATTTCTTATTCCATTTGGGCTAAGTAAATTGGTACCTTGAGAATTTCATATGTGGACATTTAGTTATAGCATGAATTTGTGGTATGAAGCAACATTTAGACCACAGCATTTGACTCATGTTCCCTAAATTTTTGTTTTCACATCCAGGATGAAGTCATTTCATTTAGGATTTACACATGCTCATTCCAGCATCATCTGAAAGGTCCTACAGCCAGGGTCTCACCCAGATGTCAACTGAATGCAGCTCTATGTGCCCACCCCTGCTAGCATATGCAGCAACATTGCTCCATCAATCTTGTGTTTGCAATAGAGGAGTCAAACATCCAATCCACAAGATTTACCACTGAACTTAGCTCCCTAGGAACACAGTGAGCCCACTTTTCTCTCTCTGTATTTTGAAATTTTCTTTCATTTGTTTAATATGTAAGGCTTTTTAGGTGTGCTTAGTTGGTGGGGTAGGGGAAAATATAGCCAAATTTCAGACACTAGAAGATTATTTGGAGACGTAATATCTATTTTGCTAACAATACGAGCAACAAACAAAATTATCAATTATTCATTTGAGTTGATTAAGAAGATAAACATCATTGAGTCCTTCACCAACTTTTCGAAGAAATTAAAGGAGTCGCAAGTTTTCTAAGTAAGGCTGGTCTATTAAATAGAAGCAAAATAAAGCAAACTGCAATCCTGATGGCTTATGCTCTGCTGTTCTTATGGTCTATGAACTTACTAAACAGATTATCAAAGGACATCCACTCTCCTTCTGACTAGCCAACTTAAAGTCAAACAACTGGGTTCCTTCATAAGAATTCAGCTCACACCACTTCTAAGATAAGTATTGCCTTTCTGCCAGAAAGGATAGCATTATTCAACCATTATCACACCAGTAACCACCCACTCCTTGTCCTATATTAGTGTTTACAAGTCTATCTTCTTCACTAGTTGACCTGTTAAATAGAAGCAACATAGTCGGTATCAAACACTGTGCAGCATAATATGTTTTGGCTACACAATAACTGGTTGTCAAAAAAGCTGATCAACATTTCTAGATTTTATTTCTGTCATCCCAACTCAAATGTATTATTTTCAAATGTTGTCTAAGTAATCATCTTCATAAAATAAGGCTGTGTTGGCATATTTCACTTTCCTCAGCTCAAAATAGATTGAGACACTAAGCAGAAATCATTGCCAGAGTTATATTAAAACATTCAATTAAAATAAAACAACATTAATTCATCTATTCTTTATGAAGTTGGCAAACATGCTCTTCCCACGGTGCTGAATTTTGGATGTGCATGTATTTTGACTCTAGAACTAGTTTACAGAGCCGGAAGGCATGAGACAGCTCCTTGTGCAGATTTTCTAGATGCTCTGCCTCCCTAAAGTTCTCAAGCGAGAAACAAAAATGTCCTTCTGGGACCCATCATGGAATAGCGATGGGCTGGCTGTTTGTCTGCCTATGCAATGCTAGGATGCTTTTATGGCCAGCTGAAACCACCTTTCTACTTCTTATTTTGCCTGATATGGGTTGAACAACTTTTCCTTTCTGCTGATGTCCTCATTTGTTTCCATTTCTGAAGACTCCTTCTCAACTTTTGCCTTCCTTAACTCCTAGTCATGATGGGTAAAAAGAACTTGAGACATTTCAATTCCAGGAGCATTTAAACCACAGGACAGAGAACTCTCAGTACTGTGAACTGCATTATTGGTGAACAGGACAGGAGGGAACAGAGTCTTCAATAAAAGGATAAAAGAAGCATCTTCTGGGTATATGCCCAAGAGTGGTATAGCTGGGTCCTCAGATAGTGCTATGTCCAATTGTATGAGGAGCTGCCAGACTGATTTCCAGAATGGTTGTAACAGCTTGCAGTCGCACAAGCAATGGAGGAGAGTTTCTCTTTCTCTGCATCCTCACCAGCATCTGTTGTCACCTGAGTTTTTGATTTTAGCCATTCTGACTGGTGTGAGGTGGAATCTCAGGGTTGTTTGGATTTGCATTTCCCTAACAACTAAGGATGTTGAACATTTCTTTGGGTGCTTCTTAGCGGTTCAATATTCCTCAGTTGAAAATTCTTTGTTTAGTTCTGTACCCCGTTTTTTAATAGTTACTTGAACTTCTTGAGTTCTTTGTTAGCCCTCTATTGGATGTAGGATTGGTAAAGATCTTTTTCCTTTCTGTTGGTTGCTGTTTTGTTCTACTGACAGTGTCCTTTGCCTTAGAGAAGTTTAGCAATTTTATGAGGTCCTATTTGTCTATTCTTGATCTTAGAGCATAAGGCATTGATGTTCTGTTCAGGAAATTTTCCCCTCTGCACAAGTGTTCAAGGCTCTTCCCCACTTTCTCTTCTATTAGTCTCAGTGTATCTGGATTTGTGTGTAGATTCTTGACCCACTTGGACTTGAGCTTCGTACAAGGAGCTAAGAATGGGTGAATTTGCATTTTTCTACATTCTGACCTCCAGCTGATCTAGCACCATATGTTAAAAATGCCATCTTTTTTCCACTGGATGTTTTTAGCTTCTTTATCAAATATCAAGTGACCATATAGGTATGTGGGCTCATATCTGGGTGTTCAATTCTATTACATTTATCTTCCCACCTTTCTCTGTACCAGTAACATGCATTTTTTATCACATTGCTCTGTAATACAGCTTGAGGTCAGGGATGGCCTTTCTCCCCAAAGTTCCTTATTGTTGAGAATAGTTTTTGCTATCCTGGGTTATTTGCCTCAGGCAAACCCTTCCCAGAGAGACAATTGCACTGTATCACAATGGTCAACAATTATATGCCTGTGTATGAAACGCTGTGTTTAATCATACCATTCTCTCTATAGTTCACCACTCTCATTCCATACTCCACAATCTCCAAAAGTTCTAATACAGCTGCTTTTGTCTGGCCTCTTTTGCTGTCCTCAAATTTATTAAATGTCTTCACATTTACTAAACTTTGCTTCAAAATCCATGGTCCAATTTTTAACCTTTTTTATTTTTAATTTGATTAACTTTACACACACACACACACACACACACACACACACACACACATATATATATATATATATATATATATTACATTCCATAGGATTTTGCCTTTCCCACTTCCTCCCTCACCATATGTCCCATAAGTCCTCTTCCTTCCGCCCATTCTGCAATCACTTCCTCCCCATTTCTCTGTTCTGATACTCTCCTACAAAACTGGATCCAGTCTTTTCAGGACCAAGGTCCTCTCCTTCCTTCTTCTTGGGAATCTTTTGATTTGCTCATTGTGACTTGAGTATTCAGAGCTTTTGGGCTCATTAATATCCACTTATCAGTGATTGCATTTCATGTATATTCTTTTGTGATTGGGTTAACTCACTTAGGATAATATTTTCCAGATCCAACCATTTGACTACAAATTTCATGAATTCATTATTTTTAATTGCTAAGTAGTATTCCATTGTATAAATATACCACATTTTCTGTATCCATTCCTCCTTTGAGGGACATCTGGGCTCCTTCCAACTTCTGGCTATTATAAATAAGGCTGCTATGAACATAGTGGAGCATGTGTCTTTATTGCATGCAGAGGAATCCTCTGGGTATATGCCCAGGAGTGGTATGACAGGGTGCTCTGGAAGTGTCATGCCCAGTTTTCTGAGGAACCACCATACTGATTTCCAGAGTGGTTGTACCATCTTGCAATCCCACCAACAGTGGAGGAGTATTCCTCTTTCTCCACATCCTCGCCAGCACTTGTCTCCTGAGTTTTTAATCTTAGCCATTCTGACTGGTGTGAGGTGGAATCTCAGGGTTGTTTTGATTTGCATTTCCCTGATGACTAATGATGTTGAACATCTTAAGTTGCTTTTCAGCCATCTGAATTTCTTCTGGTGAAAATTCTTTGTATAGTTCTGTACCCCATTTTTGATAGGGTTATTTGGTTCTTTGGGGTCTAACTACTTCAGTTCTTTGTATATATTGGATATTAGCCCTCTGTCAGATGTGGGGTTGGTGAAGATCTTTTTCCAATTTGTTGGTTGCTGTTTTGTCCTTCTGACAGTGTCCTTTGCCTTACAGAAACTTTGTAATTTTAAGAGATCCCATTTGTCAATTCTTGATCTTAGAGCATAAGCTATTGGTGTTCTGTTCAGGAACTTTCCCCCTGTGGAGGAACATGTCCTCCAGGGTCTTCCCCAGTTTCTTTTCAATTAGTTTCAGTGTGTCTGGTTTTATGTAGAGGTCCTTGATCCACTTGGAGTTGATCTTGGTACAAGGAGATAAGAGTGGGTCAATTCTCATTCTTCTGCATGTTGACCTCCAGTTGAACCAGCACCATTTGTTGAAAAGGCTATCTTTTTCCCACTGGATGGTTGTAGTTCTTTCATCAAAGATCAAGTGACCATAAGTCTGTGGGTTCATTTCTGGGTCTTCAATTCTATTCCATTGATGTACTTGCCTGTCGCTGTACCAATACCATGTAGTTTTTAGCACAATTGCTCTGTAGTACTGCTTGAGGCCAGGGATATTGGATCCCCCAGAAGTCCTTTAATTGTTGATAATAGTTTTAGCTATCCTGGGTTTTTTGTTACTCCAGATGAATTTGAGAATTGCTCTTTCTAAATCTATGAAGAATTGATTTGGAATTTTGATGGGGATTGCATTGAATCTGTAGATTGCTTTTGGCAAGCTGGCCATTTTTACTATATTGATCCTGCCAATCCAAGAGCATGGAATACTTTTCCATCTCATGAGGTCTTCTTCAATTTCTTTCTTCAAGGACTTGAAGTTCCTGTCTTACAGATCTTTCACTTGTTTGGTTAAAGTCACGCCAAGATACTTTATATCATTTGTGGCTATTGTGACGGGTGTTATTTCCCTGATTTCATTCTCCACCTGCTTGTCCTTTGAATACAAGAAGGCTACTGATTTGCTTGAGTTGATTTTATAACCAGCCACTTTGCTGAAGTTGTTTATCAGCTGTAGGAGTTCTCTGGTGGAGTTTTTTTTTTTTTTTTTGGTCACTTAGGTATACTATTATATCATCTGCAAAAAGTGATATTTTGACTTCTTCCTTTCCAATTTTTATCCTTTTGACTTCCTTATGTTGTCTAATTGCTCTCGCTAGAACTTCAAGTACTATATTGAAAAGATATGGAGAGAGAGGGCAGCCTTGTCTAGTCCCTGATTTTTGTGGGATTGCTTCAATTTTCTCTCCATTTATTTTGATGTTGGCTACTGGTTCACTGTATGTTGCTTTTACTATATTTAGGTATGGGCCTTGAATTCCTGTTCTTTCTAGGACTTTTACCACGAAAGGATGCTGAATTTTGTCAAATGCTTTTTCAGCATTTAATGAGATGACCATGTGGTTTTTTTTCTTTTAGTTTGTTTATGTAGTGGATTACATTGATGGATTTTCGTATATTGAACCATCCCTGCATCACTTGGATGAAGCCTACTTGATCATGGTGAATGATCGTTTTGATGTGCTCTTGGATTTGCTTAGTAAGAATTTTATTTAGTATTTTTGCATCAATATTCATAAGGGAAATTGGCCTGTAGTTCTCTTTCTTTGTAGGATCTTTGTGTGCTTTTGGTATCAGTGTAATTGTGGCTTCGTAGAACGAGTTGGGCAGTGTTCCTTCTGTTTCTATTTTTCTGTTTCTATTAGTTTGAAGAGTATTGGTGTTAGGTCTTCTTTGAAGGACTGATAGAATTCTGCACTAAAACCATCGGGTCCCATACTTATTTTTGTTGGGAGACTTTCTATAACCCCTTCTATTTCTCTAGGGGTTATGGGACTGTTTAGCTGATCTAATTGATCCTGATTTAATTTTGGTATTTGGTATCTGTCTAGGAAATTGTCCATTTTCTCCACATTCTCCATTTGTGTTGAGTATAGGCTTTTGTAGTTGGATCTGATGATTTTTTGAATTACCTCAGTTTCTTTTGTTATATCCCCCTTTTCATTTCTAATTTTGTTAATTTGGATACTGTCTCTGTGCCCATTGGTTAGTCTGGCTAAGGGTTTATCTTTTTGATTTTCTCAAAGATCCAGCTCTTGGTTTTGTTGACTCTTTGCATCGTTCTCTTTGTTTCTACTTGATTGATTTTAGCCCTTAGTTTGATGATTTCCTGTCTTCTACTCCTCCTGGGTGAATTAACTTCTTTTTTGTTCCAGGGCCTTCAGGTGTGCTGTTAAGTTGCTAGTGTATGCTCTCTCCAGTTTCTTTTTGAAGGCACTCTTGTCTATGAATTTTCCTCTTAGCACTGCTTTCATTGTGTCCCATAGATTTGGGTAGGTCATACCTTCATTTTCATTGAATTCTAAAAAGTCTTTGATTTCTTTCTTTATTTCTTCCTTGACAAGGTGTCATTGAGTAGAGTAATGTTCAGTTTCCATGTGTATGTGGGCTTTCTGTTGTTCTTCTTGCTATTGAAGACCACTTTTACTCCATAGTGATCTGATAGGTGGCATGGGATTAGTTTGGTCTTCTTTTATTTGTTGAGGTCTTTCTTGTGACCAATTATATGATTGTTTTTGGAGAAGGTACTGTGTGGTGCTGAGAAAAAGGTATATTCTTTTGCTCTAGGATGAAATGTTCTCTCTCTATATATATATATCCGTTAAATCCAATTGGTCCAATGCTTCAATTAGTTTCACTGTGCCCCTGTTTATTTTCTGCTTTCCTGATCGGTCCATTGAGGAGAGTGGAGTGTTGAAATCACCCACAATTATTGTGTTAAGGGCAATGTGTGTTTTAAGCTTTAGTAAAGTTTCTTTTACGAATGAGGGTGCCCTTGCATTTGGAGCATAGATGTTCAGTATTGAGAATTCTTCTTGGTGGATTTTCCCTTTGACCAGCAAGAAGTGACCTTCTGAGTCTCTTTTGATGACTTTAAGTTGAATGTCAATTTTATATGATATTAGAATGGCTCTTCCGGCTTGTTTCTTGAGACCATTTGCTTGTAAAATTGTCTTCCAGCCTTTTACTCTAAGGTAGTGTTTGTCTTTGACACTAAGATGTGTTTCCTGTATGCAGCAAAATGTAGTGTCCTGTTTCCGTATCCAGTCTGTTAGTCTGTGTCTTTTTATTAGGGAATTGGGTCCATTGATATTAAGAGATATTAAGGAATAGTGATTATTACTTCCTGACATTTTGGGTGTTAAGTTTTATAATTGAGTGGTTCTCTTCTTTTGGGTTTGATGAGAAGGGGTTTCTATCTTGCTTCTTCTGGGGTGTAGTTTTCGCCCTGTGTTGGTGTTTTCCCCCTATTATCCTTTGTAGGGCTGGGTTTGTGGCAAGATATCGTGCAAATTTGGTTTTGTTCTGGAATACCTTAGTTTCCTCCTCTATGGTGATTGAGAGTTTTGCTGGATATAGTAGTTTTGGCTGACGTTTGTGTTCTCTAGCGTCTGCATGAGATCTGCCCAGGATCTTCTAGTTTTCATGGTCTCAGGTGAGAAGTTTGGTGTAATTCGGATAGGCCTTCCTTTATATGTTACTTTGCCTTTTTCTCTTACTGCCTTTAATATTCTTTGTTTAGTACATTTGGGGTTTTGATTATAATGTGACGAGGGGTATTTCTGTTCTGGTCCAGTCTGGGGTTCTGTAGGCTTCTTGTATATTCACGGGCATCTCTCTCTTTAGGTTGGGGAAGTTTTTTCCCATAATTTTGTAGAAGATATTTGCTGGCCCTTTAAGTTGTAGATCTTCACTCTCATCTATATCTATAATTTTTAGGTTTGTTCTTCTCATTGTGTCCTGGATTTCCTGAATGTTTTGGGTTACCATCTTTTTGCATTTTGCATTTTCTTTAATTGTTGAATCCATGGTTCCTATGATATCTTCAGCATCTGAGATTCTTTCTTCTATCTCTTGTATTCTATTGTTCATATTTGCGTCTATGACTCCTGATTTCTTCCCAAGGTTTTCTATCTCCAACGTTGTCTCCTTTTGTGATTTCCTAGTTGTTTCTACTTCTGTTTTTAGATTCTGGATGGTTTTGCTCAGATCTTTCACTTGCTTGTTTGTGTTTTCATGTAATTCTTTAAAGGATTTTTATGTTTCCTCTTTTATAACTTCTACTTGTTGACCCACATTCTCTTGTATTTCTTTAAGTATTTTTGTTTTTCCCCCTTATTGGCATCCATTTTTTGATCCATATTCTCCTGAATTTCTTTAAGTAATTTTTGTGTTTGCCTTGTAAGGGCTCTAGCTTTTGATCCATTTTCTCCTGTATTACTTTAAGAGATTTATCTAAGTGTTCCTCTATCAGCATCCTGACCAGTGATTTTAGATATGAGTCTTGTTTTTCTGGTGTGTTGTGTTATCCAAGACTTATTGCTGTCAGGGAACTGGGTTCGGATGCTGCCATATTGTCTTGATTTCTGTTAGTAACGATCTTACGTTTGCCTTTTGCCATCTGGTTATCTCTGGTGTTAGTTGGTCCTGTAGTTACTAGCTCCTGCTTGAACTTCCTGTGGGCTCATAAGGCTATTTCCCCATGACTGGGACACCTGAACCACTGCCCTGTGGGGCTCCTGCTCACAGATTGCTGACAGGTGGCCTGAGTTCCCAAAGGTCTTAAACTCGGGATATCTCGGATACCTGGTTCTGCCTGCTGTTTCTTCCTGCTGTCTCTGCCTGCTGGTTTGAAACAGCTGGGAAGATGGCGGAGGCTTCAGGGAGTGTGGGGTCCACCTTCAGGGCACAGAGCCTACACCTGACTGAGGCCCCGGACCTGCTGCTCTTCATACAGCTCCTGCTCAAGGCCTGAGTCCCCAAAGGTTTTAAACTTGGGATATCTCGGGTACATGGTTCCACCGGCTGGTTCGAAACAGCTCGAATTCTGACTTCTTAAAGGTGGATATAACTTTAATTTCTTTGAATATTTTAATATATGAAACTACATTACTGGTTTTGTTCTGGAGCTGGCAGAGGGGAACTTAGTGATGGAGAACCTTCCTCTGAGAGTCTAATTTGATTAACTTATTTATTTAATTTAATTAACTAATTTATTTATACCAAATGTTGTCCCTGCTCTTGGTTCCCCCTTAGAGAGTTCTTTCTTGTCTACCCTCCCCTTTACTTCTGAGAGGGTGACCCCTCCCCACTCCATTATTTCCCCTACCCAAACATTAAGTCTCTATGGGATTAAGTACATCCTCTCCCACTGAGGCCAGATGAGGCATTTTTCTGATACATACCTTTGGGAGACCAGCCCTTCTATGCTCTTTGGTTGATAGCTCAGTTTCTGAGAGCTCCCAAAGGTACAGGTTAGTTGACACTGTTGGTCTTCCGTTTGGGTTGCCATCTCCTTCAGTTCTTTCAATCTTTCCTGTAACTTTTCCATCGGTGCCCCAAACCTTTGCCCAATTTTTGGCTGTGAGTATCTGCATCTGTCTCAGTTAGCTGCTTGGTAGAGTCTTTCAGAAGACAGCCAAGCTATCTACAAGCAGAACATAGAGTCAGTAATAGTGTCGGGAATTGGTGCCTGCCCATAGGATGGATCACAAGTTGGGCTATTCCTTCAGTGTCTGCTCCAATTTTGTCCCTGCATTCTTTTAGACAGAAGCAATTGTGGGGTCAAAAGTTTGTTGGTCAGTTGATGTCCCCATCCCTCCAGTTGGGGGACTTATAGTTCTTGGAGCTTCCCCCATCCTAGGTCTCTAGGGCTTTCTAGATATTACCTCACTCCAACTCCAGCAGCTGCATATGTCATCACTCTCTTGGCCCTCTGGATCTCTTTCCTATATCCTCCCATCCCCGATTCCCCTCCCCACTTTCCCACTCAGATCTCTCATCTCTCTGCTCCAATATTATTTTGTTCCTTGCTCTATGTAGGATTTAAGCATTCTCACTAGAGCCTTCCTTTTTGTTTAAATTCTTAGGGTCTATGGGGCATATCATGGGTATCTGTAATTTTGGCTAATATCCATTTATCAATGAGTATATACTATGCATGTCCTTTAGGGACTGGATTATCTCACTCAGGATGATATTTTCTAGTTCCATCCATTTACCTGCAACATGTATGATACCCTTGTTTTTAACAATTGAATACTAGCCCATTACATAAATGAACAACATGTTATGTAGCCATTGCTCAGTTGAGGGAAATCTAGGTTGCTTCCAGTTTCTGGATATTACAAATATGACTGCTATGAACATAGTGGAACATGTGTTCTTAAGATCTGATGGAGCATCTTTTGAATATATGTCCAGGAGTGATATAGCTGGGTCTTCATGTAAAACTATTTCTAATTTTCTGAGGATCTGCCAGAATGATTTCCAGAATGATGTATGAGTTTACCCTAAACCAGCAATTGAGGAATGTTCCCTTTCTCTATAGCCTCTCCAACATCTACTGTTGCTTGCGTTCTTTTATCTTAGCCATTCTGATTGTTGTAAGGTGAAATATCAGGGTTGTTTTAATATGTATTTCTCTAATGTTTAATGACGTCAAACACTTATTTAAATACTTTAAAGCCATTTGAGATTCCTCTGTTGAGAATTCTGCTTAGTTCTGCGCCCATTTTTTTCAATTAGAAATTCTTTTTAAATTTTTATGTTAAATTGTATTCATAAAGCATGACCCAGTGCTAAGCGCACACCTCTGAAACTTCAACATGTGAGGTGACTGAAAGGGGATACTTGTCAGGGTGAGGCCACTAGAATGAATTAACCAATATATAATCTTTGCACATAACTAGCCAAACCCAGAACAGTAAAAAATAAGATTCATAAAGTTAAAAGCTATATGAAATAGATTAGTAGGAATAAAGCCACAACTTAAATGTGATTGACAGAACAACATTGAACTTCTCTGTAGAAGTAAAATTTACAAAGAACATTTCTTAAGGGAAACACATTTTGAAATAAACAAATCAGTATATGGAATTAAAATAACCATTGAGTTATTTGGATTTGGGGGTGTTGGAGTCTTGTTGAGTTATTTATTGCCCTCTGTCAGATGTAGGTTTAGTGAAGATCTTTTCCCAATTCTGTAGGATGAATTTTGTCCCAATGACAGTGTTCTTTGCCTTATAGAATCTTCTCAGTTTCAAGAGGTTTTATTCATCTTTGTGGATCTCTGAGCCTGAACCATTGGTGTTCCATTTGGGAAATTTTCTCCTATACCAGTAAATTCATCCACAAGAGTGAAGTCTCAATTCTCAACAGTTATACCCAATTGCAAGGGTACCCACATTCATGAGAGAAACTTTACTAAAGCTCAAAACACAAATTGAATCCCACACAATAATAGTGGGAGCCTTAAATGCCTCATTATCACCAGTGGAGTGGTCATGGAATCAGAAACTAAACAGAGATATAATGAAAGAAACAGAAGTTATAAATCAAATGATTAAACAGATAGCTATAGAACATTCTATTCCTAAACAAAAGAATATACCTTCTTCTCAGCTTCTCATGGAACCTTCTCCAAAGAGGACCATACAACTGGACACAAAACAAACATCAATAGATACGAGAAGATTGATGCTGAGCCACCAACCAGGGAGCATATAGAAGAGCTGATATGAGGCCCCAGACACATACACAGCAGAGGACTTCCAGATCTGGCCTCAGTGAGAAGAGATTCACCTAACCCTTGAAAGACTTGAGGCCCTAGGAAGAGGGAGGTCTGGCGTGGTTGAGGTGGGGTTGGGGTCATCCTCTTGGTGACACTGGAGGAGGAATGGGATGAGGAACAGTCTGAGGGTGGACTAAGTGGCAGATAATGACTGGACTGTAAAAAATGATTAAAGAATAATAATAATTAAAAAAAATCCCAAACTGGGAAAAAATGAAGAGTCTAAGAAATATGTTCAATGATATTTTCTACTTCTCTTCTATTAGATTCTGTGTATCTGTGATGTGGTCCTTGATCCATATGGACTTCAGCTTTGTTCAGGGTGATAAATATGGATCAACTTTCATTCTTCTACATGCATACCACCAGTTAGACCAGCACCATTTATTAAAGATGCTTTATTTTTTCCACTGCATGGTTTTGGATTCCTTGTCAAAAATCAATTTCTGAGCATCTCTCACAACTTAGGTCTCCTACCTCCTGAGGTTGCTTGTTTCCATTCTTTCTGCTGGCCCTCAAGGCATCACTCCTGTTCTTCCAAACCCCAATATTGATCATGTTTCCCTTTCCCTCTCTCTGTCCCCTCTCCCAAGCAGGTCCCTCCTTCTTTCTTCCCTCTGTGACTGATTTCTTCTCCATCCCAAGTGGGATTGAGTCCTCCTTTGATTTGTTAACCTTTGTGAGCTCTGTGGATTATATTCTGAGTATTCCGTACTTTTTTATGGCTAATATCTATTTCCTAGTGAGTACATACCATGCATGTCCTTTTGGGCCTAAGATGTCTTTCATTTGGTTTAGCCTTTGGGTTTGTTTCTGCTGGTCAGGCTTTTTTACCAGACATGGATGTTCTTTACCTTAGGGGGATTAGATTGAATTTTTAAACTATTTCCCAAACTATTTTTAAACTATTTCCCACTATTTTTCCAAATGCTCTCTGCCATTTTCTTTTCCTTCTCGGTCCTTCTCTGTCTCTGTCTCTCTCTGTGTGTCTCTATCTCTGTCTCTGTCTTTCTGTCTCCAGTTCTCTCCCACTTCTTTCCCCCTTATGTCTGCTCACTCTTTCCCTTCTTCCTATATTTCTTTAGTGGTTTCTTTTTAAAGCTTCTGCTAGTTTTTCAGCAATTGCATTTTTTGATAGAGAATTAGTTTTTTTCCAAACTATGGGATGCAAAAGTTATGATGGTGATAGGATCTTATTCCTTCATGTACTTCTTATATAATTAGCTTCTGTGTGGAAGAGGATGTCCAGAGTAATAATATCATCAGGTCCTCATTATCTTGAGTACTTTATTTTGTAGAAAGGGATTTTTCATGTGTCATGGAAATTACTGAATCATAGGTTTTAGGTTACTTGGAATGTAGTATGGCCTCATATAATTGGTTGAACTCCTTGTGGGTCAGTAGCAGAAATCATAAAATTGGACACATTATAGCCTAGAGAAAAGTAATGTTGATGTTTTGAACTTCATGGCTAGTAACTGTGGATACTCTCTAGGGCAGTGGTTCTCAGCATTCCTAATGCTTCGACCCTTTAATACAGTTCTTCATGTTGTGGTGATCCCAACATAAAATTATTTTGTTGCTGCTTAATAACTTTAATTTGTCTACTGTTATGAATCACAGTGGAAATATCTGTGTTTTCCATTGGTCTTAGGTGACCCTCCTATGAAAGGGTCATTCATACCCCCAAGGGCTTGAACCTGTAGGTTGAGAACAACTGCTACTGCTCTAGGAGGTCAGAGCAGTCTAGGACTTTGATACAGCTAGGAATAAAAATGTGATCTGGGCCCTATAACAGAAAGGAGAAAGGAGTGTTGCTCTTGCACCTATGTATTTATAAAGAAGCCTGATTGTGAGCTGAGATCATATCCCTGAAGACACCTGGTGAGGCCTTTAAAGAGATGTTGTGAGACCTTAATGTTGGGTTATAACCTCAGGTCTCTGGGAGTTTATTAATGGCAGTAGGAACTTAGATTCTATAACTTGCTCTTGTGCTGTGGCTGGGAGTGTTTTCTTATCCCTTCCTGAAGATGCTCTATTAGTTCTCCTGTTCCCCTGTTGCTTTCATTTCTTTCTTTACCATTTTAAGCTAGTCATTCAGTCAAATACTTTTCAAATGTTAGCTATTCTTAGTCTTTTCTATGCTTAGTTTTGAGTTACTTAAAAAAAGAAATCAGGCACCTGATTGAGATCCTCTAACAAACTTGTTTCCATCTGGTAGAATAAAAAGGAAGCAAGAAGATATTTTCTTCCATTGTATTGAATTTCTCAAATAGTGAAGTGTTTGATCTCTGGCTCAATGCTAACACCCAACTGCTAGGATCCAGCTTGCAGAAAGTGAGGAAGTCGGAGCATTTGTCAAATATAGGCTGATCATTATTAACCAAGCTACTGGAAGCCATTGTTTTGGTCTTGCTTATTGCACTATACCCCAAAAGATCAAAGCAAATAAAAATGTAATCACTTCTACTAAAATAAGGAAGCAGGCACACTCTCCAATAGAGGATTTGAAGAATTGTTTAACAGAAAGAACCTTATCTTTTGAATCTGTGTCATGGACTTGGACAGAAAAATGAAATTCCTTTATATTTGTTTGTGTCTCTTAACTTGAAGACTTTTCTTTTTCATGCTTGTTGAAACTCATCCTCGGAGTTTATAAGGAAGGAAATACTGCCTAATACTATAACTATATAATGAAAGTGGAATTTGTAGTCATTTTTTCCTCTCTATCTCTTAATTTTTTGCTGATTCCAGTGTTATCTTTGTGCTGACAGTGCCTGCGCTGCTATGCTTGGGCATAGGCCTGGGGGATTGACAGAAAACACAGACACGGGTCATTCAGTAAGGAGAATGCCAAAGCTTGACTAAGGGACCAGCAATATATACCAGAGGCTAGGGGAAACAACAGGAAAAAGTAATTATAGCCATAGGTCAGGTACCTGGGAATTCCCTACCGCACCAGGCAGGAAAACAGGAATCAAGCTAAGCCACAGGATGTTTTACTCTCAGAAAACCTGTGCAAACAGCTCAGCTTGGGGAGTTGAGCTAAGCTCACCAATGCCCAACAGGTCCCCCTATTTTATTTTATAAAAGGAATAGTGTCTGTCTTAGGTCACCTTCCATTCAACTCCCATTACCAGTCTCTGGGAATCTCTGCCAGTCCCAGACCCATGTCTTAGGTTGGTGTGGACTGCAAAGGAGTTGCCCATCATAGACTAACTATTCTCAATACAGGCTGAGTCTAATTTGAGCAGATGGATTATCCTGTGCTAAAAACATAAGCACTTGTTCAGTAACTGCTCTGGACTGGTTTTGTTGTTTGCACATACAGTTTAGAAGGAAGAATCTCAATGTGGCAACTCCACAAGCCAAAAGCCCTAGTGCCATAGATCCAGACATTTTTAATCAGGGGTGGCAATAATGCCAAAGTTGATGGTGATACAAGGTGACAGGGAGTCTCCCTTCATCATTTAGAGGGATAGGCACAATTCCCGGAATTCTTAAAAGCACAGCAGCATCTTTATACTCTCAGCAGTTTGTCAATACACACAATCTGCTAGAACAATTCAATTTCTTCTTATCTTCTTCCTGTTCATTAGAGACGTTTTAAACCACAGAAAAGAATGGGACTAAAACACATGGTTTAGTATTCAAGGTAACATTGCAACACATAAGACAGGAACCAAGAAATGAAGTTCTATCTAACTAACTCCTATTATTATTTTTAATAAAACATAAACTATTCTCTAATATAAAATGTATTACTCTGTTCTTCTAATTTATCTGCAGCCTTCCCCATAGTCCTATTAGTAGAGAGCACAACTGCCACACAGTACGACTTATCCCCATTGGCATCAGGACTGGTGGATTTTCCACAAAGCTCCAGTGAGTTTTGGTCTGTACCTGTGTCTATAATGATAGGATGCACATTGCACTCAGAAACACAGGTAGGACTTTCTGCATCTTTAGGGAAGATACAAACAGAACCTCTCATCCTGACCAACACTGGATCAGGACCTCTCCAAATTCCTGAAGATAACTCTTTCCATTTTACTAAACCCTCTGACTTCTTCACACCTTTCCAATGTCTGTCTGCAGCAGAAAGTTTATCTCTATTAAAAAAAATTAAAGAATAAAGAACAAAGGACAATCTAGCATGCAGAGAGGTAAACTCCTCCTTTTTTGTGCTTTTTTGTGTTTTTTTCAAGATAACTTTTTACAGTAAGATTATCTCTCTCCACTATAGCTTGACCTTGAGAATTTTAAGGAATACCTATTTTATGAATAATATGAAAGTCCGCACAAAAAATTTTCAAAGGATCTGCTGGTATATGCTGGACCATTATCAGTTTTTAACTGATTTGGGACTCCCATGCAAGCAAAAGCTTGTAAACAATGATTTTGTTTACATCTTTTACCTTTTCTTTTCACCACTATGTGCAGATGCAAAAATCATACCAGAAAATGTATCTATAGATACATGAACAAATTGTAGCTTCCCAAATGATGGGACATGAGTCACATCCATTTGCCAAATATCATTTACTTTAAGACCTTGGGGATTCACTCCCAAATTGGGGGATGAAACGAATTGAGCACATTGATAGCACTGAGTAACAATTTGCACAGCTTGTTCTCTAGTAATATCTCAGTGAAACTTCAAAGAATTTGCATTAAGGTAATATTTATTATGCATATTCAAGGTTTTATCATAAATGGTAGCCAAATTCAATGAAATCAATGGAGTTTGAGTACATAAATCAGCTTTATGATTGCCTTGCACCAGGGGACTAGGTAATAATGAATGTCCTCATATATGGCCCACAAATACTGGCTGTTTGAGCTGCCATAGAATAGCTTGTGCCTCCAACAGGCAAGAATAAATAGAGGAAACAGGTGTCATGTAAGCTGCAGTTTCTACTGGTTCTATAATTTGGGAAACATACATACTATCTGTATAAATATTACATGCTTTATTAGGGAGTAAACTCAAGGCTAATTGAACTGCCTTTAATTCTGCTAATTGTGCAGAACAATTAGGAATTTTTATAACTTTCACTTCATTCCTGAAAATAACAGCAGCTCTTCCATAGGATGATCCATCAGTGAAAACCAATTGAGCACAATCCAAAGGGTAAGAGGAAACAATATTTGGAAAGACTACTGGATGAGTTTCAAAAAATTGACACAACTTATTATCTGAATAATGATTATCAAAATAATAATTGGTAACACATCTAATTAAGGCCCAATCAACAAAACCTTGGGATAAAATTTGAAGCTGTTCCTTATTATAGGGTGTAATCATAACATCAGGTTCCTTTCCAAACGTTTGCAAGCTTGTTTTACATGCCTTAAACAGTAAGGAGTCCACTGCCTGTGGATAAGACAATACAATTTTGGAAGGTGAAACTTGCAAATGTACCCATAATATGGGTTCCTCCTGCCAGAAAAACACCCATGGGAGAATGTTTAGAGGCAAAAACCAAAAACAATTTTTTTAGAATAATCTATATAATTTAGATGAGCTCCCTCAAGGGCTCTTTGTACTAATTATAAGCATTCCCTAGCTTCCTTTGTTAATTTCCTAGGAGAGTTGGGTAAAGTATGCCCATTTAGTATATCAAAAAGGGGCTTTAATTGCCCTGTACTAATCCTCAATGATGGCCTTAACCAATTTATATCTCCTAATAATTTCTGGAAATCATTCAATGCTTTCAAGGTATCCAGTCTAATTTGCAATTTTTGTGAACAAATTCCTTTTTGTAAGTTTCCGTTTTTGGCCTAAATATTGATATGGATATTCTTTTTGCACCTTTTTAGGCACAATAATCAATCCAGCTTGCCTTAAATCATTTTGAAGATCATCATAAGCTGTGAGAAGTACCTTCTCCTCTCTAGCTGTCAAAAGACTATCATCCATGTAATGAATTATGTATATCTGAGATATCTTTTCATTAAGGGTTGTAGAGCTGTTGCCACATACACTTAACATATAGTGGGACTATTAGCCATTACTTGATGCAACACTACCCAATGGTAGTGATAGGGAAGCTCTATAAAATTAATAGAGGGAATACTAAAAGCAAAACACAATCCTTGGGATGCAATGTGACGGTAAAAAACAAAAAACAAAAAACAATCTTTCAGGTCTATAACTAACTGCCAATCCTTAGGAATGGCAACAGGAGAAGGCAACCCTGGTTGTGTAGGACCCATGGGCATCATGGTTTTATTAATTTTCCTGAGATCTTGTAAGAGCTTCCATTTGCCTGATTTTTTTCTTATAACAAAAATATGAGTATCTCAAGGAGGTGTAGATGGAATAATATGTCCTGCCTGAAGCTGTTCTTGTACTAGGTGATAAGTGGCCTCCAATTTCTCCTTAGAAAGGGGCCACTGTTCAATCCACACAGGCTCCTCTGACTTCCATGTGATTGGTAAAGGTTTGAGAAAGGAGGCATAACAGTGACCCTTAAGATGCATTTTCCAATCCAGTTTTATCTTTTCAATATTTAAGTACTAGTGATTCTTCACTCATCCTTAAACGTTTTCCTTGTAAATATTTCCCCAAGCCTTTTCCAGGAACATAACCTTATTTACCAACATATTTCATACTTGTTGAGTAATAATTATGGCCCCCATTTTCATGAGGACATCTCTTCCCTAAATATTAATAGGTAAATGATCTAAAATAAAGGGTTGGAACCATCCTTCATGGCCTTCCTCATCCTTCCACCTTAACACCGTGCTACTTCTAAGTGGAGCAGTGGCTGTTCCTATACCTTATAAGTAGATTGAGATACATATAGAGGCCAATTCTTTGGCCAAAATGCTTTTGAAATTACTGTAGTATCTGCTCCAGTATCCAATAATCCCTTCATAGGCTTTCCATCAATCCACAGAGTAAGTGTAGGGCATGTATCTAACGATGATACCCAAAAGGCACCTGATCCTGTGGAACCAAACCCTTGATTCCCCCTAGAAGTCTTAAATACAGCATTATTAGTGTGTAATTTTGGTAGGAGGACTAACTGAGCAACTAACTGAGAAATTCCCCTATTTCCTTGGGGAATAACCACAACCCCTCTTTAAATAGACAACATAATTTTAATTTCTCCAGTATAATCAGCATCAATTACCCCGGGAAGGATCCTATTCCTTTCATTAAGGCTCTACTGCGTCCTAAAAGAAGGCCCACACTTCCAGATGGTAGAGGACCATAGACTCCAGTGCCTAGGGCCTGAGGACCCATTTGAGGTGTCAATACTCTTCTGGTTGATGAGTAGAGGACCAGCCCTGCACTTCCTGGAGTACCTCTGACAAGGTCTTGGATATGAAAGGGTTGGTTTGAGGAACAAGCCGAATTGGTTTAGGGGTTATGGCAGGGGTATTCATGGCTCCATACACTCTGATTTGAGGGCCCTGGAGCAGGCCCCTTTCCCCATTTCCTGGAGGGTAAAAGGGATGGACTTCTGCATCTTGTTTGGATCTGCACTCATTGCTCCAATGGTGTCCTTTGCGACAGCGAGGACATAATCCAGGACTTGAAGTACCTCTATTTTTAGGACATTCTCTTTTAAAATATCCTGGTAATCCACAGCCAAAACAAGTTTTATTCCCACTGGAACCTTTCTGCATAGCAGCTGCCATAATTTACCCCATGACATAATTATCATCAATTTCTTTGCAGATTCTAATATAGTCATTCAAACTTTTTGCTCTGTGTGGTCTGATAGCTTCTTTACAACATTTGTTTGCATTTTTCAAAGGCCAATTGTTTTACTATAGGCATTGCTGTATCTGCATCTCCAAACAATTTTCCAGCAAGTTGTAACAACCTATCCACAAACTCTTGAAAAGGTTCAGAGGGTCCTTGAGTTACCTTAAACAACTGATTCCTAGCAGCTTTGTTAGATAAAGATTTCCAAGCCCTAATGGCAGCAGATGAAATTTGAACATATACAGCAGGATCATATTGAATCTGATTATGAAGCTCAGCATAGGGTCCAGTCCCTGTTAACATCTTCACATTTCTTTGAGGGACTCCTGCATTTGCGTTTATTCTGGTTAACTGAACACATTGTTCCTGGAACTCTCCTCTCCAAAGTAAATAATCTCCCCTGCTCAGTACTGCTGGGCATAATTGTTGCCAATCCCCAGGAGTCAAATTAGAAGTAGCATATGATTCAAATATGGCTGAGGTAAAGGAGGATAAAGGTCCATAGGAAGAAACAGGTTCCTTAAGGCTCTTCAACTCCTTTAAAACTCAAAGACTCATGATGTCTTATCACCTGTCCTGGATTAGCAGGATATTCTCAGGCTATGTTGCTTTTGTATTAGAAATAGGTTCAGAAAAAAACAACTCCCCTTTTTGGTGTCGGTTATTCATAACCCCAATCAAGGGCTGGATAACGTTCACATGCTGGAGGAGCGGAAGCCCCCTCTTCTTTAAAAGAAGGATTTTTACTAGTTGGTCGGGAAGTGTACAGTCTTTGCTCTTTACATTTCTTTAATTTTAATCTCAATTCCTCTATCTCTTTTTCTAGAGTCTCCTCATCCTCAGATAATTCTCTCACTCTCTGACTCAGGAGCCTTCAAAGACTCCTTTGAGGCATCATCTTGTGCTACTCTGAAAGTTTTCTTAATCTCAAACATCTGATCCTTAACCCAAGCATCAGTATTCAAGAGAATATCCCTGACTAGTCTCCATAGGGAGAAGGTAGTCATAGGAACACTTTCTGGCTCCTCTTCCTGAAATGTCTTTTGCAAATCTCTTTTAACCTAGTCCCAGTCTAGGATATTCAAGCTGTCGCTATGAATAAACCATGGACTAGTTTTCTCAAAAATGTTAATAAATTCCCTAGCTGTTTTACCCTTAATCTCAGTATCCTGTTGCCTAAGCAGATCCACCAGTTGATCCACTAATTGTAAGGTAGAACTTGTCCCCATAGTGCGATCCTGTACTTAAATTGCTTGATGCAGTTTTTACTCTTACTTCCTTTCTTGCACCATATATTCCCCAATACATTCCTCTTCCTTTCTCTGGCCAGCTTTTCTTGGAACAATCCTGTCAGGAGTTCCTCTCTTTACCATCTCTGTGGGACCTCCACTTGACAGCACCCACAATGCCATGGAACAAAGTATCAGGCATAGATAGGCCTAGGGAATTGACAGAAAACAGACATGGGTCATTCAGTAAGGACAATGCCAAAGCTTTACTGAGGGACCAGCAATATATACTAGAGGCCAGGGAAAACAACAGGAAAAAACAATTATAGCCATAGGTCAGGCACCTGGGAAGTCCCTACCACACCACACACCAGGCTGGAAGGCAGGGATGAAGCTAAGCCACAGGATGTTTTGCTCTCAAGAAACCTGTGCAAACAGCTCAGCTTGGGAAATTGAGCTAAGCTCACCAATGCCCAACATGTGCTAGGCAAATACTTTTGTAGAGACCAACAAAACATTTTTTTCTATAAAATTAATACTTCAGTTCTAGGATATACAAGTCTCAGGCCTCATTTTATCTGGTGGTAGAGTTTTGTGCATTGTGGATAGCAACTTTGTGCACTGACTTGTAGCACATCTTACAACACAAAGCATCACACATGTCCCTTCACAGCCAAATAAAAAGGAAGCATGAAGAAATTTTCTTCCTTTGTATTGAATTTATGCAGTATCAGTGCAAGAATAAAGCCTCTGAGAATCCCTCAAGTTTTTAAACCAATATTCTCCAACTTTCTATTTTTTCCTGTACACTTTCCAAAGTAAAGTACTTAAAATTTAATAATTATCTTTGAAAATAGAAAATGAGAAAATGAGAAAAATAATTTAATACAGGTTAGCATTCTGTGGAACTTTACTAGAGTCATTTTCTGCATACCATGTGTAAAATAGTATTTAAATGGTAGACACTTTTAAATTGAGATCTATTGCTTGCTTTGTATGATTCACAATAAGAGTTTGATCAGTGAAGACTATTATATACATGGCTATCTTGAACCACAGTAGAAAATACTCAGTTGCCATAGCACTACTCTTCTGAAGAGGCCAACGTTTAAATCAGGGCACCTTAATATTAATTTAAGAGCCTCTCAGCTGATCACTGCCAATGCTAGCCATAATCTATATCACCTGTTCCTTTGCTCACACTCCCATACATCAAAAGTCCTGCTGTGATGGAGGTGAATCTGCATTGCTGATGAAATTGGACTTTTTTTCAAATCTCCATGCATGCAGATGATGTGAATCAGTAACCATCAATGGGATGGTGTCAATTATTACAGAAGTAGCGTCTGGTCTCTTTGATATCTAAGTAATGCAAAGGAAGAACAATAGAAAGGAAAATAAACATTTTAGAAATTTTCTGATTAATAAAGTTATTAAATATTAAATATTAGTATGCAAATAGAATAAATTTAGATAGTCTATACTAAGAATGACCAATACAGATACATTAAAGGTATAGAATGCTTATAATTGTAGTCCTTAATTCTAATGAAATCTACAAAATTAAAAGGTTCTATATATAAGTGCTCATAGACTCAACTATCATAGAAATATGAATGCATAATGAGAGAGCTGGAAATAATCCATGGAAAGGAGCAGGGACCACACAGATTTTATTTATGTGCAATGAGTGATACATGTGTGTACTGTTATATTCCACTTAAAAAGGTAAAGTCTACATCTAAATAACAAAAATAGAAAGACTTGTGTTTATATTCAGAAGGATAAAAGAAAATTGAGAATGATTTTCCTAGTTTGACTCATAACTCACCCTTACTTCCAATGAACTTTGGGGATTTGAGGAATGGTTCGTCAAACTTATATTTGAGCTATTCATTTATTTCAACCATGATTCTTCCTTGGGCTTTGAGAATAAGGAAACAACATTCATATAATTATTGCTTTTTGGAAATGAGAATGAAAACAATTATTATTATTAATATTAGCAATAAAAACTGTTGAGATTACAAAAACAAAAATCAGTAAAGACAGTTGAAGGATCACATTTTATTTATTTATCGAGCTTATGAAAATATTTCTGTTACAATAGCTCATAGGCACATAAAGATATGAAAGCTAATTATAATTATAGGTTGAAGCACAAATGCAATAAGCATAAAGAAAAAACAAATAAATAGTACAAGAATATGCTCCATTCCATCAACCTACAAGGAACTAAGACCAGGATGGCTTATGCCTGATATTTTAGTATTTCAAAACCACTTTTTCTATCTTACCACTAATGTAAGGGAAGAAAGGCATCTTTCTCTCTTTTTGAAAATGCATTTATTTATATTATTGAAAATGCATTTTTCAAAAAATATATTCTGATCCTGATTTTTAACTTCCACAACTTTTTCTAGATCTTCCCACCTAAATCTACACCCCTTTCCTTCTCTTGTTAGAAAACAAACTGACAACTAAAACTAGCCAATCCGCCAACAAAACAGACAAACAAATAAATAAACATGCCAGAATAGGACAAAACAAACAACCAGGACAAACAGAAAGAGCCAAAGAAGAAATACATGCAGATGTAGAGGCACTCTCATATACAAAAATCCCAGGAAAAACAAAAAAAACAAAATCAGAAGCCATAATATATAAACAAAAGACTAGAAAGGTGAAGAGTGCCAAGACAAAGCATTATGAGGAAAAAGCCCTCTGAAATAACTTTCAGTTTGCTTTATATTGACCATCTATTTCTGGGCATAGAGCCCTGTCCTTAAGTACAGTTTGTATATCCAGTGAGACTTCTTTGGAGAAAAATATTTTCCCCACTGAATGATTTTCAATTGGAGATTGCTTGTAGATTATGGTGTCCATATCTCCTCTCAAATCTGGGACCACATCACTCTTAGACAAATCCAGGGTCTATATGTGATAGTTCCTTTTTATAAGTAATTATTTTAGGTTGTTGAAAATGACATTCTTTTATATGTATGAGCGATTTGTCTAAGTGTGTGTTTGCGTACCATGCGTGTGACCTTTTCCTTTGGAGACTAAAAGAATGTTGGGAATTGAACTAATGTCACTCATTTATTCATTGATTCTAAAACATTTGGACGATTCTTCATGTCCATTAGACTGTGAATTTTGAACTAACTGTAACTCAGTCCATTCTTTCAGAGGTATCCTTGCCTTCTGATCATAAAAATGTACATGATAACAGGAGATAAAGTGGTGGAGACTGCACGTCATCAATGTCTCCAGCTGAAAGTCAACTGTTCTGCCACAACAGAAATAACTAATAATACTTTCCTGAGTGAACAACTGTTAGAAGGGTGTAACATTCAAGGGAATCATAAGCAAATGCACCAGAAAGTCAGAATAGGATTGCAAAGATACATAGAACATGTATAAAGAAAATTAGAAATATCATTTAAATTAGAAATATCATCTAATGTCTAATATCATTTAATGTTAACTCAGTACCTAAGGATGGTATATACCTAAGCAGCGTACACCAGCTAATATGAGGCCTCCAACACATATACAGTAGAGGATTGCTGGATCTTGGCTCAGAGAAGATGCACATAACCCTCATGAGACTGGAGGCCTCATTTATTCCCCTAAATAAAATCTGGTGTTTAAATAAGTAAATAAATAAATAAAAATTAAGAAAAACCAAACCAAACAAAAAGAAACAAATAAAGAAGGAACTGAAAGGAATGACATCCTTATAAAAAGACCAATAGTATCAGCTAACCTGGACCCCTGGGAGCTCCCAGAGATGGGGAGCATAACATACACAGGCTTGTCTGATGACCCTGGCATATATGTAGCAGAGGGTTGCCTTGTCTGACCTCAATGAGAGAGAATGTGCCTAATCCTGTAGAATCATGAGCCCTCAGGGAGGGGAGATATGGGTGCGGGGGTCTCTCTCAAAAGTGAAAGGGAGAAGAGATGGGGAAGAACTCTGTGTGGAGGGACCATGATGGGGGAATATTTGGGATGTAAATAAATAAAATAAATACATCTTGCGGCAGAATCGCAGCCATCTTGGTAGTGGCTGCTTGGATTGAGTGGGCAGAACCAGATACCCGAGATATTCCAAGCTTAAGATCTCTGAGGACTCGGGCCACCAGCCAGTCATCTAAGAATGGGAGCTTGGCAGAGCAGCAGTTCCTGTGTTCCAGCAGGGTGTGGGTTCTTTGCCCTGTGGGAGACTCTGCAAGCCTCACTCCCCACTCCCCGGAGCCACCACCAGCATCCTTACAGCTGTTTGGACTAAGCAAACTGAACCAGGTACCCTTGATATCCAGAATTTTGGATCTCTGGGGACTCAAGGCTGCCAGGCAGAGATCTGGGCAGAGCAGCAGTTCCTGGTCTCAACCAGGCATGGGCTCTGTGCCCTGAGGAGGACCCTACATTCTGCGCAACCTTGGCCATCTTGGTGGCAGCTGCTTGGATTGAGCTAGCAGAACCAGATACCCAAGATATCCCAAGATTAAGATCTCTGGGGACTCGGGCTGCCAGCCAGTCATCTAAGAATGGGAGCTTGTCAGAGCAGCAGTTCCTGTGTTCCAGCAGGGTGTAGGTTCTCTGCCCTGTGGGAGACCATGCACTCCACACTCCCCACTCCCCTTGGCCACCGCCTTCATCCTTGCTGCTGACTGGACTAAGAAAGCAGAACCAGAGAAGACAAGCAGCATCAGGTCCACAGAGATAACCGAATATAATATTGCTGAGAGCAAGATACACCAGGGCTCCAACAGCACCCAAGAGGAGAACAACACATCAGCAATCTGTGCCAGGGGAAACCCAGTCGTCCAGTGGTGGGGAAATAGCCTTACAAGCCCACAGGAGGTTCAAGCACCAACTAGTGACTACAGGACCAACTAAGGCCAGAGATAACCAGATGTCAAAAGGCAAATGTAGGAACGTTACTAACAGAAATCAAGATCCTGGGCAGATATCATGCAGACTCTAAGAGAACACAAATTTCAGCCAAAACTACTTTACCCAGCAAAACTCTCAATCATCATAGATGGAGAAACCAAGGTATTCCATGACAAAACCAAATTTGCACAATAACTTTCCACAAAGCCAGCCCTACAAAGGATAATAGGAAATCAAAGACGTTTTAGAATTCAATGAAATGAAGGTACAACCTATCCAAATCTATGGGACACAATGAAAGCAGTGCTAAGAAGAAAACTCATAGACCAGAGTGCCTCTAAAAAGAAACTGGAGAAAGCATATACTAGCAGCTTAACAGCACACCTGAAAGCCTTGGAAAAAAAAGAAGCTAATTCACTCAAGAGGAGTAGAAGAGAGGAAATCATCAACAAAAGGAGGGAAACCACACCCCAGAAAAAGTAAGATAGAAACCCACTCTCATCAAACCCAAAAGAAGATAACCACTCAAATATAAAAAAATAACATCAAAAATGTCAGGAAGTAACAATTATTATTCCTTAATATTTCTTAACATCAATGGATTCAATTCCCCAATAAAAAGACATAGAAAAACAGACTGGATACGGAAACAGGACCCTACATTTTGCTGCATACAGGAATCACATCTCAGTGTCAAAGACAAACACTACCTTAGAGAAAAAGGCTGGAAGACAATTTTACAAGCAAATGGTATCAGGAAACAAGTTGGAGTAGCCATTCTAATATCAGATAAAATTGACTTTCAACCTAAAGTCCTCAAAAGATACACAGAAGGTCACTTGTTGCTGGTCAAAGGAAAAATCCACCAAGAAGAACTCTCAATACTGAACATCGATGCTCCAAATGCAAGAGCACCCTCATTCGTAAAAGAAACTCTACTAGAACTTAAAGCACACATTACACCTAATACAATAATTGTGGGTGACTTCAACACTCCACTATCCTCAATGGACTGATCAGGAAACCAGAAACTAAACAGGGACACAGAGAAACTAATTGAAGCTTTGGACCAATTGGATTTAACATATATAGATATATAAAACATTTCAGCCCAAAGCAAACAAATATACCTTTTTCTCAGCACCACATGGTACCTTCTCCAAAATCAATCAAATAATTGGTCACAAGACAGATGTCAACTAATATAAGAAGATCAAACTAATCCCATGCCTTCTATCAGATCACTGTGGAGTAAAAGTGGTCTTCAATAGCAAGAAAAACAATAGAAAGCCCACATACACATGGAAACTGAACAATACTCTACTCAATGAAACCTTGGTCAAAGAAGAAAGAAAGAAAGAAATCAAAGACTTTTTAGAATTCAATGAAATGAAGGTTCAACCTATCCAAATCTATGGGACACAATGAAAGCAGTGCTAAGAGGAAAACTCAGACTGGAGTGCCTCCAAAAAGAAACTGGAGAAAGCATACACTAGCAGCTTAACAGCACACCTGAAAGCCCTGGAACAAAAAGAAGCTAAGTCACCCAAGAGGAGTAGAAGAGAGGAAATCATCAAACTAAGGGCTGAAATAAATCAAGTAGAAACAAAGCGAACCATACAAAGAATCAACAAAACCAGGACCTGGTTCTTTGAGAAAATCAACAAGATAGATAAACCCTCAGCCAGACTAAACAATGGGCACAGAGACAATATCCAAATTAACAAAATTAGAAATGAGAAGGGGGATATAACAACAGAAACTGAGGAATTTAAAAAAATCATCAGATTCTACTACAAAAGCCTATACTCAACGCAACTGGAGAATATGGAGGAAATGGACAATTTCCTAGACAGATACAAAATACCAAAATTAAATCAGGATCAATTAGATCAGTGAAATAGTCCCATAACCCCTAGAGAAATAGAAGGGATTATAGAAAGTCTCCCAACCAATAAAAGTATGGGACCTGATGGTTTTAGTGTAGAATTTTATCAGACTTTCAAAGAAGACTTAACAGCAATACTCTTCAAACTATTCCACAATATAGAAACAGAAATAACACTGCCCAACTTGTTCTATGAAGCCAAAATTACGCTGATACCAAAACCACACAAAGATTCAACAAAGAAAGAGTAGTATAGGCCAATTTCCCTTATGAATATCAATGCAAAAATATTAAATAAAATCCTTGCCAAAAAAAAATCCGAGAGCACATCAAAATGATGATTCACCATGATCAAGTAGGCTTTATCCCAGGGATGCAGGGATGGTTCAATATACAGAAATCCATCAATGCAATCCACTACATAAACAAACTAAAAGGAAAAAAACACATGGTCATCTCATTAGATGCTGAAAAAGCATTTGACAAAATTCAGCATCCTTTCTTGCTAAAAGTCTTGGAAAGAACAGGAATTCAAGGCCCATACCTAAACATAGTAAAAGCAATTTACAGCAGACCGGTAGCCAACATCAAAATAAATGGAGAGAAACTTGAAGCAATCCCACTAAAATCAGGGAATAGACATGGCTGCCCTCTCTCTCCATATCTTTTCAATAAAGTACTTGAAGTTCTAGCGAGAATAATTAGACAACATAAGGAAGTCAAAGGGATACAAATTCGAAAGAAAACTATCATTATTTGCAGATGATATGATAGTATACTTAAGTGACCCAAAAGACTCCACCATAGAACTTCTACAGCTGATAAACAACTTCAGCCAAGTGTCTGGTTATAAAACCAACTCAAGCAAATCAGTAGTCTTCCTGTACTCAAAGGACAAGCAGGCTGAGAAAGAATTTAGGAAAATAACACCCTTCACAATAGCAGCATACAATATAAAGTATCTTGGCATGACTAACCAAACGAGTGAAAGATCTGTATGACAAGAACTTCAAGTCTTTGAAGAAAGAAACCAAATAAGACCTCAGAAAATGGAAAAAATATTTCTTGCTCTTGGATTGGCCGGATCAATATAGTAAAAATGCCCATCTTGCCAAAAGCATTCTACAGATTCAATGCAATTCCCATTAAAATCCCAAATCAATTCTTCATAGATCTAGGAAGAGCAATTCTCAAATTCATCTGGAGTTAAAAAAACCCAGGATAGCTAAAACTATTCTCAATAATAAAAGGAATTCTGTGAGAATCAATATCCCTGACCTCAAGCAGTAGTACAGAGCAACTGCATTAAAAACTGCATGGTATTGGTACAGTGACAGGCAAGTAGATCAATAGAATAGAATTGAAGACCCAGAAATGAACCCATAGAGTTATGGTCACTTGACCTTTGATAAAGGAGCTACAACCACCCAGTGGAAGAAAGCCTTTTCAACAAATGGTGCTGGTTCAACTGGATGTCAACATGCAGAAGAATGCAAATTGTCCCACTCTTATCACCTTGTACTAAGTTCAACTCCAAGTGGATCAAGGACCTCCACATAAAGCCAGACACATTGAACCTAATAGAAAATAAACTGGGGAAGGCCCTGTAGGACATAGGCACAGGGGGAAAGTTCCTGAAGAGAACACCAATAGCTTATGCTATAAGATCAAGAATTGACAAATGGGACCTCATAAAATTACAAAGTTTCTGAAAGGCAAAGGACACTGTCAGAAGGACAAAATGTCAATCAACAAATTTGGAAAAGATCTTCACCAACCCCACATCCAACAGAGGGCTAATATCCAATATATACAAAGAGCTCAAGAAGTTAGACCCCCCAAAAACCAAATAACCCTATTAAAAATGGGGTACAGAGCTAAACAAAGAATTTTCACTAGAAGAAATTCGGATGGCTGAGAAGCACCTTAAGAGATGTTCAACATCATTCATCATCAGGGAAATGCAAATCAAAACAACCCTGAGATTCCACCTCACACCAGCCAGAATGGCTAATATCAAAAATTCAAGAGACAACAGGTGCTGACGAGGATGTGGAGAAAGAGGAACATTCCTCCACTGTTGGCGGGATTGTAAGATGGTACAGCCACTCTGGAAATCAGTCTGGTTCCTCAGAAAATTGGGCATGACACTTCCAGAGGACCCTGTCATACCTCTCCTGGGCATATACCCAGAGGATTCCCCTGCATGCAATAAAGACACATGCTCCACTATGTTCATAGCAGCCTTATTTATAATAGCCAGAAGCTGGAAGAAACCCAGATATCTCTAAAAGGAGGAATGGATACAGAAAATGTAGTACATGCATACAATGGAATACTACTCAGCAATTAAAAATATTGAATTCATGTAATTTGTAAGCAAATGGTTGGATCTGAAAATATCATGAGTTACCACAATCACAAAAGAATACACATGAATTGCAATCATTGATAAGTGGATATTAATGACTCCAGAAGCTCTGAATACTCAAGGCACAATTAGCAAATCAAAAGATTCCCAAGAAGAAGGAAGGAGAGGACACTGGTCCAGAAAAGACTGGTTCCAGTTTTGCAGAACAGAGAAAGTGTTGGGGGGTGATTGGGGAATGGGCAGGGGGGGGGACTTATGGGACATATGGTTAGGGGGGAACTGGGAAAGGGGAAAGCCTTTGGAATGTAAACAAAGAATATAGAAAATAAAAAATAAAAAGTAAATACATCTTAATAATCAAAAGTACAAAAGATAAAAGAAAAAAGAAAATCATCACAAGCAAAGGGGCCCAGGAGAAATCAAGTGACCATGGACTGGTGGACCGAGCTATTTTGTGCAGTTCTTTTTGTGTTATTTAGAAATCTGTGTGTTATTTAGAAGCTAAATATTAGTTTAGAGCTGTATGTTTGCTACATTTATGAATCATAACTTAAATATCTGTTATACAGGATATCTGATATGAGCAACCAACCATGTCAGGTGGTTGCAACCTGCATGTTGGAAACTGCTGATTTAGAAAAACACATCACTGAATGTTAGATGTCAGGAATCTTTGGCAAGATGAAGCCCCAGTGTTTGTCAGAAGTTCAGCTCATTGGTGAAAGAACCATGTTCATAAGTGAACTACTAATGTGAGAAGCACAGTTGACTTTAGCCTGTGGCCCTGTGATATGGTACAGCCTTCCTCCCATAGACTTCCTGTGTACTTGGAGGTGGTCCACTAGATTCTATACACTTTGCTTCCTCCTTCATGCTTTTTCCTTGAGAAAAGTTTCTCAGAATAAGGAGAAGTGTTATGGAAATATTGACATCTTTTCATATCATTCTCTCTTAACAGTCAATAGGCTGAAAGAGAATATTATCATGAAAGTCACCTTGCTTGGTTTTGAGCTTTAATGTTTCACAGCCTGGCCTTCTATGTGTATCACACGTAGAAAAACCACGTAGAAAAACTTTAAACAAAGCCTGGTCATCTCTATGTTTTCATATGATTGGAAACTTTGGAAAGACTGACTCTTGTAGCTATGCTCTCTGAAGGTCAAGATTCCGTCCAATCACTTGGCCTTAGTCCCGTGAATGGACCCTTCCCACCTCTGATTTCTCATCTATGGAATCCTTGTGGCACTATCACTTCTGACACTTTTGTTTATCTCATGGAATTGCTGTGAGGGGTGAGAATGCCAGTACAACTAAGGTAAATAGTGAATATAGATAATGTTTTATGTTTAAAATTTTATCTTCTCACTGCTGGGAGGTTAGCTCAGTTGGATATGTACCTGCTTTGTAAGCAACGAGGACTTGAGGTAGATTAGTAAAACCTCTCTTAAACTATGAATCATGATTGTGAACACACGTGAGAGACTAATGATGGAGAGGTAGACTCTGAGGGATTCCTGAGGCTGTCAAGGCAGCCAACCTAGTATAACTGATGAATTCCAGGCTAAGGTGAGATCTTGTCTCAAAGGAGGTGAATGTTTCAAAGAATCAGAGAATGATTCCTGAAGTAGTCCCCTGACCTCCACACGTATGTACACATAGTTTTTCATGTTCATATAGATAAATAACCTACCTTACCAGAGTTTTCATTTCATTCCTTGAAAGGGTTGATTTTACCTTACAAGATTATTATTTAACAACCAATGAATATTGAAGCTACATATCAGACACATTCACAGAGTTGCATTATTCTTCTGGAGCTATTTGCAAATACTCATAGAGCCTTAGAGAAAGCAGTGTTATCTACAGTAGAAGCAGGAACACACCATCTCACTGTGTACTTTGTCCTACTGGGAGATCATTTCTTTAAAAGTCAGTCCAGAAATCTTGTAAAGGAATTTCTGAGAGTAGCTGACTAAACCAACTTCTAAATAAAAGTCAAATGTTCCTTTTCCTTTATATTACTCATATTAAGCCATTTTACATAGAGAAATCAGGTCTTTTATTGACACTTCAATTTCACTTTCATTTCATTCCTTGAAAGGGTTGATTTTACCTGTGCATATAAACATGTGCTTGAACATAAATCCTTTTTGCATCAATTCTTGCTTACAGACCACTCTCTGGTGAGGTAGAAATGACTTTGCCTCTGAGTATTACTCATATAACAAAGCACATAGAATAACTTTTAAATTGATGTTTCATTCGAATCCTTTACCTGCAAACCTGTGCAGATTCACTTGGTGCATAATAGGGTATCAATAAGTATTAACTTTCTCATGATAGAGATGAAAGGATGACAATTACAGGCTAAGAATCTCCCGTACCTAACTCTTGAATGACCCCCCAAAGCAGACGTTTAGCCTGCTCTTTATTAGACCAGGAATGCACATATGACAGCCGCCTGCAGGGTCCAGCTGTGAGCTGCAGGCCTGGGAAGGTCCCCAGCATCATTCCTGTTTCACCTCTGCGGAGCAGCTGGGGTGAGGACGAACGCAGCTGGGTCGGCAGGGTCATTGTGGCGACTGTGGGTCTCGTGCCGGCCCTGTATCAGGATATGTGTATGTGACCCTGGCCCCATAACAGGAAATGCATAACAGGAAATGTGTACGTGGTGACCATGTAAGCGGAAGTGAGCTAACTATTTTCTATCTGGCTTCTATAGGAAACAGATTGGTTCTCAGAGCACGGGCTTGGATAGTTTAAACTGATTGGTTTAGAAGCTATGGAGTGGTACAAATCCATTGGCTCACACTGCGCAGGCTCTCAACGCTAAGGGATGATTGGTTTGTGTTAGGTGGGTTCTGTTGTAAGCCTATAAAAGCTGTCCCGATACTGCCCTCAGTGTTCACAATCCTCCACCCTGTGTGGTGTATGGCTGTGATCCCCAGAGCCTCTGGAATAAAAATCCTCTTGCTGTTGCATCAAGACTGTTTCTCGTGAGTGTTTTGGGTGTCGCATTCCAAGGCGTGGGGTGCTGGGGGCATACCCATTTTTCTTTTGAGTCTTACAGAGACTACTGTTCTGTGATCCACTGCAGAGTAGACCCTACAACAGTGTGAGACCATTTATGTCATTTGAAGTTGTGCATAAAACATAAATGAGAGAAATACAGACCAAGTTAGATGATGATGCCTGTAAAAATGGTGAAGGCCTCCAAATATTTTTTCTTCTATAACAATATTTTAATTATTTAAAAAAGTGTCAAAGTTTTCAAAACTCTGTAGATTATCCAAAGCTTTATCAAAATCTCACAACTCAGCTGGGTGTTGGTGAGAATATGCTGGTGGCTCTTTAATGTTTCTTACCACCATACTTTCCTGTTCATTGTAATGGTCTCCTTGAAACAGTCCACATTCACAATGCAAATGACAGTCCCACCCATTAGAAGTTCAGTTGCTGCTGGGACTCCTCTGAAGACTTCACCTCCCTGGGTGAGGTTGTCATTATTTTACCTACATAACTTTTTTTAATCATTGAGCTTCTTTGCAGGTGGGGATAACTTAACACAAACTAAAATAGATTTTTTTTGTCTGCAAGCAATTATCCCAAACAATTAGAGATGACTGATAAATATTTTGACTGCCTGAGAC
The DNA here is from genome assembly GCA_964023405.1 of Apodemus agrarius. Taxonomy (NCBI): domain Eukaryota; kingdom Metazoa; phylum Chordata; class Mammalia; order Rodentia; family Muridae; genus Apodemus; species Apodemus agrarius. The sequence continues at coordinate 84,981,985 of OZ030012.1, read as the reverse complement.
AGCAGTTATATTGCAAGAGTAAACAATGGCCTAACCAAAGAACCTATGAGAAGAATTTTGTGAATAAAATGATTAAAAATATTTGGAATGCTTTTATTCACTCAGAGGTATGGAAAACCACATGCATATATTTAGCTGTCCCTTCCCCCACTTCAGCATTCGAAGTAGGTGGTTCGGCCTCTGCTCTGCTCAGCCTGTGAAATTCCTGGCCTTTGTTCTATATAGAACAACCCAGCCCCACCTGGAAGCAGTGGAAGCATTCTGGAGCCAACCACCTGCTGAGATCCAGAGCCAGCAAGATCCCAAGACTCCACCTCATGCCTGCGGGGAGGGAATCTTCCAGACTATATATTGGATTACATTTATTAAAATTTGGGTATTGAAAGGCATTGTCTCCTTGACCCAATTCTTTTGTGCCACTTTCCCCATCCATCCCATAGTTTTCTCTTGCAGGGACCAGTCCGCTGTAGCTGCAGATAGCTATGGAACTCAACATTTAGCTAATGACATGCTAAGGAATGCTATATGCTAAGAAAAAGTATCACCACTAAAAACATCAAAAGCTTTGTACAAACAGAAAAGACCCAAATTTTCATTTATTGCCAGCTTTAACGATCTTTGTAACCCAAACATGAAGGGTATATTACAATTATAAACTCTGGCAGAGTGCTTTGCAATAATTTTTTTCTGAAAGGAAATGTGTCATCTTGGAGAATGGCTGCTTAAGACTCAGGCAGTAAATGAATTTTAGGAAGTCCAGGAAATAAACAAATCACAAGTCTTAGGAAGTTACTGAAGTTTACAAGAGTCACAAACACCCTTAGTACGGTTATATAATCTATATGAACTACTGGACAAAGATGCAAAAGAATGTAGAGGAGGAGAGAGACAGACTTCTAGACTTCAGACCTATTGTGCTAAAATGGCAAGGAAGATAAATGATAGATGACAAGCTGGCTGACTGGCTGGACAGATGGATGGATGAATGGATTGAATGGCTGGATAGATGAGATAGATAGACAGACAGACAGACAGATATAGAGATAGAGATAAAGATAGAGAGATAGGAAGAGAGGGAAAGTAAATGGGAGGAAGGTATAGAATGATGGATGGAAGATGGAGGGAACGATAAAAGAAGGGTGGGTGAGGGGACTAAATCAACCAATAACTAAAACAATCAAAGGGGGAAAGAGATTTAAGTAGCAATCATATTAAAATAAAAAAGGATACTAAGGAGATTTTAGAGCAACTTTTATGTCAATCAATTTGCTTTCCTTGGGGAGATGAGGACACTTCTAGGAAGGCAAGCATACCAATGCAACTGGAACAGGAAGACATTGAACATCTGACTAGTAAATTTCACAAAAAGATAGCAGAAAGACAAGAAATGAATGAAAAACTTCTTATTTTCAACTACTTCTAAATATGTTTTCTACTGTTCTTACCTATTCATATGAAGGATGACTCTAAACCACGTATTTTGTTTACATGATGTTGGTGCCCTGTGAGGTAGGAATACGTGATCATATTCATAAATAGAAATGAATATTGATCTTTTATCGAACAAATCTAAGTATTTTGATGGTGAAGTTTTACTTTTAGAATATGTAAAAAAATAAGTTCCTTTCAGTTTATGTGGAAAGCCAAATAAAGTAGAGGCTTGTAAAATTACATTCAAAAGAACAAACTTATTACAGGAACAAATGAGATTTAAATGTTATGATAAAATAAAAAATTAAAGTCTTGTTTTATTTAATATGTATGATTGTTTTGCTTGATTGTATCTGTGTCTATACACCACCTACATGCCTGGTACCTGCAGAGATCAGAAGAGACTGTGTGAATGAATTACAGATTATTGTGAATCACCATGTGAATTCTAGGAATCACATCCCTATCCTCTGAAACAACAGCCAGTTATCACTAATCCATCTGTCTAGCCCACTATGATGAGATTTAATGAAATCTTTTATATTCTTTTTTTAAAAAAAAAAAACTTTTATTTATTTATTGTTCTTTTCTTCAACATTTTTCTTTTATTGGATATTTTCTTTATTTACATTTCAAATGTTTTACCCTTTCTAAGTCTCCCCTCCTAAACCCACTAACCCCTTCTTCTCCTCCCACCCACTCCAGCCTTCCTACCCTGGCATTCCCCTACACTGGGACATTGAACTCTCTCAAGCCTAAGGACTGTTCCTCCCACTGATGTCCAACAAGGCCATCCTCTGCCATCTATGTGTGGATTCCTGCAACAAGCTTGAAATGGAGAATGTAGAATCTTGCTTATGAGAGATTGTAGCCACACAAGTCTCTTCTTTCAAGCACTCCTCTAGTAGAAGTATTTATTTGTTTTCACACCTGGTTGTATAATGCATTTAATACTAGTTTTAAAGTGAGATGTATGTATTTTCAGTGTGTTTTCAAACCCTAAGGCAATGATTGTTTCTTTCTAAGAATTCTGTGTAGCAACCATAAGAAAAATACACTTGAATGTCAACTCAGAAAGTCAAACAAGTGTCCTTAGGAGAAGTTGTGGGAGTCTTTTTCTCATAGCTCCCGTTTGTCTATGGCTCTTCAGTGTGACCAGCCAGCTGTAATTGCCACTTTACTGCTTGGCCACAGAGTTCTTACATCCATCAATCAAACAAATAAATGGGCCAGTTAATTAATATTTTTTGTTGAAACCAATTTAAGGGAATTATAGCAAGGCAATTTTGATTTTCAACAGTCCTACTCACCATCTGCATTTGATGAAACTGTTGACATCAGTTTGGGTTGCTAAGCAATAAATACTTCTGCCTAGACTCCTGAGTCTCTAGGGTCATTCTATTACTGTGTCATTCAAACTTGTCACATTGTGGGGTGTGGAACTCTAATTCCTGCACAGTCAGCCATGCATACCTGCTGTTCCTACAGCAGAAAGAGATAAATAAGAGAATTTGTGGAAAGCAATACGATCAAAAGATTGGAAAAGAGAAGCCACATAAACCTCAGAGTTTAAGGGATGTGCTTTTGAAAGGAGATATAAGTCATTGTAAGCTCACGCGTTACATCATTTTAAAACACAGCTAAATTTCTCACCCAGAAGAAATGCACAGCCTTTGGCATATTTAAACTAACTTTGTCATTTTAGCGAAAGTTCTAGGATGAAATATGGCATGCTTTGCAATGGCTTCTGCACATGTTCAGTTTATCAAAGGTTTGTGCTCATCCTTTTATCACCTATATATTAAAGTTCTCACTGCCATGAACAAAGGAAAGGCTGGGGAGTGCCCTGAGCTTACTTGATGGATTTCTGGAACCAGTAACTTCAAAAGACCAACTAATAAAATGGCATGTAATTATTTAAAAGAACCTTGAATGTTTTAATTTTCATGTTAGGGTTGTAAAAATGCTTGTGGATTTTACCTTACAATGTAGGTATATGTATTTTCTAATACTGTTTCAAATTCAAAAAAAAATGACTCTAAGAGTGTAGGGGTAAAATTTTGTCTGAGACACGGGAATAAAGAATTAAGGAAATAGGAGACATGTAAATATTTCTAAGCCTTTAATCAAAACCCTAGGCATATATCTTAATTGGCAAGATGGTTCTCTTGAAGAACTAATTTTAGATGAAATACTATAGGAAAGTCTTGTAGATAATAATGTAATTGTGCTGTAGATATTATCTTGTAGATAATAATGCAACCAGGCAAAGATAAAACAGATTGTAATTTCCATGATTTCTTTTCTTTCTTTCTTTCTTTCTTTCTTTCTTTCTTTCTCTCTCTCTCTCTCTCTCTCTCTCTCTCTCTCTCTCTCTCTTTCTTTCCTTCTTTCTTTCTTTTTTTTTTTTTGTTTTTCAAGACAGGGTTTCTCTGTATAGCCCTGGCTGTCCTGTAACTCACTCTGTAGACCAGGCTGGCCTCGAACTCAGAGATCTGCCTGGCTCTGCCTACAAACTGCTGGGATTACAGGCAAGCGCCACCACCGCCAGGCATTTCCATGATTTCTTAAATGTACCTTCTTCTGAGGTTGGTTTTCTGATATCCAAAATTACTGGGTTAGTACAGAGAGTGTCAAAAGTTAGCATTCAACTCCAAAGTGTTTTTATTGTTAATGTCAGAATGTATCATAATGAACTGGATAGTTTTACACAACTTGAAAATGTTAATGAAATCAAGACAAGAATCCACTTAAGTGACTGATTTTTCATACAAAAATTTTTTATTGGATATATGTTTATTTACATTTTTAATTTTTTATTTATATTCTATATACTGTGTTTACATTACAAAGGCTTTCCCCTTTCCTAGTTCCCCCCTCTCCATAGGTCCCATAAGTCCTCTTCCTCTGACCATTCCCCAATTACCCCCCCCCCCATTTCTCTGTTCTGGGACTCTCCTACAAAACTGGATCCAGTCTTTTTGGGACCAGGGCGCTCTCCTTCCTTCTCCTTGGGAATCTTTTGATTTGCTAATTGTGCCTTGAGTATTCAGAGCTTCTGGGCTCATTAATATCCACTTATCAGTGATTATATCTCATGAGTATTCTTTTGCGATTGGGTTAGCTCACTTAAGATGATATTTTCCAGATCCAACAAATTGCATTTATTCATTATTTTTAATTGCTGAGTAGTATTCTATTGTATAAATATACCACATTTTCTGAATCCATTCCTCCTTTGAGGGACATATGGGCTCCTTCAAACTTCTGGCTATTATAAACAAGGCTGCTATGAATATAGTGGAGCATGTGTCTTTATTGCATGCAGGGGAATCCTCTGGGTACATGCTCAGGAATGGTATGACAGTATTCTCTGGAAGTATCATGCCCAATTTTTTGAGGAACCACCAGACTGATTCCCAGGGTAGCTGTAACATTTTGCAATCCCACCAATAGTGGAGGAATGTTCCCCTTTCTACACATCCTCATCAGCACCTGTTGTTTCTTGAGTTTTTGATATTAGCCATTCTGATTGGTGTGAGGTGGAATCTCAGGGTTGTTTTGATTTGCATTTCCCTGATGATGAATGATGTTGAACATCTCTTAAGGTGCTTCTCAGCCATCCCAATTACTTCAGGTGAAAATTCTTTGTTTAGCTCTGTACCCCATTTTTTGATAGAGTTATTTGATTTTCTGGGGTCTAATTTCTTGATTTCTTTGTGTATATTGGATATTAGGCCTGTGTTGGATGTGGGGTTGGTGTAGATCTTTTCCAAATTTGTTGGTTGCCGTTTTGTCCTTCTGACACTGTCCTTGGCCTTACAGAATGTTTGTAATTTTATGAGGTCCCATTTGTCAATTCTTGATATTAGAGCATAAGCTATTGGTGATTTTTTGAATTTCTTCAGTTTTTGTTGTTATATCCCCTTTTTCATTTCTAATGTTGTTAATATGAATACTGTCTCTGTGCCCATTGTTTAGTCTGGCTAAGGGTTTATCTATCTTGTTGATTTTCTCAAAGAACCAGCTCCTGGTTTTGTTGATTCTTTGCATGGTTTGCTTTGTTTCTACTTGATTGATTTCAGCCCTTATTTGATGATTTCATGTCTTCTACTCCTCCTGGGTGAATTAGCTTCTTTTTGTTCCAGGGCTTTTAGGTTTGCCGTTAAGCTGCTAGTGTGTGCTCTCTCCAGTTTCTTTATGGAGGCACTCTGGGCTATGAGTTTTCCTCTTAGCATTGCTTTCATTGTTTCCCATAGATTTGGGTAGGTTGTACCTTAATTTTCATTGAATTCTAAAAAGTCTATGATTTCTTTCTTTATTTCTTTCTTCCTTGACCAAGGTGTCATTTAGTATTGTTCAGTTTCCATGTGTATGTGGGCTTTCTTTTGTTTTTCTTGCTATTGAAGACCACTTTTACTCCACAGTGATATGATAGAAGGCATGGGATTAGTTCGATCTTCTTGTGTTTGTTGACGTCTGCCTTCTGACCAATTATATGATCAATTTTGGAGAAGGTACCATGCGGTGCTGAGAACAAGTTATATTCTTTTCTTTAGGATGAAATCTTATATATACATACATATATATATATATATATATATGTGTGTGTGTGTGTGTGTGTGTGTGTATACATATATATGTATACATATATATGTGTGTGTGTGTGTGTGTGTGTGTGTGTATATATATATATATATATATATATATACACACACACACACACACACACACACACATATATGTTAAATCCAATTGGTCCAAAGCTTCAATTAGCTTCACTGTGTCCCTGTTTAGTTTCTGGTTTCCTGATCTGTCCATTGAGGAGAGTGAAGTGTTGAAGTCACCCACAATTATTGTGTTAGGTGCAATGTGTGCTTTAAAGTTTAGTAAAGTTTCTTTTACAAATGTGGGTGCCCTTGCATTTGGAGCATAGATGCTCAGTATTGAGCATTCTTCTTGGTGGATTTTCTCTTTGACCAGCAAGATGTGACCTTCCCTGTCTCTTTTGATGACTTTAGGTTGAAAGTCAATTTTATCTGATATTAGAATGTTTGCTCTGGCTTGTTTCTTGAGACCATTTGCTTGTTAAATTGTCTTCCAGTCTTTTACTCTAAGGTGGTGTTTGTCTTTGACTCTGAGATGTGTTTCCTGTATGTAGCAAAATGTAGTGTCCTGTTTCTGTATCAAGTGTGTTAGTCTATGTCGTTTTATTGGGGAATTGATTCCATTGATGTTAAGAGGTATTAAGGAATACTAATTATTACTTCCTGACATTGATGTTATTTTTTATATTTGAGTGGTTATCTTCTTTTGAGTTGGATGAGAGGAGGTTTCTATCTTGCTTCTTCTGGGGTGTAGTTTCCCTCCTTGTGTTGGTATTTTCCCCCTATTATCCTTTGTAGGGCTGGGTTTGTGGCAAGATATCATGCAAATTTGGTTTTGTCATGGAATACCTTGGTTTCCCCATCTATGGTGATTGAGAGTTTTGCTGGGTATAGTAGTTTTGGCTGAAATTTGTGTTCTTTTAGAGTCTGCATGATATCTGCCCAGGATTTTCTAGCTTTCATGGTCTCTTGTGAGAAGTCTGGTGTAATTCTGATAGGTCTTCCTTTATATGTTACTTGTCCTTTTTCTCTTACTGCCTTTAATATTCTTTCTTTGTTTAGTACATTTGGGGTTTTGATTATTATGTGATGAGAGGTATTTCTTTTATGGTCTAGTCTGTTTGGAGTTCTGTAGGCTTCTTATATATTCATGGGCATCTCTCTCTTTAGGTTGGGGATGTTTTCTTCCATTATTTTGTAGAAGATATTTGCTGGCCCTTTAAGTTGTAAATCTTCACTCTCATCTATACCTATAATCCTTAGGTTTGGTCTTTTCATTGGGTCGTGGATTTCCTGGAAGTTATGGGTTACAAGCTTGTTGCATTTGCATTTTCTTTGACTGTTGAATCAATGGTTTCTATGGTGTCTTCGGCATCTTAGATTCTTTCTTCTATCTCTTGTATTCTATTGTTGATATTTGCATCTATGGCCCCCTGATTTCTTCCCAAGGTTTTCTATCTCCAAAGTTGTCTCCCTTTGTGATTTCTTAGTTGTTTCTACTTCTGTTTTTAGATCCTGGATGGTTTTGCTCAGATGTTTTGCTTGCTTGTTTGTGTTTTCATGTAATTCTTCAAGAGATTTTTGTATTTCCTCTTTCATGTCTTCTGATTGTTGACCCACGTTCTCCCGTATTTCTTTAAGTGATTTTTGCATTTCTTCCTTATTGGCTTCTATTTTTTGATCCATAGTCTCCTGAATTTCTTTAAGTGATTTTTGTGTTTGCCTTGTAAGGGCTTCTAACTTTTGATCCATTTTCTCCTGTATTTCTTTAACAGATTTATCTATGTGTTGTTCTAACAGCATCCTCACCAGTGATCTTAGATCTGAATCTTGTTTTTCTGGTGTGTTGGGGTATTCGGGACTTACTGCTTTTGGCGAACTGGATTTGGATGCTGGCATACTGCCTTGATTTCTGTTAGAAATGTTCCTACATTTGCCTTTTGCCATCTGGTTATCTCTGGTATTAGTTGGTCCTGTAGTCACTTGCTGGTGTTTGAACCTCCTATGGGCTCGTAAGACTATTTCCCCACCACTGGATGACTGGGTTTTCCCTGGCACAGATTGCTGATGTGGTGCCCTACTTTTGGGTGCTGTTGGACCCCTGGTGTATCTTGTTCCAAGCAATGTTGTACTCGGTGGTCTCTGTGGACCTGATGCTGCTTGTCTGCTCTGTCAGGGAGCGAAGATGGTGGCTGGGAGCCCCTCCAAGTGCTGACCGCCCTGCCAGGCACAAGACCCAAGCCTAGCTGGCACACAGATGACCCACCTCTCTGCTCAGATTCTATGTGCAGGTTACCGCTTGAAGGCCTGAGTCCCCAGAGATCTTAAACTCAGGATAACATGTGTACTTGTTTCTGCTTGTCCAGTCCAAGCAGCAGCAAAGATGGCAGCAGTGGGGAGTGCAGGGTACCCCGCAGGGCCCAGAACCCATGCCTGTCTGGTTCACAGGAACTGCTGCTCTGCCTAGCTCCTGTGTGTAGGTCGCTGCCTGGGGACCTGTGTCCCCAGAGATCTTAAACTTGGGATATCTCATGTTCCTTGGTTCCCTTGCTTGGTCCAAGCAGCAGCAAAGATGGTGGCGGCTGCAAGGAGTGCAGGGTCCCCCACAGGGCACAGAACCTATGCCTGGCTGGGACACAGGAACCGCTGCTCTGCCTATCTCCTGTTTCAGATTGCTGCCTGGCGTCCTGAGTCCCCAGAGATCTTAAACTTGGGATATCTGGGGTACCTGGTTCCATTTGCTCTGTCCAAACAGCAGCAATGATGGCGGCAGCTGCAGGGAATGCAGGGTCCCCCACAGAGCACAGAACCCATGCCTGGTTGCAGCACAGGAACCACTGCTTTGCCTAGCTCCTGTTCACAGATCGTTGCCTAGCAGCCTGAGTCCCCAGAGATCTTAAACTCAGGATATCTCAGGTACCTGGTTCTCCTTGCTCAATCCAAGCAGCAGCAATGATGGTGGCAGCTGCGGGAAGTGCAGGGTCTCCCACTTCATACAAAATTTTAAGTTATTATATATTATAGAACATGGAAAGAAATGTTTCAGACATTGATCACTCATGTTAGAGAGCAGGTTAGGAGGTGGAATTATACCACAGATAGAAATAATTGGGGTAATTCAGGTTCTTTATGACCCCCAGAGTCAGAAGCAAAAGGGCAGAATTCCATGCTCTCCTCTTAGAGTCAGGCTGGATCCCTTTTATCATCAGCTGTTCATTAATGAAGAGGAAACACTTCATTACCCTTACTATTTCACTACAGCACTAGACTTAGAGAAAAGTAAAATGACTGACTCCAAGGAAGAATGCAGAGGGAAGATTAGGACCCACAGTTCTCAAGCTCTTTTTTTCTCACAACATCTAGACTCACAGGGATTCTTCATTTCCCCACCATACATTCCATTTTGAAAGAGAGATGTTATAGAGGAAAGCAAGTGAAAGTGTGGGTATTACAATATGCCAGTATGAAATATTTAGGATAATTTTTATTGTTGGTATTTTCATTTCTGAACATATGTTTTTTAATTATACATTTTAGTTGAAATATAATGATATCAGATTTTTTGTACATTACCTTTCTGTAGCCCCTATTCAGTTATATTTCAACCCCATACAGTAGCCTATCCACACAACTTTCAAATTAATAACCTCTCTCTCTCTCTCTCTATATATATATATATATATATATATATATATATGTGTGTGTGTGTGTGTGTGTGTGTGTGTGTGTGCGTGTGTATTGCTAAATCTGTATTTAGTTTCAAGGCAGACAAAGCTTCATTAATCAAAAATTCTGCTCACACCTGGGAGATGCTAATTGTCCCTCTCCCAGTAGTCATCGGTTGTCTGGAGATTTTTTGCCTACAGTTGGGAATCTCATGAAAATTCCCCATTCCATGTTAGCATGTCCATTTATCTTATCATTGTTTAAGTCTTGTTTATGCAGCCATTTCTAGTACATATCTCAAAACAGACTTTTCTGTATTCTGGCTGTTACAGTCTTTTTGTCCCCTATACTGCTCTGTTCTCTGATCTATAGATGCAGGACCTGTGATGTAGATACATCCATTGATGCTGGGCTCCCTATAACTATCGATTTCTGTGTTATCCAGTTGTAGTTTTCTGTGATGGTCTCTGGTTCGTGTAAAGGGGAGCTTGTTTGATGAGGCATGGTAGCCACACTTATCTGTATATATAAGACTAAGTTTTAGATTATGGTAAAAATTATGCTGGTCTATCAGAGTGGCAGTGATAGATTATTTTCTAAGAACTGTGACTTCACTAGCCCAGGGAAGTTGCCAAGATTTCTACTACCAAGTGTAATTTCCCCTCTGTTAAGAGAGTCTTAAGTCCCATTAGGCAGCTATTGGTTAATACACACACATGCGAATACTATTTATTGAATGTTAATGGAGTTTTGTAGTGTGCTGGAAATTTTTGTGGTTCATAAATGTTGCAGCTCTATAGGACTTTAAATGCTTTTCTTCCTCAGTAGTGGGCATAGTACTTTCTGGTACTATAAAAGGTAGACCACAGGATGGAGGCTTTTGTGTTAGATCTACCTTGAATCATTTAAATCCTGTGTCCTAAGTGTGAGGTGTCTCCAGCAATAATGGCTTACTTTCAATCTCTGAGAGGCAACCAAGGGCTAAACCAATAGTATATGGAATTTTGGGAAACACTTGTGATGCTCTAACAAATCACTGGAAAGGAGGTTTCTCATTTTTGGTTTCGAATTTTCGCTAGTTTTTAAGTATACAATAATATGATTCATTGAGGCTTTAGCAAATAATCCTGGTGTTTCTCCTTTTGTATTGAATTCTTGCTCCGCTATTACAAATTGGAGCCCCCGCTGTACCCTTCTCTTTCCTCTTTCACCCCCTTTCCCACTCACCCATGGTCTCTTTATACTTTCCTGGTTTATTTGGATATTCTATGTTGGACAATCACATCTGAAGATTTGGAGTCACAGATGAGAGAGAACATGTAACATGTGTCTCTCTGGGTTTGAGTTATATTATTAAATATAATCTTGTCTATTTACATGCAAATTTCACTTTTCTTTAAAAGTCTATACCATTCCATAGTGGGTATGTTCCATATTTTCATTATCCATTCCTCTGTTGAAGGACATTTAGATTGTTTGTGTTGCAGCTATTTTGAATAATGAAGCAGTGAACATTGCTGAACAAGTATTTCTGGGATACTCTGTGGAATCTTTTGGACACATGCCAAGGAGTAATATAGCTGCATCATATGGTAGATTTATTTTTAATTTTCTGAGTATTCTTTATACAGATATCCAGTGGAGATGAACCAATTAGCTAACAGTCCTAGTAAAAGTGAATGAGGATTTCCCTTTTTAAAGAACCACATGGGCATTTGTTGCCAGTTGTTTTGTTGGTCTTAGTCATTCTGAGTCTCATAAGATGAAATTTCAAGCTTTTTAAATTCCCATTTCCTTAATTCTGAACATTTTAACATAACTTTTAGACATTTTTTTCTATTGAGAAGTCTATGTTTAGATCCATAACCTAATTTTAACTTATTTTCTTCTTGTTTTCTATAAAATTCTTTGTATATTCTAGGCATAAATTCTCTGTCTGATATAGTTTTAAAATATGTTTCCTGTTCAATGTGTAACTTCTTCACTGAACTGGTTGTTTCCTTGGCAGTGCAGAAGTTATTTATTTTTATAAGATCAATAGTTTGCCTCAAATTCTGGGCCAATATAGTCTTTAAAAAATCCATCCCTTAAACTGGGTGTGGTGGCGCACACCTGTAGTCCCAGCACTTGGGAGGCAGAGGCAGGCAGATTTCTGAGTTCGAGGCCAGCCTAGACTACAGAGTGAGTTCCAGGACAGCCAGGACTACACAGAGAAACCCTGTCTTGAAAAACAAACAAACAAACAAAAATCCATCTCTACTCATTTCATTTTATTTATGTTTTTTCCTTTTTTATTGATTATTTTATTTATTTACATTTCAAATGTTATCCCCCTTCCCAGTTTTCCTTCCACAAGCAGCCTATCCCTTTTCCTTCCCCCTGCCTCTATGAGGGTGTTCCCCCACCCACTCATGCCCAGGAGCCATAGCACTCCCCTATGCTGGGGCACTGAACCTCCACAGGACCAAGGCCTCCCCTTGCATTGATGACAGATAAGGCAATCCTCTGCTACATTTGCAGCTGGAGCCATTGGATCCTCCATGTGTACTCTTGGTTAGTAGTTTAGTCCCTGGAAGCTTTGGAGAGGGAGTCTGGTTGGCTGGTATTGCTGTTCTTCCTATGGGGTTGCATAGGAACCCTTCAGCTCCTCAGCCCTTCCCCTAACTCTTCCATTGGTGTCCATACTTTCAGTCTGATGGTTGACTGCTAGCATCTGCATCTGTATTGGTCAAACTCTAGCAGAGTGTCTCATGGGACAGCTATACTAGGCTCCTGTGAACAAGTGCTTCTTGACATCAGTAATAGTGTCTGGGTTTGTTTGCTGCAGATGGGATGGATGCCTAGGTGGAGCAGTCTCTAGATGGCCTTTCCTTAAGTCTCTGCTCCACTCTTCATTCCCGCATTTACTTTTGAAATGAGCAATTCTGGATTAATATTTTTGAGATGGGTAGGTGGCCCCATCCCTCAACTGGGGGCCGTGTCTCTCTTGAATATGGTCTTTACAGGTTCTATCTCCCCTTTGTTGAGTACTTCAGTCAATGTCATCCCTGTTGGGTTCTAGGAACCTCTTGGGTTCCTGGCATCTGGGACTTTCCAGTGGCTACCTCCAGTTCCCCATTCCCCACTGCTACATACCTCCTTTCAGCTTCCTGATGCTCTGTATTTCTACTGTCTCCCCCTACACCTGATTCTGCCCCCTTTGCTCATTCTCCTTCCTTTTGCCCTCCCAGATCCCTTTCTACCTCTACCTCCCATGAGTATTTATAAATTCTGCTTTCTGAGTAGGACTGAAACATCCACACTTTAGTCTTCCTTCTTCTTGGGTTTCATATGTTCTGTGAGTTGAATCATGGGAATTCCAAGCTTTTTTATAGCTAATATCCACTATTTTTGGAATTTATTTTTCAGTTCAATCTATTTGGTATTCTTTTTTTTTCCCTTTTTTTTAGGAGATAATAATAGTTTGATTTCTATTCTTGTATGTGCTGACTGCCAGTTGAACCATTTTTGGAAAATGCTGTCTTTTTTTCCCACTGGTTTGGATTCTTTGTCAGAGATCAAGTGACCATAGATGTGTGGGTTCATTTCTGGGTCTTCAATTATATTCCATTGATATACCTGCCTGTCTCTGTACTAATATGATACAGTTTTTATCACTACTGCTCTTCCTCTAACAGTTTTAATGTTTTAGGTTTCAAATTAAGGTCTTTGATTCACTTGAATCTAACTTTGTTTCAAGATAATAAATACAGGACTAATTTATTCTTCTCTATATGGACATCCAGTCTCCAGATTATTTGTCAAAGGTGCTGTCTTTCCAGTGCATATTATCCTCTTTGTTAAGTACCAATTACCTGTAGTTACCATCACTCATGTCTGGGTTTTCTGTTTCTTTCTATTCAGTGCTAGTAAAATGTTGTTTTATCTTGAAGTCTGAACTATCAGTGTTAGAATATTCTTTTTGTTCAAGATTTTCTTTAGTGTCCCTGTTCTTTTATAGCTTGATGTATATTTTATTCAAATGGTTTTTTCTTTATAAGTATGTGAATGGTGGTTTCACTCTTATAGCTTCCAATATCCTCTTTGTTCAGTATATTTACTGTTTTAAAAATAATATTCTCTGGGGAGTTTCTTTTTTTTTCCTGGGCTTTTGGTCTTCTACATGTTTGCTTGTATGTATATGGTATACCTCTCAATATTTTGTGGAAGTTTTCTGCTTTGATCATTTTGAATATTTGGTCTGTGCCATTAACCTGGTATTCTTTTCCTTTGTCTATAATTAGAAGATTTGGTCTTCTATAGTATCATAATTTCTCCACTTTTCTTTGGTGTATTTCTTTTTAATTTTTCATTTTCATTTCTTTGATGATTCAATTCTATTATTTTACATTTTAGCCTTGATATTCTGTCTTCTATTTGTTTCATTTGACTGGTAGGGAATTCCCTTGAGATTCCTAATTGGGTTATAGACACATGGTTTGTTCTGTCTTCCTTGCATTTTGAGTTTGGTTTAATATTTCTCTGTGTACATTGAATTCAGTTTTCACATCCAGAATGGGTGGCTTTTGTCACTTCATTTGACCATATATTTGCAGTTTCTTGGACATGACTAATAATTGCATTACTATGCTGTAATGATAAAATTCACTGAGATATTTCAAGTCTTTGGCTTCCTTTAATTTTTTTAAAATACTGTATTTTTTATTTTTTATTCTATATTCTTTGTTTACATTCCAAAGGCTTTCCCCTTTCCCAGTTTCTCCCTCACCATATGTCCCATAAGTCCTCTCCCCACCCTACATTTTCCCCAATCACCCCACCACCACCACCATTTCTCTGTTCTGGTACTCTCCTACAAAACTGGATCCAATCTTTTCAGGTCCAGGGTCCTCTCCTTCCTTCTTCTTGGGATTCTTTTGACTTGCTAATTGTGCCTTGAGTATTAAGAGCTTCTGGGCTCATTAATATCCACTTATTGGTGATTGCATTTCATGTATATTCTTTTGTGATTGGGTTAACTCACTTAGTATGATATTTTCCAGATCCAACCATTTGCCTACAAATTTCATGAATTAATTATTTTTAATTGCTGAGTAGTATTCCATTGTATAAATATTCCACATTTTCTGTATCCATTCCTCCTTTGAGGGACATCTGGGCTCCTTCCAACTTCTCACTATTATAAAGAAGGCTGCTATGAACATAGTGGAGCATGTGTCTTTATTGTATGCAGGGGAAACCTCTGGGTATATGCTCAGGAGTGGTATGACAGGGTCCTCTGGAAGTGTCATGCCCAATTTTCTGAGGAACCACCAGACTGATTTCTAGAATGGTTGAACCATCTTGTAATCCCACCAACAGTGGAGGAGTGTTCCTCTTTCTCCACATTCTCATATTTTTCCATCTTCTGAGGTCTTCTTCAATTTCTTTCTTCAAGGACTTGAAGTTCATGTCATACAGATCTTTCACTTGTTTGGTTAGAGTCACATCAAGGTACTTTATGTTGTTTGTGGCTATTTGCTTCTTTTATTATGTTAAGGTTTGTTCTTTTAAACTGTGCAACCTAGATTTATATAGGTCATTCATATTAAAGACTATTTCTATTGGACTGGCACATTTGGGGAGCAGATGAGATGTCTTTGTCTTTTATAATGTTAATTTATTTCATTATTTATATTTATTACCTCAGAATCTATCCTGCCTTTTATGTCAGGCAGGGCATAAGCTGTTGGATCAGCATTATGCCTAAAGATGTAGGAATGACTTTGGAACTCAAAATTCTGGCACAAGTCAATAGGAAATGCTTATGTGTGAGCTGCAGTGATGCAGCTAGGTCTTCAAATATGGGGATGGCTCAAATGAGTGGGTGGCTGGGTCTTGTCCATTTATCTAAATTCTAAATGGTTTATTTTAGTAATACATATATTTTTGAGACTATTGTCGATTTTCTTTTTAAAATTCACTTTATGGTTTTCTTAAGCAGATGAAAATGCCCTTTGAAATTATCAAGTTAACAGGGCATTATTAACACAATTTAAGATTTGGGGATTTTGCATAGCTATCCAGGGATAAAACGAGTGACTGTCTGACTCATAAGGGGTGTATTATAGACTCAACTAAGTCATGGTTGAATTAAGTCTTTCTATTTGCTTCATTTTATTATTCTGCCCACATAATGCATGTGCCGCTGTTTTGCTTGTTCAAAAGGTAATATGCTGTTTATTGTGAGTCTCTAGTTTTCAATTTTGAAAAGATAGGTTATCTAACAAATATCTGACACAGTCTCTGTGCTGAATCACAGAAAGACAAGGCCTCTACTGGTGTATTCATAATTCTGAATTAAACTCCAAGCAGATAAGGTGAAATGCCATGCCAAACAAATTGGTTTGGAGGTAGAGATTAAACATATGTTTATCTTTCCTATATTTTTGAGCAGACAATTTATTTAAACATGAAGTATTCAGTTTTCAGGTAGCATAAATATAGGCCAACTTCAATAGTTCAGATTGATTCTTGAATGAGCGACTAGTAACACTTTCCATATCCTATCTCGTAATGATTAATAAAGGGAAATTTTAATTTAAATTAATTATTCTATTTAGATTGCTATTCTAGACATATGAATTTATTCAATGAATGAGGAATGGAGCTATAGAAAGATATGGACAGATGATAAATCTCATAAACTTGGCATAAGCTAAGTGCTTATGACAATTACCTTAAGTTTTGTTGAGATGGGAGAAAACTATAAAAATTATTTGAGGCTAAAATAGAAATGGGTGTCAGTGAGTTTGAAAAAATCATTTAATGTATGTTAAAATAAAGATATATAAACATATTAAGAAATATTAATTCCACAATTTATTGATTCATTAGTTGAGATTAATTTTCTGGTTCAAAATCCAAACAGTTTAAATGAATATGTTTACAGTTTTTAATTAAAATATGTGCACAGATTTGGTTTTTAAAGGAAAATATAGAACAAAGAATCATCATATATAAACTACATACTTTTGTTCTACTTACATTTCCCATCAAGTTGACAAATACCTTGAAAGCAAAACTGTATACTTGTTTGCCATCTTCATTTCTTAGACCATTTTGTAGCTTAGGAAAGAGATAATAAAAGGGTTTATATAATTTCTCAAATAACGATTTCAAAAATAAAAATAAATTTTAAAAAGACAAATGGAAGAAAAGAAGAGATTTAAAGATAGGCCACATAACTTAGGTTAATTAGAGGGTATAAAGACCTTAGTTTTTCCATAAAACCTTAGTTTTATGGAAGAACTCTTTGATGCATTATTTTTACACTTTTGTTATAACAATTTTATGGCAAAATGTTATCCCATTGTTGGCATGATACATTAGAATGCATTGACAAACCAATGACTGTGAATATGTATTAAAGAGACAAACACACCCTTCACCAAGAATGCTGAGAGATACACGTACTGTTTCAAATTGCATTTTATTTATTCTTTTCACATTTTCTTTTTGTTGAAAATAGATTGTTTTCCTCATACAATATATTCTGATAATAGTTTCTTCTCCCTCTACTCTTTCTAGTTTTTCCCAAAACTTTCTTCGTTTGGATCGACTCCCTTTTTGTTACTCGTTGAAAAGAATAGGCTTTTAGGACATAACAACCACATATGACAAAATAAGATACAGTAAGATGAAACAAAACCTATCATATTGAAGTTTCTCATGGCAACCCAACATGGAGAAAAGAGTCCCATGAGCAGGCACAATAGTCAGAGATCTGAAATAGTAATTTTTCCCACTCAGGTGAAGGAATGGGATGAGTGTCATACCCATGTTTTATGAATACCTCACTTGGGCTGATCCAAGAGTATTTCAATTCCTAGGCCTAGGTCTAGAAGCTTCTAGCCTTCATACTGTCTAACCTAGACCTAGGATATTTTATGTCTCAGACTTACTGCTGAATATTTGTACCCTTTCTAGTTCTTTCTGAACTCTGGCTGGTTGGTTCAATTCAAACTTTCTGGCTCAAAACTCCTCCTCAACCTGACTGATTCAATATGGCTTCTCTCAGCTTTTCATTGGATTGCTCTACGTTGCCTCAAACTAACTCTAGCAATTTCATCTAATCTTCTCCTCCTTATTTTCTGACCTCAACAGACTCTGCTGATCTGCACTGAACAGCATGAATTAATGAAGGAACTTAGCTCCAGGACACTGCACTCACTCCACTGACTTACAACTGCTTACTTTCTCCACCTGCTGTTCCTAAATAGCATCTCTTTACTATGCTGTTCTCACTTTAATGAAACTTAACTGCTCAGTATTACTTCAGCTTTATTCCTGCCAGCAGTTGACCTTTTGTTTCTCAACACCTTGATGATGTTGGGTGATGTTCAGAAATTTTGTCTCTGCACTCTTGTCACCATTCTTTTGCTGGCCACAACAGATAATGAAAATCATAGTTTTATAATCATTTCAACTTTCTTAAGTTTAACCTTCAGTTAATTTCAACTACAGATCCACCACCGTATGTGCATATTTTAAGCCAATGACTTTTGTAATTATAATTTCTTTGACCCCTTCAGATTGTCTGATCCATACCTCGTGTATTGTGCTTTCATTATGGCTTTTAATATTTTTTGACCTCTTAATGTTTCTTAAATATTTCTGCTCAATGCCTTTATTAACACCAGTCTTGCTTTTTAAAAATGTTTCTGGCTATTAAGCTGCAAAACCTGTTTAAATATCAAGCAAGCATCCTGGATACCACTGACTTCAACCACCTGCTTATCTTTTTAGTTAAAAAATGCAACAGTTAAAAAAAGAGTTGGATTTATCCTATTTCTGACTAATTCTGTCTGATTGTTCTCTGATTCACCATGTTGTCTGCCACTCAATTAGACATCACATTCAATCATGGGTAGTTCCTTTTTTACAGACAAATTTTACTTTAAATGTGTATACTAACATCCTGTTTGTAGTCCAGTAAGGGGGATTAAAAGTGTGTGACATGTCTACCTTCCAGCCAGATCAGACAGATCTAGGTCTCTGGCTGTGATCCCATGCGAGAGTAGCCAAGTTGTTGGATTAAAGTTGCTCTATAGAGACCTACTAGTTCTTACAGTCTGAAGTTCCATAAAAATACTTACTAAACTTTATCTATCTATCTATCTATCTATCTATCTATCTATCCTTCCTTCCTTCCTTCCTTCCTTCCTTCCTTCCTTCCTTCCTTCTTTCTTTCTTTCTTTCTTTCTTTCTTTCTTTCTATACATATAAAGAGAATATGGAGGTCCTATCCTTGCTGCTTCAGCTTCTTTGAGCTCATATGCAACTTGCTTAATTGATTTAGAAGGCTTTGTTCTCCAACCCCGCTGGTTATTACGATCTTTCCTCTATGTCCTCTTCTTGAAGACTACCTGAGTTCTGAGGGGAGGAATTTTATAGAGGCCTCCCATGTAGACTATGTAGTCTCTTTCTTTCACTCTGCATAATATCTACTGTGCATCTTTGTATCTGTTCCCATGTGCTGTTAAAGGAAGCCTCTCTGATGATTACTAGAAAGGTTACACATCTGTAAGTGTAGTAGAATATTGTTAGGAGTTACTTTATTGAAATTTTTAAAGAGAAAATAGTTTTTAGTTTTAATTTAGTTCTGTGGGCTATCTAGTCTCTGGCTCTTGGTCATCCTAAACAGTGTTGGATATGTGTTCTGTTTCTTTGAAGGGGCCTTATGTTAAAGGAGACCCAGGTTGGTTACTTCCACAAGTTCTGTGCCACCACTGCCCTATCATATTTTGCAGGCACATAGATGATAGGTTTTAAGGCAGGATTGGCATATACATTTCTCTTTTGTTAGGCTGTAGAGCACCTTCCCACAACAAAGAGACCACAATGTAGGAGTGAAGGCTCCATGTAAGTATCAGCTTGACTGGTCATTGTTCAATGAGCATGTGAGTGTTGTCTCCAGCAATGGGGTCTAACTGTCTTAGCAATAGAAATTTGGGCAGAATCACCATCACTGACATCAAGCTGTACAACAGAGCAATGGTTATAAAAAAAAACTGCATGGTATTTGTACAGAGACAGACATGTTGATCAATAGAATAGAAATGAATACCTTTGACAAAGAAGCCAAGCATATACAATAGAAAACAGAGAGCATCTTCAATAAATGGTGCTGGTCTAACTGGCTGTCTGTATATAGAAAAAATGAAAATAGACCCATATTTGTCATCTTGCACAAAGTTCAAGTCCAAACAAATCAATGACCTCAACATAAAGCCAGATACACTGAATCTGACATAAGAGAAAGTGAGAAAGAGTCTCAAACTCATTGACATGGAGGAAGGGGACTTTTCTAAATAGAACTCCAATGACTCAGGCTCTAACATCAAGAATTGATAAATGGGACATCAAGAAAATGAAAAGCTTTTGTAAGGCAAAGGACATAGTCAATAGGACAAATCAGTAACCTACAGATTAAGAAAAAAATCTTCACTAACACATATTTGATAGAGGGCTAATATCTAAAATATGTAAAGAACTCAAGAAGCCAACCTCCAAAAAATCCAAACAATCCATTCAAAAAATGGGGTGTGGCACTAAACAGAATTCACAACAGAGGAATCTTAAATGGCTGAGAAACACTTAAAGAAAAATTTAAAGTCCTTAGTGATCAGGGAAATGCAAATCAAAATGAACCTGAGAGTCTGCATTACACCAATCAGAATGGTAAAGATAAAAAAGTCAGGTGATAGCATATTTTGCCAAGGATGTGGAGAAAAAGGAACAGTCCTCCATTGCTGGTGGTACAACTACTCTGGAAATCAAGCTAGAGATTTCTCAGAAAATTAGAAATAGATCTACCTGAAGACCTAGCTATGCCACACTTGGGCATATACCCAGAATTTGCACCACCATACCATAGGGGCACATGCTCCACTATGTTCATAGCAGACTTATTTGTAATAGCCAGAAGCTGGAAACAACCCAGATGTCCCACAACAGAGAAATGGATTCAGAAAATGTTTACACAATGGAATACTATTTAGCTATTAAGAATGAAGACATCATGAATTTTGCAGGCAAATGTGTGGAACTAGAAAATATTATGTTAAGTGAGGTAACTCAGACCCAAAAGGACATACATGGTATGTACTTACTAATAAGGGTATATTAGCCCCCAAAATACAGAATACCTAAGATACAACCCACAGAACTCAAGAAGATTAACAAGCAGAAGATCCCAAGTGAGGATACAGAAAACAATTACAGGAGTCATAGGGAGGATGAGATATGGGTCAGGGAGGAAAGTGGAACATGGTCAGGTATGGGGGGGCAAGAGAGAAGCCCCAAGGGACAGCATAATGAGTGGAAATATGTAACCTTGCAAGGGGGAGGTTGGGTGACCATCCAGATTGTACCAGAGACCTGGGAGGGAACTCAAAATAGCTCACCTCCAATAGAAAGATAAGGCATCAAGTGGAGGGATAGGGTTGCCATCCTGAAGTTAAAAACTCTGATCCAGAATTGTTCTGTCTGAAGGAACTGCAGGGACAAAAGTGAAGAAGAGACTGAGGCAAAGGAGGTCCAGTGACTGGCCCAACTTGGCATTCATCTCAGGGGGAAGCTCCAAGGCCTGGCATTATTACTGATGCTGTAATGTGCTTATAGACAGGAGCCTAGCATGGCTTTCTTCCCAGAGGCCCAACAAGCTGCTGACTGAAACAGATGCAGATAGTTACATACAAACATTGGACTGAAGTCGAGGACCTCTATTGTTGAATTAGGGGAAAACTGGCAGAATCTGAGGAGGATGACCCCATAGGAAGACCAGCAGTTTCAATTAATCCAGATTGCTGAGATCTGTTAGATACTGAGTCACCAATCAGGCAGCATACAAGAGATGGTCTGAGGCCCCAGACACATATGCAGCAGAGGACTGCCTGATTTGGCCTCAGTGGAAGAGGAGGCGCCTAACTCTTGAGAAACTTGAGGCCCCAGGGAGAGGGGAAGCCTCATGGATGGGAAGGCCTGGAGAGAGGCATCCTCGTGGAAACGCAGGGGTGGGGCATGGGGAAGGAATGAGAGGAGGAACTGTGGAAGGATGGACTAGGATGGGGCAATGACTACATTGTAAAAAATCTAAAGTAACAAAAAATGTAAAATATGAAAAAAAGTTAGGATATATGTTGGCTGTGTCCATTTTATGCCTGGAAACATATGTTTCAGAATTTGATCTTTGCATTGTAAGAAAATAATTGTTTTATGATATTTTATCATTTTGATTGTATAATTATCCAATAGTGATACAACTTCATTTGATAACTATAAACCATTCAGTACCAGAAAAAAATAAATGTAAGTATAAAGTTGATGTATTATCTACTACTCCAAGTAATAAAAAGGATTTCCTGTGTCTTATGGAGAAAATATGTATATTTGAGATATTGAAATATTTTAAGGAACACTAAGTTCCAATGCACATTTGGGATGATGCCACTGGGAGGGACGTTGGAACACTGGGAAGCAACAGACAAAAAAATGGAGCGAGACCACATCTCCCTGCCTCTTCATCCTCCAACCTTGGGTCCACCAGGCCTGACATCCCTTACTTTAGAAGTTGTCACTGGAAGTCAGAAAGTGAAGTTTGTTTGGCCATAGTACATGAAACTGATCCTCTTCAAAGAAGGGTGGCAATTTTGTGCCTTCTTGAGGTCAAAATGGGACCTGGGTGGGGCCCATTCTACCAGAGTGCATTCTGTTGTAGTAGCAAGTTCTGACAGCAACATATATATTGGAGGAGACTTCTCACCTTCTGTCAGAGCTCTAGCTAAACCCCTGGCCAGAATACTCTGGTGGAAGCAGAGGAGAATGTCAGCATTCCCTTGATGAATAGGGATTCTTCTCATGACTTCAGTCTGACCACCTGAGTTATATCTGATCTGTGAACATCACAAAGGCCAGGCTCAGTTTCTGTGCTTAGAAACTCTTAACATTCTCACATACAGTCACATGGTGTGTGGCCCATATGGCTGAAAACATTGTGGTAGGAAACATATAGCACTCATGCTAGGGGTGGAGGTGTTTCTCTTTATGTTGTCCAGAGCTTCTGGGGAGATTGTAGCCAAAATGCTTCTGTTATAGTCATAGGGGCCAAGGCTATGTTTTATTTTTATTTTTATTTTCCTCAAAGTATCTAGTTAACAAGCTATGGTATCTCCTTCAACTTTGGGGGGGACAGCACCCCTGAGGAATCACCTGTGTTTAATGGTTTTCAGAACTTTTGGGTTAGGATATCACAACTACAACCCAGGAAGAGTTTGATAAAGACAGAAAGGGTTGTAGAAACACCAACCCTTTGTTTTCCTGGTTCAGGGTCTCTGCAAAATAAAGAGACAGATTTATTTCTATTACCCTACCTTCAGAATGATTTTTTGGTTACATCTATAAAAATCAGTAAGTAGTAAATATTGTGTTTTTGTAGGGGTTTGCTCTTTTATTTTGTGTTTTATGTTCTGGTTCTATAATGACTAAATAATATGTAAAACTTATACTAATATTAGAAAATGGAAGTTAGTAAGAATGATAAGGTCATTTTTTTAATTTTTAAATTTTTTATTGGATATATTCTATATTTACATTTAATTTCCCTTTTCTTGGTTCCCTGCCCCCCAAAGGTAATACATGCCCTTTTTCCTCCCCCTGATCCCCCATCCACTCCTTCCCACTTCCCTGTTCTGGTATTCCCCTACACTGATGCTTTGAGCCTTTCAAGCACCAGGGTCCACTCCTTCCTTCTTCTCGGACATCATTTGGTATGTGGATTGTGTCTTTGGTGTCCCAAGATTCTAGGCTAATATCCACTTATCAGTGACTGCATACTATGGGTATTCTTTTGAGAATGGGTTACCTCACTTAGTATGATGCTCTCCAGCTCCATACATTTCTCTAAGAATTTCATGAATTCATTGTTTCTAATGGATGAATAGTACTCCATTGTGTATATATACCACATTTTTTGTATCCATTTCTCTGTTGAGGGACATTTGGGTTCTTCCTAGCTTCTGGCTATTATAAATAAGGCTGCTATGAATATAGTGGAGCATGTATCCTTATTGCACGCTGGGGAATCTTCTGGGAATATGTCCAGGAGTGGTATGGCTGGGTCCTCTGAAAGTATCATGTCCAGTTTTCAGAGAAACAGCCAGACTGATTTCCGGAGTGGTTGTCCCAGCTTGCAGTCCCACCAGCAGTGGAGGAATGTTCCTTTCTCCACATCCTTACCAACACCTTCTGTTTCCTGAGTTTTTAATCTTAGCTATTCTGAATGGTGTGAGGTGAAATCTCAAGGTTGTTTTGATTTGCATTTCTCTAATGACTAATGATGCTGAACATTTTATAAGGTGTTTCTCAGCCATCTGAATTTCTTTAGGTGAAAAGTCTTTGTTTAGCTCTGTACCCCATTTCTTGATAGGGTTATTTGGTTTTCTGGGGTTTAAAATTCTTGAGTTCTTTGTATACATTGGATATTAGCCCTCTGTCAGATATAGGGCTGGTGAAGATCTTTTCCCAATTTGTTGGTTGCCGATTTGTCCTTTTGACGGTGTCTTTTGCCTTAAGGCAATATAAGGAAAAATAATAATGTAATGAAAAATATAATGAAAATATAATATATATAAATATATGTATATAAAATATAATGAAAAATACAGAAAATTCAATACTCATTCTATAACATAAAGAATGCAACAAACAATACATAAAGCATAACTTGCAAAGTAATAAACCAAAATATGAAAGATGAAAGGGGCTATGTTCATTAGTATCCACAAATTCCTAAATAAGTGGGGAATATACAATCTGTATGAATAGGGATAGGCATATGAATTTACACATAGGGTCTATAAATGAATACTATTGGAAACTTCCAAGTTTGGTTATAATCAGAAAATTAGAATGAAAAAAATTGTACATTGCATTGAAGGCTATAAAATCTAAAGATTTGTGTATTTGTGTAGAGAAGATAAGGTTGCTAGTTCAACCTTGATTCTTCAAAAAAGGCTGAGCAAACCATTGAGGAAGAACTCCATAAGCAGCACTGCTCAGCTGTCCTTGATAAGGGGCCATGATATGTATGCTGAAATAAACCCATTCTTCAGTTATGGTGTTTTTAGCACAGAAAGAGTTAGAGAGAGAGAGAGAGAGAGAGAGAGAGAGAGAGAGAGAGAGAGAGAGAAGAGAGGGAGAGAAGAAGAAGAAGAAGAAGAAGAAGAAGAAGAAGAAGAAGAAGAAGAAAAAGAGACAGACAGACAGACAAAAAAGAAACTCTAAGAAAAGCATCAGTAGATATTTTTCCTGGAAGAAATTAAAGTTATAAAAATTACAAATATTTCATAGTAGTGATGATATGGAAATTATTTTTACAGTTTACATAGCATTTTCTCACACACAATCTTACATGCTTTCTGTAATGCTTCATTTTTTTGTTTATGTTGTATATATTTTTTTAATATTTTATTTTCTATATTCTATGTTTACATTCCAAAGGCTTTCCCCTTTCCCAGTTCCCACCCACCATAGTTCCCATAGTTCCTCTCCCCCCCCAACTGTTCCCCAATCATTCCCCCTCCCCCCTCGGTTTCTTTACTAAACTGGATGCAATCTTTACAGGCCCAGGGTCCTCTCCTTTCTTCTTCTTGGGAATCATTTGACTTGTTATTTGTGTCTTGAGTATTTAGGGCTTCTGGGCTCATTAATATCCACTTATCAGTGATTGCATTTCATGTGCATTCTTTTGTGATTGGGTTAATTCACTCAGGTAACGCTTCATTTAAGAGTGTTGGACCAAGAAGTAGACAATATCTGTTTAAATCTCTGTTCTGACAAGTAACTCCATACTTCTCATAAACTATCATTCTGATGTTACATTTTTTATCTGTTGATAGAGGTTGATAATTGTGATTCACACATTAAAATTATGAGAACACTATAAGCTTTTATCAGAGAGTAGTTAATCGTTAACTATTAGTAATTATTCATTACCTCCAATTAGCCAAAACTCTGAAAATTCATTGAAAATTCTAAGGAACATGGCCAACGAATATAACCAAGATCCATACTTAGAGTGTCTAACTTTGTTCTCAGAGGCCATTGTGCACGAGGCTGTGGAGAGTACTATAGCTGAAGCATTTCCCTCAAGTAATCACAACAAAGCAGCTTTATTTCTCCAAAATTTGCCTTTGACAAGGGTCATTTTCTTGCTATAGTGACTCCCTTCCACTTTCCCAGGTCAGGCCAGGCTCTGCTAGGTTCTCTCCTCCAAGCCTGCTTGTAAATATCGATTAACAGAGGATGAGTTGCTGGTCCCTGGGTTACCCAAACCACAGCACTGGGCTCTCTCATGAAATGTGACTTTTCTCAGCATATAAATTGCTCCTTAGTATTTTGAGAAAAAATTTGAAGTCTCAAATGTCCCTCTGCAGTTAATCTGTGGTGTGATCACAGATTTTATAGCTTGTGGAAGACCACCCAGGAGATGTGTGAGAAAATGTGAGTATAAAAGAAAAATGGTTCTGTAGTATTTTATGGAAATAGTTTTTATCTCAAGGATTCACAACTCACATTAAGAAACACTTGTATTAAACATACATGAGTATGGTATGGGACACAGAAAATTTATAGCAAATAAAACAAACAGGTTGACTTAGTTTCGGTGAATTAAAATTTGAAAATTAGTACATAGTAGCTTCTATTCTAGAAACCGTACATGTCGTTTTTCTTTAGGAATTTTTTAGATTAATTTACAGGTTTTAATCTAATAAAGACATAAATCACTGATACTTGTTAATTCCTTAAAAATGTGAGAAAACACATTAAAGAGGGTTAAAAGAAGAAAAAAGTCACAATTGTCTGAAAAATTTAAGGAGGCTTTCTATGCCTGAGAAATTAATAGAATTTTAATATCTTAATAACTCAAGAACATATTTTGTTTAGGTGCTATTCTATGGGAGCTGATCCTATTGAATTTTAATCTTTACAGATACTTTGCGAGTCAAATTATATGATTTTACTTTCTTAATGAATAAGTAGCTAACATTTCTTCAATAATGATTCAAAATTTTGGTGCATAAGAAGGTTGTTGTAGGGCCATCATAAGAAAATTAAAGGATAAAGAAATTGTAGGTAAAGTTGCCTGGATAATAATTCCTAGTGAAGGGATGGTTGTACAAAAGTCAGATTAAGCTTCAGGGGCCGCTGGCCCACTGAAGGAGGAATACATCCATCTGAGGGCCGTGGAAAGATGCTGAAGACACTCAGGGAGACAACAGAAGTGACTAAAGGCAGCACTTGAAGACTCAGATGGCTTGGAAGGACTAGAAAAAAATTACTATTATTGAGACTGCTGATGGGACAAAATGCTTTGAATTTTGATGCTGCTGGTGGGAAAGGAAGGAAGTCTAAAGTAGAAGGAGCATCTTTAAGAGTTGAATCATCTGGGTTCTTTCCAGCTTCTGGCTATTATATATAAGGCTGCTATGAACATAGTGGAGCATGTATCCTTATTGCATGCTGGTGAATCTTCTGGGTATATTCCCAGGAGTGGTATGGCTGGGTCCTCTGGAAGTATCACGCCCATGTGGTATATATACACAATGGAGTACTATTCAGCCATTAGAAACAATGAATTCGTGAAATTCTTAGAGAAATGGATGGAGCTGGAGAATGTCATACTAAGTGAGGTGACCCAGTCTCAAAAGAATACCCATGGTATACAGTCACTGATAAGTGGATATTAGCCTAGAAGCTTGGAACACCAAAGACACAAATCACATATCAAGTGATGTCTCACAAGAAGAAAGGAGTGGACACTGGTGCTAGAATGGACCAAAACATCATTGTGGGAGAGTACAAGAACAGTAAAGTGGGAGGGGTGGATGCGGGAGCAGGGGGAGGGAAAAGGACATGTGGGACATTTGGGGGTGGGGAACCAGAAAAAGGGAAATGAATTGTAAATATAAAATATATACAATAAAAAAATAAAAAAAAAGAGTTGAATCATAGCTTTGGATATGTTGAATGAGTGAATAGCTCTTCTGCTTTCACAGTGGCTGTACCATTCCATCCTCATTGACAGGAGATCTCTATTCCTCAGCAAAGGGATTATTTTCTTTTTCCTTTCTTTCTTTCTCTTCCTCTTTTTCCTTTACATATTAGCCATGTAAATGAGTGTGACACAACCTATTTGATTTTAGTTTTAATTTGCATTTCTCTAATTTGTGATATTGCACCTCCAGATATGAACTTAATGTCATATTTTTATTGGCTATTGGTATATATTTTGATTGTTTTTGTGTGATTTTTATTATTGTTATTGAGGAATTTTTGTTACTTTTAAAGAGAGTATCTCATCATACAGCCTAGACTTATCTTTAATTCATTGTCCTACTTAAACAGCCGCCTTAATTTCAAGCATATCCCAGCATAATTAATATAAGCATATGAATATTTTATGTTATAACTATCTATCTATCTATCTATCTATCTATCTATCTATCTAACATCTACCAATAGCTTTTAATGTAAATTTCAGTCTTTATTATATTGTCTATGGATGTCAAATTTCTTTAGCAAAATTTATTAAGAGATCTGTCCCTTCTCCCTTGAGTCCATAGCAGTATCTTTTGTCAACATTATGTCACTAAATTATTGTAGGATGAAGAGGTTTAGCATAGCTAACCTGTTTCTAAGGCTAGTACTGAATATAATGGATGGAATATGTTTTTCTAGTTCTTTTATTTTTTGGCATCATATATTTATTGATTGACATTTTTGAGGTAGGGTCTCATTTTTTTTTTGGTTTTTGTTTTTGTTTTTTATTGGATATTTGTTTTATTTACATTTCAAATGGTATTCACTTTCTGTGTTACCCCTCCAAAAAACCCCTATCCCATCCTCCTCCCCCTGCTCACCCTCATCAAATTTCCTGACTTGGATTCCCCTATTCTAGGGAATCAAGCCTTCACAGGACCAATGGACTCCCCTTTCATTGATGTGCAAAATGATCATCTTCTGCTACATGTGTAGCTGGAGCCATGTGTCCCTCCATACATACTCTTTGGTTGGTAGTTTAGTTCCTGGGAGCTCTGGGGGTACTGGTTGGTACATATTATTGTTCCTCCTGCAGGGCTGAAAACCACTTCAGCTCCTTGGGGCCTTTCTCTAGCTGCTCCATTGGGGACCCTATGCTCAATCTATTGGTTGGCTTTGAGTCATGGGTATTTTGATCCACTTTCCAATAAGGATCAAATAATTCACACTTTTGTCTTCCTTCTTCTTGAGCTTTGTGTGGTCTGTGAGTTGCATCTTGGGTATTCTGAACTTTTGGGCTAATATCCACTTATCAGCAAGTACATACCATGTGTGGTTTTTGTGATTGTGGTACCTTACCTGGGGTGATATTTTCTAGCTCCATTTATTTGCCTAATAATTCTCTGAATTCATTTTTTAATAGCTGAGTAGTAGTCCATTGAGTAAATGTACCACATTTTCTGTATCTATTCCTCTGTTGAGGTACATCTGGGTTCTTTCCAGCTTCTGGCTATTATAAATAAGCCTGCTATAAACAAAGTTGAGCATGTGTCCTTTTTACATCTTAGAGCATCTTTTGGGTATATGTCCAGGAGTGGTATAGCTGGGTCCTTAGTTAGTGCTATGTTTAATTTTCTGAGGAATGGTCAAACTGATTTCTAGAGTGGTTTTACCAGCTTGCAATCCCACCAGCAATGGAGGAGTGTTCATCTTTCTCCATATCCTTTCCAGCATTTGCTGCCCCTGAGGTTTTGATTTTAGTCATTCTGATTGGTGTGAGGTGGAATCTCAGGGTTGTTTTGATTTGTATTTCCCTGATGATCAAAGATGTTGAACATATCTTTAGGTGTTTTTCAGCCATTTGGTATTCCTCAGTTGAGAATTCTTTAACTCTGTACTCCATTTTAAATAGGGAAATTTGATCCCTGGAATCTAGCTTCTTGAGTTTTTTGTATATATTGGATATTAAACCTATATCAGATATAGGATTGGTAAAGATCTTTTTCCAATCTGTTGGTTGACATTTTGTCCTATTGACAGTATTCTTTGCAATTTTATGAGGTCCCATTTGTCAGTTCATGATCTTAGAGCATAAACTATTGGTGTTCTATTCAGGAACAATGTGCCAATGTGTTCGAGGATCTTTCCCACTTTCTCTTCTATTAGATTTATTGTGTCTGGTTTTATTTGGAGATTCTTGATCCACTTGTACTTGTGCTTTGTGCAAGGAGATCAATTTGTATTTTTCTACATGCTGACTGCCAGTTGAAGCAGCATCATTTGTTGAAAATGTTGTCTTTTTTCCACTGGTTTAGTTTCTATGTCAAGAATCAAGTGACCATAGGTGTGTGGGTTCATTTCTAGGTCTTCAATTCTATTCCATTAATCTACCTGCCTGCCATTGTACCAATACCATGCAGTTTTTATTACTATTGCTTTGTATATAGCTTGAGGTCAGGGATGGTGATTCTGCCAGAAGTTCTTTCATTGTTGAGAATAGTTTTCACTATATATATATATATATATATATATATATATATATATATTTGTTATTCCAGATAAATTTGAAAATTGTTCTTTCTAACTCTATGAAGAATTGAGTTGGAATTTTGATGGGCATTATATTGAATCTGTAGATTGCTTTAGGCAAGATGGCCACATTTACTATATTAACCCTGCCAATCCATGATCATGGGAGATCTTCCCATCTTCTGAGATCTTCAATTTCTTTCTTCAGAGACTTGAAGTTCTTGTCACAGAGATATTTCACTTGCTTGGTTAGAGTCACACCAAGGTACTTTACATTATTTGTGACTATTGTGAAGAGCATCATTTCCCTAATTTCTTTCTCAGCCTCTTTATCCTTTGAGTATAGGAAGGCTACTGATTTGTTTGAGTTAATTTTCTATCCAGTCACTTTGCTGAAGTTGTTTATCAGCTTTAGGAGTTCTGTGATGGAATTTTTGGGATCACTTAAGTATACAATCATATCATCTGCAAATTGTGATACTTTGTCTTCTTCCTTTCCGATTTAAATCCCTTTTACCTCCTTTTGTTGTCTAATTGCTCTGGCTAGGACTTCGAGTACTATATTGAACAGGTAGGGAGAGAGTGGACAGCCTTCTCTAGTCCCTGATTTCAGTGGGATTGCTTCAAGTTTCTCTCCATTTAGTTTGATGTTGGCTACTGGTTTGCTGTATATTGATTTTCTGTTCAGGTATGGGCCTTGAATTCCTGACCTTTCCAAGACTTTTACCATGAAGAGCTATTGGATTTTGTCAAAAGCCTTCTCGGCATCTAATGAAGTGATCGTGTGGCTTTTTGTTGAGTTTGTTCATATAGTGGATTACGTTGATGGATTTCCATATATTGAACCATCCCTGCATCAGTGGGATGAAGCCTACTTGATCATGGTGGATGATCATTTTGATGTGTTCTTGGATTCTGATGGCTAGAATTTTATTGAGTGTTTTTGCATTGATATTCATAAGGAAATTGGTCTAATGCGATCTTTCTTTGATGGGTCTTTGTGTGTATCAGAGTAATTGTGGCTTCATAAAATGAATTGTGCAGTGTTCCATCTGTTTCTACTTTGTGGAATAGTTTCAAGAGTATTGGTATTAGGTCTTCTTGGAAGGTCTGATAGAACTCCGCATTGAATCCATCTTGTCCTGGGCACTTTTTAATTTGGACACTATTAATGATTACTTCTATTTCTTTAGGGGTTATGGGATTGTTTAGATCATTTATCTGGTCCTGATTTAACTTTGGTATGTGGTATCTGTCTAGAAAATTGTCTGTTTCATGTAGATTTTCCACTTTTGTAGGGTATAGGCTTTTGAAGTAGGATCTGATTTTTTTTTTGATTTCCTCAGTATCCGTTGTTATGTCTCCCTTTTCATTTCTGATTTTGCTGATTTGCATACTGTCTCTGTGCCCTCTGTTAGTTTGTCTAAGGGTTTATCTATCCTGTTGGTTTTTTCAAAAAAAAAAAACAGTTCCTGGTTTGGTTGATTCTTTGCATAGTTCTTTTTGTTTCTACTTGGTTGATTTCAGCCCTGAGTTTGATTATTTCCTGCCATCTATTCCTCTTGGGTGTATTTGCTTCTTTTTCTTCTAGAGACTTCAGCTATGCTGTTAAGCTGTTAGTGTATGGTCTTTCCAGTTTCTTTTTGGAGGCACTCACAGCTATGAGTTTTCCTCTCAGTACTGCATTAATTTTGTCCCATAAATTTGGGTATGTTCTGCCTTTAATTTCATTAAATTCTAAAAAGTCTTTAATTTCTTTCTTTATTTCTTCCTTGCCAAAATTATTGATGAGTAGAATGTTGTTCAGTTTCCATGTGTATGTGGGATTTCTGTTGGTTTTTTTTTTTTTTGTTATTGAAGACAAACCTTAGTCCATGGTGATCTGATGGGGTGCATGGAATTATTTCAACCTTCTTATATCAGATGAGGTCTATTTTGTTACTGAGTATATGGTCAGTTTTATAGAAGGTACCGTGAGGTGCTGAAGAAGGTATATTCTTTTGTTTTAGGATAAAATATTTTATACACAACTGTTAAATCCATTTGGTTCATAACTTCTGTTCATTTCACTCTTTGTCTTTTTAGTTTGTGTTTTCCTGATCTGTCCATTGATGAGAGTGGGGTGTTGAAGACTCCCACTATTATTGTGTGGGGTGCAATGTGTGCTTTGAGCTTTACTAAAGTTTCTTTTATGAATGAGGGTGCCCTTGTATTTGGAGCATATATGTTCAGAATTGAGAGTTCATCTTGGTAGATTTTTCCTTTGATGAGTATGAAGTGTCCTTCCTTATCTTTTATGATCACGTTAGCTGAAAGTTGATTTTATTTGATATTAGAATTGCTACACCAGCTTCTTTCTTGGGACCATTTGCTTGGCAAGTTGTTTTCCAGACTTTTACTCTGAGGTAGTTTCTGTCTTTGTGCCTGAGGTGGATTTCCTGTATGTGGCAAAATATTGGGTCCTGCTTCCGCATCCAGTCAGTTAGTCTTTGTCTTTTTATTGGAGAACTGAGATCATTGACATTAAGAGATATTAAGGAGAAGTGATTGTTGCTTCCTGTTATTTTTTATTAGAGGAGGAGTTATGTTTGTGTTCCTCTCTTCTTTTTGGTTTGTTAAAAGAAATTTAATATTTTGCTTTTTCTAGTGTGTAATTTCCCTCCTTTTGTTGGTGTTTACCATTCATTATCCTTGGAAGGGCTGGATTTTTGGAAAGATACTGTATAAATTTGTTTTTTCATGGAATACCTTGATTTCTCCTTCTAAGGTAACTGAGAATTTTGCTGGGTATAGTACCCTGGGTTGGCATTTGTGTTACCTTAGCGTCTGTATGATATATGCCCAGGATCTTGTGGCTTTCATAGTCTATGCTGAGAAGGCTGATGTAATTCTGATAGGTCTGCTTTTATATGTTACTTGAACTTTTTCTCTTGACTGTTTTTACTATTCTTTCTTTGATTAATGCATTTGGTGTTTTAATTATTATGTGACAGGATGAATTTCTTTTCTGGTACAATCTATTTGGAGTTCTGTAGGCTTCTTGTATGTTCATGGGCATCTCTTTCTTTAGGTTAGGGAAATTTTCTTCTATAATTTTATTGAAGACATTTACTGGCCCTTTAAGTTGGAAATCTTCACTTTCTTCTACACCTATAATCTTTAGTATTGGTCATCTCTTTTTGTCCTGGATTTCCTGGATGTTTCTGGTCAGGAGCTTTTTGCATTTTGCATTTTCTTTGTTGTGTCAATGCTTTATATGGTATCTTCTGCATCTGAGATTCTTTCTTCTATCTCTTGTTTTCTGTTGTTGATGCTTACATCCATGATTCCTGAATTCTTTACTCAGTTTTCTATGTCCAGAGTGGTTTCCATTTGTGATTTCTTTATTGTTTCTACCTGTATTTTTAGATCCTGGATGGTTTGTTCAGTTCTTTCACCTGTTTTGTTGTGCTTTACTGTAATTCTTTAAGGGCTTCTACCTATTTACCTGTGTTCTCCTGTACTTCTTTAAGGGAGTTATTTATGTCCTTCTTGAAGCCTTCTATCAGCATCATGAGCTATGTTTTAAATCCAAATCTTGCTTTTCTCATGTGTTGGGGTATCCAGGATTTGCTGTTGTGGGAGAATTGGGTTCAAATGGTGCCATCTTGCCTTGATTTCTGTTGGTAATATTCCTGTGTTTGCCTTTTGCTATCTGGTTATCTCTAGTATTAGTTGGTCTTGCTGTCTTTGGATGGTGCTTTTCCATTCTGTGGGCCTGCTAGTCTGTCTCAGCACCTCTGGATGACTGGCTCTCCTCTGGAACAGAGTATTGCAGCGCTGCTCAGCTCCTGGGTGCAGGTGGAGCCTGATGGACCCTCTCCTAGCCACCCTGCCACTCCTGTGTTCCCTCTGCTCCTTGCTGTACCTGCCTTCTGAGTCGCTGAAGAGAAGATGGAAGCCTCCCCTCCAAAGCCAGGAGTCAAATCACTCCCTGTAGATTAGTTTCCTCTGGCAGAATCAGTTCATAGACACCTGTGGTGCTGCACAGCTCCTGGGTGCAGGTAGAGCCCAGATGGACCTTGTCCCAGCTGCTTTGCTACTTCTGTGTTCCCTGTGCTCCTGGCTATACCTGTCTACTCAGTTATTGGAGAGAAGATCGTGGCCTCACCTCCAAACTTGGGAGTCAAATCATTCCCTGCAGAGCAATTCTCCCCTGGCAGGATCTGTGCACAGATGGCTCTGAAGGTGACCCCAGCTCCTGGGTTCAGGTGGAGTCCGGATGGACCCTGTTCCAGCTGCTCTGCCACTCCTGTGTTCCCTGAGCTCCTGGCTGTACCTGCCTTCTCAGTCACCAGAGAGAAGATCCCTAGTTATTTTCAAAAACTTCAAAAATTATATTAAATAATTCAATGATTCCTCCAATAGTATACTAACAAAACTTGCTAATCTATATGCTGGAAATGTTGCCCTATGAATATGAAAGGTAGAGTTCATTTTCTTCCTGCAGACTCTATTTTTAATGATATATAGTTGCATGTGTCAATACAATATTAATATATGAAAAGTAACAAATTGTATCATGTGGTGGAGAAAATGAGAATGCTTATTAAAGGAGGCCAGGAAACATATCTCTGAGTATGTCTGCTGGAAGAAACTAAAATTGAGTGGAAGAACATGACATTGTCATCAAGTTTAGAGACCATTTAACTCATTTCTTCAGAGCTTCATAAAGTAGGTAAGAAATGACAATGAACGACTAGAGATGCAGGTAACTTAAATTTATTTTGTGTGCAGAGCATCACTTAGTTCAAGCCATATCCAAACAAGGATGGTGTGATTTAACACTGCCATTAATGTCATACTAAGATTCAAAACCATACCATGAGCTATTTAAAAGAGGAGAATATAACTCATCTTAATTGATAGAAAATATTTAGGTTATTCACAAATATAAAAGCAAATGCAGTTCTGTTCATTGCATATGGTTGTGTCATAGGAGCAAGTTTGAGAGGCATTAGTGAAAGCTTAATATTGGTCAAGATTCTCACATTTCCAGCTTGGCATCACAATGCAATGAAGCTCACTGATATCATCATTGCCACTTCTTGCAATAGGACAGAGGATTGTGGTTTCCTTCCACTTAAGTCTTGACATTCTTAGAAAACATGTCAAACAAAACACAAAAGAAAACAAAAAAAACAACAAAAAAGAACCCCAAACAAATAAACAAACAAACAAAAGCAAAAACAAGTTGCTGTTTAAAATCTATATGCTTAAAAACCATGGATGTCAATCAACCTGTACATTATGAACTAGTTATAAATGCTTAGCTAATGCTGATTTCCACGATAGTGAAGTAAACATCAAATGATCAACTTACTGATATAAAGATGTTAATTAGTAATTAGGCTTCTAAAGTTTCTGGGCATTTCACTTTGCAACGTTAAAATTTCCTCCTGTGCTTGGGTCAGAAAACAGGTAAGAATAGTCAAAAATTATCTACAGGGACAAGTAAGGAACAAATAAATCAAATTTTGATGGTGATTTGGCTTCCAAACGTAACTGGATTCTTAAAAGCTGAATCATTTACTATAACTCCACATGCAAGCATAGAGTAAAGAAAACTTTGAAAAGCAAAGACATCTGAACAGCAGAAGTTAGATGGCTTTATGATGGTTATCCATATCTTAGTGTTTCTACTGCTATGAAGAGACACCATAACCACACCAACTTTTAATAAAGTAACATTGAATTGGGGCTGGAGTATAGTTCAGAGCCAAGGCCATTATCATCATGGTGAAAAGCCGAGTGGAATGCAAACCAACGTGGTGCATGAGAAGGGCTGAGAGCTCTCTATCTAAACTTCAGGGTCCAGGAAAAGAACTGGCTTGAGCTTCTGAAGCCTCAAAGCCCACATTCTAGTGACACATCTTTCCCAACAATGCCACACCATCTCACATAGGGCCATACCTCCTAATAGTGGCATTCCATCTATGCCTATGGTGATCAATTTTATTCAAACTATCATACTCACATTTTAGAGAAGTCCAGATTATTTCACATCATGGATATACAAAATATTTTCTATATATAGTATGTATGTGATAATCTACAAACCCATATTCACTTAGTGTGCCAGTCTCTGTTATATTCTTTTCTTATTTTTTTCTTTAAATTTATTCCATTAATTTAGAAACAAAAGGAGAGTCTCTTTATCAATTAAGCTAATCGATTGGTTCCCGGGCTGGTAATCCAGAACTTGATTCTGCCACAGTGCTCCAAAGATACAAGAATGAATAAAGATGGAAAATACAAAATTGTAGTTATATAATTAAATTTTCAGCCAGTTCCCAGTGCAGATTTATGGGATGTTTGTTCTCCTGCAATTTAACAATACTCTGGTAAAGAGAAAACTATACAATCAGGATAGGATAGGAAAGGATAGGATAGGATAGGATAGGATAGGATAGGATAGGATAGGATAGGATAGGATAGGATAGGATAGGATAGGACAGGAGAGGATTAGATAGAACCCATTTGTTCTCTACAGATACCAGCTGAAGCGAATGCCAGTGAAGAAAATTAGTTGAAAGTCTTGTGCTAAAAGAGGAGGAACAATGAGTGCTTGCTGTTGAAGACCTGAAAGAGTTATTGGTGTTTTTTAATGCCTTTGATCTGAAACATAATTCTGGAAACAAAAGATTTATTAAGTAGAAAGCCTTTTTTCCTCCAATAAAGGGGCATAGAGTATGAAGCAGTAGCTGAGAATGATATTCTTAGGTTTTCCAACGATGGTCCCCAAGGAATATTTACTATCTAAATTTAGTCTAGCTGTTAATGTTTTCTAGATCATTATACAGAATTTTCTCTAATTAAGGCACTTTATATGATTTTGTGACAAGATTGCTTGTTGAGTCAAGTGCTGAAAAAGTAAACAGCTTTCCATCTAACTACTTCATCAAACTAGTCAAGATGAG
The DNA here is from genome assembly GCA_964023405.1 of Apodemus agrarius. Taxonomy (NCBI): domain Eukaryota; kingdom Metazoa; phylum Chordata; class Mammalia; order Rodentia; family Muridae; genus Apodemus; species Apodemus agrarius. The sequence continues at coordinate 84,944,712 of OZ030012.1, read as the reverse complement.
ATTTATGAGCTAGTCATCAAAGCTAGCATGAGTTTCTGTGATATATTGGAACTGACTTGGGGTGCTTTTATGATCATCTGCTTTGCTGTAGTCTTATCCCAGCATTCATTGCCAGCCCCAAAGTGATCTTGCAGATGTGAGTACTGTGTAACATTAGGATAATCATCTGACACGCCTTTTTAGAGGCCTGATGTAGTGGAAAGAAGGCAAATCCCCTGAGGTGTGATTGATCTTGAGGATAACCTTGGAACTGGAGTGAATGACCACTGAGACGATACCACCAACCATGTTGGTTCTATCCAAGAGCATAGTGAATATGAGTCTCCTGAACTAGTCCATTTTAAGGTACCCTAAAGCAAGAGTAAATAAATATCTCTAGAAGGACCCAAGCAATTCATATTTTGCTTTATGTTTCATAAAGCATCTTACTCAAATTCTCAACATTGATGTTCATGACAGATGTCACTGATAAACAAATAGTTATCACTCTCTTCTAATAAATTGTTATTTAATAGAGAAGTTAGCATGCTTTATTCCATTAGGGTTCATTGGCTGTTTCCTGTCCTAAGGAGCTATCTGAAAAGACAATTTCTCAGGAAACCATTTTATTTTTATGATGAGGAAGGCTCTTGTCTAGTATTATATATCCTAATACAAATAAAGTACAGAAAGTGAAGCAAGAGCAGTTACAGGAGATGGAATCTCATGAGAAGTTCTATTATTAACTCTTCGAACATTGTTCCAGATGAGTCAAAATAACAGGTCCTAGAGCTCTTCAGAATATTCATCCCATCTTCATAGTTTTACCAACTTGTACACCTTAAGTCACTTTCCTGGCCTCTATGTTAGAGCTGCTCAGACTGTATACCTGTATTTGGGCAGATCATAGAAAAAAGTTGAAAGCCTACTGTGGTGGTGAATTATAGCTCCTATGTTTTCCTGACGGTATCATGTGTGTTTACTAGAAAATAAACGATGGGTATAAGAAGTTTATGATGTGTTGATACACATCATTTATTTCTGTTACTATGACTGTTGGAAAAAACAACTAAAAGGAGAAAATATTTATTTTCTTAAAGCTTCAGAGTATTAATCACCTGCTTTCTGGGTTCCACTCATTCTGGGCCATGATGAAGCCTATATAATAATGGGGAGTGTGTAGGTAGACAGGAAATAGAAATAGGGGAGAAGGGCTGAGGTCACCCCAATTCCTTACATTCTCTAACAAGAGCTCATTCCCTGAAATTTCTAGACTCTTACAATATCCACACAAGTTATGATTTCATGCCTAGATTAATCTATTGATGAATCCAGAGACATTAAGATCCAATTGCCTACTGAATGCTTTCTTTCTTTACCCAGCAATATTAGAAATCAAATCATCAACAGGTGATCTGTAATAACTATGTAACGTATATAAGCTGAGTATAGTACCCAAAAGACAAACTGGATTAATAATATTGTTCTTAATTTCTTGGGGCCCCTTTTGTTCTCATATATAAGTAACACATGATGTATAACTACACTTTAAAATATTTTATTGGTTCTTTATGAATTTCACATCATGCATCCCAATCCAACTCATATTCCCTCCCATCAAGCCAACCCTCTAGTCTTGCAACCTCCACCTCTCCAACAATGAAAACACAATCTGGTTGTGGAAGCTATAGTGTGTCACAGTATGTCCCATGGTATACCCTTTTGTCTCGACTTCTTTGCTTGCTAATGTTCATTTCAATTAGTCATTTTCTGGTAAGACACCTCTGTCTTCTGTCACACTGTCAATACTGGAACCTCACTGGACTCCTGTCAGATATCCTGTTATTACCCTTTGTCATGGAAATCCTATAACTCTGGATCTGTAGAACTGGCTACGTCATACACTCCAGCAGTTCACCTATGAGATATATGTTGGGGTGAGCCGATTTAAAGCCCTGGATCTGGGCCAGAGTGGTATCTGAGCTGGTCAGCCCAGCAGCTATCCTACTATAATACCCTCAGGGTGGGCTCAGCAGCAAACCCTACAACCAGGGCTAGCTCTCTCCTAATTCCCAGAAGAGGCACAGGTCCTGTTCTCTAGAGTGTTGTATCCAGAATGAGAGATAAGGCCAGTTCTCCCACTCTCATGACCTCATGGCCAGTTCTTCTACCTGCTATTCTTGGCAAATATGAGGGAGGTGGAGAGAGCATTTCTTCCTTACCTGTGCCACCTCAAAGCAGACAAAAGTCAGGGTTGGCCCTTCCATGCTCATGCCTTCAGGGGCAGCTTACCCACAATCCCCATGTTCAGCACTAGCATTACTGTGCTGCCCAGGTGAGGCACAGGGCCATTCCCCTGACTGTGGGCAGGTGAGGGGTAGGACCAGCTCTTCTGCTTTCACAACCCTAGGACCAGGTCTCCATCCTGCCATAGGTGACAGAGGGTGATAAAGCCTTTGTGATGACTAACACAGATGCAGCAGCCTACATGTTGTTGTTGTTTGTGTGTGTGTGTGAGTTTCTTGTTTATTAGTTTGCTCATTTGTTTTTTTTTTTTTTGTTTTCCTAAACAAAGGGCTTAGAGTTGGTGGGACAACTCTCCTGCTTTCATGACCCTAGGGTTAGCTCTCCTGTCTGGCATAGGTGACAATAGGCGAAGACAGGAGAGGGAATCTCTCCATCTCTCATGCTGCCAAACAGCAAACAAGTAGCAGGGCCAGCTCTCTGATGCTCAGACCCTCAGGGCCAGCTCCTCCATGTGCCCACCATCAGTATATAACTATACTTTATTGTCTTGTTTTAAGAATTCTTGGTAAAAAAATTGGAGCAGTGTGTTACAGTAATAGCATTCAATGATTGCACAAACAGAAGCAGCAGCAGCAGCAGCAACAACAACAACAACAACAAAGTAACAACAACAAAATACCCAGTAGGTCTAGTGTGTGCGTGCATGAAAGAAGACAAGTAGGTTAGATTGCATATGTTTTCTTCTTGTAAAATTCTACCAGTTTCCCCTGTAGATGCATGGAAGTTAAATACTTTGCAACTGTCATCTATCTCTGCCACCATTTTTTCCTCCAGTGTATGAAGAAACATCTTTGACTTCTATGCTGTCAAAAATAAAATCAAAACAAGTTACAGAACCTCCAATTATTCTTTGCATGTGCAAAGAAGTGTGTGAATCAGGAGCTGCCCAACCACAGAAACCTCTGCTCACAGCAGTTAGAGCATCATCTATAGAGCAGAAAGGAAGGAAGATTCTGATTTGTGTGTGTATGTGTGTGTGTGTTTGCATGTGCATGTGCGTGAGTGTCTCTCTCTCTCTCTCTCTCTCTCTCTCTCTCTCTGTGTGTGTGTGTGTGTGTGTGTGTGTGTGTGTGCATTTAAGATATATTAACATGATTTTTTTCTGGGAAAGTATCACTTTTTGGGGGGGAGCTGTCTAGCAGATTGCTTTGAGTTCTGATTCAAGCTGACTAGGGCATAAAACTCACACTTTGCATTCACTTAAGATTAGAATTAGTATTTGGGAGAAATCAGGATGACTCCACTTCTGCCTATAAGGATGGGTGTGAGTCTCTGGGTAGATCTAAGTGGTAGCTTTCATTTTAATGCATTTCATCAATGAAGTTCATGTCACTTAAGGAAGGCAGTTATTGGTACACTAAGTTTTGAAAGTTCCTTTGTTTAAATTGTCATGGTGCATTGCTTTTTTCATGAAATAGTAAGTGGTTGTATGGTCAAAGACAGTTTTGTTCTCTCTCTCTCTCTCTCTCTCTCTCTCTCTCTCCTTGTGTGTGTGTGTGTGTGTGTGTGTGTGTGTGTGTTAAATTGTGAATAATCGTTGAAATACATACCTTAAAAAGCTGTGTATACATACAGTACTAAAAAAAATGCTCTGATACTGGCTCCACCAATGTAGATCTTTATGATTATTGCATTACACTTTAATACTCTTGGGAGTTGTGCTTTTCATGTGAAGTCTAAGAAAGGAAGAGTCAGTGATATTGGAAGATAACAATCAGAAAAGTGAATCGGGGCTCTGTACTGTTAAATACTGGTTTTGAGGTGGCAGGCCATTCACATCTTTTACCTGGACAATTTTTTTCACCTTGGAGACATGAAAACAGTGTGATGAAGCTGCACCTTGATAGGGAGGAAGAAACCAGGAAGAGTTTTACAGTTAGATTACACAGAGTACTCTGGGGAGAACACTGCCATTCATGGAAGGAATGGGGAAAACATGTGGTCAGTCACTAGACAAAGGGCCAATGGGCAGCTGGGACATGTGCCTCCATTTTGGTTCCTGAGAAAGGAAAGAGCAATGCAGTACAAACAAGCCCAGGATTGACTATATTTTATATTTTAACCAATTCTGGATAGAAGAGATATCCTTGTTTATCTACGACATAGCCATTTTGTAAGGGCAGGTGACAATGACCTACAGTGGAAAGCCCAGATAGGAGAAGAACTAGCATTTAGGGTGTGATCCAAGTTGCTGAAACAGACCACCTGACTTCACTTAGGGCACAAAAGTGGCTCAGCTCAGCAGACATAAATAGGATGCATTCTACAGACCAAATGAGGTAAACATAGCAAGATTTTAGGTTTACCGTCTCTCAGAGTCACCTGCTTGTTGGTGGTTGGGCCAAGTGCACTTGCCATACATGTTAGCAGGAAGGCCACAGGATAGGTCCTTTGGCTAGATCTTCCAGAATGACTAGAGCTTACCCTTCTAACCTTGTCTACAGGAGTCACTGAAGAGTATTTTCTCTGGGGTGGCATTGGGTCAGGAGTGCTAGTCTTTAGACAATAGTGGTCTTATGAACTTTATTGAGGTCAAGTTTCTTAAATTGTTTTGGGATCTATGGACCTGTATTACATACAGATTTCCTATTGACTTGCTAAGTAAATGGTATCTGGCCTCAAACACTCAAAGGGCTTTATGCACTGTTTACAAACTAATTGATATGTCAAGTCATTTGTGACACTCCAGGTATCTTTAAGGTGTAAGGGTGCAAGCAGTAAACAACACAAACTCACATCATTTTGGCTCAAAAAATAAAGGCTCTCTGAGTCAATTTAAAGATTGGCAGAAAGAAATTAATGTCAAGTTGAATTTAGCCTGGGTGAAAGTGAAAAATTTGAAGTACCATCAATATTTTTTCCAGTTTATATAGGACTTTCTTATTTTTTTAAAAAAAGCATTCTATGGAATTCTATAGTCTAAAGTGTTTGAAATATAGACTAAACGTAGAATATTTATTTTTAAGTGACAACTTTAATTTTTTGTATTTCTGTCCATTGATTGGGTGCAAGTATCTGCATCTGACACTTTCAACTGCTTTTTGGGTCTTTTGGGGACAGTCATGACAGGTTCCTTCTTGTGAGTGCTCCATATCCTCAGTAATAGTGTTAGGCCTTAGAGCCTCCCCTTGAGCTGGATTCCATTTTGGGTCTGTCACTGGACCTTCTTTTCCTCAAGCTCCTCTCTATTTCCATCCCTGAAGTTCTTTCAGACAGGAACAATTATGGGTCAGAGTTTTGACTGTGGGATGGCAACCCATCCCTCACTAGATGCCCTGACTTTCTGGTGGAGGTGGGCTCTGCAAGTTTCCTCTCCCCCACTGTAGGGCATCTAGTCTAAGGTTCTTCCTTTTGATTCCTGAGAATCTCTCACCTCTCAGGTCTCTGCTACATTCTGGACAGTCCCCCAAACTTTTGCCTCCCAAGATTGCCTTTTTCCACTCTTTCTCCTGGCCCTTAGGGCTTCAGGCCTTTTCTTCCCACCCAATACCATATCATGTTCCCCTTCCCCCTCTGTCCACTTTCCCTCCAATGTCCTACCCTCCATTCCCCATTGTGATTGCTTTCTTCTCCCACCCAATGGGACTGAGGCATCCTAACTTGGGGCCTTCAACTTGTTGACCATTTTGAGTTCTGTGGACTGTATCTTGGGTATTTTGTATGTTTTTTGGCTAATATCCAGTTATTAGTGAATATATACCACACATGCCCTTTTGGTTCTGAGCTACCTCACTCAGGATGATATTTTCTAGTTCCATCCACTTGCTTGCAAAACTCAGAATGTATTCATTCTTAATAGGTGAGTAGTATTTCATTGTGTAAATGAACCATATTTTTCTGAACCCATTCTTCTGTCATAAGGCATTTGGTCTATTTCCAGCTTCTGGTTATCATAAGAAAGGCCACTATGACATAGTGGATTATGTGCCCCTTTGGCATGTTGGACCATCTTTTAAGTATATTCCCGAGTGGTATTTCTGGGTCTTTAGGTAGATTTATTTCCAATTTTCTGAGGAACCTTCAGATTGATTTCAAGAGTGGTTGTACCAGTTTGCAATCCTACCAGCAATGGTGGACAAAAGCTGGTGACCCCTCTGGTTGAATTAGGGAAAAGCCGGAATAAGTTGAGGAAGAGGGCAACCCTATAGGAGGACCAGCAGTCTCAAATTATCTGGACACCCAAGATCTCTCAAACACTGGACCAGCAACCAGGCAGCATACACCAACTGATATGAGGCCCCCAACATATATACAGCAGAAGTCTGCTGTCTGGGTTTAATCAGAGAAGATGCACCTAAGACTTAAGAGACTGGACGTCCCAGGGAATTTAGAGGTCTGGTGGGGTGGAGGGTTGGGGAAAGACATCCTCATGGAGACAGTGAGGCATGGAGAAGGTATGGGAGGTGGTACAGTCGGAGGGTGGACAGGGGGAATAAAATATGGAGTTTAAAATACATAAATAAATAAGTGATTAAAAGAGTTGTATTTCAAAATAAAGTGTGATCAAATAAAAGTGTTTAGTTTAAAAACTTTTTATTATGTTCCTAACTACAATAAACTGAGAGACAAAGAACAGAGTATACCAATTTCCTTATTATGCTTCAGCCCCATTGAATTTTCCTTTATAAATATACATGGCGACTCCATAAGCATGGGCTATATGAGGACAAAATAGACATGTCTATGTAAACCAGGGAAAGCTCAAGAGGTGTCATCCCCACACACATAGCTGCAGACAACTAAAAAATGCCAAAAGTGGGAGCAATACTCTTCCTCTGGGAAGAGCCCACTAACTGTTATCTACTATCCAGTAACCAGCTCTGAAAAGATACATAAAAGTAGCATTATACTGTTGGAGTAGGTTATTACACACACACACACACACACACACACACACACACACATACACACACAAACACACACATATACACACACACTCATATTTTCATATAACAATAAGTAATGATAAAAAATTTGAAACAAAGTGAAGAGGGCTATAGGAAGGAGGAAAAGGGAGAAATGTAATAACATTATCAAATCAAAAATAAAGGAAAATGAAATAATTGCATAGTAATCTATTCAAAGATTGATTACTCTCAAACCAGGATAAGAAAGACTTTATGTTATTTGCTCTGACACCTTTACAGAATAGGATATAATGGGAACTTCAAAACGATTGATCTTCATGTGGGTCTTCTATAGACAAGCTGAATTTAAGCAGCACCGTCAGGATGTTGAGAATTTTTGTGTAGACATGAACTTGAATATAAATATTTTAGTGGGTCATCTCTAATGACTGAGCATATGAACATTTTATCATGAGGTCATAACATCTTCCTGGTTTTGAAATTTTTTATAATAGTAAAAACAAAAGCCTGGGTTTTCTTCTATCTGTTTTAAGTCTTCAGAGTTTCCACATCAGGATGGACACAAATCTTCTAATAGTTGTTAATGCAATATTTTGCACATTTTGATAACATCCAGAGGAGGTCCTACATTCAATTATGTCTTTCTTTAACTCTTGGAAGATACAAAGGCTTCCAGAACCTCTCTTTATATTCACCCAGCTCCTGCACATTTGGATTGCTGTTGGATGGCTAGCTTTTTATTAAATCTAGGGTATTTATCCTTTAATAGGGAAGCAAAACATTATCTAACAAAAGATGGAGTCTACAAGAGATATTAAAAGTGTGGAGTCTGTCAGATATTTCTATTGAAATTCTTCTCCACAGACAGGAAACCTTTGAGCAAAGGAAACCTGAGAATACCAAACTATAGCCTAATGCTACAAACCCTGAGCCTTATTGAGTGCAACTCACTGATCTAGTTTGTGTGAGGATGAGCTGTGTTGCCCCTGTCCACCTGGTTTTGACAAGGTGGAAGCATGTCAGAACAGTCACTGAATTTCAAAAGACAAAAAGAAGTTAGGGATGAGAACTGCCATTGCTTGATATTAGCTATTGGGGTTTAGGGATTCCTAAAGGAAATATTTCTTGTATCTTTGAAAGATATGGAAAGTCTAGACCTGAGGTAACATTGTGGCACAATTAGGGTTATTTTGTTCTTTCAAATTCAAAGTATAAATGAATAATGGGAATGAGGATTTATGCCTCTCTATCCCACAATAGATTCTAGTTTTTATTCTTGTTTCTCATTATTTCTTTAGTTTGTGTGTTCTACCAGAGATTCTTAGTGTATGAACAAATCTGGAATGTATTTACAGTTTAGCATCTATATACAGAGTCAGAAATTTTAGAATAATCTGCAAATCTTATGTCTATAACATTACTTTTTGATATAATTTTTGTCACTAAATAGAATTCTCTTTCATTCTCTAATAATGGGTAAAACTTATTCTTAATCTATTTATCTGAGTATCAGTAGGAGACATTAGACATCCAGTCTGCAATGTTTCAGTACGTATTTGTTTCACAGGCAAGCATGTTTGAGAAATAGTATTGCTCAGATGAATGCATCCTCTGATTGCTATGTTTACAACATGGTTCTCTGTAAAGTCTGAAATAATTTAATATCACAAATATTGTATAAGAGTATATGTGAATCCTCATCTCTGCCACAGTGGAGTATGGCCAGCAATGTTCAGATCATGTCTAATCTTGAGACTTAAAATGTATCTCATGACTTTGGGACCTTAATTTTTAGCTTACATCTTGCATGCTGAATTCAGTGCAAAAACTGTCTTCAGAGTAAAAAATTCTTCTTTCAAATTTTCAGAATTAACTTGTAACATTTATAAGTGGTTATTTGGAAATTTTAGTACATTTATATATTAGTCTTCAACAAAATTTAGTGAAGCACAACACATTTTAGAAATGAATACATCTTGCCTTTGTGATTCTTTATTTCCCATTTTCTTTATTAAAATAAAGCAGTCTTTCAGTCATTAAAAATACACCTAACATTAGGAAATGAAAGTTTATCAAAACAAACCTGTGATTCCACCTCATACCAGTCAGAATGGACAAGATCAAAAACTCAGGGGACAGCAAATGCTGGAGAGGATGTGAAGAAAGAGGAAAACTCCGCCATTGCTGGTGGGGTTGTAAGCTGGTACAACCACTCTGAAAATAAGTTTGGTGGTTCTTCAGAAAATTATACATAAGGACCCGAGGACCCAGCAATACCAACCTTGGGCATATACCCAAAGGATGTGCCAACATGTAATAAGGACACATGCTCCACTATGTTCCTAGCAACCTTATTTATAATAGCCAGAAGCTGGAAAGATCCCAGATGTCCTTCAACAGAGGGATTGATACAGAAAATTTATCACAATGGAGTGATACAGCTATTAAATACAATGAATTTATGAAATTCTTAGGCAAATAGATGGAGTTAGAAAATATCATCCTGAACACACAGTATGCACTCATATAACTCCCAGAGCTCCCAGGGACTAAAACACCAACCAAAGAGTACATGGAGGGACTATATCTCCAGCTACATATGTAGCAGAAGATGACCATTTCAGACATCAATGAGAGGAGAGGTCACTGGTCCTGTGAAGGCTCAATTCCCCAGAATAAGGGAATGCAAGTCATGAATTTGTGGGGGTGAGCAGGGGGAGTAAGGATGGGATAGAGATTTTTCAGAAGGGTAATGGGGAAAGGGGATACCATTTGAAGCAAATATCTAATAAAAAGAAATGAATATCAGGGTGGAGAGATGGCTCGGTGATTAAGAACACTGACTTCTCTTCCAGAAGTCCTGAGTTCAATTCCCAGCAAGCACTTGTAATGAGATATGATGCCTTCTTCTGGTGTGTCTGAAGACAGCAACTGTGTACTCAATACAAAAATAAATGGAACTTATTTTATAAAAAGAAATGAAAAACATTTTGTCACACTTAAATAAGAGTTATGGATGAGAACCGTGTTTCTACCATATCAGGCTACTACTTATGGCCCTAGGAGTGGCTAATGTCAGCTTCAGAAAATGCAGCTGCAGACTAAAGCACACCACAATCAAAAGACTGTCACAGCACCGACCACTCTTTCTACTTTGCTGTGAACTGACCAAATCTTCTGAATTTCATGTGTCCCAAATTCATTCCATTCATTCATTGAATTATTATTATTATTTTTGTCAGCTTGACATAATCTGTAGTTGTTGGAGAAAAGAAAACCTTAGTTGAAAAAAAATGTGCTCTTCACACTGGTCTTTAAGCAAGCATAAAGATCATTTTCTTAATTAATGATTGATGTGGGAAAGTTCAGCTTACTGTGGGCTGAGGTGTATAAGAAAACACATTAAACAAGCCAGGGGAAACAAGTTATTCAGCAGCACTCCTCTGTGGTCTCTGCTTCAGTTCCTGTCTTTAAGTTCCTGCCTTCAGGCTCCAGCCTTGTTCCTGCCTTGAGTTTCTACCCTAACTCCTCTCTAGGATGGACTACACAGTATAAGAAATAAGCTCTCTCCTCAGTGAGATGTTGTTGTAATGGTGTTTTATCACAGCAACAGATATTAAGTCTCTCATATGCCACCTCCAAAAAATATTCCTGTTGTTTTTAATATTACTTAATATATCTGTCCTTTCAGTCACATTACCATTGAAAACATTTTAAAGAATTTATATTCAAATGATGTTTGGGACTCCTGGAGTGACTCGTGCTTGAGCCTATGCTTTTGTAGCAGTATCTCAGTGGGAAGTTTACAGTGCTCCAGGGTTTAGAGATTGCTAGATTTTTCTATAGTCATTTCACTACATATCTTATTATCTTTATAAAAATAAAGTTCAATATATACATTGAATGTGCTAATGTATATTTTCATAAACAACACAGAGGGTTCTAAAACTAAGTTAACAATAAAAGTTTATTCCCCATGAAGATATTAAAATGTGAACATTGAAAGCAGTGTCTGTGTTTATGTGTCAACATATGGGGGGACTTGTCTGTGTCTGTGTGATGATGGGAGAACATTTAAAGTTAGAATATAAGTTAATTTTGTTGAACAAAATTTCTAAATGACAAACATTCTGACCGAGAGTACACAAGCTTTTATACAGAATTTTCTAGAACTTGTAGATGACATTATTGCCAGAAGTCTGACAAAATAAGGAAGAAAATTCCAAGTCGAAAAGGACAGATTGCTGAATAATTTATGTAAAACACTATGTAGTATAATTTAGCTCTCACCAGGTTGGCTGACTAATCCCCCAAGGCTGCTTATTTATTGGAGCATCAAGGTTAGTACTATATATTCAGGTCAACTTTGAAGAGGGGAATTGGTTTCACTGAGCCAATGTATAACATCTGTTCCTACCCATTTGGTTGTTTGGTATTTGGTTAAAGAATTATGACTGAATTGGCAGCCTAATGATATAGATTAGTGTCCATGGGCTAGAACATCATATCCATCTGACTATTGTAAGCTTCATTTGTAGAGGATACACATTTAAAGAATGTATGTAAAATTGAAGTGTGTTTATATTTTAGACCTATGTTCTCCATCCATAATCTCTTCTCAAAACACCTAGTATCTAGTTTTCCAGTCTTGTTTATTTTGAGTTCCAGAACTATGACAAGTCATTGCCCAGAAGTCAGTGAACCATGGAAACAGCTTACAGGAGATTGTGCTTCCCATTTTTTTTTGACTTTTAGTGCCTTCTAAAGCTACATGAGTGAGGCTATTTCTTCATATGAACATATTCTGATAAAGAATCATTGAGCTCTTGTGAGCAATCTATCATATTGGGTCACCTGTTTTCTTCTCATTATTCTGGTCTAGGGAAATCCATGAGGTCCAAGATGAAGGTCTAACCAGGTATAATAGTATATATGTGCATACAGAATTCTCAGGAAAACCCACTTAAAGTTCACATTATAACCTGGGCACCTACCTACACTTGGTCTCATTCATAAGAGGTTCCTTTGTTAGGCTATTATTGATACCACATTTGAAAAGACTTGCTCAGATAATATCTGGATCATGAGAGTTATTCCAAGCATTGGCTATTTACTTAAGTTAGCTATTTTATGTTTTATTGGAGTGCAGAAGCAAGGCAAAAGATGCCTGTCAAGAGGAGAATATTTACTTTCAAACTTCAGGGACATCTGGTATACCATTTTCCACCAACATTGTGAGAGTCGTTATTCAGCATCATAATCTGGCATAGGTATTTCAAGCACATAGCATCTGTGGTCTAGTCATACCAGGCATAGCAGAGAGCCCTCTTTTTTTGTGGGACCCATTCATAATTGCCAGCCCTTGTGTCATTCAGTAAATGGTTGTAATAGACATCAAAATGTGTTATTTATCTTGAAAACCCAACAAATTTTAACAACTATTTTATCTTCACTTTAGAGTCAATGTTTGCAAAATAAAGATTTTCTAAAAGTTTCATCTAAAGGTTCAGTATACCATTTCCCACTCCCCCAGTTCACCTTTTATTCCCAACCATATTCTACATACAATAGAAGGAAATGTGCCCTTGTTTCTCAAACTTTAGTTCTTCCCCCTAAGCCAATGGTTACAACTTGTGGGTGATGACGCACTCGGGCTGCATTTCAGATATCTTGTATATCAGACATTTACATTATGATTCTTAACAGTAGCAAAATTACAGTTATGAAGTTGTGGTGAAATAATTTTATAGTTTGAAGTAACCATAACATGAGGAACAGTATTAAAGGGCTACTCCATTAGAGAAGTTGAGAACACTTCCTTAAGTTCTTTTGATACCATGATTTGTGGAAGCCAAAACACACACTCAGAGTATGCATGCATGCTATCTGGGAACATAGGAGAACTAATGGTCTCTTGGCACTCTTTAAGGATAGGTGATGTTAGGTAAATGGCTATCATATTGGCTCACCAGTTTTCTTCTCATCCTTCATGGGATTTCTTCTCATGGTCTAGGCAAATCCATGAGACCCAAGATGAGGGTCAAGTCAGGTCTAGTAGTAGATATTTGCATACAGAATTCTCAGGAAAACCCACTTACGAAGTTCACATATGACCTGGGCACCTACCTACACTTTGTCTCATTCATAAGGGAACAAGTACATGGTTTTGAACTATATTGATAAATCCACAAAGGCTCAACTCTGCTACATTCTTTATACTTCAGGTGACTGATGCTGTAAGATGGAACCTTGTGGAAATCTACTGAGATTTAATATTTTACAACTACAAAATTTGACGAATGGGAAACTATGTTGAAGAAAAAATGAGTCTACCTGTTCCTAGCTGGGGAGTTCTGGTGCATGTACTTTTACAACTCGAAAGCCCAAATGCTGAGGGATGACCAACACTTTCCTTTGCTATCTTTTCACATTTTACTTTTTCAGTGCCTCCCTGCTGTTTCTTGTGATCACTTCCTAGATTAACTACATGCATGAATGAGGCTCTGTTTACAGTTTCATACAGGCTAAGAAACCAGGCTCTCTTGGCAGGTCTTCAACATCCGAGTTTTCAACTTAATGTAAGGGACTGCTGCTATTTGTCTCCTGTTTTCTGGTATGTGACTTACAAAGTATCTGGATTCTTGTTTTCCCTTCATCATGTTTTCTGGTCAGGATTCCATCTTTAAGGTAGATCAGGTTGGGGCTTTTGTGATTTTGGAGTAGTTAAGGTTCTTGTGGACTAACTGATATATACCAGGGCCTGGTTTTGAAATGCTGTCAGAACCCCACTGTAGGTTACTGGATGTGTGCAGCTGTTGCTGTCAGATGGAAGCAAATAACTTCTGGGGTTTTCAAATAATTGGAAGAGAAATGGAAAAAAATAGACCAGAAATGCATAGCAGGTGCCTGGAACTGTGGCGATTTGCTACAGGAAAGAGCTCCCATCTGGATCACAGCTTGGACTGCATTCACCACCTGATTAAGGTTATGCTAATCCAATATTATTTCAAAAGTCTTCCAACCTCAAAGGCCAATCATGTTAAACTGTGATTTTAGGAAACATCACACTTGCTTTTTTCCCCCACTTTTGATGGCAATTCCTCTATAGATATAATTTTCTCTCATAAAATGATAACAATGGTGTCATCAACACAGAAAGGGTGGTCTGTGGAGATAGGATTTTTGCACTCCACTTTATATCTAAAGTAGCAATGTTTGTGCCTAGAAAACTCACTTGAACTTGAATATGCACAGAGTTCTGACTAAGAATCTACAAAACCATACAGAGACTCTTACTTTCTGAAGACACCAGGGCATTATTGTGCTGAAAACACATGATATTGTCCTTTGAAATTATAGCTTTTGATTAATCCAGTACACTGATTTGCTTTCTTCTGTTTACCATGTAAAGTGTGAGGAAGAATAACCTCAAAGGAGACACTCCAGGCTAGCAGATGTTCTCACACTTATGTTCATGGATACAATGAGTGGGTAGATCATACAAGTTAAGTATTTGTTTGGTTCTTTAGTTTTTTATTTTGTTTTTTTTTCTTTTTTTAGACAGGGTGCTGCTATGTAATCCTGCCTAGCCTGGAACTCATCACATACAGACCAGGGTTTCCCTAAATTCACAAAGATCTGCTTGTCTCTGCCTCTGAAATTCTAGGATTTAAAGAATATGCTGGTAATACTGACTCATGGGAATCATCCCACTCAAAGTGGTGCTGTGATGGTCAGTCATTCTGATATACTAAAGGGCTTTCCTTTTCCTGTGTCAATGGTATTCCACTATAAGAATCAAAGACACACACACACACACACACACACATACACACACACACACACACACACACACACACACACACACAGAGAGAGAGAGAGAGAGAGAGAGAGAGAGAGAGAAGGTTGTTTGCCTTAGAGACTACAACATTATTGTAAAGCATACTTCTTATTATGGTGAAAGATTATGTGCATCATTAGTAGTCATATTAATATGAATCAGGATACTGGTTTCAGAATCACAAAAATGTTGACATATATATATATATATATATGCAGTGATATATATATATATATATATATATATATATATATATATATCACTGCAGAGGTTTCTATTGCTTTATTTAAGTCATTGAATAGTTTTTATTACTAATTTTAGGTAGTATACAAAAGTGGTTTTAACTGTGACCATTTCATGTTTATCACTGTACTGCATTAATATTCATTCACCATTTTCTCCTTTATCCATTTCCCACATGTCTTCTTCTAATTCTCCAGTCTCCTTTCTTTCACATTATATGTAAATATGTAAATATGGGAATTTCAGATAAAATGCAAAGTTTTAGGGCCCAGTCCCAACTGGTTACATTGACAATGTCACTCCCACACCTAAGGTTGGGGGATCATTGTGGAAGATGGACCAGAAAGTGTATAAGAGAGAGAACAGAGACTTAGCCATGAGATAGTCATGTCTCATAGGAATGCCATTGGTTACCCCCATAAAGAATCACCAGCAAGACTGACTAAATAGGAGTTATACAACACTAGACATGATAACTCTAATTGGACTAAGCCCAGGAAGTCTCAACCCTACACAAAGAACTCTAGAAAATTAGAACACTAGAAATTCTAGAAACTAGAGACTAGAAATATTGAAGAATAGAAGATATAATTTCCCCAAGCAAGAAGCCTTCTCCAATATCAAGTGGTCAGCACTGAAAACATATATGCAAATAACAACTATTCATATTGAGTAGGTTCTATTTATAGATTTAGGAATACACACATAAACACAAACATATACATTCATGTATGTATATAACAAAAATTAATGGAGGAAAGTCCATGATTTTGAAAAAAATAGAAAAGTATATGAGAGACTTTGAAAGGAAGAAACATAATGGAAAATGATGTAATATATTATAATCTCAAAAATTAAAATCAGTAATTTTCAAAATTTAATGTGACATTTGTCTTATCTTGCTATTATTTTTATTGTTTCTAAATGTAAATTTCTTATATCTAATACTCACTTTGGGTCATCTCTCTCTCTCTCTCTCTCTCTCTCTCTCTCTCTCTCTCTGTGTGTGTGTGTGTGTGTGTGTGTGTGTGTGTGTGTGTGTATGCAGTTGCCCTTGTACTCATTTCTTTAAGCCTGAGGTCAATCAATCCCAGATATCTTCTTCCTTTATTGCTTTTCAACATATTTTTAAGGCAAAGTCTCTCAGTGAACCTAGTGTAGTGTTTAATATTTCAGACATACTCCTGGAAAACAAGACCCCAGGATCTGCCTGTCTGTCCTTGCCATTTGCATATGTATATCGTATAGTAATAATACCTTTCTTGCATCTTTTTGTACTTAAATTTGCTATATGCCACTCTTGCCAATGAGGGAACTATAGAAATTCTATACTGTTTCTAAAAAATCTCCAAGACAGGGCTTTCCGATCTTCTTTCTTTCCTGCTTTCTGGTGTCAGAATCAGGATTGAAACTTAAACCATCACTTTGAATGATCAAAGCATCAAATGATATTAGGATTAGTAAGATCACTGGAGTCTAGAATGGTAGTTCCCTGAGGATCCCAATTCAAATCCTAGATTACTTTTTGGACTACTTAAGTAACTTTATTTTCTTGATAATATAGCTAGAAGCACTTCTGTTTTCCTTTGCAAGGACACTGTTATATAAAGCTGATAAGGGTGTTCAAACAAGACTAGATTAATCCCATCTGCCTAGTGTCCAGAGAATGCAGGAAAAGGGGAACACTATCAATCAAAGCCAGTGTTTTCAGTAGAAGTGGTACTTGTTTCTGGAGGATTTTCATAATTTTTCATGAGTTCAAAATGCCAGGAACCCTAGAGTACAAACAATTCAACCTACTGAGGAAGCCTCTGAGGATGCTATTGATGTGCCAATCCTGGTTCCAAACCTCTACATTAATCAACATCCATCTGCTTACCTGTCCAGCCCACAGTTCTCTGGAGCACAAATTTGGAACATTTAAGCAAGATTTGGCAAAGTTGCAATGTAATTGATGCTGTCAAATGACAACTACTGTACCATATTATCATGTTTTTACATGTTCATTCCTATGGCTGAAATCCAGAACAAACTCATTAAGGACAGGACAGAAAACCTGTGATTTTTCTTAATCTGCTTAGGAAAAATAATGCAACTCTTAATTGTCATCTTCTTTCTCTCTTACTCCTGTGTGGTTAAAAGTCATTGCTCTGGCTCAGTGGTTCTGAGCTTTTGGGTTGTGACCCCTTTGGATGCCAGGTGACCCTTTCACAGATATCCAGTATATCAGATATTACACAGCAATTCACAACAGTAGCAAAATTAGAGATATGAAGTAGCAACAAAAGAACTTTATGGTAGGGAATCTCTACAATATATGGAACTGTATTGAAAGTTATTACCTTAGGAAGGTTGAGATTACTGCTCTTGCCAAACTAACATTGCTTTAAAGAAGTAGCCTTCAAGCTTTGAAGTACCATAATCAAAGAACATTAATACCAAGTGACCCCAGCTGTTTATAGGAAACCTGTTGTACCAGAACATGCTGTGTCTGTCAGAGTTTTATCTTTTAGTACAAGCTAATGTCTTACTACTGCACTAGACCAAGCAAGCTAAAAGAGCAATCCATATATTTATTTAAGGACTAGTTTTCTTCCCTTAAATTAGCACCACTTTCTGAATCAATAAATTATTTTAATTGCCACAAACAGTACTCTTTCAAGTCATTTTTAGGTAGAAAGCACAGACTAAGATCAGCTTCATACATGTATATATTTAAGGAGCATTTGCAGTTGTAGGCTTCCATATGGTCTATCAAAAGCCTTCAGTGTTAGTTGTACCTCTACAACCCTCTTCTGTACTGCCCTCCTCTCCCTCACTCCATATAACCCTTGAGTTTATACTTCTTCATTATCCCTTTATAATGCTATATTCTATTCCATTTCTTCTTGGTCGATTTTCTCCCTCTTCCTTGGTCCCATCTTAACTAGTTAACCTCTGTGGTTATTCTAAATGAAATAGGCATAGCTAAAGCCTAAATAGTAACAATAAGAGAAAAAAGCATCCATTATATTTTTGCTTCTAGATTACCTCACACAGAATTATTGTTTTTATTTCTATTCATTTACCTACAAATATATTTTTTCATAATAGCTGAGTGATATTCTATTGAGTACCTGAATAATAAAAGCAGTATAATATTGGTGTCACAGACACATATAACAATGAAATACATATCTGATTTTTACACAAAGAAGCCAAAGAATAATCTTTAGCAGATTTTACTAATCAAATTAGATAGTAGTGTGTAGAATGAAAGAAATAAGTCTATATCCATCATCCTGCAGAAAACTCCAAGTGAATCAAGGACCTCAAAATAAGACAAATGTTGTGAATCTCATAGAAGAAAGCTATGGAATGAGCAGAAAGTTATTATCACAGGAAAGGACTTTCTTAACAAAATCACAATAACACAGGCATTAAGACCAACATTTAACAAACGAGAGCTCATGATGGTGAGAAAATATTGATTAGCAAAGTTTTATCATTACTGGGGCTTTTCCTTTGTTTTCTGTCCCTTCCATGTGCACTGTGTACATCAAAGATATTTTGAAAGAGGCCATTCTTTATGTTGTAGAAGCACTTTGTTTGCATAGACATTTGCGTCAGTTTACATTATTGTCCAACTCTCATCCATTAATACTGGGACATAGGATATGAACTTTACTTGTTCTTCCATTTATTAAACTTTCTCAATAACCCTTCAAATAAATATTGGTTTACTTAATAAAAAGCTGATGGCTCAAATAAATTCAATTTTTATTGATCTAAAAACATACTTAGCAAATGGAGTCAGTGAGGAAAACTCTCTTGTGCCCTTAATTGTACTCAGAAGAGTTCTGAGAAGCAGAGATAGCATCTCTAACCTTACAGAAGACTTAGTGGAAATTCCACAGCACTTTTATTTGAAATGTGAACTTCTCAAAAGGTGACCCATTGTAGCTCATTGCCATCTGATTTAAATGATGCAATGTCACTAATTAGTGAAAAGTATAAGATGTGTCATCTAAAGTTTAAAAAAATGTTCCACAGTTTAAAAGTCTTGAAGCCCTGATTGACACAGACCTGGATTCTATAATTAACTGCTTGTACTCCAGCAATAGCTCATTAAGGAAGAGAATTCAGGGATGCTGCACCTATAACATCATAATGAAGTAAATGAGGTTTCCTTCTCTTAAGTTTGGTAGGTCATAATTGAGTCACCATGGCAATTTGAATAATTGCTTTCCAAAATTATATAGGATTTCATGCTTGTGTGGGTAATATATACTAATTAGTAAAGTTTTATAGAATTTAGTTTTGTAAGTTTTGGATAATTTTCTCTAATTTGTAAAAGTACTAATATATTTGGCCATTATACACATTAGGGTTTGATAGGGACGAGAAGCAACCAAAGAAATGTTCAACATTCCTAGTCATCAGGGAAATGCAAATCAAAACCACCCTGAGATTTCACCTCATACCAGTCAGAATGGCTAAAATCAAAAACTCAGGTGATAGCAGGTGCTGGCAAGGATGTGGACAAATAGGAACTCTCCTTCATTGCTGGTGGGATTTCAAGCTGGTACAACCACTCTGGAAATCAGTCTGGTGGCACCTCAGAAAATTGGACACAGTACTATCTGAGGACCCAGCTATTCCATTCCTGGGCATATAACCAGAAGATGCTCCAACATATGCTCCACTATGTTCATAGCAGCCTCATTTATAATAGACAGAAGTTGTAAAAAACCCAGATGTCCTTCAACAGATGAATGGCTACAGAAAATATGGTACATATACACAATGAGGTACTGATCAGCTATTAAAAACAATGAATTCTTGAAATTCTTAGGTAAATGGATGGAACTAGTAATTACCATCCTGAGTGAGGTAACCCAATCATAAAAGAACACACATGGTATGCACTCACTGATAAGTGGATATTTAGCCCAAAAGCTCTGAATACCCAAGATACAATTCACAGACCACATGAAGCTCAAGAAGAAGGAAGACCAAAGTGTGGGTGCTTTGGTTCTTCTGAGAAGGAGAACAAAATACTCACAGGAACAAATAGGTAGATAAAGTGTAGAGCAGAGACTGAAGAAAAGGCCATCCAGAGATTGTCCCACCTGGGGATTTATCCCATATAAAGTCTCCAAACACAACACTATTTTGGATGCCAAGAAAGGCTTGCTGAAAGGAGCCTGATATAACTGTCTCCTGAAATGCCCTTTCAGAGTCTTACAATTACAATGGTAGATGCTCGCAGCCAACCATTGGACTGAGCATGGGATCCCCAATGGAGGAGTTAGAGAAAGGACCTTCTAGGAAGAATAGCAATATCAACCAACCAGACACCCCAGAGCTCCCAAGGACTAAGACATCAACCAAGTGGTACACATGACTCCTTTACATATGTAGCAGAGGATTGCCTTGTTAGACATCAATGGGAGGAGAGGTCCTTGGTCCCATGAAGGCTCGATATATGTCCCAAAGGGCAGGGAGGTGGGAGTGGGGTGGGTGGAGAAACACCCTCATAGAAACAGGGAGAGGGAAGCTGGGATAGGGGCTTTCTAGGAGGGGGGAAACTGGAAAAGGGGGTAGCATTTGAAATATAAATAAAGAATATATCCAATAAAAAAGAATTGAAACGTCAAAGAAAAGGATTTGGTAGGGGACTAGGTTAAATATAAAATTTGGTACAAAAACACTTTAAGGAAATAATAAATTATGGAAAGAGAATTGCATGATTTATATGAATGAGCAGATACTTGAAGTATTCTATAGGCTTGTAAACAAGCTGGAGTTATGATGTGAGTCCATATAGGTTAGAAGAGAAAAGATATACTGAGGTGACACTGGATTTTTTTGTCAATAAGAGAGTACAATTGTTGTTCACTCTTTTGTCTAAAAAATTATGTAGTGGGAATATGGAACCTGTGTGTGCTGTAGCATGACAGGAGGATGCTGAGTGGAGGGAAAAGGACAAAAAACTTTTGACTCCAAGAAATATCTCCAAGAAATGCTGGGACAAAGTATGAAGGAATAGGCAACCAATAACTGCCCCAACTTGAGACCCATCCCATGGGCAAGCACCAATCCCTGACACTATTGATGATACTCAGTTATGTTTTATGCATGAACCTGGCATAACTGTCCTCTGAATGGTTCCACCCAGCAGCTGACGGAAACAGATGCAGATATCCACAGCCAAACACTGGAAGAAGCTCAGGGACTTTAATGGAAAAGTTAGGAGAAGGATTGAAGGCTCTTAAGGAGACAGGAATTTCACATAAAGACCAACAGAGTCAACTACCCTGGACCACTGGAGGCTATCCAAGCCAGAACCACCAACCAAAGAATATACATAGGCTGGACCTAGCCACAGTCCTCATACACAGCAAATGTGCAGCTTTGTCTTTATGTGGGTCCCCCAGCAGATACAGCAGGGCCTGTTCCTAAAACTAGTGCCTGTCTGTAGAATCTGTTCCCCTAACTGTGCTTCTTTTTCTGGCCTCAGTGGAAGAGCATGTGCCTAGGCCTGAAGAGACTTGAGGTGCCAGGGTGGAGGGATATCACTAGGGGCACACACTCAGGAAAAAGGGAGGGTTGAATGGGAGAAGGGACTGTGTGAGGAGGAATCTGGAGAGAGGGCAGTGATCAGGATGTAAAGTGAAAAAATAAATAAATTAATAGAAAATTTTATATTAATCTATAATCATGCTTTATATGATCATCAGGAATTGGTTTTGATGGGATTTGTTTTGAAACAATACTTTTGAGTTTTGTCGTGTCCTATCAACCTATACTTTTCTACTGAAATTGCCTTTCTTCATATAATCTCCACATTTTATTAATGTCTAAAATCTCTTTTCTGACTCAGTTTAAATGAAATCTATTCTTATTAGTATTGAATGGTGAATTTCTGGCTGCTTCTTAAGTATTTTTTTAAAATAATTTGCCTATGTGGGTAAATGACATGGACTTCAAGGAGTACTTATAGATTTTATATTGTGGAATTTTTGTTTGTTTGATTTTGGACTCCAACTGATCTTAGTGGCTTTAAATAACAAGACACAAAGCTGAATGAATGGAAAAGAAGTGGCTCTTGGAAGAATTATTGGAGAGGGATAAATATCAAATTGTTTGAAATTCTCAAAGTACCAAAATTCTACTTTGTCAAATCAGAGGTAGCTAAAGAACAATATAAATCAAATATTCTATAAAACAAAACCTGTCTTCTGAAGGTCTTTGAAGAAGGTTATACAATTGTACTTTTTGGTGACACAAGTTAGAAAGCAGTTGAGCTTCTGCTTGTTTCTCAGTAAGCAATTCACAAACAAAAGAAGATAGAGAAATTAGAGTATATTCCCAAATAGAATGAATCTAAGACAAACGAGCCCAGCCAAACATGCCTCAAAATACTTATACAATGGCCAAAAAAAAGATTTGTTCTTAAATAAAATTTCACACTAGATTTGATTGACTAACAAACTACTATAGAAAAATGTGATAAAATGCTATAACATTCAACAACAAAAATGTATATTAATTTATGGAAAAGGGAAAGAAATTCTTGTAAGTTGAAAATTAGTCTAGTGTATACAAATGGTAAAACTATGTATAAAATATTTTGTAATGATAACAAAATATCATCCAGAGCTTCCAGCAAATACAAATAGAACTATAGATCAATTTATGGTGAAATTTTGTCAATCATAAATGTCAACAAAATTAATTCTAGTTGAATTCTTTAGAAGTAGATACAATGCAAAGTCTCAATATATTAGAGAAATGCCCAGGTATCATCTGGCTACTAATTCTCAAGGAAAACACCAAAAATAATGTATTGAGAGCACTCTTAAAAATGATGCCAAGCCGGGCAGTGGTGGTGCATGCCTTTAATCTCAGCACTTGGGAGGCAGAGGCAGATGGATTTCTGAGTTCAAGGTCAGCCTGGTCTACCAAGTGAGTTCCAGGACAGCCGGAGCTACACAGAGAAACCCTGTCTCAAAAAACCAAAAAAAATGATGCCAAGAAGACAAGCAATCTAGCAGAATATGAAATGTAGCCATATGCTGTCCTTCAATAAAAGAATAATTCTAAAAGAAAGAAAAGAAACCCTATACATCTGAGACTTGAAACTATGAAAGAACTAGAAGAAACCTTGGGAAACACTTTGAAATAATGGCAGGTTATTTTTGGCAGGTTGCATCCCCAAAGCACAGGAAAGAAAAGCAAAAATAGAAACTAACAGTATATAAAACTAAGTATCTTCAGCATAGCAAAAGGAATAACCTCAGTGAAAAAACAACTTAGAGAATGAAAGAAAGGTATGTTCTAAATGGTCATTTGACAAAGATTTAGTATTGAGAGGTTAGTAAGAAATAATCCTCTAACTCCCCCAATCCCTGATAATTTAAAAGCAGGAAATATAGCTAATGATCTGAACAGGCATGTCTCATAGTTGAAATACAAAAGGCCAACAAATATAGGGAAATATTCAACACAAGCCATAGCAGAAGGCACATAAATTCTACAGTAAAGTCACTGTACTCAAGGTCGATGGACTACATTAAAACAAAATTCCAAGCACATAGCTACCACCCCCAAATCCCAGAAATGAATTATAAACAAAACAACAAAGCAAATGCTATAGAGGAAATGGAGCTTTTACACATTAATGGAGGAAGTACACATCAGTAGACCTATTGTGGGATTTTTCAAACTAAAACTGAATCTTTCATATGATTGAGATATTTATTGTATTTCTTGGTCAATATTCAAAGGGCTAAAATTAGTAGATGAAAGCAATACCTGCACGTCCATACTTGAACCCAAATAATGTACAGAAGCTGCTGACCCCTGTGGTTGAAATAGGGAAAAGCTGGAAGAAGCTGAGGAAGAAGGCAACCCTGAAGGAGAGAACCAGCAGTCTCAATTAACCTGGAACCCTGAGATTTCTCAAACACTGGACCACCAACCAGGAAATATACACCAGCTGATATGAGGCCCCCAACATTTCTACAGCAGAGAATCCAGATCTGGGCTCAGTCAGAGAAGATGCACCTAAGCTTCAAGTGACTGGAGGCCCCAGGGTGTTTAGAGGTCTGGTGGGGTTGAGGGTGGGGATATCCTTGTGGAGACAGGGGGCCATTAGGAGATATGGATGCAGAGTATCCGGGGGTGGGAGGAGGATGGACTGGGAGGGGAGTAAATCTGGAGTGTAAAAAAAAAGGAAAATTAATCATAAAAATGTCTCACAAGATACAAATTATATAACTAAACTTCCTTTCCTAATATATTTAAAGTATATCCCTAATCTTTTTGAGAATGAGGATATTGTAAATTTACTATATAGATGCAGAATTTATACTATAATTGATGAGACCAGAGAATATAATTGGGGCACTGTCACACATAATTTTAATATCCATATTTCTTGACTATGACACTTATATTTGATAAATTCCAATGTTATAAAATATAATTAATTGATATAATTTAAAACTTTCCAGATATGTATACATCCCATGGGAAGGTTGATATTCCCTATAAACCAAGATGTACCTGTGCACTTTTCTTTTCCCTTTTCAGAATGTTGGCACTGATCTATTTGGTGCATTCTTGAGTCAATTTGTTGGCTTTGTGGATGCATGTATGTACATGAATGTGCAAGTTTGATGAAGTGAAACCTCACTTTAAAGTTTAGAATGGTACTTTTTACTAATTTGTCCAAAATAATAACAAATGAACCAACCAAAACCATAGGGCCAGTGAGATAGCTTAAGAGGTAGAATGAGTGTTGCACAATCCTGATGAGCTAAGACTTATCCCTGGAATCTGTGCTGGAAAGATGCTGTTTATATCCCCTTTCTTCCACATGCCTACTGTATCACATATCCATTGACACTCACACAGAGAACAAGTATTTCTCTCTCTTGCATATACATAAATCAAATACAACTTTAAAGTTTAGACATACATTAAAGAGCTTTTAGAATTGAAACTAGCAAAACACATATTTTTAAAAGAATAGACTATTTCTCACCAAGTGTCTATGATAGCTAGGGAATCAAGACCTTCATAAGAGGCAACTTTGATATTTTTCTGTTAGGTCATTCTTCTACCAACTGTGGTGGGAGGCGAGGCACAGCACAGCAAACGGTGCCCTGGGGCAAGGCCACTGGTCTCTAATCACACTTGCTAGAGCCTGGTTCCTCATCATTTACTACTCTACTGGTGACTAGATTCCTCTTTCTATCTGAGTCCTCTACTCTGTTCAACACCAAAAGCTTCTAAGTGCCTAATTAGGACAGTGTATATCTATCCTGCACCTGAACTGCAAGGTCCCTTGCAGCCTACTTCAGTAAGTAGGTTTCTGGGCTCTTCCTTGGGGGATTGAAAATCTAATAGAGAAAATATCCCAAATAAGAGAAGGATGTTGAAAATCTTTGGGGAAATATGATTGAAACATTTACTAGAGTAAATTCCTTAGTTGTCCCACTTCAGGCTATTCCCGTCTCCAAGTTTCAATATCATAACCATTAAGAACAACCAAAAAAAATGTATTTCTTTAAAATAACACAACTGTCAATTATGTGGAAAAAATTTTCTTTTCTCTGTCTTTAAGTGTATACAATGAAAGATCAGCAGTTAATGGGACCTGTTTAAACTCTAGCAAGCCATAGTCATTTTATATCTCTCTGACTCAAATAAAATAGCCTATAAATAAAACTGAAAGACAGAGAAAGTGGAGGGTGGAGGAAATAAGCTAAAATTACACTGGTTATGCATGATGCTGGCCAGGTCAACATTTGTGTAGATAACCCAGGGATGTAAATAGGGCATGCATTGATCTTCCTGAATTTCTGAACTCCAGGGCTTGCCTGGTTCCAGGGGAAGTTAGCGCAAGTCACAACTTGACTCCATCACTTCTAACATATTTAGTTTTTGCCTCCTCTAGGGTCAAGAGCTGGTCGTGAACTGAACTGCATTTGTTATGCAATGCTGGAGACTTAAGAAAAGCACATCTATTCCAGATAAGGCCATTGAAACCTGAATTATCCTAGTGGCTTTTCAGACAACCAGGCTAACATACCCTGGAAAAGCAGAGAAGGCAGGAAAAGTGTAGCTGTCAGCCTGATAGGTTAGCTTTAACTGAGGATTCTGTAAAAATGTTAAATACACTGAGTGCTTCTGCATCCTGTCTGCAGAAAGTATCACTTCCATACAGCATCCTCCCAAACTCCTTAATTCCCCTTAAGAAATTTCAGGAGCATGAAGATTCGCCAGCTTGCCCTTGTTTCCTATCACTTTTGTTTCTGTCTCTAGATTAACATTGCTTCCCAGACCAACCCGGAAGCATTAACATATATATTTTGCTTTAAACTACATTTTCTAAATTCAAGTTCAGGTATGGTACAAAAATGGGATCCCCCATTTTCCAAGCACAGATCTGATTGAGAAGCTTCCATAAGGTCAAATGATTATGCATTATAGGGTATATGGTAAAACTTTAACAACTAGAATTTGGGGACCCTTGTCTGAATTTGTTTGTGTAAAATTAAAATTAGGCTTTGGTCAGAAACTTAGTTATGGAAAAGGTGCTAACTAATTCCAGGGATGAAAATATTGGAAGAATCATGTCAAGAATGGAGAGAAAAGCCATATCAAGAATAAATACTGCTCTGGTTTAGACAAGTTATCATATCTTTAAGATGGTAATCAGATGCTCACTGGAAGTCCAGTTGTAAAAACTCAGCATTTTCCAGATGGAAGCAGTCCAGCATTTTACAATGCTATTATAAAGGTTGCTTTCTCTATAGAGAATAATGCACATAGGTCACTATGTTTCACTGCTGCCGAGAATGTGTGTATGTAGCAGAAACAGGAGCCAGTGAGCCACAGAATGGAAAAGTGTTGCTGCTGCATATCCATTGGAGAAGAGAGGCTTGGCAAGAAGCCATGGTAAAGGTGCCAGAGAATGGAGTGATCCTCTTCACTGGGCAAATTTTCAGTGAGCATTTTTATTTGAATAATACTTTCACACTGTTAATTACTACAAAAAGTGTGTGTGTGTGTGTGTATACACATATACATATAAATACATATATATGTATATATAATCTTTTTTTAAAAAGTAAGCATGTAAACTAACCATCCACAATCTGTTCAGTTTTTTATCATCCACTTAAGCACATCCTCATCTTTGCCTAATCCAGGCTCTTCTTTTGCCAAGGTAGTGAGACCCTACATCAGATGTATGTATAGATCACAATAGCATCTCTTTTATTCTTGTTTTTAGCATGTAACCAAAGTTGTTAAGCTAATCTTTTGGCTTAGCATGCTCCCTCATCTGCAGATACCTGTTGATGGACGGTCCGTAGCAAGTCATTAATGTATACAGTAGAAACATTAGGTATTGTGTTTAGTTCCTGTTCATAGTTACCTTTCATTATTTAGGTCTAAAGAGAAAGCTTAACTTCCTTTCCTCACCAAAGTTGCTAACAATCTGCTAATGATAAATATGCTCAATGTATCTACCTTGTCAGTGAATTTTATAATCAGGTCTTCATTCTCCATTGAGACCTGGAATTAAGCTAAGAATTATTTCTCAAAGCAGAATAGCTATTTGTCAAGGAGAGCTTGACTTACCAAGAAACCAAATCAAACCAAACCAAAACACAAACTCACAAAAAAGCAGACAAAACCCAAAATGTAGCAATATTGCTATGAATCTCTGCATAAGAGTTCACCAAAACACTCTCTAGTCTCTGGCTTGCAACATACACTTTTACCAATACTAGAGTGTGTTGCCTTACCTCTGTGAGAGTGTTCCAGGCAGACATCCTAAATAGATCTATCTTCTATTTTATTTTCTCAATACTGGTAGATCTTGAGGTTTTTTTTTTTTAGTAAATGAATCAGAATGACATATTCATATCAAGTTGGACTTTCAACATAGTCCAAACGAATACACAAAATCTTATGTTCCTTTTTTTGTGGTAAAGTATAAAGCAAATTATTTTTCATTTGCAAAGGAACATCCTGAAATTTTCAGATTTCTGAATTCCCCAGAGCATCAATGAAGCATCAGGACCATGTGTCTTTGTGTGGTTTGTCTCTCTTTCCTTGGCAATAATACTTCTCAGTCATCTGGCATATCAGCCTGCTGCTTGTTATTTAATTGGGCCTGTCAGTGTATTATACTTAAGATCGCAAGGTAGCCATAGCTTTGCTGAGATTAATAGAACATAAGTGGTACAGAACACTGGAGTGAACTAGCTAATGTATAATGTTACCTTTATTAAAGCAAAACAGACAAAATTCTCAATGGTTTTGTTAATTTCGAGAATCCAGATACTTGTAAGTGGATGTATTTTTGTTGACCTGCACAGAAAGAAACCATTTTAGTACAACCTTAAACAATGATGACGATAGTAATTGCTGGACTTATTCAACTATTCCCCAGTGTTGAGGTTTAGCCTGTTGGTATGTATTATAATGCTAAATTCTGTGCCCCAAAGTCAAGGCATAGAGTGATTTCTCAAATTTACCAGTTTTTGTGGTGCAATCCTTGTTCGTTAATTTAAAATAAAAAAAAATGGGCACACCCAGTTAATTCCTAGAAGGATTAGAGTTCGGTGGGTTTTAAGTTGAGAGTGGAGAAAAGAGCATAAGAAAAAGAGGAGGGGGTAGAAGGCACCACGGAGGAAGGCACCATGAGAAGAAGTATCATGAGCACATAGCCAGGAGAAACAGCAAGTATTTGAGGAACACACTGGGGATACAGCTAGGCCAGCAGTTAGACAGGTAGATTAGGGCTCACCCCCCAGTAACTGTCAAAGTCAAAATAACCAGCGTCTGGTTTCATTTCTTTGTATGCTAGTCGAGGATAAGTTTAAAATCATTGTAATACATCCCAGTGTCCACCTACCTTTCTCAGGGTACCACAAATATAGTTAAGTCACAATCTTATTGAGCTCTCCAGGTCGCTCTACATCTCTTTGCTTTGTTGTAGCTGCTCATATGCAGGACTCACCTGAGACCCAAGGTAATGATCAGATTCTACTTGGCTTCTTCACACAATATCTTTGAGAATATAGGACAATGGCTTTCTACGAATTATCTTTTAGTTATTTATTATTTTTATAATTATCAACAAATACAAGAAGATCGAGCTAATCCCATGCCTCCTATCAGATCACCATGGAGTAAGAGTGGTCTTCAATAGCAGCAAAACAACAGAAAGCCCACATACACATGGAAACTGAACAATACTCTACTCAAAGACACCTTGGTCAAGGAAGAAATAAAAAAGAAATCAAAGACTTTTTAGAATTCAATGAAAATGAAGGTACAACCTACTCAAATCTATGGGACACAATGAAAGCAGTGCTAAGAGGAAAACTCATAGCTCTAAGTGCATCCAAAAAGAAACTGGAGAGAGCATACACTAGCAGCTTAACAGCACACCTTAAAGCCCTGGAAGAAAAAGAAGTTAATTCACCCAGGAGGAGTAGAAGACAAGAAATCATCAAACTCAGGGCTGAAATCAATCAAATAGAAACAAAGAAAAACCATACAAAGAATCAACAAGACCAGGAGCTGGTTCTTTGAGAAAATCAACAAGATAGATAAACCCTTAGCCAGATTAACCAAAGGACACAGAGACAGTATACAAATTAACAAAATTAGAAGTGAAAAGGGAGACATAACAACAGAAACTGAGGAAATTCAAAAGATCATCAGATCCTACTACAAAGGTCTATACTCAAAAGAACTGGAGAATCTGGAGGAAATGGACAATTTCCTAGACAGATACCAAATACCAAAATTAAATCAGCATCAAGTAGATCAGCTAAATAGTCCCATAACCCCTAAAGAAATAGAAGGGGTTATAGACAGCCTCCCAAACAAAAAAAGTAAGGGACCAAATGGTTTTAGTGCAGAATTCTACCAGACATTCAAAGAAGACTTAACACCAATACTCTTCAAACTATTCCACAAAATAGAGACAGAAGGGACACTGCCCAACTCATTCTTCGAAGCCACAATTACGCTAATACCTAAACCACAAAAAGATCCAACAAAGAAAGAGAACTACAAGACAATTTCTCTTATGAATATCGATGCAAAAATACTAAATAAAATTCTTGTCAACCAAATCCAAGAGGACATCAAAACGATCATTCACAATGATCAAGTAAGTAGGCTTCATCCCAGGGATGAAGGATGGTTCAATATATGGAAATCCAACAATGTAATCCACTACATAAACAAACTAAAAGAAAAAAACCACATGGTCATCTCATTAGATGCAGAAAAAACATTTGACAAAATTCAGCATCCTTTCATGCTAAAAGTCTTAGAAAAAGCAGGAATTCAAGGCCCATACCTAAACATAGGAAAAGCAATCTACAGCAAACCAGTAGCCAACATCAAAATAAATGGAGAGAAACTTGAAGCATTCCCACTAAAATCAGGGACTAGACAAGGCTGCTCTCTCTCTCCATATCTTTTCAATATAGTACTTGAAGTTCTAGCGAGAGCAATTAGACAACATAAGGAAGTCAAAGGGATACAAATTGGAAAGGAAGAAGTTAAACTATCATTATTTGCAGATGATATGATAGTTTACTTAAGCAACCCAAAAAACTCCACCAGAGAACTCCTACAGCTGATAAACAACTTCAGCAAAGTGGCTGGTTATAAAATTAACTCAAGCAAATCAGTAGCCTTCTTGTACTCAAAGGACAAGCAGGCTGAGAAAGAAGTTAGGGAAATAACACCCTTCACAGTAGCCACAAACAACATAAAGTACCTTGGCACAACTCTAACCAAACAAGCAAAAGATCTGTACGACAGAAACTTCAAGTCCTTGAAGAAAGAAATCGAAGAAGACCTCAGAAGATGGAAAAATATTTCTTGCTCCTGGATTGGCAGGATCAATATAGTAAAAATGGCCATCTTGCCAAAAGCAATCTACAGATTCAATGCGATCCCCATCAAAATCCCAATTCAATTCTTCATAGATCTAGAAAGAGCAATTCTCAAATTCATCTGGAGCAACAAAAAACCCAGGATAGCTAAAACTATTCTCAACAATAAAAGGACTTCTGGGGGAATCTATATCCCTGACCTTAAGCAGTTCTATCGAGCCATTGTGTTAAAAACTGCATGGTATTGGTACAGCAACAGGCAAGTAGATCAATGGAATAGGATTGAAAACCCAGAAATTAACCCACAGACTTATGGTCACTTGATCTTTGATAAAGGAGCCACAACCATCCAGTGGAATAAAGATAGCCTTTTCAACAAATGGTGCTGGTTCAACTGGAGGTAACATGCAGAAGAATGCGAATTGACCAACTCATGTCTTTGCACTAAGATCAACTCCCAGTGGATCAAGGACCTCCACATAAATCCAGACACACTGTAACTATTAGAAAAGAAACTTGGGAAGACCCTGGAGGACTTGGGCACAGGGGGAAAGTTCCTGAACAGAACACCAATAGCTTACACACTAAGATCAAGAATTGACAAATGGGACCTCATAAAATTACAAAGTTTCTGTAAGGCAAAGGACACTGTCCGAAGGACAAAACGACAACCAACAAAGTCAGAAAAGATCACCAATCCCACATCCGACAGAGGGCTAATATCCAATATATACAAAGAACTCAGGAAGTTAGACTGCAAAGAACCAAATAACCCTATCAAAAAATGGGGTACAGAGCTAAACAAAGAATTTTCACCAGAAGAAATTCGGATGGCCGAGAACAGAGAAACACCTTAAGAGATGTTTAACATCATTAGTCATCAGGGAAATGCAAATCAAAACAACCCTGAGATTCCACCTCACACCAGTCAGAATGGCTAAGATTAAAAACTCAAGAGACAACAAGTGCTGGCGAGGATGTGGAGAAAGAGGAACACTCCTCTACTGTTGGTGGGACTGCAAAATGGTAAAACTGCTCTGGAAATCAGTTTGGTGGTTCCTCAGAAAATTGGGCATGTCACTTCCAGAAGACCCTGCCATACCACTCCTGGGCATATACCCAGAGGATTCCCCCTGCATACAATAAAGACACATGCTCCACTATGTTTATAGCAACCTTATTTATAATAGCCAGAAATTGGAAGGAGCCCAAATATCCCTCAAAGGAGGAATGGATACAGAAAATGTGGTATGTTTATGCAATGGAATACTACTCAGCAATTAAAAATAATGAATTCATGCAATTTGTAGGTAAATGGTTTGACCTGGAAAATATCATCCTGAGTGAGTTAACCCAAGCACAAAAGAATACACATGAAATGCAATCACTGATATGTGGATATTAATGAGCCCAGAAGCCCTAAATACTCAAGGCACAATTAGCAAGTCAAATGATTCCCAAAATGAAGAAAGGAATTGGACCCTGGGCTTATAAAGATTGGATCCAGTTTTGTAGAGAAACCATGGGTTGAGGGGGAATGATTGGGGAGTAG
The DNA here is from genome assembly GCA_964023405.1 of Apodemus agrarius. NCBI lineage: Eukaryota > Metazoa > Chordata > Mammalia > Rodentia > Muridae > Apodemus > Apodemus agrarius. Next base: position 84,911,997 of record OZ030012.1, on the reverse strand, counting down.
TTGGGGGAAAGAGGAATTATGGGACGTATGGTGGGGGGGGAACTGGGAAAGGGGAAAGCCTTTGGAATGTAAACATAGAATATAGAAAATAAAAATTAAAAAAAATTATCTTAAGGAAACAAAGTAACAACCACTTGTTTGGTTCAGTGCTACTGAACCACACATATTTAAGAAAAAATTTCATTTATTAACTGATTCTAAGCAAGCTATCACATGAAGCATTATTCTGAAATTCTGGGCATTATAATTAGCATGGAAATAGTGTTTACACAAATAGTTTGGATTTTTCCATTTCCTGGTACATTAGCATTTTCCTAGAGGACTGAAGCTGCTTTGGGAAAGTTGGTATAAAATTTACAGCATGTATTTCTGACACCACAAGATTCTGCTCTGCTTACTGTTTTGTGTCATGTTTTTCTGTGCTCTGTGCTTTACTAAGAATTCGGATGCCCATACAGGACAAATATATTGCATGCGCAGCAAAGTCTTTATAAACAGGCCCAATGACAATATTAGTGTTCATTTCACATCTAAAACTTCTTCTTTGAATTGCAATTTGGTCACTGCTATAAAAGTATGTTATTAATATCACTATCCAAATTAATGATATGTGATTTCACAATTAGATTAAGTAAAGTCATCTTTTGACAGTGAAAATATCCAAAATGATACGAATAAACAATCTTGTCAATGCATTGACAGATGAACCCACCAGTCAAGCGCCCCTGTCTCCAACACTAGTTTATTTCTTGCCCACAGGCAACACACTTGCCACACAGTTGCTTTTCAGACATTATTATTTTTGGAGTACAGTTTACATTCACGATTTAATTAAAATAAATTATTAAAATATATATGTCATGCTCTAGAGACTGGAAGCTTCTGCTTATCACATTGATATAATGCTTGAAAGAAGACAGTACTTGTTTTTAAATGCATTTGACCTAGATAAGATGGCTGGCTGGTGATTAAAGGTGATGGGGCATGAAGCTAAAACTCATCTACACGAGGTAAAATGCCACAGGAGCAGGATGCACTGCTTTTATTTCAGAGAAATTCTGCAGAGTGGATATGGTGCTGACAAGTTTCTTGAATTTAGACAAGAAATTTAAGTTTTGCGATCTCTGTGTCTGAAACTGGAAGTGGAAATAGAAGCTTCTGTCTTACTGATTTAAGTAGAAAGCACATATCCAGTTTGTTGCAAAGCCATTTAAGGACACAATATACAATTTGTGTTTATGAAAAAATGCACAAATATGCGTGTGGCGAGTGAGGACCTCTTGGAGAGAGAAGAGCTCGTGTTCACATGGATATGTACCAAGATGTGGGGCTGCTCTCTCTTTCCTCTGCTAATGGCCCAGTTCCATCACTGCTCACTAATTAATGTGTGCATGGGGACCTAGCACATGTTGGACTTGAGGGCTTCAGGTGTCATTGACTTGTATGTCGGTGAAATAAAACAGTGTTAGACACTTTGTAAGTCGACATTAAGGTTTAGATATTTGGTTGGTATGTTCACCCTGTTGACAATCATTATTCTGTGATCTTAAACAGAAGCATACACATTCCCCCTATTTTCAAATGTGTTAGTTATGCTTTTATACTGCTCCTGTGGAAGTGGGATTTGTTAGCTTCAGAACTGGTCTGAACTAAAGTAAGAGATCTGGTTTCCATAGAGATTTTCCTAATCACATATGTTTATGTCTCCAAATTCTGGAGTTAGACTGCTTCTTCTTATTGAGAGGAATAGGAACTACTGTGTACATGGCTTGAAGTTTTCTTCAGAACTTCATGCTGAACACCATCTGTGGAATCTTTATTTTCTTGCAGTTATTTTGTTTACTTTTTATGGGTGCTCTGAAGAGTAACTGCAGTTCTGTTGTGCCCTTCACCTTGATCTTCCTGAAGGGTTAAAGTATCTGCTGATCCATGTTTTTCTATCCTGAATGGTAGCTGAAGCCTGAAGAACTTATCTTTCTGCAACATTTATGGTATTCACCATGGAAAACGCAAACTATCACCCAAAAATAAATCAACATTGAGAACAAATATCTGAAATCTTTCATTTTGATGGATTATAATTATATGGTTTTAAATAAAACTAAAATAAATATGGTATTTTAAAGTGATCTAAAATCTGTAATTCATGTTGAAAGCTTGCCAGATATTTCTTACATGTTTCTCTAGAGAAGGTCTTGATTTTTTTTTAAAAAAGTATAAATTGTACATTATAGGGTGTGATGAGGAGTACATTCAAAATAAACATATACACTTTCAAAATTTGAAAGAATACTTAAAGCCCTCATAATAACAGAAAAGGCAGTTCTATTTCTTATCATAACACTCACACGAAAACATAACAAATAGTGACAGACCTAATCTCCACTTCAGCAATCTAGGAAGAGATGGTGAAAATTTTCTAAACTGAACATTGTGAGGCCCCAATTTTCATTATACAATTTATATTAGTATGGAAAAGACACACTGTCCTGCTAAATCAGAACAATATGATTTGGAATGTAACAACTAAAGATTTGTAGCAACAATGTGAAAGTGCTACTTTCCATAGTTTATATTGAGTTGTTTGCAGTATGAAGAATAAGTTTCTTTATTTTTTTCTATGTGTTCAAAATCACTTATTTCATGAGTACTCATTAAATACCCAGAACAATGAAAAAACTCATGTTGGCCTTGGGGAGATAACAATGTGACAAAATAGACATTTTCTTACTGAGATTCTAGTGTAGTAGAAGCAAAACATAATATAACAATTGTAATTATAGAGGAACCTTTAATACTGCAATGAAGGAACATTTCAACAATAAACAGATATACCTTGCCTTGACAAAGCATGCTCTGGAAGTAATGTAATCTCCAAGTGTGTACTTTTTATAATTGAACTTTTTATTTTTATAATAACAAACATTCATGAGCACATTGCTTAATCCAAGAATTATTTTTATATCAAGAATTTGAATACACCTGCATTCCTGTGTCAGCCTATTTCCTCCTTTAGAATAAAAAACTCCATGCTCTCTTCTCAAGTTCCTGTTATTTTCCTTTTCTATTTAGCTATACCCCAAATCTTCAAATACTTACCAATTTTGCATGGAGACCTGTTTGCCTAGATTTTACTTTGTAGAGAACTGGTGCCATTATGTATAATTACCTGTTGCTGACAATATTGATGTTGTTAGATATTTCTGATGATCAGGAGTCTTATTGTCTTAGTTGAAGTCATGGGGCTTGTTTTCATGAACACACTTGATACAGAATTAATGTGTGTAACATTTAGACTATAGTAGTTAATTGTCAGTATGTAAGTTTTATATTCTGACCTTGTGGGATACCTTATTACTGAAATGATGTGGCACCAGAAATGCAGTAAAAAGGTAACTATTATTAGTTATATGACATAGTTGCTATCTGCATGAGATTTCTGAAAAATGTACGTTTTTCAAGGTCATATAGTATATTTATCAAAATAGACGCTTGCTAGAGGGTGATAAAATAACTTGATGTGTTTAAGAGAATTGAAATGAAAGAGAATATTTTATTTCAACAATCTATTTAAATCAGAAATTAAAAGCAATAGTAATTATAGAAACATCAACATAATTAACTATAATGCAAGTCATTAAAATCTATCTTATCTTCTTTTTTATTTAATATTTTAAAACAAAATCTAGAAATATTAGGGAAATATAAAAACTTGAGAAAGAAGGAAATATTTATATAATTCATGAAATCAGCCCAGAAATGACTTTCTGAAAACAAAGAAAAACATGTATAAATGTATTTACTAACTAGTATTTCTTATGAGCCTACACAAAATATTGAATGAGGTCATAAATAATTAAGTCTAGCAAATCTAAAGTTATAAATGTATCCAAAACATTAAAGAAACTGTTGTATCGCTAGAATTCAAATCTGGTTTAATTTTGCACCTTACATTTTTTTCACTGTACACATTTTATTTACAGTTTTGTACATTGTCTTAATATGGATGGGACCGCTTTTCTACTTGAGCCATTGTAACCAAAGCAAAATAACCTAAGTAATACAAAGTGTTAAAGTACAGCATAAAGATACAAAAGGAAACATACTGATTCTAGTTAGGAATGTAATTATGGTGCTACATTTTTATAGTCCACAATTATGTTTAGGGATTACACAGACATAGATCACTGATTTGAATGAAATGCATAAATTTGTAGCAAAGCTTTGTAGTTACAAAAAACAAAAACAAAAAATTACCAAAGAATGCACACATTTAATGTTTATTTCATCTTTCTGTCATATTCCTGGATCCTTCACCAATGTTACATGAGGAAAAAAACAAAAGCAAAACAAATGAAAAGCTGAAATCAGAATCACTAATGTTATCAAGAAGGGAAGCAAAAAAATTAAATCTAGCAGCCCTCAGTAAGAGGACAGCAAGCGCAATGCTGTGACAGAAAGCAGAAGGTTGCTAGAAAGCTGTACTCAGACTCTCACCCCAGCAAAGTCCGCTCCTGCCTGGAGTGGAACAAAACCAGATCTTCCCTGCTAAGGTAATAGAAATGCAAGTTCTTTTTTGAAACTGTGGAAAGGCAAAAGTGTGTGTGTCATGGTAATCCTAACCAGCTGTTAACAGAGCCAGACAGGAACACATCTGCGGCTTCTGGGGTGACATATGCTGTAATTCTTTGATTGGGATAGTGGATACACTAGCAAAAATTGGGTGTGGGCGAGGAGAATGAACACAGAAGTACAAGACAAAGGCGAATGAAACTTCTCTTATATCTTAGCAACACTTGGATGGAATCAACTTCAGTACAGTCTGCTCTGCTTTGATGAGACTTTGGTTCAGCTCCCAATCTCGATTGTATGACACAGTCTCCTGTGAGAATGCTCAGAAGGTGTCTTCTTAAACAACAAACCTATTTTTAGTGGTGGAGCTGCTCTTTGTAGCTATGTCTGCATGGGACTGATAACCAATTACTATTTTTGGAGGAAGTCCTAACCTTTCCTTGTATACCCTCCGTATGTGTGCTACTACATCTCTGTTTTCACACTCAGTAGTCCATATGGCTATCTTATCACCTTTATCTCTAACATTAACAGCTCCACACACATCATCACTGTAGTCATCAAATATTCTCCAATATTCTCCAGCAGTGTCTCTAGCCAATAGTGATCAAGGCCACTTCATGTCTGCTGCTTGTTCGGTGTAACCAGCCATCGTCCTCCTCGTTTGTTTTGCTCATCTTCCCACATAGGTTCAATACTGTCCTTAAAAAGTAAGGAGTCACAGCTAGACATTAAAGTACTAGACAACTGGATATGGTTGTATAGAGCCCAAAAGTCTTCAACAGTATCAAACTTAGAGATCAATCGAAGGTTTCCTTGCCAAGTTTTGCTTTTATCATTTTTAAAATACCAGAGTGCCCACCTGCTCTGTAGAGAGTGTTTAATAGAGTGCATGGGGTTAGCAACCTCCTGATTAGACGCTGTTTTTTTCTCTTCTGCAGGTGGGGATTAGTGGTAGGGGTGGATTCTGGTTCCACAGTTGCCATCTTAGATTAATCTGTGTACCTTACATTTTTTCTAAACCAATCCATACATTTTGAAGCTGTATACAATTTAAAAATGTATTTTATAGTAATACACTTTGAAAACATAAGTATTTAATATGTTTCATGTTATTTGTTGTAAAACAAAAAAAGCCAATTTCATGAACAAATAGTCAAGGCATATAAGGACACCAAATCTTTTTTTCTTGCACTCAACCTTTCTGGTTTATACACAGAAGGGGGGATTGAAAGTCATTGAGATTTCACCTCACACCAGTCAGAATGGCTAAGATTAAAAACTCAGGAGACAGCAGGTGTTGGTGAGCATGTGGAGAAAGAGGAACACTCCTCCAACTGCTAGTGGAATTGCAAGTTGGAGCAACAACTCTGGAAATCAGTCCGGTGGTTCCTCAGAAAACTGAGCATGACACTTCTGGAGGACTCTGTTATACCACTTCTGAGCATATACCCTGTGGATTCCCTAGCTTGCAATAAGGACACATGCTCCACTATGTTCATAGCAGCCTTATTTATAATAGCCAGAAGTTGGAAAGAACCCAGATGTCCCTCAATGGAGGAATGGGTAAAGAAAATGTGGTATATATACACAATGGAGTACTATTTAGTCATTAAAAACAATGAATTCATGAAATTCTTAGGCAAATGGTTGGAACTGGAAAATTTCATCATAAGTAAGGTAACTCAATCCCAAAAGAACACACATGGAATGTAGTCACTGATAAGTGGATATTAACCCAGAAGCTCTGAATACCCAAGACACAATTCACATATCAAATGATTCCCAAGAAGGAAGGACAGGGCCCTGGTCCTGGAAAGGCTTGATGCAAGGGGTTGATTAGGAAACGTGCAGAAGGAAGAGGGCTTATGGGACTTATGGGAAGGGGGGAAACGGGAAAGGGAAAATCATTTGGAATGTAAATAATGAATATAGAAAAAAAAAGAAAGGTACACAGAGCTGTTGGGCTAATATCCATTTATCAGTGAGTACATACCATGTGCATTCTTTTGTATCTGGGTTACCTCATTCAAATTTTTAGTTCCATCCATTTGTCTGAGAATTTTATGAAGTCATTGTTTTTAATAGCTGAGTAGTACTCCATTGTATAAATGTACCACATTTTCTGAATCTATTTTATGTGATGTCTGGTTTGTTTTCACCTTCTGACAATTATAAATAGACTGCTGTAAACATAGTGGAGCACATGTCCCTGTCCTTATTATATGTTGGAGCATCTTTTGGGTATATGCCAAGTAGTGCCCATGATGCAACCCACAGACCATATCGATCTTAGGAAGAAGATCAGGGTGTTTCAGTTCAGTTCTGCATGGGGTGGGAGGGGACAGGATGATCAGAAGATGGAGGGGTGGGGCGCTCTGGGAGGAAGAGAGGAGGGGGAGGGGAAAGGGATCAGGATCAGGATCAGGTATTGGAGGGGGCAGGAGAGAGATACAGTGGGTCAGGAAATAGAATAAAATTGTGTTGCAGTGAGGGATGAGGAACTGGATTATCCACAGAGAGCTCCCAGGGACTAGACCACCAACCAAGGAGTACACATGGATGGTGCCATGGCTCCAGATACATATGTAGCAGAGGATGGCCTTGTCTGACATCAGTGAGAAGGAAGGTCCTGGGTCCTGTGGAAGTTTGATGCCCCCAGCATAGGGTGATGCTAGAGAGGTAGGGTACACTCTCATAGAGGCATAGAGGACAGAGGAAGGAAATTGGGAGGAATGACTTTTGAAAAATTCATATGAAAAACTATAGTTTATGAGGGGTAACCAGTAAGAAGGATATCATTAGAGATGCAAACAAAGGGAATGATTAATTTAAAAAGAAAAGAAAGAAAAAGGCAAAAATAAAGTCACACAGAATCACCAAACCAAAAGGACACAATATGTTTATCAAAAACTTACAAAATCAGAGAAATGAGAATACTTAACTTCAGTAAAAAGTTATTGTTATCACAGTAGTAAGACAATTACTATGTAATAAACAAATGGAACAGTAGAAAAGAGAATTCAGAAAATCTAACACACAAACATAGACAACTTATTTCTTTACAAAATGTAAAACAATTTAAGAACAAAATTAAACCTTTTCAAGAAATGGTCCAGAAACAAAAGGACGGTAAGGTACCAGATAAAAGGATAATAAAACTCATATTGATAATAATAATGACTGAAGTAAAAAAAATAAACTATGCCTTTAAAATGAACTCAAATGGATCATAGAACAAAATATGTAATTATTTAAATCAGTTTGGAAGTTCCTCAAAAAGCTAGAAATAGAGCTACACCATGATGTCAGCATAGTACCCTTGGGTGTATAACCTAAGGACTCTATAGCGTACTACAGAGATATTTGGTTATCCAGACTCATTTCTTCTCTATGCACAACTGTCAGAAAATGCCAACACATTACATGTTCTATCACCTGATGAATGTTTAATAAAAATGTGTTATATTTATACAGTGGAATAACTTTCAGCTATGAAGACACATAGTCTTAGTAAATTCACTAGTTAATAGAAAGAACTTAAATAATCCTCCTTAGCAAGGTAATCAGACCCTGAAAGATACATAGTGTGTATTTTCTCTCATGTGTGGATATTAGCTTTGAATCTTCAGATATGTATAGTTAATTTGGTACATATACAAAGGAAGCTAGGGAAGAACTGGGGAAATAGGAAAATCTTCTGAGGGAGGGGTGATAGAAAACAGTGGTATAAAGTGGGAAAAGAAATAATGTGACAGGAAGAATGAAATGGAATGGGGCCTGGGGCCAGGATAGAGGAAGGAAATTGGGAGGAATGACTTTTGAAAAATTCATATGAACAACTATAGTTTATGATTAAATATGTGTATGTGTATATATTTAAAAAGCTTAAATGGAGTTACCCTATAATGGTGGAACAATAGTATACTGGGACACATTATGTTAGGAAATAAAATATCCAGTATCAGAAATGTGTTACTTTTTGAGTTTTTGTGAGTGAGATTCCATAGAGAAACATTTCAGGCTTTTCCATTGTTCTTGCCATTGTTACCTCTAAAATCTGATGGTAGGTCTCTTTTGCTGAAGATACTGCATACTTAAGTCATAAACTTTTAAAAATGGAGTACTGCTGACCTGGAGATGCTTTCTAATTGCCTAGGTTTTATATTGCTGGAAGGTGATTTGCATGTTGCAGGACCATAAAAGTGAACATCAATTTTACACAGCTGTGACTTCAATTAGCTACAATAATGACTGTCCTGGGAAGATGTATCCATTGGCACAATAATGGCACAGATATTATTGGAGTAACAATTGTTGAAGTAAGCAACCATTTTCTGATTGACTTTGAGGCAGGAGTTGACCTTGGAGAAGATGTGGTTGGAGCAGCAAATATAATCAAAATATTTAAATGAAATTCTCATTGCATTAATAAAATTATAATAAGACTCTTTTATATGATTTCAACCATGTTAACCATTACAACACAATAAACTTAAATTTTTTTCTTTTTTTAAATATTTTTTATTCTATATTCTTTGTTTACATTCCAAAGATTGCAAAGGCTTTCCCCTTTCCCAGTTCCCCACCACCATATGTCCCATAAGTCCACTCCCCCCCAACTATTCCCCAATCACCCCCCTACCATTTCTCTGTTCTGGTACTCTCCTAGAAAACTGGATCCAGTCTTTTCAGGCCCAGGGTCCTCTCCTTCTTCTTGGGAATCATTTGACTTGCTAATTGTGCCTTGAGTATTCAGGGCTTCTGGGCTCATTAATATCCAGTTATCAGTGATTGCATTTCATGTGTATTCTTTTATGATTGGGTTAACCTGCTTAGGATGATATTTTCCAGACTAACCATTTGCCTACAAATTGCATGAATTCATTATTTTTAATTGCTTAGTAGTATTCCATTGTATAAATATACCACATTTTCTGTATCCATTCCTCCTTTGAGGGATATCTGGGCTCATTCTAACTTCTGGATACTATAAACAAGGATGTTATGAACATAGTGGAGCATGTGTCTTTATTGTATGCAGGGGAATCCTCTGGGTATATGCCTAGGAGTGGTATGACAGGGTCCTCTGGAAGTGTTATCCCCAATTTTCTGAGGAACCAGCAGACTGATTTCTGGAGCAGTTGTACCATCTTGCAATCCTACCAACAGTGGAGGAGTGTTCCTCTTTCTCCACATCCTCGCCAGCACCTTTTGTCTCCTGAATTTATAATCTTAGCCATTCTGACTGGTGTGAGGTGGAATCTCAGGGTTCTTTTGATTTGCATTTTCCTGATGACTAGTGATGTTGAACATCTCTTAAGGTGTTTTCCAGCCATCCAAATTTCTTCTGGGGACAATTCTTTGTTTAGCTCTGTACCCCATTTTTAATACGGTTATTTGGTTCTTTGGGGTCTAACTTCTTGAGTTCTTTGTATATATTGGATATTAGCCCTCTGTTGGATGTGGGGTTGGTGAAGATCTTTTCCCAATTTGTTGGCTGCCATTTTGTCCTTCTAACAGTGTTCTTTGCCTTACAGAAACTTTTTAATTTTATGAGGTCCCATTTGTCAATTCTTGATCTTAGAAGATAAGCTATTGGTGTTCTGATCAGGAACTTCCCCCTGGTGCCCATGTCCTCCACGGTCTTCCCAAGTTCCTTTTCTATTAGTTTCAGTGTGTCTGGTTTTATATGGAGGTCCTTGATCTACTTGGAGTGGATCTTAGTACAAGGAGATAAGGGTGGGTCAATTCGCATTCTCCTGCATGTTGACTTCCAGTTGAACCATCACCATTTGTTGAAAAGGCTATCTTTTTTTCCACTGGATGGTTGTAGCTCCTTTATCAAAGATCAAGTGACCATAAGTCTGTGGGTTAATTTCTGGGTCTTCAATCCTATTCCATTGATCTACCTGCCTGTTGCTATAGCAATACCATGCAGTTTTTAACACAATTGCTCTGTAGTACTGCTTGAGGTCAGGGATATAGATTCCCCCAGAAGTCCTTTTATTGTTGAGAATAGTTTTCGCTATTCTGGGTTTTTGTTACTCCAGATGAATTTGAGAATTGCTCTTTCTAGATCTATGAATAATTGAATTGGGATTTTGATGGGTATTGCATTGAATCAGTAGATTGCTTTTGGCAAGATGGCCATTTTTACTATATTGATCCTGCCAATCCAAGAGCAAGAAATATTTTTTCCATATTCTGAGGTCTTCTTCCATTTCTTTCTTCAAGAACTTGAAGTTCCTGTCATACAGATTTTTCACTTGTTTGGTTAGAGTCATGCCAAGGTACTTTATGTTGTTTGTGGCTATTGGAAGGGTGTTATTTCCTTAACTTCTTTCTCAGCCTGCTTGTCCTTTGAGTACATGAAGGCTACTGATTTGCTTGAGTTGATTTTATAACCAGCCACTTTGCTGAAGTTGTTTATCAGCTGTAGAAGTTCTCTGGTGGAGTTTTTTGGGTCACTTAAGTAAACTATCATATGATCTGCAAATAATGATAGTTTGACATCTTCCTTTCCAATTTGTATCCCTTTTACTTCCCTATGTTGTCTAATTGCTCTCAGTAGAACTTCAAGTACTATATTGAAAAAAATATGGAGAGAGAGGGCAGCCTTGTCTAGTCCCTGATTTTAGTGGGATTGCTTCAAGTTTCTCTCCATTTATTTTGATGTTGGCTACTAGTTTGCTGTAGATTGCTTTTACTATGTTTAGGTATGGGCCTTGAATTCCTGCTCTTTCTAAGACTTTTAGCATGAAAGGATGCTGAATTTTGTCAAATGTTTTTTTCTGCATCTAATGAGATGACCATGGGTTTTTTCTTTTAGTTTGTTTATGTAGTGGATTACATTGATGGATTTCTGTATATTGAACCATCTCTGCATCCCTGGGATGAAGTCTACTTGATCATGATGAATGATCGTTTTGATGTGCTCTTGGATTCAGTTGGCAAGAATTTTATTTAGTATTTTTGCATTGATATTCATAAGGGAAATCAGCCTGTAGCTCTCTTTCTTTGTTGGATCTTTGTGTGGTTTTGGTATCAGAGTAATTGTGGGTTCAAAGAACGAGTTGGGCAGTGTCTCTTCTGTTTCTATTTTGTGGAATAGTTTGAAGAGTATTGGTGTTAAGTCTTCTTTGAACGTCTGGTAGAATTCTGCACTAAAACCATGGGGTCCCTTACTTTTTTTGGTTGGAAGGCTTTCTATAACCCCTTCTATTTCTCTAGGGGTTCTGGGACTATTTAGCTGATCTAATTGATCCTGATTTAATTTTAGTATTTGGTATCTGTCTAGGAAATTGTCCATTTCTTCCAGATTCTCCAGTTGTTTTGAGTATAGACAATTGTAGTAGGATCTGATGATCTTTTGAATTTCCTTAGTTTCTGTTGTTATGTCCCCCTTTTCATTTCTAATTTTGTTAATTTGGATACTGTCTCTGTGTCCTTTGGTTAGTCTGGCTAGGGTATTATCTATCTTGTTGATTTTTTCAAAGAACCAGCTCCCGGTTTTGTTGATTCTTTGTATGGTTTCCTTTGTTTCTACTTGATTGATTTCAGCCCTGAGTTTGATGATTCCCTGTCTTCTACTCCTCCTGTACGAATTAGCTTCTTTTTGTTCCAGGGCTTTAAGGTGTGCTGTTAAGCTCCTAGTGTATGCTCCCTCCAGTTTCTTTTTGAATGCACATAAAGCTATGAGTTTTCCTCTTAGCACAGCTTTCATTGTGTCCCATAGATCTGGGTAGGTTGTACCTTCATTTGCATTGAATTCTAAAAAGTCTTTGTAGTCTTTCTTTTTTTATTTCTTTCTTGACCAAGGTGTCTTTGAGTAGGGTATTGTTCAATTTCCATGTGTATGTGGGCTTTCTGTTGTTTTTGTTGCTATTGAAGACCACTCTTACTCATGGTGATCTGATAGGAGGCATGGGATTAGTTTGATCTTCTTGTATTTGTTGATGTCTGTCTTGTGACCAATTATATGATAAATTTTGGAGAAGGTACCATGCGGTGCTAAGAAAAAGGTATATTCTTTTGCTTTAGGATAAAATGGTCTATGTATATCTGTTAAATCCAATTGGTCCAAAGTTTCAATTAGGTTCACTGTGTCCCTATTTAGTTTCTGCTTTCCTCATCGGTCTATTGAGGAGAGTGGGGTGTTGAAGTCACCCACAATTATTGTATTAGGTGCAATGTGTGCTTTAAGCTTTAGTAAAGTTTCTTTTATGAATGAGGGTGCCCTTGCATTTGGAGCATAAATTTTCAGTATTGAGAGTTCTTCTTGGTGGATTTTCCCTTTGACCAGCAAGAAGTGACCTTCCAAGTCACTTTTGATGACTTTGCGTTGAAAGTCAATTTTATCTGATATTAGAATGGCTACTCTGGCTTGTTTCCTAAGACCATTTGCTTGTAAAATTGTCTTCCATCCTTTTACTATAAGGTAGTGTTTGTCTTTAACACTGAGACGTGTTTCCTGTATGCAGCAAAATATAGGGTCCTGTTTCCGTATCCAGTTTGTCAGTCTATGTCTTTTTACTGGAGAATTGAGTCCATTGATGTTAAGAGATATTAAGGAATAGTAATTATTACCTCCCGACATTTTTGAAATTTATATTTTTATATTTGAGTGGTTATATTCTTTTGGGTTTGATTAGGGGAGGTTTCTATCTTGCTTCTTCTGGGGTGTAGTTTCCTTCCTTTTGTTGGTGTTTTCCCCCTATTATCCTTTGTAGGGCTGGGTTTGTCGAAAGATATCGTGCAAATTTGGTTCTGTCATGGAATACTTTGGTGTCTCCATCTATGGTAATTGAGAGTTTTGCTGGGTATAGTAGTTTTGGCTGAAATTTGTGTTCTCTTAGAGTTTGCATGATATCTGCCCAGGATCTTCTAGCTTTCATGGTCTCAGGTGAGAAGTCTGGTGTAATTCTGATTGGTCTTCCTTTATATGTTACACTGCCTTTTTCTCTTACTGCCTTTAATATTCTTTCTTTGTTTAGTACATTGGGGTTTTGATTATTATGTGACGGGATGTATTTCTGTTCTGGTCCAGTCTGTTTGGAGTTCCATAAGCTTCTTGTATATTCATGGGCATCTCTTTAGGTTGGTGAAGTTTTCTTCCATAACTTTGCAGAAGATATTTGCTGGCCCTTTAACTTGTATATCTTCACTCTCATCTATGCCTATAATCCTTATGTTTGGTCTTCTCATTGTGTCCTGGAGTTCCTGGATGTTTGGGTTACTAGCCTTTTGCATTTAGTATTTTCTTTGACTGTTGAATCAATTGTTCCTATGGTATCTTTGACATCTGAGATTCTTTCTTCTAACTCTTCTATTCTATTGTTGATATTTGCATCTATGGCCTATGATTTCTTCTCAAGCTTTTCTATCTCCAATATTGTCTCCCTTTGCCATTTCTTAGTTGTTTCTACTTCTGCTTTTAGAAACTGGATGGATATGCTCAGAGCTTGTGCTTGCTTGATTGTGTTTTCGTGTAATTCTTTTAGATTTTTGTGTTTCCTCTTTCATAGCTTCTTTTGTATTTCTTTAATTATTTCCTCCTTATTGGCTTCTGGTTTTTGATCCATATTCTTCTGAATTTCTTTAAGTGATTTTTGTGTTTGCCTTATAAAGGCTTCTAACTTTTGATCCATTTTCTCCTGTATTTCTTTAAGAGATTTATCTATGTGTTCCACTACCAGCATCTAGACCAGTGATTTTAGATACAAATCTTGTTTTTCTGGTGTATTAGAGTGTCCAGGGCTTCCTGTTGTTGGAGAACTGTATTCAGATGGTGTTATGCTTCCTTGATTTCTGTTAGTAATGTTCCTATGTTTTCCTTTTGCCATCTGGTTATCTCTGGCAGGGTTATCTCTGGCAGGGTTAGTTGGCCCTGTTGTTACTGGCTAGTGTTTGAACCTCCCGTGAGGTTGGGCCCACCTGTTGTTTCTCTACTGATGACCAGGATGCAATATAGACTGTCTCTGCAAGTGCTGAGGGGACCGCAGGGAAGGCGGTTTCCAACCGAGTTGGTGCAAGGCCAGAGGGCGTAGAGATGTCCTGCAAGCCACTGCCCTTGCCCTTGTTGGTGGGAAGAGCCTTGCAGATACTCCTGAGCGATGGTAGCCCCTGATTGAGTCTGTCTACCTGGGCCTCACTAGCGGTGTCCTGGTGGCAATATGGAGACCGACCGAGACCACCACTGTAAGGGACCGTTGGGCAGGCTGCTCCCAGCTGCCTTGGTGCAAGGCCGGAGGGCGTGGAGAAGTCCCGCAGAGCCGCTGCCCTGGCCCTGGCTGGTGGCGAGAGCCTGGAAGATCCACCCGAGCGATGGTAGCCCCGGATTGAATCTGTCTTCCTGAGCCTCTCTAGCAGTGTTCTGGTGGCAATATGGAGACTGACTGCAACTGCCGCTGTGAGAATTAGAATTTTTTATGCACTGAAAAAATGTACAGTGTTTAATTAAATAAAATTACCAAAACTTAAAAAGAAACTAAAATGTCCTCTGACAGCTTAAAAGTAAACTGTCACAAATATAAATAATGAAATAAAATATAGAAATGAGATTTTATCAAATCATAACAGGATATAGAAAAATGTAATGTACTTTAAAATATAAAATAACATAAAATTATATGTTGCATGATTCTGACTGATGATATTTTAGAAAAGGCAGAAACTATGGATAAAATAAAATGAACAGTTATAACCAGGGTAGGTTTGTGCAATGTTGTTTGCAGGTGTAAAGGAGGGAGAAAGGAGTCATAAAAACATGAAGAGGAGACTTTCTAGAGTGGTAAGACCTTGGCTTATAACATGCCAATATTGTGGACATGTCAAACCTTCCATAAGTTTTCTTCTGGTTTCAGAAATGTGTATGAGAAGGAAAGATAAAGAGAATCACCAACTTGAAGGCAGCACAGGCTGTTATTTGGGAGGAAAGCGCTGCAGAGGGATATAAGAGTTAGAGAATACCACCTGCTTATAGGGTGAGTAGCTATAGGGCAGAAATGGAAAGAAAAGAGGGGGTGGTGGTGGAAGGATTCCTTATTTGGTCCCATTGGTCACTGCTAAGGAAAAAACGAAAAAGTGACATACAGAGGACCAGTGAATATGTCTAGTACTATGCTGCTACTGGGGTCTATAGGAAAAGCAAGTTATTTTAGTTTGAGTTTAGTTTGAGTTGTTCAACCAAGATATAAGAGCTTTCCATAATGGAGTGACTATGACTAACAACTTCTACCTATGCTACATGGACTATAGATGTCTACACACACACACACACACACACACACACACACACACTACAATTTTAAAGCTGCAGAATGTACACAGCATAGGGCTACTCTCTGTAGGAAAGTGTATAAATATTGACTCATCACCTATCACAATTTGTCTCTCCCCAGACCCCAAAATATTTTAGTGATGAATTCATGCTGTTTTCAGTGAAAATTAATATTTAAGTTGGGAATCTTAACTATTAAGCATTCATTTCTTATTTCTATAAAGTGAATATGAAAGCTCCTTCACAGATTTTTACTTTGAACACTTGGTACCCAACTATGTGGCACTATTTGGAAATGCTGGTAACAAGCCGTGGTACTTAGGTGGAAGATTTTGATCACTTGGTTCAGGTGTATCTGGCAAATGCTATGCCTGGTTTCTTCCTGGCAAACTCTGTTTTTCCTGTCCATGTGTAACTATATGACCTGTTCTGCACAAACTCTTGATCCTAAGATACCAAGAAACCATGGGCTGAACCCTGTCATAACATGAACCAAATGGATCTTTCTTCTTTTGATACCAGAACAATTCTCACCTCAAAGAGGGTAAGAGGCAGTTTTATTCTATAGCCATATATGAATATTCTTGGCCAGAGAACACAAAATCTGCTAACTCAAAATTCTATTATGCAATGCATTTACACTTTGATGATGTTTTATTGTAACAAGTTAAATAATACTATAAATCAAGACATTTTCAAATACAGTGGTAGAAACATGTAAGTGGGCTACAACAAAGTGTAGAAATCTCCACTGTAGGCCTCAGATGCTACCTAATTATTCCCTCAGTCTTTCTGGTGGAATCTTGTGATCTGTTAATACATCCCAAAAGGTTCAGCTGCTAGCTACAAGACATTATGCCAGACAACGAGGTAGATGAGGAATGGCTATTTAGGATACTGAAAATAGTTCAATATAAATTCAGACCTTTCAATAATAACTGAATTCTAATTAAGGGATCAGCACATTGTAAGGGTCAATGTAAAGTGCTTGCTTTTTCCTCAGAACTTTGCTCACACTCCTTTAATTTGCTTCTGACAGGGATTTCAGTCACAGCGACAAAAGTGAAATACATATTCATTTATTACTAAATATCTTATTCTCTTTAAAATATATGTGCTCTTTACTTCATATATATTCATATGTTTTTATGTTGGAGTAAACCCTCAATTTTTTAATGTTTTGATAAACTTAAATATTGAAATATCAAGTTTCTAATAAAAATATCCAAAAAAATTGATTGGCATTGTACTAAATTGAGTTAATTCACTGAAAATAATTGATTATATGATTACAAGGGGATATTCAAGTAATTCTTTTCAAAATAGAACAAGAATATTGTTGAAAACATTTCTCATGCTTATAAAATTTCTAAAAGTAGGGGTAATATTAGTAATACAGATAATGTTAGGATCATTTAGGATATTAATATCACTTATATTTATTATATGAATAAACTTATATAAGTATTATTTATCTAGGTTTTCATCAAAACATTTCTTGTGCCCATTCGATGCCCACAGTTCTTTGTAAGGTAAGTGATTATGGAGTGATAGAAAGCCTGTTTCCTGTCTGATTTCTCTGCTTTACATTCAATATACGTTAGTGTCTTTTTTAAACGTTATTTATGTTATGTGAGTACACTGTAGCTGTCTTCAGACACCAGAAGAGGTGTCAGATCCCATGACCAATGGTTGTGAGCCACGATGTGGTTGCTGGGAATTGAAATCAGCACTACTGAGCCATCTCTCCAGCCCCTGTTAGTGTCTTAAGAGTAGATTATAATTTTTTTCTTGGTGATTTCATTGTGAATTGTTGTAATTAAAGCATGAAGAATATAGCTTGGATTTGAATTTTATTTTTCTGTATTTTATTAGTGTATATATTTTCTACACTTCTATAAAACTCCAAGACTTTCTGCATATTAAGAATGCTCTCTGCCATTAAGCTATACCTGAGCCCCAAGTGTGAGTTTTGATGCCCCAATTAGCAACTAGCCAAATAATTGAAACTTTATTCTATTCATACTCAAAAAAAAATTAGGTGAATAAGCTTTACTTATTTCATCTTCACATGCCAATAGAGTTTCAATGAAAAAGCACATTTGCAAGAATAATTTATATGTCCATAATAATTTTGCAAATTTCAGATATGTAAATTAAGTGATAGAAGGAATCTTTAATTCTGCAATAATGAGTTGAAATATGATTAAATATAGAAAGCTCTGTCGTAGGTAAAAGGAATGTAAATTCTCTTTCACAGTCCTCTAAAATGGTTCTTCTTTAATACTAGTTAAAATCACTCTAGTGTGCTTTGGCATCATGGTTCTTGCTTTGCTCTTAGAACTTTTTGGTAAATGAGTGCACGGTTCAGAATCCACACTGAAATTTGTTCTGATTTGGTTTTCTTTAACAGAGAGCTCATAAGAACTCTTGGGACTGTTAAATAACCATGAGATACAATTGAAGGGTCCCTGACCAATGAGATATCCCCATAGCTCTGAACAGAAAAGGAAGGCAGAGAATGAAAAATTAGCATAGTTCCATTTGTTTCTTCCCAGATGCTTCACTCCTATACATTTCTAATTGTCTTTAAGACCATAAAAGTAGACATCTAGAGTTAGAATAACTGACGTATTATAGACTTAGTTAGAAATGAGTAGTTCTTTAATCCACTTTGGATATCAGAGGAATTTTCAGACTTTGATTACGAATAAAAAGAGGAAAATGTGGAACAAAGTTTAGAGTTAGATGCTTTTATTCTGAAACTACCAGCTTTGTTTTATTGACTTTCCTTAATTAAATCATCATTTGCCCCCAGACTTGAGCATTTGACTTCAGAGAGAATAGGCACCTAGGTGCTCTGACAACCAATCACCTCCCTGGAACTATTAATGTTTGCCAATGTTGCTAAGGGTATCTTCTTATTTTAAAAGATTTTATTTTGAGAATTTCCTAGAGTGACACATTTATACTATTCACTCCCACCTTCTCCTCCATCCAACCCCACTGGAAAAGGACATAAATCCTCTTGATATATCTGTATCTACAGATATATAGTTATCCTACAGACTCTGTTTAGAGTTGTTCATATGTATATATGAACAGGGTTGACCACTTGGAATTAAATAACATGGAGATATCCCATTCTGCATGGCTCCACAGTTTGATGTGATGGTGGTATGAGGGAGTAAACACAGAACAGACAGACACTGATGTACAGAAAAGCTGGGATCAGGTAGTCAGGGTTGACTGTGATGGAGAAACTGAAGCAGCCTAGAAGCTCAGTGGTGTGTGTGTGTGTGTGTGTGTGTGTGTGTGTGTGTGTGTGTGAGTTTTCTCCTATTGAGTGGCCTCAAACAGGCAGCTGTTGATCTTTAGAAGTTCTACTGTCCCCATCAAGGTTTACAGATATTTTTGCTGAATACAGTAATCCTGGTCGGATTCTGGTCTTAGAATTTGGTATACAAGCATTCATTCTTTTCTGATGTTTAAGGTTTCCATTTCTGATAGGTTTTATTTTATATGATACTTAGAGATTTTATCTTGTATCTTTCAATACACTTCATTTACTATATACTCCTTTTAACTTTAACATGTTGCAGGGAATTTCTTCTCTGGTCTTGTTTCTTTATATTCTTCTCATAATGGGTATGCCTTTCCTTAATTTGGAGAAATATTTCTTCTATGAATCTTGCTGAGGACTCAGGTTTATGTTATCGACCTGGGATTCTTCTTTTTATATGGCCAGAATGAATAGAATTAGAATTTTCATTAGATTGCAAAACTCTTGACTTCTGCTTGATCTATTCTAATGGTGATGGTTTCCTTGAGTTTTTAGATGAGAATATTGCAGGTTTTTTTTTTAACAGTTCTAGCTATATTTCTGTCTGAGTTTTCTTTTCTTTTCTTTTATTGGATATTGTATTTATTTACATTTCAAATGTTATTCCCTTTCCATTTCCCCTCCAGAAACTCCATATCCCATTGCCCCTCCTCTGCTTCTATAAGGGTGATGACCCACCTACCTACCCACACATTCCTGCCTTCCCACACTGTCACTCCCCTACACTGGGGCATCACAGGACCAAAGGCCTCACCTCCCATTGATTTTTGACAAGGCCACCCTCTGCTACATGGACATCTGGAGCCATGGGTAACTCCATGTGTACTCTTTTGTTGGTAGTTTAGTCCCTGGGGACTCTGGGGAATCTGATTGGTTAATATTGTTGTTCTTCCTATGGAGTTGCAAATATTTAGTATTTCTATTTCTAGAAGAATTCAGTTTTCAATTCCTGAATTGTCACCAGTTCTTTCAATCATGCATTTGTGTTTTTTTGGGCATTACCCAGGCTATTTTTTACATTCACTGGAGTGTTTGTGCCTTCTTTCATTCCATTGAATATTTCAATGAAGTTTACAATTATTTTTTTAAATTTCCTGTCCTATGTTTCATGTATGTATTCCAATTGGAGAACATTTCTATGGAAATAGTGGAGTTTTTCCCTTTCGGTGGGGTAGCATATTGTCTTGTGTGTTCATATTGTTCATTTTTGTAGTGTGACCTGGGCATGTTGGCCTGATGTGGATTCTACCTACTTCAGGTGGGATGGCCCAGGGACTGTTAAACTGGAGCTCGGAGGGTGTTGCAGAGACAATGTGTGTAGGAGTGGCTCTGCTAACCTTACTATGCTTGAACTATGCAAACCTGCACACCTGAACCATGCCCTGGGACTCTTGGAAATGGCACAGACTATGAGAGTCTCACAAACTATATATTTTAAGTGTTAAATGTGGCTTTTGACTTTTAAGTATACTGAGTCCTTACTAAAGAATAATAGGCAGACATTTTTAATAATATCAGAAGATTTACCTTCCCCTTAACCTTTTGCAATAGTCTTCCCATCTATCAAACTGTCCAGATGATGGGAGCAAGAGAGACACATAAGAAAAGCAACTGGTTTGCCAAAAACATTTGCGTTCTTTTCAATTCATGTAAATACATACATCTTTTGTCTGTGATTATGGTAAAATTATGACAAATCAGTCCAAATATCATAAATGATTTCATTATACAGCAAAAAATTTCCTGACCAAAAAGCAAAAGAGTAGAGTTGATTCTCAGATAACATTGCTTTTTAACTTTAAGGTCCCCATTTATTTTCATCCTGGATGTCTGCATGTGACTTTGGAGTTCCTGGCATGCCATCTGTTCCTGCAGTGTAAGCCAGTGACACAGGTGACTGGAGGACATTACATATTTGATTTCTGAATAGATCAGTTAGCCACATACAGAGAAGCATTGTGTTCTGTGGCCACTTGTATATTCTCCAAACATATAAATGTCCCTGCAAATGTGTGAAATGTTACACTTGGAGATTAGATGAAAGGACGCGAAGGAAGCAGACATTCAGCATCGACTCTTCACATGGTCTTTAATCAAACACTGGACTGAAATTTTTGTTGAGCCATTTATTAGCTCTATGACCTTGAGCAAGGTAGAAGCACACTTTAAGCTTTGGCATATTTATCTGCTGATCTTAGAAATAAGAAAACACCTATTACCCATATTTATGAAGCAAGCTACTCAACAGTGTTTTTAGAAAACCTCATTTATTACAAATACCCCACTTAATTATTGCCCTTATCCTTATTTATTCTCCATGTGTATGTGTTGTCTATGGCATGTATGTGTGATTTATATCTACATATGTACTGGCATGCTCCTCACATGTGTACATGTAGAGACCAAGATCAGTATCTGTCATCTCCCTCTATTTCTCCCCATTTTCATTTTGGCAGCAAGGTCTCTGAATCCAAATCTTGAGACTCACTGTCTATGCTATCTGGCAAGCCCTCTTCATCACTGGTGTTACAGCTGCGCAGCTCCACACAATAATTTTAGGCATATGAAGAAATTCTGACTTCAGGTCCACATGCTTTCCCAGGGACCATGTATCCACAGAACTGTCTTCCCATTCTTGTGACTATTGTTTTTATGTTTGTCATTAACACCTTTATAACTTAAAACTCTATGAATGTTTTAACTTCTATTTAAAATAACATAAAATCTAAAACTATATTTTAGATTCAGCTAAAGACAAATTATAATCCACTAAGAATTCACAATATTGCCAATGACTGGTTTGGCTGTAAATCTAGATCTGATAGAATTCAAGTTTATACCAGGTTAGAATGCTTAAATAGAATTTTATTTTAGCGAAAAATCAATTTATGCAATAATTCACTTTGCTTTGTATGCTTTAGTTGATGCAAAAATGTTTATCATTATTTCATTACAAAATAAGTAGTTCTAGTCTATTGTCAGTAATAAAACATAGAAAAAAAGCTTGATGAACAAGTCAGGATGGTTCTAGAGAAAACATGGGGAAGACATGAGTTTAATGAGTCATTGAGACTAAATATAATCCTTGCCATTTTTTCAATGACTTATCAACCTATCCACAGATAAACAATAATGAACACAGTGAACAAAAAATATGAGACATTTTAGTTGAGATTAACCAGTACAACACATCGACAGAAATCTCACAGCAGCTATTTTCCCACACCTCAGTCAGTAAGAGAGGATGCTATTTTATATAAGAAAAATGCCACCCAGATATTGAACAACACAGCATTGCCTCAATGCAAGACTTCCTCACACACCTGCAGCAGAGAGACAAAGGCTCATAATTATTTTCTTCTAAAAATCAAGTGGTGTTTAAAATTCTTCCCTCTCCTTCTCCTTTTCCCTCTTCTCTCCTTCTTTCTGTCTCAGTCTATCTGTCTCTGTCTCTCCCTTTCCCAGTCTTTGACTCAGTCTCTGTCTCTGTGTGTGAGTCTCTCTCTGTCATATTTTTGAAGGGAATTATAAATTCACAACACCCAAGACCAAATTCTCAGCACAAAGGAGATTTATTTGCCCCAGAGGGACAGAGAGCAGGAAATAAGAGGCAAAGACAGGAGATAGAGGATGAGGGAGAAGGAAATCAAGGGGGAGGAGGAGTGGTATTTGTCCCAGAGGACAAAGGACTTCCTCTGGATAGAGAGCAGACAGATATGGCACATAGGAAAACAGCAATTTTTAATTGTACAAGAGGAAACCTCGTCTTAAGATGAGGTGTTTAATTTTAATTGAACATGTTAATTAGGTAAGCCAAAGGAGGCTTTTGATTGTTGGACTTCAATACTTTAGAAGCTGGATCTTGGTAATCAGCTTCAGAAGAAGGGATTAGCCAAATAATCACTAAGAGTTTGGGGAACAACATTACAAATGTAATGTAATGGCTATTAGCAAGGAGGGCAGAACTGGAGAGAAGGGCATGACCTGCAAGAGCCTTGCATACCACACTCAAGTTGTCCAGTCTCTTCATTCCTTTCTTCCTTCAAGCCCCTCCTTACACAGCCCCACATGCACCCAGCTTTAAGTTCCTTATTAAAAACCAAAATTTCCAATACAAAATTTAAACCACCCCAAACCAAGAAAGCAAAATAAAACAACACCCTCCTTAAACAAAACAAAACACACTAAACTGTAACCAAATAAAAGCACACCACAAAACTCTGGCATTCATTTCATGCTAGTCAACCATTTCTGAACAGGAGGCCCACGGTTGATATATTTAGTGTGAACTACAGAGTTCCACT
The DNA here is from genome assembly GCA_964023405.1 of Apodemus agrarius. Classification (NCBI taxonomy): domain Eukaryota; kingdom Metazoa; phylum Chordata; class Mammalia; order Rodentia; family Muridae; genus Apodemus; species Apodemus agrarius. Next base: position 84,888,497 of record OZ030012.1, on the reverse strand, counting down.
GAATGGCATATAAGTTAAAGGCTGAGCTCCTTAAGAACAGCCATGTGAAGTTAACAGACCTGCACCATGTGAGAATCTAGACCAGCATGCTTAGCTGAGAAGACTTCAGAGGACAGAAACCATAAATAGAAATAGTTAAGGTAAAAGATGTGGAAAAGCTAACCAAAACAATCACCAATGTACAATACACACATAAAAATGCCAAACCTGAGCAGTGTTAGAGAATATCAGGTTAATAAAAGTCTTAATTTTGAATGTGTCAAGGTCTAGGGAGAATAATGTCTCTTGAAGATAGACTGTTAGTAAAGGAGAACAATTAAGCTTACATTGGAGTGTAACTTGTAATACGTATGAAAATTTCATTTCATACAAATCAATATATTAAAATTATTATAATATTAAAATATTAAAACAATAAACACCTGTTTTTATATGCAATTTTACATTGCATGGTAGGAGGAAATAGAAATAATCAAACTTCTATTAGTGTCCAATTTTTTGTGTAAGCAAAGTTTGCAATATTTTCTATTAAAAACAAAACTAAATGTACCTATGTACATTTGTTTTACTCAAGTAATTCATTAAAGGTGGGTTTCATCTCCCTGCCTTGCCTTTTTAAGCTCTGAGCATGTCCTGAAGTGATCTGGTGGTTTGAACTTAGGAATATAAAACTATTGTTTCAATAATTCTCATCTTAAAGCAATCAAATGATACCATGTGAAGTAAAAGCTGTGACTTCTCATTTTATATAAAAGTTGCATCTACAATAGGGAATCCATTCAATTGAATAAACTGAAAATTCTCACACAATAATGGGCCTTTCCTGCTAGAATAATGGCTGTATTTCTCACAGAGATAAGCTTGAGCTTGTTCCCTATTTGACATAATATGAAAATAAAGACATTTTCAAAAGGTATCTCTTTAAAATTAAATGCTATATAAATCTATATTTTTCAAATGCCCAAAGAACAAATTTTAATGCTAAGATGGAAATTGAATAAATGCAAGTGGAATATTTTTGCTAATTATCCTGAAATAATGACTATCATGTATTGATTTTGTAATTATTGATTACGTAATAAAGACAGAAAATTGATTCATATCACTGACTTTGAAAGCCTGTACCTAAATAAAACTGTTTATCAAAACTGTTTGTCTGCATGAGAGAAGAAGCTGACCATCTCAGTGCAGTCTCATGAAGGATGATGCAGGATGCCGACTCTTAGGAAGCACTGTGAACTTGTCAAGGCTAATACAAAACTTCATGCCTGTTAGATGAGTGCTTCCTTAATTTTAAGGATGGACTAATTAAAACTTTTCAGAAATAATAATGGGAAAGTTTATCTGAAAGTTTTAATGAGACTCAACTTTGCCTCCTCTATAGTTTACAAAATTGCACATTTTGTATAGGCGAGACATGTTTAGAAGCAATTGCTTCAAGAGCCATTGAAATAGCTACACATAGCCACCATTTGTACAAATTTTAAGATGCTGTAGAAACCCAGGAGGCTTTGGATATACTTTAGAAATAATTTTCAGATTCTCGTTGAATTAAAGTATTCTCCTAACAAGCAGTTAACAAGAGATTATACTCCATCAGGAAGGGTTAATGGAGTGAGCACCTTCAGTGTGTTTGACCAAGTGTGCAAAAGTGTAGATACAGTAATTAGACACAGCCAAGTTATCGTTAATACAGAATATAACTTAATGTGTATCAGAGTACTAGACTGTGAAATACACCCAAAGATAATGTTAAAGAGCAGTCTTGAAAAGACATATAATATATATCTTCTCAGAGAGCTAAGCAAGTACACTTTTCAAACTTATAACTGTACCTACAGCTGTTTGACAAAACAGAACAATTTCCATAGTGAAAATATAAAACGTGGTGTGTTTTAGTATATTATTTAAGAAAGTACAGTTTCTTCACAAGCGTTGTGCACTGGAGTCACCAAGGCGATTGGAGAAATTCCCCTGCTCAGTTTTACTAGAGCGTTCCTTTCATTCTGTGACTTCTCTATTCTAAATTATTTTCCCATCCATTCTGTTCTGATGCTTATACCCAGTTAAGAACTACTGTTTGGGTAAATACATTAACAGGAAAATGATAGCAACCATAGCCACTCAAGATAAATAATGGTTTTAATTTGTTTAATGGTATGTCTCTGCATACAGCTTTTGAAATCATTAATGCCTGAGATAAGTGGATAAGTAAAATGAGGAAAATGTTTTTATTTGGGATTTTTATTTGGTAGATATCTTTTATGAATGAAAAAGAGCAGTCTGGGGCATTGTGTGATTTGCAAAAGGTCAGGAAAGTGATAGGGGGTCTGGCTTATGTATTACATCTTTTAAAATAGTTTGTAAATATATCCATATAAAGGTAGAAAAATAGAATATCTACCAATAAAAAATGCTTGTAAACTAAAAGTGACCCCGATAATGTTTCCAGTGCATATAATTAAGAGAGATCATGCATTCTTATGAAATTATAATACATTGGAAGTTTTTCTTCAAATCTGAGCTTAATTCTTTGGAAGTAACAGGAAGAGAATGAAATGAATGTCCATAGAAATGAAATGTCCACAGAATGAAATGTCCATAGAAAACCTTTGAATAACTATTGGGTTGCTTCTGAATTTAAAAATTGTATTAGAAAAACATTTCTTCAAAGTTGCATATATTTTAAATGTTTTGTTTAGTGTCTTGTTGTCTGCTCAAATTTAACACGTTCTTACAGTGATTTGTCCTTGTGGCTGCACCAGATTGATTTCTGTCATCATTAGGAATGCAGGTGGTGTGGGATCTGAGAGTCCAAATTTTGTTCATTGTGTTTTGACTAGAAATAATAAATGTGTACCTAATTAGCATGCACGGAAATATGTTTTGGTGTATAATACAAATGAATTGTGTTTACTAGGTTAATTATTTTATTACCCGAGAAGCTAGAAAGCTTTGTGTAGAAAATTATTCAAAGTGAATCACTTAAAGAAACAAAATAAAAGAAACAGGATTTAAATTTAGAGCATAACAACATTTGTGTCTAATCTTTCTGAAAACTATCTCCATTTTATTGTATTTACAAAATAAGTATATGTTTGCTAAAATTTTACCTTGAAATATTTATGTTTAACATTTGCATATTACATCTACCTTCTATGAGTTATTTTGTACATCCTTTTAAACCCCTTTTTATGATTTAAAATATTTGGTGATTACTTAGAGCAATTAGAATATCCTATATTTCCTGAAAAATCCATAAAATAATAAATTTCTACAACTTATATTTGTTTTAAACATGAATTAGCATGGCTATTTAATAATTTTTAGTTTCATGTTAATTTTTGAAGGAGTAGGTTAATAAAAATTTATACTTAGGAACATAGAAGCAAGAGAATATAGTTAGTGTTTAGATTTATACCTTTTGAGTTGATAAGAGAGTAGAAAATGAAAAGAAAATTGTAACTGTGGGCTTTTCCACCTTTGCATAAGTTCCATGAAATATTGACTCTGAGACTTCTTGTACAAGAATAAATGGCTAAGCCAATAGATTGTCTCATTTCTGCTACGTCATAATTATCCCTCATAAAGTCACAGATGTCATGCCATGTGTCTGGTTGTCTGGTCCTCAGTTTCATGCTAGTGTCTTCCTACGTGTTGAGACAGATCTCCCACACCTCATTATTGACCATAATCTTGTCTCTCTCTGCTGGACCTTCTATCTTCTAGTCCCACCTCAGATCATTGGTCATAGGCTTTTATAATGACATAGGACACATCCATACATTGCACAAGTGATTTTCTCTACAGAAAACTGCAAATAGTCCATGGAAATTTACAGAAAAATTAAGAGTTACTCTGTACAAAGAAGAAAGAAACTCCACAGAAGGGGGAAAGTGGCATTATTATTATTGTTGTTGTTGTTGTTCTTTAATCATTTTTTACAGTCTAGTCATTATCCCCCTCCTAGTCTGCCCTCTGAGTGGTCCTCATCCCATTCCTCTTCCCCTGTCTCCAACAGGACATCCCCAAACCCCAGCCCTCACCTCACCAGACCCCCCCACTTCCTGGGTCTTAAGGTCTCTAAAGGGTTAGGTGCATCTTTTCTCATTGGGGCTAGACCAGTCAGTCCTCTGCTGTATACAGTCACTGGACCTCATATTACATTGTGTATGCTGCCTAGCTGGTGGCTCAGTGTCTGAGAGGTCTCAGAGGTCCAGTTTAATTTAGACTACTGGCTTTCCTATGGGGTTGCCCTCCTCCTCAGCTTCTTCCAGCCTTTCCCTAATTCAACCACAGGGGTCCCTGGCTTCTGCCTGTTGGTCTGGTGTAAGTAACTGCATCTGGCTTTTTCAGCTTATCTTGAGCATTTCAGAATGCTATGCTTCTGTCTCTAAGGACACCATAGCATCAGTATAGTGACAAGACTTGGAGCCTCCCCTTGAGTGGGATTACAGTTTGGCCAGTCACTGGATCTCCTTTCCCTAGGATTCTTCTCCATTTTTGTTGCTGTAGTTCTTTTAGACAGGAAAAATCTTGGTTCAGAGTTTCAGACTGTGGGATGACAACCCCTGGTCTACTGGTCTACTTGATGCTTTGACCTAATGGAGATGGACTCTACAAAATCCTCTTCCCGCTCACTGTTGGGCTTTTCATCTAAGGTCCCTCCCTTTGAGTCCTGAGCATTTCTCACCTCTGAGATCTCTGAGAAAATATGATACTGAGTAACTCAGACCCAAAAGGACATGCTTTGTATGTACTCACTAATAAGTGGATATTAGCCAAAAGATAAAAGCACAGAAAGTGCCCCCCTTATTGGGTGTTTTATTTATTTACTCTTTAAATATTATCCCCTTTCCCAGTTTCTCTTCCAGAAACTTCCCCTCCCCTGTACCCCTGCTTCTATGAGGGTGTTTCCCCCACCCATCCACACATCCCTGCCTTCCTGCCATGGCATTCTCCTACACTGGGACATCTAGCCTTCACAGGACCCATGGCCTCTCCTCCCACTGAAGCCCGCCAAGGTCACCCTCTGCTACATATGCAGCTGGAGCCACAGGTCTCTCCATGTGTACTCTTTCATTGGTGGTTTAGTCTCTGGAACCTCTTGGGAGTCTGGTTGATTGATACTGTTGTTCTTCCTATGGGGTTGCAAACCCCTTCAGCTCCTTCAGTCCTTTCTCTAAGTCCTCCATTGTGGACCCTGTGCTCAGTCCAATTGTTGGCTGTGAGAATCCGCCTTTGCGTCTATCAGGTTCTGGCAGAGCCTCTCAGGAGACAGCTATATCAGGCTCCCCATATTTGAACATACATGATTCTGAATTTTACTTAGCTTATCAAATTCAAAGTCTGTTAAGATTTTCCTAATTGATGTGTTCCATTTGTGCTTTTAAACTGCTCTGCTCATTTTCAATTTTATATGGTATTCTCCTGCTGTCTAGGAATAGGCTTAAATTTTATATGGTATTCTTCCTCTTGTCTAGGAATAGGCTTAAATTTCCCTACTTGCTTGACCATTTCCATAGATGCAGTTCTATTTCCTCTCATTTTTTTCTACCTCCAGAGTCATATGTAGAAGTGTGATTAGGTGGAGATGTGTTCTTTGTTGTAAATCTTTCCTACATGAATGCTTTCTACTACCTGGTGAAGGACATCTTGTAAAACATCTTGCTCCATTTCCTATGGAGGTTCAATTGAGCCAACAGGAATAGCTGAAGTTAACTTTATTTTTCTATTCTTATTCTTTAACATTGTATTTAATGCCTTTAGAGTCCAAAAAAAAAAGTAAGTAAGTTGTAGGTCTATTGGTTTGCATTGCATATGATATTTCTTTTTTTAAGGGATATATACATATATGATTTTATTTGTGTCTTAAGTAACAATGTGAGAATGGATTCCTCGCTTTTATTTTGCCATTGAAATCATCATCCCAAGTTTTGGATGGTAAAAGTCAATTGCAATTTTTTTATTGGATATATTCTATATTTACAATTCATTTCCCCTTTTCTGGTTCCCCACCCCCAAAGGTCCCACATGTCCTTTTCCCTCCCCCTGCTCCCTCATCCACACCCCTCCCACCTTACTGTTCTTGTACTCTCCCACAATGATGTTTTGGTCCATTCTAGCACCAGTGTCCACTCCTTTCTTCTTGTGAGACATCACTTGATATGTGATTTGTGTCTTTGGTGTTCCAAGCTTGTAGGCTAATATCCACTTATCAGTGACTGTATACCATGGGTATTCTTTTGAGACTGGGTCACCTCACTTAGTATGACGTTCTCCAGCTCCATCCATTTCTCTAAGAATTTCATGAATTCATTGTTTCTAATGGCTGAATAGTACTCCATTGTGTATATATACCACATTTTTTGTATCCATTCCTCTGTTGAGGGACATCTGGGTTCTTTCCAGCTTCTGGCTATTATATATAAGGCTGCTATGAACATTTTTTATCATTTTCTCCAATCACCGTGTGTAAAGCTGAACAGCTTTTCTTCTTTGTTATTCTTTTCTCATACTACACACTCTGACTGTAGTCTCCCTTTCCCATATTCTTCCAGTTGCTGATACCCATCCTTTTCCCCAGAACACTTTTCAATCTGGATACATCATATAAAGAACATTGTTGACTAGTTTACTTTGAACTTGAGCTTATTTCAGAATTATGTGATAAGTGCATGACTATTTTCCTTTTCTTTAAAATTTTGATGTGATTAATTGCAGCTTTAATAGGCAAATAATAAGTTATTGAGATATTTTTATTATAAACATAACAATCATACTTTAATGAGTTAAATCAATTGTTTATGCAGCAATCAAACTGTTCCAGACTTGTTGGTGAAAGTCCTTGCCTGCTTACTCCTGCTTAGACCCTGTGGCCATTGAAAAATTTTATTTCCTGATGATAAAAAGGTCACCTGTTCATCTCATGCACCTCTTATCCTAAATATGAAACAATCATTTTGAGTATGGGGGACATCTGATTTCATATCATGGAAATCATTATTCAAAACTGTAATTTACATTCAACTCCATGCTACTTTTAAATTCTATCTTTAATCTAAGAAAATTAAGACTGGAAATTAAGTAAAAATCAAGAAAATCCCAAAAGTTATATTTCTGCCTAAGAATTTATTTTGATAGTTTTGCAGCACTAATGGAGAAGACTAATATTTTGGAGGTGTCAATTATCTGCATTTTTCATTTTATTAAAAATAATTTTTAGCACGATATATTTTCATTACAGTTTCCCCCTCCTCTTGCCTAGTTTTTCTCTACTTCCCTTCCCATCTAGGTTAACCTCCTTTCTGCCTTGAGGACTTTGAATATTTAATGTGTTTTTCTTTCCCTATGAACTATTATCAATGACCACTAGTTCTGAGTTTAATTCATTAAAGCCTTTCAGTGCCTAATTCAAACTAATTTCACTTTTACATTGATGAGTTAATTAAATTCAGGTAGAGTCTTTCTATGTAGTTACAAATGACCTCAAACTTGAAAATACCCTGCTTTAGCCCCAAAGTACCTCCATTACACACAGATATATTACACTGTACTCATTCAAATTCATTTTATCATCTTAATATGCTGCACAAAAAGGCATGAAAAGAAAAACTAACTTAAAATTTAATGTATAGTTTCATTTAAATTTAAATGTTAAGAAAAGAATAAGATTTTTTCTTTCTATAAATTCTTTAAATTAAATTTAAATCTGTATGTATATAAACATTTCTATGTAATGCAATTTAGAATTATATCTAAATTATATCTAGATATCTATGAAAATGAAGATGAGTAATAAAGGCCCTTGATACTTGGGATTTTTGAGTCAAATACTTGGTTTAGGTTTGCATCTGGTCATATTACTAAGCTAATTCGTAAGCCCCATTTTACGTTTGATAAGAGCATGGAAGGCAATTACTCCAGTGCTGATCTTAGAGATTTCTTTGATTCTTCTTTCAAACAAAGCATTACTCATAATCCAAATATTGATAAAGATGTACAGCTGTGAGACTGAGGCAGAGAAATGAAACCATAATTGGGAGATTCTACCCTGCCTTGAAGTATTTCTTAGCTGAACTCATGACAGTTGATCTGGACATGTGATGTATGTTCATCTCACCTTTTCTGAAAGAATTTTATACTGCCTACAGCTTCCGAATCACATGGTTTCTTACAATGACAACTATCTGGGCCTGCTCCACACATGGTGAATTAGAAAGCCTCATAATTAGATCAAGTATCATATGCTTTAATATATCCTAACATTATAGAATTCTTCATGTTTTCCAAGGTACTTTTCCTCTGTGTACTCTGTCTGTGCTTCTCTGTAGCTTCCTGAGAGGTCAATCGCTTAGCTGTAATTGAAGAATGTAAGAGATTCAAGGAAAACTGTGACTAACACACCAGTCTTCTCACCATTGAGAGGGCAAGCTTTTTACCATATCAGGTGCTCAATGCAACCTGTTGCTTCTCTCAAGGAAATTCTGTATTTCAAATACTGGAAAATAATTTAAAAGGACTCTTGGAAATTTTGTAATGAAAGCATGAAACTGCCGACCTGTAAAAGTGTCAAAGTTGACAGGATATAAAGACATGTATGTTAAATATTAATCTGAATGAAGAACTTAAATTTATCTTAAGAGGCTGCCAGAACAACCCCAAAATCATGTTCTAGGTTATTCATCTAGGTACAGTTGAGTGTTCCTACTAGTGCACACACACACACACACACACACACACACACACACACACAATGACAGCCTTCTCTCTTTCTGTTTTTCTTCTTCTCTTCATTCCCTGAACGCCTTACTTTTAAGATGAACCCTAGCAATAGAATAAGATGACTCTGTTTCAAGTGACTTTCATTCGCCATGGACCCTGAGCCATAGCAGCACTTTAATTGTTCCCTGCAAAATGTGCAAGAGACCAAGTTTACAGATAAGAGAATATTTATTTCCCTAAGAGGCAAATGGCTTGATTATTTGTTCAGGTCTCCTGAGCTCCTGGAGCAGCCTGCACTGTCGAAAGGGCATCCTGTGCAGTGAGAAGGTGATTCAGCACCCAAGGAAATGAAAAAAAATATTAGAACTGTTATTATCTGTACTTACAATAGAAGTAGTGTGTTACAGATAACACAGTGTCCAAAGTCCCTTTTTTATTTATCTTATGTCACATCTGCAGAACAAAACCAATGTGTAGACATCTGAGGCTTGTTCTAATAACAAAACTGTTGCGTGTAATGAAATTCTTGACATACTAATCATTCTTTCTTGCCAAATCACTTTTTCATATGAATCATGTTTGCAGACACTTTAATAAGTGTTTTTCACTTAGTCATCTACTTAATTTTATTTTCTTAGGAGACTTGAAGCAGTCACAAATGAACAGAGCTTCTCAGGGAGGCACAGAACACTTCCTGTCATGGTAATAGCACAGGATCTTCCTAAGGAGGCAAGGAGTAAAAACAGAAATGACCATGAACTAAACGTTTCAGTGAGAAATTTGGTGATTTCTTTTCTTGATACTGCCACTGCATATTGTTTTTCTTTCTCTTTGTTTTCATTGGTGTGTGTTTGTGTGTGTGTGTGTGTGTGTGTGTGTGTGTAAGTGTATACGTGTGAGCAGGTGCTCATCTACATCTATTCATGAGCATGGAGGTAAGGGTTCAACATTAGGACTGGATCTACAGCATACCAATCCACCTTGCTATTTGAGGCAAGGTCTCACTGCTCTGGGACACTCTTGAATTTTCTGTGTGCACAGGAATCTTGTCTTTGAGTCCCCAAGTGTACCTGAGGTTTTGAGTAAGTATTCAAAGAAATTTTCTAAACACTGTAAAAGATACTAAATGCTAATTTGACTCTTAGACTATGTCAGATAAAAATTCCAGATCCAAGCCTATGATCCATGAACTTGATATCATTTCTGAGAGACACATGTAATGAAATGAGCCGTGACTGGGCTTTGCAAGATATGTTAGCAGTTACCACTATATTGCAATTCCTTCATTAGGCACACCAAGCCCCTAATCAGACTACTCCTAAGCCCTATCTATTATCATTGGGAGTAACATTTTACATCTGCTATCCCTGAATAGGATAAAAATCCTTTCTATATTTTAACATTATTATCAGCATCTGCTTATTTTCTAAAATAATGGAATTCAAAGGCAGTAGTATCAGAGAGGTAATATGTCCAGAGGAAATTCTATGGATGGTAGTATCAGAGAGGAAAGATATCTAGATCATTATAGATACTACTAGGACCAGACCTGCAAGGTTTTTTTATTACTATGATTTTGGTGCCCAGAATGATGTCTGATATTACTTGATGTCTTCAACAGGTGGGATGTGAAGTAATCTCACCAAGGATGGAAACGTAACACAAGATGCCCACAACAAATTTTAATGATGTCACTAATATTTGTATTCATAACTTCAGTTTCATGTAGCAATTGTTAGCTGGCTATTTATAATTAATTCTTAAAAGAAGCACCAGATGTTGCTAGAAGGTTTTAAATCAGTACTTCTCAAACTTTATCTACTGAAGGATCAGTTTTCCTTTTTGTTGCTTTTTCATTCTGTTACAGGGTAATAGTTTGAAGAGATATAATGAAAAGAGATTACTTAAAGAGTATGGTAGACACACAAATGCAAGCCTTTGTTATTTTAATATTGATTTCTGTACACCTAAGCTTTCTCTGTAAGTTCATCAACAATGTCTCACAACATCCTCTCTGCTTATCTCATCTGCACCTTGTTGCCAATCAGGGACAATCATTTCAAGGGCCATGCCAGTCTGGTGAACATGCTCTGACAGATGCTAAAGCATGCTGTCAGCAGCTCTGAGCCAGAGGGAGGAAGTGGAATGTTCTGGGAAACCTTGCCAGATAAGCTGTGGGAACAGAGAACTGGGAGGCGTGAGCAGGTTTGTTGGCATGGCATGTCACTCTCACCTTCTGAAACAGTAGATGTAAGAATTTAAAGAACAAGCATCTATCAAAACAACCACTTATAAAAAGTGTCAAGTTGATTGGAAACTGAAAAAATAACGTCAACTCATTCAGTGACTAACTAAATGCTATCTTCTTGTGCCTCACCAAAGTGCGTAACTACGTTTTCAACAGTACATAAAGTTATCTAACACATTAGAACATATATGTATATAGTACATGAATTTATTTACCCCTAGCATATAAGTAAATAAAATTAAATAAGACGTTAACTAGATATCAACTTTAAAATATCCAATAACATGAATATTATATAATTACATTTTACTTAATGCTTTAAAGACATCTGTGTTATTAGACATATACCATTAAATCATAAATCCCTCTCTTCCACATGACTATACCCTTCCACATTTGGTCTACCATCCTCTGTGAAACCAACAACCCTCCCACTTATGCCCCTCTTCTGGCTCTGTGCCCATTAAACTTGGTGGTAGCTAACTTGAAACTTTATCAGACATCTGGTCCTTACTTCAGGGCCATCAATTGTGTTATCGCCCATAGGTTCCCCTTAAATAAGACATCTCAATGGTAGCATGGGCCCAACATAACTATGGTGCCTTGGATTTGGTACTTTTTTTTATTTTTAGGATGCTGTGATTAAGCATAGCCATCAAGGCATGAAGAGCAACTTATCATGTAGCTCTACAACTTCTCATGTAGACAGAGAGTTGTAGGTAAGCCAAAGGTTTGTACAAGTATCTCCTGTGGCTTGTTTTGTAAGTTCTACAATAGTGAAAGCATTGGCATCTCTTAGTCATATTTATTCGATGATTTATTGTAAACATTTCACCACCTCATTTTATCAACTAGGTTGATATTTCTTATTTATATTTAAGTCAACATTGTTTGCTAGAGCTGCTTCCTTCCTGTGGTTTTAGTGGAGGCATCTCAGTGTCAGTCAATGTATAATTCTCAGCAATACAGTTTGTTTATCGAGTGCACTTCAGCATTTGTCTTTATCACGTGACTTTGCTGAGTTCATTAGTTTCAGTGTATTACAATTTATTTTACTTCAGATTTTATTATCTTATATTTTGCTCTTATCTCTATTTTACATGTAATGTGCATTGATAAAATACAAAAACTTTGGTCTCAAAACATCTTTTATCTGACATTCTGTCTTAAGGTATTATTAACTAGATTGAAATATGTGAACATGGGCTCTGTGACCATGATTTATCTATTTACATGTGTACTTCCTTATCTATTTATTGAGAGAAATAACTGATATTTCCTTTATCATATAAGATTTATATTATATATATATATGTGTATATATAGACACACATATATATATATATATCATATATATATGATATCATATAGTCAGTATTCAGATAACATGAAGAAGATATACCATGACTCTGGAAACTTATAAAGAGAAGCATTTAATTGGAGCTTGCTTAAAGTTTCAAAGGTTTAGTTCATTGTTGTCATAGCCGGGACCATGGAGACATGAGCTGGATAGTAGCTGGGCACTCTACATCTGTATCTGCAGACAGCAGGCAGAGAGAAAAACTTCCTGGATTGAGCATTTGAAAACCCAAAGCTCGTACTCAGTGACACACTTTCTCTAACAAGGTCACACCTCCTCCAAGAAGATCATACTTCCTAATCTCTGGCAAGTACCACTATTTCCTAATGACCAGGTGTTCATAATATATACATCTGTATAGCCTCTTATTAAAACCATCACACCCATATTTTCTCTTTAGTAATATATTGTGCTTCTATGAGTTCTTTTTATCCCTTCTTTGACTTATATTTCCTAATGTAATTGAGGTTTAGTTTTTGTGTAATGTAAGTAGTTTGAAAATTTATTTTTATTTTTATAAGCTTTATTTAATTTTACTTGCAATACTTCCATGGCCCACCCTGCACAGTATTAGACCTGACCTAACTGAGGTGAGAAGAGCATGTAGACACACACATAGAAAAGCTGGAATAAGGGAAAATGAGCTCTGATGGGGAAGACACCAATCGACAGAAACCGGGGACATTTATTATTATTTATTCACTACATTAAAAAGAGACAGGTTTATGGTGTATTTACAGTAGAGTGGGAATGAGTGGTATGGTAGCAAATCTTGCTAGGAAGTCTCTGTAGCAGACCAGCTTCAGGTTATGGCACATTATCCTGGAGGAAGAAGCTCTGGTTGATAGTTTCTGCATACACTACTAGTTTTAGCTTAAAGTTGATATAGATTTTGACATCGGACTTTGGCCAGAGGAAGCCATTGCTATTTCTTTGACCTTGATTTGAGGAAGGCTTTGGAAGTCTCATGGATCTGAGTCACTGAGGACCTGCACCTGGCTATATTCATGTCAATAATACATTTACACATGCACTCAGTTATTAACTCACACCTCTAATTTGTAACCTAAAAATCACACCTAAACTCTTGAATCTGATCATTATGTGGATGCTAGCAAGCACTTAGTATCTATCATTTGGCAAAAGTTAAACGCATTCTTTGTATTTCATATTTATTTGTTTGTTTGTTTATGTATTTATTTATTTATTACTCAAGACAGACCTGAAGACATGTCAAAAATTATCTCTCTTCCCAAAAGGCAAAGGGTTAGAAAAGAGATTTATTGAAGCCAAAGTCCCTCCAGCCTAAAACTAAGTTGGAGTTAGTAGAAGAGAATAAGGTAGCCTGTGACAGCTGGCTATGAAGGTTGTTAGGCAGTAAATACACACAAATCCCAGTTGGGAATGTTTGCTGTAATTTCCTCTTAGGTACTGTTTGTAGTCAGTGATCTTCGGATATTGAAAGTAAACATTCTTTAATATCATAATCAGAAGATCAAATACACTCCATCGCTGGCACCTTAACAGGAGGTGGTAGGAATGGAAACTGAAATGTTCTTTAAATACAGTCTCTGCTAGCCAGAAACTCCTTGCTGTTACTCTGAAGGCAGAGGAGAAAACACTTGGCAAGAATGAAGGAAAAGATGGATGAGGCAGGTGGTTTTCTTGACAAACGTGGCTCAGATCTCCTTATTTGTAAAAAGTAAACAAACAAATCAAACCAACCAACCAACCAAACAAACAAACAAACAGAAAAACAAACAACAACAAAAAACATGTTCACTGAATCCAGATGCCTCAAAATTCTTGGGAAATATTACCATATTAAAGATAAACTGCAAACTCCATCTCTTATCCCTTTGTCTTCCATGAAAGTCTGCTTAGAGAATCCAAGCACATTTGAGTAACCATCTCCTTCCAAATCTGCTTAGACAGCAATCACATTTGAGTAAGTCCTTCCTCCTTCTTCCTGAATGACCATCACAAAGAATTACCCTACCATGCCATCTCCCCTTTACTTCATATGAACAACAAGAAGTGAAAGGCACAATGTAGACCTTTCTGAAAGTCATAGTGAGGGGGAAAAAAGAGTGGGTTTGAGACAAGATGAAAGACAAAGAATACATCTGTCATCTCTGCAAAGACAACAGCATCAGAGCTGATGACTGATAGCTTCTACTGCCTTCTCATTCCCACAGTTTGTCTGCTTTTTTTTTTTTAACTTCATATATCCATATTGTCTATGAAATAGGAAAAGTCTAGAAGTGGACATTTTAGAGGTTGCTGAACTGTTTCCTTAGCAACCCCCTGCTATCATTAATATTGGAGGCAGGTGGTAAAGTACTACTGAGCATCTTTAGTGAACAGGTGTTTCTAATGATTTGCAGTCTATCATAACCTAAGTCAGCTGATGCAGGATCCCAAGTGTGCTCAAGGGATGTGCTCAAAGATGATGCACTTTCTTGGGGATGTGTCAAAAAAGGGTACACATTCTATGTTCCCTGAAAAACACCAATTTTCACACTTGTTTAAATTGACATAAACATGGAAAAAATAAAATTATCTTGTTAGTGTACGTTCCCTATTAAGAAATTTATTTAAAAACTGTTTTCTTCTAAGGGAGGATGAGATAGGGGGTTCCCAAGGGTGGGTGTGGGACTGAGAAAGGGGATAACATTTGAAATGTAAATAAAGAAAATATCCAATAAAAATGTTTTCTTCTGAAAAATTTTACATTATCCATGTTGAAGACTTCTCTTTATTGTTCAATCAAACAGAATCACAAGACCCATAAAAAGGAGGAAAAAGAAATATTTCTGTTTTCCCAAATATTGTCTACTTCTGCATAATAAATGCATAGAAACTTAAGAAAATGAGTAAAACAATATGAACATTTCATACCTCTAACCAGATGAATGTTTTACAGCATAAGGATAAATATTATCTTTGGTATTCTAGGAACAAGAAAACACAAATGTACTAAAGTGCTAAGAAAGCTCTGACATGAGTCTAAAATAGTCAACAATTTTGCTGATTATAAATGCTTTCAAACATTTTATTATCATGTTCATAGTCAAATAATATCATATAATTTAATTTTATTAAAGTATATAAATGTTATTTTATAGTTTGACTTAATTTATTTCAACTGTAATTTATTTTATATATGTTATCTTATATTTTATTAAAATATTCCATAAAATATATTCTGATAGTGGTTTCTTCTCTCCCTATTCAGGCCTAATCCTCCCCACCTAATACCCAACTCTGTACCTTATCTTTTCTCTTTAGAAAATACAATAAAGACACATGCTCCACTATGTTTATAGCAGCCTTGTTTATAATAGCCAGAAATTGGAAGGAGCCCAAATATCCCTCAAAGGAGGAATGGATACAGAAAATGTGGTATATTTATACAATGGAATACTACTCAGCAATTAAAAATAATGAATTCATGCAATTTGTAGGTAAATGGTTAGATCTGGAAAATATCATCCTAAGTGAGTTAACCCAATCACAAAAGAATACACATGAAATGCAATCACTGATAAGTGGATATTAATGAGCCCAGAAGCCCTAAATACTCAAGGCACAATTAGCAAGTCAAATGATTCCCAAGAAGGAGAAAGGAGAGGACCCTGGGCCTGTAAAGATTGGATCCAGTTTTGTAGACCCAGAACAGAGAAATTGTGGTGGGGGGATGATAATTGGGGGGGAGAGGAATTATGGGACGTATGGTGGGGGGGGGGAACTGGGAAAGGGGAAAGCCTTTGGAATGTAAATATAGAATATAGAAAATAAAAATGAAAAAACCAAAGAAAATAAATAAGCAAGCAAATAAACCAAGCAAGTCAGAATTAAAAGCCAAACCAAAATAAAGTTAAACCATAAGATAAAAATACACAAACACACACACACACACACACAAAACTACATTAATCAATTTTCTAAATTCAACTTCAGGAGTATTACTAGATCAACTTAATGAGACTAGCCATTTAATGGATTAATCTTGGAAATTTTATTAGTGTCACTGTATGATTACATTTTACATTTTCGTCAGCTGAATGACATTATGAAAATACCCATTCAACTAGGTACTTTCTGTAGGTAAAAATATTAAAATGGAGTGCATTACACCATCAGAATATTCTTCAACTCAATTGACCTACTGCATAAATTTTCTTCAGTTTTTTCTTTAAAACTTAACCTCCTTCACTGTGTTTACTTGCTTTTAGTGAGAACACTAAAAGAACTCATATCCCACAAGCATTGAGTGTCTGAGATTTATCTTAGGTTCTAAGAGTATTCTGGCCTTCTTGAAAAAATAAAACAATTGCTTCCAAGAATGAAAGAGGAAACATACAAGGTGATTGTAAAGTTTTTTTAGGGCAAAAAAATGCCTTTTCCTCCTAAAGATAAGTATATCATGGATAGATAGGAGCTGAAATGACACAAAGATAGTTTAGTTAGTAAGAAAATGCAGTATAGAATTATAACTTGAAGCAAAAATTAAATGTTCATGAATCCATATATCTATATATCTAATCTATGTAACTATGTATATTTTATCTATCTTTCTATCTCTATATTTCTCTATTGCTCTATCATCTATCTCTATCTATATCTCTACACCTCTATCATCTCTCTCTCTCTCTCTCTCTCTCTCTCTCCCTACATATGAACAATTGAACAAATAAATTACCAGGTTAGTTGAAATCAAATATTTGTTAGAATTTACTCACAAAGTTATTGTTGTTCTCAAGTTTATGACCACTAATTCATGCATTTTTGTTATGATTTTTTCAGACTCCCCATACTTACTTTTTCAGTGGTGGCAATAGAATTCTCAGCAAACTCTTTGCCATTGAACTAGCTATAGCCAGTCCCAGATTTTCTATGTATCCTTGATTAAGATTTGGTGGGGTTTTTTGTTTGTTTGTTTGTTTGTTTGTCTGTTTGTTGTTGTTGTCCTCACGATCATTTTTAACCAGGATTACCTCCATTTTTCTACATTATCTGGTATTTTGACAATAATTTTTCATAACTGTCCTTACTGGTCTTTTTAGTTCATTGTTATGTCTCTTTGTTCATTTTATTTTTCATTTAGTTTAGCCTCATAATTTTTTTCTCTGACACAGAAGTGTGTGTGTGTGTGTGTGTGTGTGTGTGTGTGTGTGTGTGTAAATTAGGAATATGAAATTATAATTTGTTCTTCGAATTATCTGTGTAGTGTTTTAGTATTAAGTTGGTATGAACATCAGCAAAAGAAATTATCCCTTCTCATTGAAAAGTGTAATATGATAGTTAAACAAACAACAACAGAGAATAGAATGAAGTTACTAGCAGTAAGGAAGAGGGAAAAGAAAGAAAAAGGATACTGATCAAATCACATAAGATTTCAACTATGCAAATGAATAATTTTTGAAGATCTAATATATAATGCTATAAGTTAACAATCATACATTAAATTCTTGAAATTTGCTAAGACTGCATTTTTAGTATTAGGAAAACTCAACTCCATATCCTCCACAGTATTAGAAAATTTTGAGATTTTTAGATGGATCACTGTAATGTACTGACTGGCTCATAATGCACACATATATCAAGGGTACTAGTGACTTTTCTATTGTTCTGATTACATACCCTAATGAGAGGGAGGAAGGATTTACTTTGGCTTTCAGTTCCAGAGGGGATGCAGTCCATTATATTTGGGAATTCAGGGGAGAAGCAGCAAGAGACTAGACTTACAGAAGCATAGTTATGACATTTCATTAATACTCAGGAAGCAGTAGTGGAGTTTAGGAGGAGAGGGCAATAGAACCTCAAAATACTCCTTCAGTCAAGGTCTCACCTCCTATGCAGTGCCACCAGTTGGGGACCAGGTGCCCAGATGCATAAGCCCTTGGCAGATATTTCTCATTCATTGCATCAAGTTAGCAAGATGTAAGCCTGTAATTTAACTGTCAACTATTAAAATTATACTAAAAGTAATTAGGATTTCACCAAAGGGAAATAACTCAGAGAATAACTTTTATGATAATATTTGAAGGAATTGAACGTCTCCAATATCAAATCTAGTATTTGAATAAACAAAGCGTGAAACAAACCAAAGTGCTATATACAAACACAAGACATTATAAAAGTGTATATCTATCCACTGGATTTTCACATAAATGGTATTGAGACAATTGGATAAACATTACTGAAAAATAGAGTGAGACAATCTCCTTAAAACAAACAACTAAATGAACTCCTCAAGAGCCAGAGTTCAAATTAGAAAATGCCGAACTCAGCACTGGAAGAAATCAAGAGCACTCTTTAATAACAATGCAGAGAGCATGGGTTTCTAACTATATGTCAAAATAAAAGATACAAACAATGAAAAGATAATTATTTTGGACTTTATAAATATTTATATTTATAAATATTTTATGAATAAATTACACATAAATATATAAATCTTTATATAAGTGTTCACATAAATATTTATAATAAATCACTTATATTAAAATTTGCATGAAGAAAAGCACATCATAAGCAAAATCAAATAGCAAATGACAAATGAAGAAATTATTTGAAGCATTTATCAAAGGTATAAAGTTAATAATCTCAATATAAAATACATTTCAATAACTTGAGAAAAATAGCATGACAAAAATGGGCTGATGGTATAAGTATATATATATATATATATATATATATATACCTCTATATGTCTGTGTACATAAAAGCTTGTAAAATACTAAAAGTAAATAAGTATTGGATTCATAAACAACAAAGTTCAACAGCTTGAGAACACTTCCTGATAGGATTAGGTGATAAAGTTATCAGGAACAGCCTTTCTTTCCACTGCTAAAGAAATTGACATAGCACAGCCTCATAGAGAGGTTCATGGCACTCTCTAGAAAGGAAACTACCTTTGCCTTTGAGTCATCTTCTTTGTTGTGTAAATAAACTAAAGAAGTGTCTCAAATCATTAATAGAAAGAAGAGGAAAGAAAAAGAAAAGCAGCTTTCTTCAGTGTTACTAATTAAAAAGCAGGGGTAAGGGAAGAGGATAGGCAGTTTGTGGAGGGGAAACTGGGAAGGGGATAATATTGAAATGTAAAGAAATAAAATAACCAATAAAAAAGTCCCTTAGTTCAAAGTTGATAACTAAATTGTTAAGTTTTAAGGTGAAATAGAATGCACTTAGCTAGAAAGAGAAATATCTCTAACAATACACTATTGCTTGGTAGATATGCAGGGAATAATAAAGTTGTAAAATTATTATATTATGGTTATTTTCACAAATACTTAAAGAAGCTCTAATGAGTATTAAGTCTAAGTAGTAAGGTTACATGGAAATGAAAATGACTATAGAATTTCAAAGTGTCAGTCCATGAATTGTTTATTATGTGCAATAACAGTAGTTATTCAGTGGAGAAACTGGGGAACATTTTGACCTTGTGATCAAAATTAGCATTTCCAGTAAAGGGCAGACAGACATTGTGCTCTCCAAATGGGATATCTTCTAAAGGTCACCCCTATCATTGATGGAGCATCCCAGCAGCTGGGAGTGCATAGCTTGAATCTAATTATGAGGGGACAATCAGACCAAAATAATCCAGAGCCTTCTGTAAAATAACTGACTAGTATCCTTCAAGCTATCGATGCTATGAAACACATAGCAAAGAGATATTCCAGATTACAAGTTAAGGGGATATAAATAAAGATATCCCATAGTCCTCATCTAGATCTTGTACTATAGAGAAAGGCACCATCAAAGAGTAATGGCAAAATGAATGAAATGGGAAAATGACTTAATGTTAAATAAAAGAATGAGGTTAAATAAAGGCTCTTTAGTGCTGCTGCATGTTCAGAGTCTGACAATGTACTGTGATTGACTTTCAAGCTGCCTTTACTCTCATGCTATATATTTGCATGTGTTTATTTACATAAAGAGAAGATACTGAGCAAGGCTTGGCTTTTCATTTTATTCATCATATATAGTTTAGGAAAGAAAAAAAAGGCAGCTAATATTTTTCAGCTCCTCACCACCCTCGTCGCTCCCTCTGCATTCCTCACAGTTACAGCTTGAGTCTGCTGTAATTTTCACAGGCTGAAATCTCCTGGAAGCATGTCTTTCTGGAGCATGAGAACAACTTTTTTGTTTGTCTTCATTTTAAGTCATCTGTCTTTATTTCACCTTTTCTGGAAAGTATTTTGTGATACACACAATTATTTGGCTGATAGTTTTTTTTTAATTTTATGGTGGAGTTTTTGTTGTTGTTTTTAAGATTGTAGGATGGTTTTTCTACATCTTTCAAACTCTAGTTATTACCATGCTCCCCCATCAATTATATGCAATGAATTAAGATATTTATTAATCATTGACTTTTAAATAATTTAATCATAATGTTTGTAGGGTTTGCTTGCTTGCTTACCCAATATTGGTTTGCTGAACTCCTCAACTCTTGAATATGTTCACTGTCTTTCAATAAATTGGGGAACTTTTCAGAAATTGTCAAAAACATTTTTCAGCTTTAACATATGTCTCCTCTTTCTTGTAAAATAAGGAAACTTATGGTAAGCAATCGATTACTGCGCTACAGGTCTTTAAGCCATAATGTTTTTAAAGGATTTTAGGTTTTTTTTTTTTTCATTGTGTCATTAGTTATATCTTTTTAAAAAATTAATCAATTAATTTTTTTACACTCCATAGATTATCCCTCCCAGTCCACTCTCCAACTGATCTATATTCCATACCTACTCCCATGCCCCTGTCTCCACGTGGATGTCCCCAGCCACCTGACCTCTAAACTCCCTGGGGCCTCCAGTCTCTTGAGGGTTAGGTTCATTGTATCTGAATGAACACAGACCCTGCAGTCCTCTACTGTATGTGTGTTGGTGTATGCTGCCTATTTGGTGGTCCAGTGTTTGAGGGATCTCATGGGTCCAGATTAATTGAGACTGCTGGTCCTCCTACAGGGTCATGCGTCTCCTCAGCTTCTTTCAGTCTTTTCCTAGTTCAACAACAAGGGTCAGCTAGTTCTGTCCATTGGTTGGGTACAAATAGCTGCATCTGACTTTTTCAGCTGCTTGTTAGGTCTTCCAGAGTGCATTCATGCTGGGTCCCTTTTTGTAAGTGTTCCATAACCTCAGTAATAGTGTCGAGCCTTGAGACTTGAGTCAGGCCCGACTCTACTTGAGCTGGATCTCTCTTTGGGTCTGTCTCTGGACCTTCTTTTCCTCAGGCTCCTCTCCATTTCATTCTTTCAAACAGAAACAATGATGGGATTATGGGACAGAGTTGTGACTGTGGGATGGTCCCCCTCTCCCTTATTTGATGCCCTATCTACATGCTGGAGGTGGGTTCTATAAGTTCTCTCTCCCTATTGTTTGCCATTTCATCTAAGGTCTCTTCCTTTGATTCCTGAGAGTTGCTCACCTCCCATGTCTCTGGTTCATTCTGAGCAGTCCCCCACATACTCCTATCTCCTATGATTGCCTGTTTCCCTTCTTTCTGCTGGCCCTCAGGGCTTCAGTCCTTTTCCCTCACCCAATACCAAATCAGGTTACCCACTCCCCCTCCACTATCCCACTCCTTCTACTTTCTCCCCCAGCTCCCTCCCTCCCCATTTGTGATTGCTTTCTTCTCCCTGCCAAGTAGGAATGAGGAATCCTCACTTGGGTACTTTAGTTTGTTGACATTTTTTATTTCTGTGGCTAATATCCATTTATTAGTGAGTACATACTATGCATGTCCTTTTGGGTCTGAGTTACCTCACTCAGAATGATATTTTCTAGTTCCATCCATTTGCCTGGAAAATTCAGGTTGTCCTCATTTTTAATTGCTGAGTAATATTCCATTGTGTAAATGAACCATACTTTCTGTATCCATTCTTCTATCGTGGGACATCTAGGTTGTTTCCATCTTATGGATATGACATATAAGGCTGCTATAAACAGTGGAACATGTGCCCCTGTGGCATGGTGGGGCATCTTTTGACTATCTTCCCAAGAGTGGTATAGCTGGGTCTTTAGGAAGATCTATTTCCAATTTTCTGAGGAACCTCCAGATTGATTTCCAGAGTGATTGTACCAGCTTGCAAACCCACAAGCAATGGAGAAGTGTTCCTCTTTTTCTACATCCTCTCCAACACCTGAGGTTTTGATCATAGCCTTTCTGATTGGTGTAAGGTGGAATCTTAGGCTCATTTTGCTTTGCATTTTTCTGATCACTAAAGACTTTGAGCATTTTTAAAGTACTTTTCAGTCTTTCGAGATTCCTCAGTTGTGAATTCATGGTTTAGTTATATACCCCATTTTTTGTTTGGCTTGTTTGTTTGTTTGTTTGTTTGTTTTGGTGATTAGCTTCTTGAGTTCTTTATAAATTTTGGATATTAGTCTCTTTTGGATGTGGGGACAGTGATGAATTTTTCCCAATTTTTCATAGGTTGCAGATTTGTGTTATTGATTATGTCCTTTGCCTTACAGAAGCATTATAGTTTCATGAGGTCCCATTTATTAATTCTTGATTTAGTGCCTGAGCCCTTGGAGTTCTGTTTAGGAAATTTTCCCGTGTGCCAATGAGTTCAAGAATCTTTCCCACTTTCTCATCTATTAGATTCAGTGTATCCTGTTTATATTGTGGTCCTTGATCCACTTGGACATGAGCTTTGTGCAAGGCAACAAATATAGGTCTATTTTCATTTTTCTACTACAGACAGCCAGTTATACCAGCACCATTTATTGAAGATGCTTTCCTTTTTCCATTGTATAGTTTTGGGTTCTTGGTCAAAGATCGTGTCCATAAGTGTGTGGTTTTATTTCTAGGTCTTCAATTCTATTCCATTGATCAATGTATCTGTCTCTGTACCAATACCATTCAGTTTTTATCACTAAGCTTGAGATCAGGAATGGTGATTCTCCCATCCATTCTTTTATTGTTAAGAATTGTTTTCATTATTCTGTGTTTTTTGCCTTTCCAGATGAATTTGAGAATTGCTCTTTACATTTCTTTGAAGAATTGTGTTGGGACTTTGATGGAGATTTCATTGAATCTATAGATTGCCTTTGGTAGGATAACCATTTTAGTATGTTAATTCTGCCAATCTATGCACATTGGAGATTGTTCCATTGTCTGAGATCTATCTCTTTCTTGAAGAGCCTTGAAGTTATAGTCATACAGGTCTTTCACTTTGTTTGGTTAGAGTTGTCACAGATATATTATTTGTGGCTATTATGAAGGGAGTTGTTTCCTTAATTTCTTTCTCAGCCTGTTTATAATTTACATAAAGGAAGGTTACTGATGTATTTGAGTTTTTTATCTGGCCACTTTGCTGAAGTTGTTTATCAGCTATAGACATTCTCTGGTAGAATTTTTTTTGGGGGGGGATCACTTATGTATACTATCCTATCATCTGCGAATAGTGATATCTTTATTTCTTTGCCAATTTGTATCCCCTTAATCACTTTTGTTGTCTTATTGTTCTAGCTACCACTTCAAGTACTATATTGAATAGATATGTAGAGAGTGGGCATCCTTGTCTTGTCCCCGATTACAGTGGGACTGCTTTAGGCATGTCTCCATTTAATTTGATATTGACTGTTGGTTTTCAGTAAATAGCTTTTATTATGTTTAGGTATGGGCCTTGAATTCCTTATCTCTTCAATACTTTTAACATTATGGGATGTTGTATTTTGTCAAATACTTTTCCTACACCTAAGGAGATGACCATGTGATTTTTTTTCTTTAAGCTTGTTTATTTAGTGGATTCCATTAATGGATTTTTATACATTAAACCAGTCTTGCATCCCTGGGATGATCCTACAATCCTACTTGACTGTAGTGAATGATAGTTTTGATGTGTACTTGGATTCAGTTTGCAAGAATTTTATTGAGTAATTTTGTATCAATATTCATAAGCGAGATTGGTCTGAAGTTTTCTTTTTTGGTTGAGTCCTTGTGTAGCTTAGGTATCAGTAGTTGTGGCTTCATAGAACAAGTTAAGTAGTATTCTTATTTTATGGAATAGTTTGAGGAAAATTGATATCAGGTCTCCATTGAAGGTCTGGTAGAATTCTACACTAAATCCATCTGGCCCTGGACATTTTTTGATTGGAAGGTTTTTAATGAATTCTATTTCCTTATGAGATATAGGCTTGTTTAGATAGTTTGCCTGCTCTCGATTTAACTTTGGTATGTAGTATCTGTGTAGAAAACTGTCAATTTCATCTAGATTTTCTAGTTATAGATTTTTATGGTAGGATCTGATGATTTTTTTAATTTCCTCAATTCCTCAATTCAGTTTCTGTTGTTACGACCCCCCCCCCTTTTTTTTGACAGGGTTTCTCTGTGTAGCCCTGGCTGTCCTGGAACTCACTTTGTAGACCAGGCTGGTCTTGAACTCAGAAATCCACCTGCCTCTGCCTCCCAAGTGCTGGGATTAAAGGTGCATGCCACCACTGCCTGGCATGATTCCCTTTTCATTGCTGATTTTGTTAATACTGCCTCTCTGCCCTTTAGTTAGTTTGCCTAGGAGTTTATCTATCTTGTTGATTCTCTCAAAGAACCAGCTTCTGGTTTTATTGATTCTTTGTATTGTTTTCTTTGTTTCTATTTGGTTGATTTCCGCACTGAGTTTGACTATTTCCTGCCTTCTATTCCTCTTGGGTGAGTTTGCTTCTTTTTGTTCTGGAACTCTCAGGTGTGCTGTTAAATTGTTATGGTAAGATCCCTCCAGTTTCTTTACCAGGGCACTTAGTGCTATGAACTTTCCCCTTATCACTGCTTTCATTGTGTCCCATAAGTTTGGGTATGATATGCCAATATTTTCATTAAATTCCAGGAAGTCTTTAATATCTTTCTTTATATCTTTCTTGACCAAGTTATCATTGAGTAAAGAATTGTTCAGTTTCCACGTATGTGTGCTTTCTGGAGATTTTGCTGTTATTGAAGACCAGCCTTAGGACATGGTGATCTGGTATAATATGATGCATGGTATTATTTTAATCTTCTTGTATTGGTTGAGGGTTGTTTTGTGACCAATTATATGGTTGATTTTGAAGAAGGTACCATGAGGTGGTGAGAAGTTGTATTCTTTTAGTGTGAAATGTTCTGTAGATATGTGTTAAATCTATTTAATTCATAACCTCTCTTAGTTTCACTGTGTCTCTGCTTATTTTCTGTTTCAATGACCTGTCCTTTGGTCAGATTGGAATGTTTATGTCTCCCACTATTATTGTGTGTGGTTTATTGTGTGACTTTTTGAGCTTTAGTAAAGTTTCTTTTGTGAATGTGGGTGCTCTTGCATTTGGGGTATAGATGTTCAGAATTGAGACTTTCTCTTGAAGGGTATTCCCCTTGATGGATATGAAGTGTCCTTCTTAATCATTCCAATTACTTTTGGTTGAAAGAAAGTCTATTTTATTGGATGTTAGGATGGCACCTCCATTTGTTTCCTGGGATCATTTGCTTGGAATTTTTTCCATCCTTTTATTTTGAGATAGTGTCTGTCTTTGTTATTAAGATGTGTGTCTTGTATGCAGCAAAATGCTAGATCTTGTTTGCATATCCAGTCTGTTAGCTTATGTCTTTTCATAGGTGAGTTGAGTCCATTAATATGTTTGCTTTTGTAGGTTGTTTTATGTGCTTGCGGTTCTCTCTTTTTGGCTTTGTTGTGATCAATGCCTTTTCATTGGTCCAGGTACCTTCCTTATGTTGGAGTTTTCCTTCAGGGATTATCTGTAGTGGTTGATTGGTAGATAGATACTGTTTGAATTTGGTTTTATCCTGGAATATGTTTGTTTCTCCATCTATGTTGATTGAGAGTTTTCCTGGGTATAGTAGACTGGGCTGGCATTTGCATTCTCTTAGAGTCTGCATGACCTCTGACCAGGCTCTTCTGGCTTTCATAATCAATGTTGAGATATCTGGTTTAATTCTGAGAGGTCTACATTTGTATGTTACTCGGCCCTTTTCCCTTGCAGCTCTTAATATTCTTTCTTTGTTCTGTGCATTCAGTATTTTGATTATTATGTGATGAGAGGATTTTTTTTCTGTTCCCATTTATTTGGTGTTCTATAGGCTTCTTGTACCTTTATGTCCATCTTTTTCTTTAGGTTGGGGAAGTTTTCTTCTATGATATTGTTGAAGACATTTTCAGGTCCTTTGAGTGGGAATCTTCATTCTATTCTATTCTGATTGTTCTTAGATTTAGTCTTTTCACTGTGTCCTGCATTTCCTGGATGCTTTGTTTTTACATTTTGAAATTTCTTCGACAGTTGTGTCAATCTCTTCTATGGTATCTTCTATGGTATCTCTTTTCAATCTCTCGTATAATGATCTTGTATATCTCTTGTTGGTGATACATACATCTGTAACTCTTGAACTCTCTCCTAGGTTTTCCATTTCCAGATTTGCCTCCATTTGTATTTTCCTTATTATTCCTACTTCCCGTTTTAGGTTTTGGATCACTTTATTCAATTCCTTCACCTGTTTAACTGTGTTTTCCTCTATTTCTTTCAGTGAGTTATTGCTATCCTTAAAGGACTCTATTACCTTCATGAGATAGGATTTTAGGACAAATTGCTGATTTTCAGGTGTGTTGTTTTCAGGACTTGCTGTGGTGGGAGAACTGGGTTCTGATGATGCCCATGTATTTTGGCTTCTGTTGCTTATGGTCTTGCATTTACCTTTTGCCATCTGGATATTCCTGGTGTTAGGTGGTCTGAGTGCTGTCTAGAGTCTGCTTCTTTTGTCCCTGGGTTGCTTCAGGTCTCCTACTAGGCCTGCAGCCTTGTAGCAGACCACTTGTGGGGCCAACCAACTGGGGGCTCTTCACCAGAGCAGAGAAGCTGCTGATTGGTTGCCCGGCTTCAGTAGATCTCCTGGGAGTCCTTCAGACTGTTGGGTCTTCAGTGAAGCAGTCTAGATGTTACCCAACTGCTCTGGGTGCAGCTGATCCTCAACTTCTCTGAGTTCAGTGATTGCTCAACTGCTTGGAGTTCAGTGGGTCTTCTACTGTTCTGAGTACAGTGCATCCTCTATGATGGGTCAGGATATGGTGACTTCATGGGGATAGACCAGCTGGGAGTCTTCCCCAGCAGAAAGGAAAGGGAAGAAGGGGCAGAAATAATGGAAAATGAGTGATATTTGGGAGGTCGGGGGTTTTGGTGGGTGATGGGTCCTGAGTCCTCCAGTCCTAGCAGCAGCTCTTAGACTCCAGAAGGGGGTGTAGAGGTTCCTCTATGATGGGTCAGAATTTGGAGTCTTCACTGGACCAGACCAGCTAAGAGTCTGCCCCAGCAGAAAGTCATTAGTTATTTCAAGATCATTGACTTTCTTTATCTTCAACTATCTGCTAAGGAGTCCAGAGAGTGCACACTGAAGTAATACTTTTGTTTTGAAATTTTTCCAATGACCTTTAGTGGTTTTGCTGTTGTTTTTCTTGAGTTTCAATTTGTTGGGAAAATTCCATTCAGTCTAACATTTAATGTGCACCTTTTCCCTCAAGGTTGGGCTTTGAAGTCTCTGTGACAATTCTCATTCTTTTCTCATTTCAGTATCATTATTTGTTGATTGTTTTTCCCCATCAGAAGTGGTAATATTCATAGTTTGTATTCCCTTGGGTGTTTTTAGTGTCTAGTAATTTTATTTCATATGCCGGGCACATAGGCATTCATTGCTGTGAGAATGCAGATTTTGTTAAGACCTGCTGGAGAATGATATTTGGCTTCTGTGCCTGTTTATAGACAATCCACACAGGTCAGTTTCACTGCTATGGATTCTTCCGTGCCTTCTGCTAGTGTTGACTCCATTGTCAGTCATGTTTCTGAAGCTTTAGTCTCTTGCCATACCATAAGTTGGAGTTTTAGGAGCTGGTAGCTATTCTAAACCTACTCAGGCCACGAATAAGGTCATGGCTCTCACTGACTCGTTCACACTGCTATGGCACATCCTTCATAGTTCTATTCTCTTTAAAACCTCTACTACTAGTCCCAACTCCAAGTGCTTGGGTCAGAGCATGGGATCTTTCAGAGCATCAGTCTGTGGCCTAGATATTATTCTCAGCAGAAGGATATGGGGTAGGTGGAAAACAGCCACCACCAAAAACCCAACATGTCATTCACCCCAGGCATTCTTTAGCCATCAGTCTAAACTACTGAGGCCTATTTATGGATTCATCTTGCTAGAGACACTGGTTTGACTGTATGGTTTCTCACACCTGTGAGTTTACCTCAGTGTAGTCAGTAGGAAAAGTAATATGGTCATAATGTCAAGATTTCTTTCCAACTTTTCCTATTTGCATGTAGCATGGCTATAACATGAATTTTCCTTGATTAAACATAGGAAAGACTACAGAGAAGATAGACATGCACATATTCTCTACCTCCACAGTCATTGAAAGCCATGATTATTGGCAAAATCTTCTGTAGTAGCCTAGAGCAAATATTTAAATAAATGAGCCCATAGAAAGTACTTTCCATTTGTACTACTATAGACATATGATATAACAGACATATCTAAATAGATCAAATGAATTAATTTTTTGTATTAATTATTTGCATCTAACACAATTATCAGTAAGGATGCATGTTAAATGTAGTAAAATATCTAAAAATTATAGTTTAGAATAATGTAGCATTCTCTTTTGCAAACTTGTACTAGATTTCATTGATTTGAAAAGATCTTCCTAAAACAATTTGAAAACAATTTTAAGTATATTCTTTCTAATATAACACCTCTATCCATGCATTTCCCAGCATTGCTCTGAAAGCACTTGGCATCTTCATAATTGTATTTTCTTTGGTAATAAATAAGAACAGTTTTACCATTATAGCATTTCTTTCCTAAAATGATATATTTTTAGAGTAATTCTTTATGCTTCTCTTAATCCTTATTCAGAATCCACTGTTTTTCTTTACAAATCAAATTAATATGATGTAGCCATAAAACTAATGTAAACACAATTTGGAGACTTATAAATGTGTTAAGTGTTTTTGAGATGGTCATTGTATTAACTTCCATAAAACAGCATCAAAACAATCAAAATAGAGGCCCAAACAAGGCTGTATATACCTGATTTGAGGTGAACATAAGACTCTCTGAAATAGAAAAATTCTACAACTTCAGACTTCTTGAATAAATGCATTCATTTTCTCAGGTTAATTTTTAAATCAAGTGGTTAGAAGTACATTTATCTTGGTGGTTTATTCTCATAAACATACTTGCCTCAGTAAAGCAGTGCAACATCTGGAAAACTCCTTGTTCTTCCTGATCATATGTTTCTTCTTCTACCCTGAATTTTACAAATGCAGGGAGTTTTCTTCCAAGATTTCACTCCAAAATATACAGTAGTTTCTGTTACGATGAAACCTAAAAGCACTTTCTCTAAAAATGGCAGTTGAGTATTTATAAAGAGGGAATGCATATCTACATACAAAGTCCTCATAGGCATGCAGACTCATCATTCATAAAGATAAAATAATTGATTACCCCTCTTCCTGTGGTATCAAGATTAAAGGCATCAAAATTCTTCAATGATTTATATACATTCTAAACTTGTTTATCTTGAGTTGTTCTTTCCCATCAAAAGCAATACCTCACAGAGGAGGCTGAGTCTGTCAATGAAATTCTTTTTCTTATGAAACTTGTCAGAAAACAGAAAGCTTATCCTTTAGCTGATGTTACAGAATGTTATATTTCCAGTCTCTTTAAATCTTCAGTTCTAACCCTCATCACCCAGTCATCTCTATATTCAAAATTCGCAGCACATAGCATGCATCCAAAACTAATGGATATGTACACTTGAGAGTGTAGAGAGGTGGTATAAGAACTTGTGGGAATGCAAACAACAGAAAGAGGGGTGTGAAGAGTGGGATGTACCACATTGGCAGATTGCAGTAATATTCACATCTTACCACTGGCTAACCAAACCCTCCTTCTCAGACCTCAAGTAGGACATTAAGATTCAACTCAAGACACAACTAGAAGGGGACTTCAGGAGAGGAGTTCCAGTGGGAGAGGGATAAGTGAAGGGAATAAGGAGTTAAAATGACTAAAATACAATCCTCTGGGTATATGCCCAGGAGTGGTATGCCAGGGTCCTCTGGAAGTGATATGCCCAATTTTCTGAGGAACCACCAGACTGATTTCCAGAGCGGTTTTACCATTTTGCAATCCCACCAACAGTGGAGGAGTGTTCCTCTTTCTCCACATCCTCACCAGCACTTGCTGTCTCTTGAGTTTTTAATCTTAGCCATTCTGACTGGTGTGAGGTGGAATCTCAGGGTTGTTTTGATTTGCATTTCCCTGATGACTAATGATGTTGAACATCTCTTAAAGTGTTTCTCGGCCATCCGAATTTCTTTTGGTGAAAATTCTTTTTTTAGCTCTGTACCCCATTTTAAGACACATGCTCCAATATGTTTATAGCAGCCTTGTTTATAATAGCCAGAAATTGGAAGGAGTCCAGATATCCCTGAAAGGAGGAATGGATACAGAAAATGTGGTATATTTATACAATGGAATACTACTCAGCAATTAAAAATAATGAATTCATGCAATTTGTAGGTAAATGGTTAGATTTGGAAAATATCATCCTAAGTGAGTTAACTCAATCACAAAAGAATACAAATGAAATGCAATCACTGATAAGTGGATATTAATGAGCTCAGAAGGCCTAAATACTGAAGGCACAATTAGCAAGTCAAATGACTCCCAAGAAGAAGAAAAAGAGAGAACCCTGGGCCTGAAAAGATTGGATCCAGTTTTGTAGACCCAGAACAGAGAAATTGTGGGGGGGGATGATTGGGGAATTGTTGGGGGGGAGAGGAATTATGGGACGTATGGTGGGGGAAACTGGGAAAGGGGAAAGTCTTTGGAATGTAAACAAGGAATATAGAAAATAAAAATTAAAAAAAAAGAAAAGAAAAAATCACTAAAATACATTATATATAATGAATATGTTGAATATATATATATATTCAACAACAAACAGAATTTAAATAAAAAAATCTTTGATGTGAATGTTTCACAGTCTTAGTGAGACCTATTAGTGTGGATGAATTAGATGAGGAAAGTGACAACACAAAAGAAATTCAGATACAAACTGACTGGTTTTGACTCAGTGAAATAAATAGAAATTGGAATAGACCAAATATTTCACACTGTGAGTAACAGGTAGTTTTATAGGTAGAGAAAAAGAATTGAGATAAGGAAGAATATTGATGTTCACATGTTTAAAGCCATTGATCAACGAAAGCAGCAATTTTAGAAGAGGTGTAGGAAATCAAATGATTCCCGGGGCACAGAATGGTTAATAAAACATGTGTAAAGAATTACAGCTAAGTAACTTGGGATTTGTTGATAGAATCAGAGTAAAGAAATTGGTGAAGATTTATCAATTTCAAACCACGATGAAAACTCACAGAAAGCAAAGAAGGGGAAAGAAGGGGGTGAAAGTTTTCAGTGTGACAAAGCTTAAAACTTAAGCCATGTATATGCAAAATAACCTTTAAAACAAAAAGAACATATTCACTTGTTTTCTTCTAAGCAAGAAGTTCAAGTAAAAACTCAAACTTAAGTATATAAACTATGGAAAGTTTACTAAGTGATCATATTAGTCAAGAATATATGGGGACCCTGAATTAGTAGGATGTCTACAGATCTTTGAGGATGTATATTATAGGAATTGTCAGTCCAAAGAGCCACAATATGCTGTGAACATTGGAAAGCTAGGAAAGCTAATGAAGAAATTAATAGCATTCAGTAGAAGCCCAAGTATAAGGAGAATAAAGGATGTGCCCCGCCCAAGCCAAAAGTCTGAAACAGGAGATATTGGAGTACTCATCCTGGTGTTTAGAGGCTCAAGAGTTTGAGGCTGTGGATAATCTCTACACAGAAAAATGAGAAGATACCAGCTAAATGAGAGAAAGAGAAATTGACTATTCATGTTTCCATTCTATTCCAGACAATTTTTAGAGTTTAAATATCTTCCCATGCGTTAGTGAAGGTGGTTTCATCTTCTTCATTCAGGCTACTTACTTAAAGGCTAACATCTGTCAGTCATGCTCTCATACACCCATTTACAAATATCTTAACACATATCCAAATCAGGTTACTCCTACATTTAGCTCTTATATCCTGCTTTTGTCAAAAAACAAGCAGAGATGGTATTAAAATATTTTAGAGAGGATAACTGGGCACTTGAAAGTCCAACAGCCTTTACAATATTCTGAAACTGGATTGTAGTATCATTTACTTGAACTAACAAAATAACATTCTTCAACAAAACTTATTGACTCTTTTCAAATTTGTGTATTGGGAGTAAAGATTGAAACTTGGAACTTGAGAATTCTAAGCACACATTTAATCATTCTGCTATATCCCCCACACTACTTTTTTTTAATCTGCCTATCTATCTATCTATCTATCTATCTATCTATCTATCTACTATCTGTGTGAATGTTGGGCTAAATTTGCAGTGCTCTGAGCAACATTTAAGTTTAAACTGCTTTTAAAGTTTATATAACTTGAGATAATATCTTTTTCTCTATGGATATTTAATTCTTTTATTTCCTTACTGTTTAATTTCTTAGAGTATGTAGGGTTTGTTACAGGTATTCTGTACTTTTAGACTAATACCCACTTATCAGTGAGTACATACCATACATGTCCCTTTGGGTCTTGGTTGCCTCACTCAGGATGATATTTTCTAGTTGCATCCATTTGCCTGAAAAATCCATGATGTTCTTTTTTTTAAAATATCTGAATGGTGCCCGCCCAGCTGGCGGTGGGGAAGCCGGAGGGTCACCCAGCGTCCCAGGTGCTCAGAACCATCCGGCGGCGGCGGCAGAACCAGGTACCCGACACAGCCCGAGCTTAAGACCTTCGGGGACTCAGGCCTGGAGTGGGAATTGGGCACAGAATAGCGGGTGCACTCTGCACTCGCGCGCGGGGCGGACCCCGAGCTCCCTGCAGGCACCTGCCATATTGCCTGCAGCTTCCCGCCCAGCTGGCGGTGGGGAAGCCGGAGGGTCACCCAGCGTCCCAGGTGCTCAGAACCATCCGGCGGCGGCGGCAGAACCAGGTACCCGACACAGCCCGAGCTTAAGACCTTCGGGGACTCAGGCCTGGAGTGGGAATTGGGCACAGAATAGCGGGTGCACTCTGCACTCGCGCGCGGGGCGGACCCCGAGCTCCCTGCAGGCACCTGCCATATTGCCTGCAGCTTCCCGTCCAGCTGGTGGTGAGGAAGCCAGAGTCAGCCAGTGTGCCAGGTACCCAGACCCAGCCGGAGGCCGAACCAGCCTCCCATCCAGCCAGTGGCAGGGAAGCTGGAAACCGGACCCAGCCAGCTTCCCAGCAGCTTGGGACCAGCAGGCGGAACCAGATAACTGAGATATCCCAACTTTAAGACCCCTGGGGAAACAGGATATCAGACAGCGAACCCTGAGCAGGAGCAGTGCAGAGCAGCCGCCCAACAGGCGGAACCAAATACCTGGGATATCCTGAGGTTAAGACCTCGGGGGACTCAGGCCACCTGTCAGCAATCTGTGAGCAAGAGCCCCGCAGGACAGTGATTCAGGTATCCCAGTCGCTGGGAAATAGCCTTACAACCCCACAGGAGGGTCAAGCACCAGCTAGTATCTACAGGACCAACTAACACCAGAGTTAACCAGATGGCAAAAGGCAAACGTAAGATCGCTACTAACAAAAATCAAGGCAATATGGCGGCATCCGAACCCAGTTCCCCAACAGCAATAAATATTGGATACCCTGAAACACCAGAAAAACAAGACTCAGATCTAAAATCACTGGTCAGGATGCTGATAGAGGAACACTTAGATAAATCTCTTAAAGTAATACATGAGAAAATAGATCAAAAGCTAGAAGCCATTGCAAGACAAACACAATTAAATCCCAGATATCTCAACACACCAGAAAAACAAGACTCAGATCTAAAATCACTGGTAAAGATGCAGATTGAGGATCACTTAGATAAATTTCTTAAAGTAATAGAGGAGAAAATAGATCAAAAACTAGAAGCCCATACAAGGCAGACACAAAAATCACTTAAAGAAATCCAGGAGAATATAGAGCAAAAAGTGAATCCCAATAAGGGGGAGAAACAAAAATCACCCAAAGAAATACAAGAGAACATGGGTCAACGAGTAGAAGTCATAAAGGAGGAAACACAAAAATCCCTTAAAGAATTACAGGAAAACACAAACAAGCAACCGAAAGATCTGAGCAAAACCATACAAAATCTAAAAACAGAAGTAGAAACAACTAAGCAATCGCAAAGGGAGACAATGTTGGAAATAGAAAACCTTGGGAAGAAATCAGGAGTCATAGATGCAAATATCAACAATAGAATACAAGAGATAGAAGACAGAATCTCAGATGCTGAAGATACCATAGGAACCATGGATTCAACAATTAAAGAAAATGCAAAATGCAAAAAGCTGGTAACCCAAAACATTCAGGAAATCCAGGACACAATGAGAAGACCAAACCTAAGGATTATAGGGATAGATGAGAATGAAGATCTACAACTTAAAGGGCCAGCAAATATCTTCTACAAAATTATGGAAGAAAATTTCCCCAACCTAAAGAGAGAGATGCCCATGAATATACAAGAAGCCTTTAGAACCCCAAATAGACTGGACCAGAACAGAAATACTTCCCGTCACATAATAGTCAAAACCCCAAATGTACTAAACAAAGAAAGAATATTAAAGGCAGTAAGAGAAAAAGGACAAGTAACATATAAAGGAAGACCTATCAGAATTACACCAGACTTCTCACCTGAGACCATGAAAGCTAGAAGATCCTGGGCAGACCTTATGCAGACCCTAAGAGAACACAAACTTCAGCCAAGACTACTATACCCAGCGAAACTCTCAATTGCCATAGATGGGGAAACCAAGATATTCCACGACAAAACCAAATTTGCAAGATACTTATCTACAAACCCAGCCCTACAAAGGATAATAGGGGAAAAATACCAACACAAGGGGGGAAACAACACCCCAGAAGAAACAAGATAGAAACCCCATCTCATCCAACCCAAAAGAAGAGAACCACTCAAATACAAATAATAATAACAATTCCCAAAATGTCAGGAAGTAATAATTACTATTCCTTAATATCTCTTAATATCAATGGACTCAATTCCCCAATCAAAAGACACAGACTAACAGACTGGATACGGAAACAGGACCCTACATTTTGCTGCATACAGGAAACACATCTCAGTGTCAAAGACAAACACCTCCTTAGAGTAAAAGGCTGGAAGACAGTTCTACAAGCAAATGGTCCCAGGAAACAAGCTGGAGTAGCCATTCTAATATCAGATAAAATCGACTTTCAACCTAAAGTCATCAAAAGAGACACAGAAGGTCACTTCCTGCTTGTCAAAGGGAAAATCCACCAAGAAGAATTCTCAATACTGAACATCTATGCACCAAATGCAAGGGCACCCTCATTCGTAAAAGAAACTTTACTAAAGCTTAAAGCACACATCGCACCTAACACAATGATTGTAGGTGACTTCAACACTCCACTCTCCTCAATGGACCGATCAGGAAAGCAGAAACTAAACAGGGACACAGTGAAACTAATTGAAGCTTTGGACCAATTGGATTTAACAGATATATATAGAACATTCCATCCTAAAACAAAAGAGTATACCTTTTTCTCAGCACCGCACGGTACCTTCTCAAAAATTGATCATATAATTGGTCACAAGACAGACCTCAACAAATACAAGAAGACCGAACTAATCCCATGTCTCCTATCGGATCACTATGGAGTAAAAGTGGTCTTCAATAGCAAGAAGAACTACAGAAAGCCCACATACACATGGAAACTGAACAATACTCTACTCAATGACACCCTGGTCAAGGAAGAAATAAAGAAAGAAATCAAAGACTTTTTAGACTTCAATGAAAATGAAGGTACGACCTACCCAAATCTCTGGGATACAATGAAAGCAGTGCTAAGAGGAAAACTCATAGCCCTGAGTGCCTCCAAAAAGAAACTGGAAAGAGCATACACTAGCAACTTAACAGCACACCTGAAGGCGCTGGAACAAAAAGAAGCTAACTCACCCAGGAGGAGTAGAAGAGAGGAAATCATCAAACTAAGGGCTGAAATCAATCAAGCAGAAACAAAGAGAACCATACAAAGAATCAACAAAACCAAGAGCTGGTTCTTCGAGAAAATCAACAAGATAGATAAGCCCTTAGCTAGACTAACCAAAGGGCACAGAGATAGTATCCAAATTAACAAAATTAAAAATGAAAAGGGGGATATAACAACAGAAACAGAGGAAATTCAAAAGATCATCAGATCCTACTACAAAGGCCTATACTCAAAACAACTGGAGAATCTGGAGGAAATGGACAATTTCCTAGACAGATACCAAATACCAAAATTAAATCAGCATCAAGTAGACCAGCTAAACAGTCCCATAACCCTTAAAGAAATAGAAGGGGTTATAGAAAGCCTCCCAACCAAAAAAAGTACGGGACCAGATGGTTTTAGTGCAGAATTCTACCAGACCTTCAAAGAAGACTTAACACCAATACTCTTCAAACTATTCCACAAAATAGAGACAGAAGGGACACTGCCCAACTCATTCTTCGAAACCACAATTACGCTGATACCTAAACCACAAAAAGATCCAACAAAGAAAGAGAACTACAGGCCAATTTCTCTTATGAATATAGATGCAAAAATACTAAATAAAATCCTTGCCAACCGAATCCAAGAGCATATCAAAACGATCATTCACCATGATCAAGTAGGCTTCATTCCAGGAATGCAGGGATGGTTCAATATACGGAAATCCATCAATGTAATCCACTACATAAACAAACTAAAAGAAAAAAACCACATGGTCATCTCATTAGATGCTGAAAAAGCATTTGACAAAATTCAGCATCCTTTCATGCTAAAAGTCTTGGAAAGAGCAGGAATTCAAGGCCCATACCTAAACATAGTAAAAGCAATCTACAGCAAACCAGTAGCCAACATCAAAATAAATGGAGAGAAACTTGAAGCAATTCCACTAAAATCAGGGACTAGACAAGGCTGTCCTCTCTCTCCATATCTTTTCAATATAGTACTTGAAGTTCTAGCGAGAGCAATCAGACAACATAAGGAAGTCAAAGGGATACAAATTGGAAAGGAAGAAGTCAAAGTATCATTATTTGCAGATGATATGATAGTCTACTTAAGCGATCCAAAAAACTCCACCAGAGAACTTCTACAGCTGATAAACAACTTCAGCAACGTGGCTGGTTATAAAATTAACTCAAGCAAATCAGTAGCCTTCTTGTACTCAAAGGACAAGCAGGCTGAGAAAGAAGTTAGGGAAATAACACCCTTCACAATAGCCACAAACAACATAAAGTACCTTGGCGTAACTCTAACCAAACAAGTGAAAGATCTGTATGACAGGAACTTCAAGTCCCTGAAGAAAGAAATCGAAGAAGACCTCAGGAGATGGAAAAATATTTCTTGCTCCTGGATTGGCAGGATCAATATAGTAAAAATGGCCATCTTGCCAAAAGCAATCTACAGATTCAATGCAATCCCCATCAAAATCCCAAATCAATTCTTCATAGATCTAGAAAGAGCAATTCTCAAATTCATCTGGAGCAACAAAAAACCCAGGATAGCTAAAACTATTCTCAACAATAAAAGGACTTCTGGGGGAATCAATATCCCTGACCTCAAGCAGTACTACAGAGCAATTGTGTTAAAAACTGCATGGTATTGGTACAGCAACAGGCAGGTAGATCAATGGAATAGGATTGAAGACCCAGAAATTAACCCACAGACTTATGGTCACTTGATCTTTGATAAAGGAGCCACAACCATCCGGTGGAAAAAAGATAGCCTTTTCAACAAATGGTGCTGGTTCAACTGGAGGTCAACATGCAGAAGAATGCGAATTGACCCACTCTTATCTCCTTGTACTAAGATCAACTCCAAGTGGATCAAGGACCTCCACATAAAACCAGACACACTGAAACTATTAGAAAAGAAACTTGGGAAGACCCTGGAGGACTTGGGCACAGGGGAAAAGTTCCTGAACAGAACACCAATAGCTTATGCTCTAAGATCAAGAATCGACAAATGGGACCTCATAAAATTACAAAGTTTCTGCAAAGCAAAGGACACTGTCAGAAGGACAAAACGGCAACCAACAAAGTGGGAAAAGATCTTCACCAACCCCACATCCGACAGAGGGCTAATATCCAATATATACAAAGAACTCAAGAAGTTAGACCGCAAAGAACCAAATAACCCTATCAAAAAATGGGGCACAGAGCTAAACAAAGAATTCTCACCAGAAGAAATTCGGATGGCCGAGAAACACCTTAAAAGATGTTCAACATCATTAGTCATCAGGGAAATGCAAATCAAAACAACCCTGAGATTCCACCTCACACCAGTCAGATTGGCTAAGATTAAAAACTCAAGAGACAACAAGTGCTGGCGAGGATGTGGAGAAAGAGGAACACTCCTCCACTGTTGGTGGGATTGCAAAATGGTAAAACCGCTCTGGAAATCAGTTTGGCGGTTCCTCAGAAAATTGGGCATGTTACTTCCAGAGGACCCTGGCATACCACTCCTGGGCATATACCCAGAGGATTCCCCTGCATGCAATAAGGACACATGCTCCACTATGTTTATAGCAGCCTTGTTTATAATAGCCAGAAATTGGAAGCAGCCCAAATATCCCTCAAAGGAGGAATGGATACAGAAAATGTGGTATATTTATACAATGGAATACTACACAGCAATTAAAAATAATGAATTCATGCAATTTGTAGGTAAATGGTTAGACCTGGAAAATATCATCCTGAGTGAATTAACCCAATCACAAAAGAATGCACCTGAAATGCAATCACTGATAAGTGGATATTAATGAGCCCAGAAGCCCTAAATACTCAAGACACAAATAGCAAGTCAAATGATTCCCAAGAAGAAGAAAGGAGAGGACCCTGGGCCTGTAAAGATTGCTTCCAGTTTAGTAAAGAAACCGAGGGGGGAGGGGGAATTATTGGGGAACAGATGGGGGGGAGAGGAACTATGGGAACTATGGTGGGTGGGAACTGGGAAAGGGGAAAGCCTTTGGAATGTAAACATAGAATATAGAAAATAAAATTAAAAAAAAAAATATCTGAATGGTATTCTATTGTGTAAATGAAAAACATTCTCTGTATTCATTCTTGGTTGAGGGACATCTGTGTTACTTCCAGTTTCTGGCTATTACAAATAAGGCTTCTATGAAAATAGTGGATCATGTATCTTTGTGATATGGTAGAGCAACTTTTGGGTATACGTCCAGAAATGGTATATATGGGTCTTCAGGTAGAACTCTTTCCAATTTTCTGAAGATCGATTTCCAGATTGGTTATACAAGTTTGCAATCCCTCCAGCAATGGGGGAGTGTTCCCCTTTCTCTACATCTTCACAAGAATACGCTGTCACTTGAGTTTTTGATCTTAGCCATTATGATTGATGTAAGGTAAAATCTCAGTGTCATTTTTTGTTTGCATTTCCCTGATGACTAAGGATGGTGAACGTTAAAGTACTTCTAGGCCATTCAATATTCCTCTGTACTGAATGCTCTGTTTAGTTCTGTTTCCTACAAGTGAGATAAGCTGGAAACTAGCTTTCAAAAGAAAGATGTATTTTAATAAATGATAAAATTTGTGGTATTTATATAACCAATGAGAATATGTTGCCAAAGTCACAGGTATGTGACTACAGGTATAGAATCATAAAATACTAATCTTCATAGAAAATCCTGATCTGAAAACATTAATCAGCTTAGCTGATTAAAGATTTAGACTCATTGGGATTACACTGACATAAGAAGACTTCTTTCTTGATTGCTGTATTGAGATACTCAATTTCCATGGTACCCAAATTGTTTGAGATTCAAATGCTTCACAGAGTAAAACATCAAATTGCTTAAAGATGTGAGGTTGGCTATGAGAAAATTTACATTTCCCAGAGAAACTGAAAATAATTGAAGGAGAGGCAAAGCACATCGCTTTAGTAAATAGTATGAAAATTTATTGATATTGACTGCTAACGATTTTAACTAGACCTTGGAATAAAAATTTTAATCCAAGGGCAAACAATATTCTAAAGAAGTATCCTCCTTCCCATGAAAGAAGATATGTTTGCATTGGACTTATACAGTATATTATGTTGAAAATGACTTGAGAACCTTTCAATACAAAACAATGAACAGACATTTTAGATCGATTCAATGATGTAGGTATAGAGGGATTACAACATTTCCAAATAATACATATGATGTTATGGTTTTGGCTAAGGAAGTATGAATACTCTGCTCTAATCAGTCAAAGCATCTTTTTCTCTAGATTTCTAGACAAGCAGAGCTGATGTGTACTTCTTGAGAACTAGTGTAACATTATAGCTAATAATTCTGCAAATTGCCTACCATTGAGTTATATTTGGATCACATAGGACCCTAATGATCTTGCAACTATAAAATTATAGCTTTGCACATCTGATTTTAAAATGGAAAGAAAATCTATTCTATAAGATTGTTGATGGAATTAATATATACATATTAATATTCAATGGCTTCCTCTTACAGAAACATTTGAGAATACCAAACATACACAAAAAAAGCTTTAACATCATTGTGTTGAAGTGAATAATGGGCAAGGTAAGCCTCTGGCCTTGAGCAATGTCTCCTTAAACCACAGTGATAGTGTTTGAAATAGCTTTGCAATTAATTTCTGCTTGGTTTTAGTCATTTTAGTATTGAATTCAAGTCCTATTTGTCTTATAACTTGTATGTGAGGCTGTTTCTGCTTTATTTTGTCCAAACCAAATTGTCACTGGTATAATAATATATCTGTGGTTTCTCTAATTCTTTTTTATTTTGAATTTTATTATGAAATAACTGTTATTTACAAATTTTAGATATTAGAGGTTAACTTTAAACATCGTATTTCCACACTAAACTAGAATCTAGTGTTTAGATTATAAGAGAACATCCTTTATGATTGGAAGCACAGTCTTTACAAAAGAATCAATACAATCCCCATGTTTGTTTCAGAATGGGACACATAAGGACTTATCTATGATGAAAGTGCCATCAGAAAACAAAGAATCTGCTGGAGCCTTGAGGTTGGATTCCCAAGCCTGAAGAGAATAATAAGGAATACATATTAAATGTTTATAATCTACCAAGTTTATGATATCCTTGCTACAGTATCCCTAAAAGAGCGTCCTCATCATGGAGTTACTAAGGGACTCACTAAACACCTTTTCCTCAATTTCCCTCACTTTGGAATGTGTCCATTGAGAAGCTTGGGACATCTGACTCTTGGCTAATGCAATAAGCAAAGTACTAATAAGAGCAGGCTTAAGGCACAGTGGTCTTTTGCAAGTGGTCCAAGCTTGAACACCTTATTCTCTTGTAGTTAAATGCATGCAAGCCTAGGAAAATAAATCACGAGGGTTGAAGATTTAATGCACTTTTGCTTGAGGCCTCTGTGATCCATGAGGGCTTACTGCAGTAGAAGGGGACTTTTTTATGCCTCTTATCAGTAAGTCGATGTTGTCCCAATACCTAGGTATATAATACAAAATAGTCAAGTTCCACAACAAGAGGGTCTAGGTGCTAAAAGGAGTTTCTTATCCTTGCTGTATGACCTTCCTTGGTCAGTTGGCCTAAATAGTTATTTTATCTTGTCTCAACTTTAAAAAAAGGACTTTCACATTTTCTACATGACACATTTGTATATTCACATTAGAGCAGGACTTACCTTTGGTATGACTTTCTATACTGTTAAAGATATAGTATTCTTAATTTGCCCTGTATCTCTCTCAGGGACTATATGAAATGCACCATAGAAATTGAAGGAGCTTATATGCTGTAAATGTGTTACCCACCACCCCATATGCTGGAGGACATGACACAGTGATCATCCTAAGGCCAATAGAATGTTGGGCCCTTCTCTGACCCTCATGGGGAGGCCATAGCTGTGGCATCCAACTGTCATCTCATTCCAATAAGTTCATGCTTTGTTTGTATTACAAATGAGTTACTCCTCAAAACTTTGTCTAACCAGTCTTGTATCTTTAACGTATGAGACTGACACAAGTCCTGGTATCTCTCAATGAAAGTCAAGTCATGGACTTGATAAGCAGAGCTAAGATTGGAACCTACCTGTTATTGCCAGTTCCAGAAGA
The DNA here is from genome assembly GCA_964023405.1 of Apodemus agrarius. Classification (NCBI taxonomy): domain Eukaryota; kingdom Metazoa; phylum Chordata; class Mammalia; order Rodentia; family Muridae; genus Apodemus; species Apodemus agrarius. The sequence goes on along the minus strand of OZ030012.1, from coordinate 84,845,913 downwards.
ATGTGCAGTTCCTCAGGCTGATAAAGGGGCAACCCTACAAGAAGCAGTTCAGCTCATTTCACTCTATCTAGCCTGGAACTGTGCCTATTCCATTTCCCTTTCTAGTTTTGTGTGAGCAATTTAACTTTTAACATATTTTTGTAGTCATTTAAAATGTCTGTGAGACATTTATACCATATGAACTTTATTTTATAAAGCTAAAGGAGAGCAAATATGAAGTTGAAATAATAGCATGTCTGTTTCCAACTTTCTCTGGGAAGATGTGTGCGTCATTCCTCAAATGCATGTTCATTTTTGGTCATCAGGTAGTGAAGTGGATTATCAAACATACATAATAGTTTGCAAAAAGGGTTATAACTGCACTTTAATTAGAATCAATTTTCTCAACTGTACATTGAAAAATCACAACCATTTATGTACCTCAGTTCCTAATGCAACACCTAGCACATTTATTTTTCCTTTGCTGCTGAGGACTCTGTGGTTGCATATTTATTATTTAATTATTTGTAATTTATGAAATTTTTATTTATTAATATGTCTGTGTTCATGTGTGTGTGGCCTTGTGTGTGTGTGTGTGTGTGTGTGTGTGTGTGTGTGTATGTGTTATGGAGAGCACAAATGAAGGTCATTGGACAATTTCTGGAGCTGATTAGTTCCTTCAAGTTTGGCAAAGATGTCTCTATTAAATGAGCCATAAAGTTAGCTCTATAATTTTTTTTAATTTTAATTTTAAAAGTTTTTTTCTATTTTTCTTTTACTAAAAATAGATTTTTTTCATATAGTATATTCAGCTTATAGTTTTCCTTCCCCAATTCCTCTGAATTCCTCAGCATGTTTCATCCATGCAAATTCACATCCTCTCTGTCTCTCTTGAGAAAATATACAAACATATAATCTGAAGATAGCTTCTGAGATAGAATGGCAATTGGTGTCTACTCCTCTCACAACTGGGACAGCATCTGGTACAGATGATGTACAGTCTGGCACAGTCTCTGTGCGTTCACATATGCATTGGTCTTGCTGTGTTTAAGGACATTGTTTCCTTGGTGTTTTCTATTCCCTCTGGATCTGACAATCTTTCCATAGTATTTCCCTGAAGCCTGAAGGGACCTATTAGCTGGAGACATCCCATTTAGTATCAAGTGTTCAAGGTCTCTCACCTTCTTTTCATTGCTCAGCTACATTTGTGTTTACCTTTATCCTTTGGTAGTATGTACAGTATATTTCAATAGTCTGAACAATAGTCCAGTTGACTGAAGGCCTTAGATAGTCACCAGCTTGACTCCATTATGCACTATGAGTTGTATAGATGTTTTCAGGAATAGTGTCTTGCTGTCAGCTTGTGGAGAACAATCAATATCCTTAAAAGTATCATGGGCTGTCCATGAATTTCCTTTGCGCCCCTTTGGCCAATGAGCCATTTAGATGTAATGAAAGATATCCAGTTGGTGCTACCTCCCTCATTGTTTAGCACCTTCATACATGTATATATATAATTAGGAGGTTCCTACTCTATTTGGTTTTCATAGGACCCCTCAAATGGCCCTCACCCTTTTGCCACTCTTCCTTTCTTTTTCTACCTTGATTCTCCCTCTCCTTACCTCTCTTCATACCCCAGAATATCCTTATGAGACAGAAAAGTTTTTGTATGTCAAACACTCAGACAAAGTGGCAGACTACAGAATGGGAAAGACTTATACCAACTACACATTTTTTGTTAATATCTAAAATATATAAAGAACTAAGAACTAATACTATGCACACTAAAAATAATAAAATACATTTAAAAATGGGGTATAAATCTAAATGGAGAATTCTCAAAAGAGAAATCACCTGATTATAAAATGCCTGAGAAGCATTTTAAAAATGTTTAACATCCTTAGTTGTCAGGAAAATTCAAATTAAAACTAGTTTGAGAATTATATCATACCTTTCAGGATGTCCAAGATAAATAAAAGAAATGGAAACATAATATTCCTGAAGATGCAAAGAAAGGGAAGACTTTTTCATTGCTGGTGTGAAGCAAACTCATACAGTCATGAGGAGAATCAATGTGATTATTCCTCAAGAACCTGTAACTAGATCTACCTAAAGATCCAGCTATATCTCTATTGAACATATACCCATAGGATCCTTTTTTCTATTAGAGAGACACTTCCTCAAACATGTTCATTACTGCTTTATTCACAATAGTTAGAAATTGAAAGATGCCTGTCTGTGGATGAATGGAGAAAGAAAATGTGCTCCATTTACACAGTGCAATATTACTCAGCTGTTAAAAATTAAATCATAAAATTTACAGGTAAATAGATGGAGCTAGAAAAATATTGTCCTGAGTGAGGAGACCAAGACCCCAAATGGTAAATATGGTATGTGCTCATTTATATGTGGATGTTAGCTCTTAAGTCTGGGAAGCAAACAACATGCAGAAGTTAGGTATAGAGTAAGGAAATAGGGGAAGGGCTAGATCTCCCTAGGAAGGAGAAATAGACTAGATAATTTGGGGTTTATCTCTTGAGCCCATATAAATGAAAATGAATATCAACTTGTGAAAAATGGTTCTACTGTTGAGAATCATGTAACTCCATCACAGTATTACTGATCCTAACTGGAAAAATATCTCTCCCATTCTCTAGTAAAAATGTATTTAATAATTTTTCTATATTTGCCACTATCTGACCTCTTCAGCTTTTTGCTTAAAAAAATCTATTGTTTCACTTCTAATGTTTAATGTTTCTGTATACACAGTCTTAATCATCTCTGGCTGGTTGACTGCATGTGCAACTCCAAATCTGTTGTCTATTCTCAGACATTTGTCTGCTTTGGTGATATTCATTTTTAGAACAGTAGTGGTCAGATAAATCAGGCTGTTTTGCTGGGGTTGGATTTTGTTCATTGCCTTCACACTTGTGGAGTAAGTTGGAAAGAAGTATTTGTATTCTTACACATACACATGCAAGATTAAATTTCATGTCTGTGTTCTTTACTTTTTTTAAGCATATACATAATAGGAGGGTGCTGCAACCTTCACTCAGAGAAGTGAGTCTTTTGTAAACATAATGAGAAAAATACCATAGGAAGATGAGTTGGAGATAGTGATTTTAAAAGGCAAAGCTTTATAAATGTGAGTCTTAGAGGGAAAAAGAAAGAGGGATCATGGTCAATATGATTTACCCCCAATGTTGAGGGGCAGGGTAAATTATATCATTGTTAATGGTGATTGCTGGGTAAACTTTTTTTTAAAAAAAATAGTTTTCTGTTTGCCTGTGTGAATCAAAATCACCCATCTGCTCAGAAAAACGAAAAAAAAATCACTGATTTAAGTAAAAAATTTCCTTATACATGCTCCAGATGTTACATTAAAAAATACCCAAGGGATTTTAAAATCTATATACACTTGAAAAACATTTTTGACTTCCATTTTCAGTTGATTTAACAGCAACAGAGCAATGTCCCTCTGTAAACTAGAGGATTAAAGAAGATGCAGTCTAATCACTGGAAGGAGTATCTCACGCATATAACTTCATTAAATATGCACTACTGCTAATTTCTTTATTTGGTACTCTTGAGTATGAATTCTTCTATTGATTTGTCAGTGCAAACAAACCTGCTGGTTTCTTTCCTCTGTGATTTCCAAGATAGTATGTTAAAGGACAGACAGACAGACACAGATAGATGCAACTAAATCTGTGCACTGACTGAGAGGAGAGTTTGCTTGTAGTTTATCAATGTTGGGTCTAAACTCAATAGCTTTTGAGTGAAGTGAACCAACATATCTTGGTGTTTTAAGTGATTAGGGGAGATGATTGTATAGACAATTTAGCAATGTGGACTGAGTTCTATCACCATGTAAGATTCTGCTGTCTCAATTCTATTTTAGTTCACAATGCTATTCTGTTGCTATACAATTGAATTTCAATTTATTTCCTTTCTTTGTGTTCCATGCTGTAATTTTGTTGTTGGTGGTTCTTGTATTCTTTTAGCATCTGCTCTCTCCTATTTTGTGCCTCAACTTGCATTTGTCACTCTTCCTGATATTGATAAAACAATCAAACAACAGCACAATCAGCAATGAAAAAGCTTTATGTATTTACTAATAACTACCCTCATTCTGACTGTGTTCTAGCCTGTTAAATGCACATAAAATGTAGAATGCTAAAGTTTATCATTTACTTGCATCTCTAGGCTTTGAGCAAATTTGTTAATTCTGAATGAGTTATTTTTTTTAAGAAAAACAACCATATAAGCAAAAATATACTTCAAAATAATTTTGTGCAACCTACATCTGTATCATATGCAGAGACAAAGATAATGAGGAAAGAAAATTTGGGAATTAATATAAGCCAGATAAAATGATTCATATTAACACTAATCTGTGATAAAACATTTCCTAGGGAAATGGCCTTTTAAAGCCAGATTGCAGAAAAAAAAATCATAAGAAAAATGGGAACTTTTGTTATATATAAAATAACAATAGTAGATACTGACCAAATTTCTCATGAGTTTAATAGTTTCAGGATAAAGAGGTGGAATTCCTCCATTCACACGTGAGAAATCTGAGTACAGTCTGCTTAGAGAAGCTCTGTGAAGTTACAGAACCAAGGCAGACCATCAGAGCCTATATTTGAGAATCATGTTACTGAGTGTAGAGTGGTCCAGGCATCAGTGAAATGCACTACAAGCAAAGTTTCCTCTCACTCAGCCAGTGCACAGATGAAGTTACATGCATCTGTGACTCTCTCTCCTCTAATATATAATTTTCTTCTCTAGAACTTTTGGATTGTTTTCCTAGCTGGAGTCCAGTTCTTACACTATAAGAACATCTCAGTCTATCTTTGGATGCCTTCCAAAGCCTACTGATGAAAGGCATGATCTGGCTGCCCACTGAGTTTCTGAACCCTTCCTTACAAAGAGATCTTTTCATGGCCCAAGATAAATTAAACTCTTTCAAACTCTTTCTTTCTCTTTTTATCTTGGTTGGAGAAACACAAAGACATAAATGACCAGAGAACTGCAAAAAGGTAAACTAAGGAGACTCCATTGTGGGTTTTTTTTTTTTTTGAGTTCTTAGAGTAACTCTGATTTTTTTGTTTCCCACAGACTGTTTTTCATTAATTTCTTAAAATCTCTGAAATATTACATTATGCCAAAGAATTATGATGTCACGGGTTACATACTGCCTAACTTTAGAGAGGAGTAGCTCAAGCAAAAGTACCCTGACACTCACATCCTATACATAGAATCAATGATTTGAAATGTGTTGTGACTAGTACTGCCTACAACAAACAAACCTGAACCAATAACCCAGGGAACAGTAGTAATTATGAATTGACATGTGATCCTCCAAAATGTATATGTTAAAGATTCAATAATGTGACTGTATTTGTAAATTGGGCACTTAGGTAATTAAGGTTAAACTAATCAATTGTGCAGTTTTGAACCTTGATACATTAGAGTTTACAAGGAAAGGAATGATGTGAAAGATTGCTCTTTCAGTCCAAGAACATGGAGAAAGGCCATTGAATGATACAGACAAGGGGCAAATGTTGAGGTCTAGACTGCTGCTATGTATTGCAATGCTAAGTGCATGCCTCTAAGGCCTAGTTGCCCCAGAGACTACAGCGTCTGCATGTAGATGCTAGTGACACTATGTGACCTTACCAACAAGTTATTTCTGATTGGTGAATAAAGATGCTTACAGCCTATAGCAAGGCAGAATTAAGATAGGCAGTATTTGGTTGAGATAGGCAGTATTTGGTGTTCCTTGTCTTGGGATCTGAGGAGACAATGAGGGTGGTGGAAAGGAAATAGAGAAAAGAGAAACTACCATGGGGCAAGAATCTTAAAATAATGCTATGTGGGTTGGCTAATGGGAATTAAGATCAGCACAAATGAAACAGCAAATTATATAATGGGAAATTTGTTTTGGAAATAGACAACAACAACATAGAGAATAGATACCTGCCCAGTTCTTGTGCTGATTGAAGTTTGATGTAAATAATAAGCATTGTGTGTCTTTTATGTAGGAACTACATAGTCAAAGGCAAGGTAGAAAGTCCAGATAGAGATTAAACATTTTCAACAACAGGCAGACATATAAACATAAGATAAAAATACCTGAGCAGACACCAATTTTTTGATAATACCTTGCCTATTGTTTCCCACAATTGAGATAAAATACATTTCTGTTATTTATACCATCTTGGTTGTAGATTTTGTTTGTCTTCATGTTGTCAACATATAGATCTCAGTACTTTGAAGGGAGATACTGCTGTAACAAATATCTCAGCAATATCTAACAAATATCTAAGTGACTTTGGAATTGGGGAACGGGCAGAAGTTGGAAGACAATTATATTCATACCATTTTTTCTTCTAAGTAATATCTTTTACTTGTAAAATGTCTAAAGTGACTTGACAAATGGTGGTTGGTAGATATGACTGCTAAAAATTATTACTGTAAATCTAAGATTTAAGTGAAAATTATACTGTAAATTGGAAGAAATAATTTTTAAGGTAGAAAGTATCTTGGATGCATTATGTGCTTATACTACTGTTTAGTGGAAGTTTGAACTTAGATTTTTAACATATTAAGAAAGTGGTCTGTCTTGCTATGTATAGTAAACAGCAGAAGTACACAAATAAGTGCAAAGAAGCATTAAGCAAAATAAAAAGAACTTTATTTGAAAAATTCACCATCTGTTCACAATGCAAAAGCAGAGAATGTGTACTTCAAAGAACAAGATATAACTGAACTGTTCCTTCACAGTGAGAGCACTCTGGGAGTTGATCAGCCACCTTGGCAGAAGCCAGATAATGGTGGACTCCTAATAGCTGAGACATTGGTAGTTTGGATGGAAGGGAAGAGAAAACAGATGAAATAAAAGAAGACTTTCAGATCTCTGAGGTTCAACAAGATTAAACAGCATAGCTATTTGGATTCACACAGGCACTCTTTGGAGGTTTTGGGAGAGGGTCGTCCAAAACTAGTCATGTATGAGAAATCCATGGTAAAACCTGATACTTGGTAAGAGAAATGGTTTAAGGATGAACTAGCCTCTGTAGGATCACATTTGAACACTTGGTTCTCAGCTGGTAATATTCTTTAGGAAGATATAGGGCTTTCAAGAGGTGGACTTGAGTTTTATACAAGGAGATAAGAATGGGTCAATTTACATTCTTCTGCATGTTGACCAGCACCATTTGTTGAAAAAGCTTTTTTTCACTGGATGATTTTAGCACCTTTGTCAAAAATCAAGTGACCATAGGTATGTGGGTTTATTTCTGGGTCTTCAATTCTCTTCCATTGGTCTACATGTCTGTCTCTGTCCCAGTACCATGTGGTTTTTATAACTATTGCTCAAGAGTACAGCTTGAGGTCAGGTATGGTGATTACCCCAAAACTTCTTTTATAGTTGGGAATACTTTTCAATATTCTGGTTTGTTGTTGTTGTTGTTGTTGTTGTTGTTGTTATTCCAAATGAATTTGACAATTGCTCTTTCTAAGTCTATGAATAATTGATTTGGAATTTTGGTGGGGATTGCTTTGAATCTGTAAGTTGCTTTTGGGAAGATTGCCATTATTTTTACTATATTAATCCTGCCAATCCATGAGCATGGGATATCTTTCCATCTTCTGAGATTATTTTTGATTTCTTTCTTCAGAGACTTGAAGTTCTTGTCATACAGATTTTTCACATACTTTGGTAGAGTCACACAAAGGTATTATTTGTGTCTATAGGGAAGGGTGTCATTTCGCTAATTTCCTTTCAGCTACTGATTTGTTTGAGTTAATTTTACATTCAGCCACTTTGCTGAAGTTGTTTATCAGACTTAGAAGTTCTCTGGTGGAATTTTTGGAGTCACTTAAGTATACTATCATATCATCTTCAAATAGTGATATTTTGACTTCTTTTGTTCCAATTTGTTTTCCTTTGACCTCCTTTTATAGTCTAATTTCTCTAGCTAGAACTTCAGGTACTATACTGAATAGACAGGGAAAGAGAGGGCAGCCTTATTTAGTCCCTGATTTTAGTGGGATTGCTTCAAGTTTCTCTCCATGTAGTTTGATGTTGCCTACTGGTTTGCTGTATGTTGCTTTTCTTATATTTAGGTATGGGCCTTGAATTCCTGATCTTTTCAATACTTTTAACATGAAGGTATGTTGAATTTTGTCAAATGCTTTTTCAGCATCTAATGAAAGATCATGTTTTTTTCCTTTGATTTTGTTTATGTAGTGAATTGTGTTTATAGATTTATCTATATTGAACCATCCTTGCATCCCTTGCATTACTTGATTATGGTGAGTGATTATTTTGATGTGTGCTTAGATTCAGTTTGCAAACATTTTATTGAGTATTTCTGTATTGATGTTCATAAGGGAAATTGGTCTAAAGCTCCCTTTTATTGTTGAGTCTTTTTGTGGTTTAGGTATAAGCATAATTGTGGCTTCATAAAATGAATTGGGTAGTGTTCCTTCTGTTTCTATTTTGCAGAACATATTTAAGAGTATATGTATTGGGTTTTCTTTGATGGCCTCATCAAATTCTGTACTAAGCCCACCCATGTGGTCCTGGTTTGTTTGGTTTTTTTGTTTGTTTGTTTTGTTTTTTGTTTGTTTGTTAGTTTTTGGGTTTTTTTTTTTTTGGTTGGGAGACTTTTAATGAGTTATGGGACTGTTTAGAGAGTTTATCTGATCCTGACAAGATACAGTGAAACTAATAGAGAAGAAAGTGGGGAAGAGCCTTGAACACATGGGCACAGGGAGAAATTTTCCTGAACAGAACACCAATGGCTTATGCTCTGAGAACTAGCATCAACAAATGGGACCTCATAAAATTGCAAAGTTTCTGTAAGGCAAAGGACACTGTCAATAGGACAAAACAGCAACCAACAGATTGGAAAAGGGTCTTTACCAATTCTACATCTTATAGAGGGCTAATATCCAATATATACAAAGAACTCAAGAAGTTAGGTTCCAGAGAATCAAATAACCCTATTAAAAATGAGGTACAGAGGTAAACAAAGAATTCTCAAGTGAGGAAAACTGCATGGCTGAGAAGCACCTAAAGGAATCTTCAACATCCTTGGTCATCACAAAAATGCAAATCAAAGCAACCCTGAGATTCCACTTCACACCAGTCAGAATGGCTAAGATCAAAAACTCAGGTGATAGCAGATGCTGGCAAGGATGTAGAAAATGAGAAACACTCCTCCATTGTTGGTGGGATTGCAGCTTGTACAACTCTGGAAGTCAGTCTTTCAGACCCTCAGAAAATTGGACACCTGAGGACCCAGCTATCCCAACCTTGGGCATATACCCAAAATATTCTCCAACATGGAACAAGGACACGTGCTCCAATATGTTCATAGCAGCCTTATATATAAAAGCCAGAACCTGGAAAGAACTCAGATGTCTTTCAAGAGAGAAATGGATACAGAAATTGAGGGGCATTTATACACTGGAGTCCTACTCAGCTATTAAAACCAATGAAGTCATGAAATTCTTAGGCAAATGGTTAGAACTAGAAAATATCATCCTAAATGAGGTAACCCAGTCACAAAAGAACACATGGTGTGCGCTCACTGATAAGTGCATATTAGCTCACATGCTCGGGATACCCAAAATATAAGTCACAGTCTACATGAAGCTCAAGAGGAAGGAAGACCAAAGTATGAGTACTTCGGCCCTTCAGGAGGAGAGACCCTTGGTCATGGAAAGATTTGATGGTGTAGAGTAGAGGAATACCAGGACAGGGAAGTAGGGAAGGGTTGATTGGGAAAAGGGAGATGGTTCATGGAATTTCCAGGGGTATGGGGAACCAGGAAAGTGGACAACATTTGAAATGCAAATAAAGTATATATCTAATAAAAAACTATGTTAACAAAAAAGAAATGGGAAAAATACTTGTGGGAGCAAATATGGACACAAAGTGTGGAGAATAGACTGAAGGAAAGATCATCTGATCCTCCAAAGACTGCCCCATCCTGTGGATCCATCCCATATAGTCACCAAACCCAGATATTATGGATTTCAAAAAGTACATGCTGACAGGAGCCTGATATAGCTGTCTCCTGAGAGGCTCTGCCAGAGCCTGACAAATACAGAGGCAGATGCTCTCAGCCAACCATTGGACTGAGCACAGGGTCCCCAACGGAGGAGTTAGAGAAAGGACTGAAGGTGATGAAGGGGTTTGTAAACCCCATAGGAAGAACAACAATATCAACCAACGAGACCCTCCCAGAGCTTCCAGGGACTAAACCACCAACCAAAGAGTACACATGGAGGGACCCATGGCTCCAGCTGCATATGTAGCAGAAGATGCCATTGTCTGGCATCAATAGGAGGAGTGGCCCTTGGTCCTGTGGAGGCTTGAGGCCCCAGTGTAGGGGAATTTGAGGACAGGGAGGTAGGAGTGGGCGGGTGGGTAGGGGAACATCCTCATAAAAGCAGGGGAGAGAGGACTTTGGGTGGGACCAGAAAATGGGATAACATTTGAAATGTAAATAAAGAAAATATCCAATAAAAAATAAAAAAAAAAGCAGGTGGAGCTTCAACTGAGGGAGTGGGTCCCTAAAAACAGGTCATGAGTCTTCAAAGCTGAGCCCTACTTTCTCTTCATTCTCTGCTCAATGACTGAAGATGTAATGTGACTGGCCAGCCTTTTGTTCTTGCTGCTACCCTGTCACTGTTGCCATGCCTTTTCTGTCATGGTAAGATATATTCCTTTGGAAAGGCAAGCTGAAATAAACACTCTCCCTTAAGTTGCTCTGATATTTTTCCACAGTTAGTAGAAAGTATAGTAAGCTAATCAAAAGGTAAAATAAATAAATAAATAAATAAATAAATAAATAAATAAATAGGAGGAGTGGCCCTTGGTCCTGTGGAGGCTTGAGGCCCCAGTGTAGGGGAATTTGAGGACAGGGAGGTTAGGAGTGGGCGGGTGGGTAGGGGAACATCCTCATAAAAGCAGGGGAGAGAGGACTTTGGGCGGGACCAAATAAATGGGGATGTACTATTTGGATGGATAAAGCTGTTTTTAGTTTAAAGAAAGCACAGCTTGTTAAATGAAAATTTTAGTTTAATGAGGCATAGATTATCTCCCTAGGAATTGTTCTGTAGGCTCCCTGAGCAGTACATGCCCTTTGAAACAAGTTTGTAATACTTGTTGTCAGTACCTGAGAGTTGTCTAATATCTGAGTAGCCATTGTGCTGCTAGAAGTTCTGTGTAGACCCCTGGAAGAGAATGGTCATCCGTGATCTTACCTTTCTGAAATACTCTGCAGTAATACTGACCCTCCAGACATGAGCACACTGGGACAGTAGTGGTAAGTGTGTTATGAGACGGACCATCTCATTTCTCACTGGATTTGATACCCAATCTGCAGAATATTATTCACAGTTTGTTACTTCAAATCTACTCAAACGCTCACGGGTGGAGTGGGGGAAAGTCATAAACTCTGGTGAAGAAAGTGCTGCTCTTGTTTTGCTAATGAACAAGTTGTGCTGGCAAACTGCCTCCTAGTTAACAATGCTTATACATGAGAGTTATGCTACTAGGGGAAGAAAGATAGAACTATAGGATACAGGTGGAGTAGAAAGAAATGCTGACTTACAGAATAGACACGGCTGTTCCTCTCTTGGACTCACAATAAAGGTAATTGCATACCTTTAGGACTTGACATAGCAATACCTTGTCACAGAGAAGGGAGGAGATAGTGGGAAGACATTCCTACTTAAATATTTATATGCAAATAACAGTTGATTGCGGGGAGACATTTTCTTTGGTGGGATAGCCTTAGGCTTTGGGTTAAAAGCCTGTGAACTTATGATCTTATAAACAACCCCAATGGAACTTAAAAGTTAATATGAAAAAATATACATAAAAGTAAAACAGGGATTATTTGGGAGAAGAAAGTGGCCAACAGAAGTGGAAAAGGAATGCAGAAAATATGTAAATAGGAAAATAAATCAAAATACATTATGTACGTGCACTAAAAAAGCTGTGATGAATATTTTGTTATGTATAGTTAATATATGCTAATAAAGTGGTTAAAGTGGCAAATAGTGACTTATAAAATATCTTACTCAGGGTTTCTATTTCTGCATAAAACATCATGACTAAGAAGCAAGTTGGGAAGGAAAGGGTTTATTCAGCTTACACTTCCAAGTTGTTGTTCATCACCAAAGGAAGTCAGAACTGGAACTCAAGCAGGTCAGGAAGCAGGAGCTGATGCATGGAGGGATGGTTACTTACTGGCTTGCTTCCCCTGGCTTGTTCAGCTTGCTTTCTTACAGAACCCAAGACTACCAGCCCAGGAATGGCACCACCCACAATGGGCCCTCCCCCCTTGATCACCAACTGAGAAAATGCCCCACAGCTGGATCTCATGGAGGCATTTCCCCAACTGAAGCTCCTTTCTCTGTGATAACTCCAGCTACTGTCAAGTTGACACACAAAACCAGCCAGCACATCAAGTGATCCATAAGTTACCAGAGTTAGCCCTCTCCCAGGAGGTCAGAGTGAAAGGTTCTTTCCTTATCATTTTAACAAACTGGTCCCTCAGAATATCTGGTTGTCCCTGAAAATTGTCTCAAGGAGAAACTTATGTTCAGATATACAAGATTGGGTTTGCTTAATGGGCTGAGAGCATAGTTGTCTTGTCAATGGACCTGAAGTGTGCAGAGACAAAAGAAGACTTTTACATAAGCCTAAAGATTTAATAAGATTTTTCTTTCAGTTTGTTCTTGCAAAGAAACTTTTGTGTTTTGCTTCCTTTTATAAGAATGAGCATGTTGATCCAGTACCTATCGCACCATTGTGTTTTGGAAGAACATAATTTGTGTGGTTTCACAGATTCACAGCTAGAAAATAAGTTTGCCTGAGAATGAATCACAGTGCTATTATCACCCATGTTTACATAAAACTTTGGGCTTGAAATTGCTTATTGAACTAGTCAATATTTGGGGAATAGAGAAATAGGATGAGTAATTTCACATAGAGACATGAACTTGGGGTAACCACAATTTGGTGCCCTAAACTGAGTTGTAGCCCTACTATTTATATATTCAAATCTTGGTTTCCAGTGTAACTATATTTGAAGACAGAGTCCTTAGGGAAGCAAATACAAAATAAACAATGTTTTACTGGTAGGACCTAATTCAACATAGCTAATGTCCTTACAATAAGAAGTGGTAATGATGACCTCTCTAGTTTACACACAAAGGGTAATGGCAATATTGAGTCCATAAGAAAATTGTTATGTAACACCAGGAAGAGAGGCAATCCAAAATCCAACTCTAATGCTAACTTCATCCTAGAACCTAAGTCTACAGAACTATAAAAAAAATAAATAAATTTCTGCTGTTCTGGCTTCCAATTTTGAGGTGTTCAGATGTGGAGGCTGCAGCAGACTAACATAATAGCATTGAATGCCTGCTGTTAGAAATCAGAGTGGCAGGTTCAGGCAAGGTGCTGACACAAAATTACTTTCCACAAATGAGCTCTATTTGGAGACAAAGCTTTGAAACTTTGGGAGTTATGACTGAGTCTTAAGATGAGACAGCATTATAAACATTACATAAACAGTAAAAAGAGGAGCCTAAAGTAAGAAAATAAAGTCAAAGAGAAATATAAACCATGGCAGGGCAGGAGAACAAGCTTTCAGAGAAATTCCCCGTACAAGAGGAATATTCTGTCTTGTATAAGTTTTCAGGTTCCTCACCATGCACCTTAGTCTGATTTAGTCTACATGACTTTATGTAAGATACTAGGCAGAGCCATAAATGTCTTATGTAGCTTTCAGGGTAAGGTACTTTGAGAACACAGCACAGGGAGACTTCTTAACTTCAGTCTCAAGAGAGAGCAGCAGAAGATGTAGGTACAGGTTTGGTCCTGTCTCTTAGAGTAAAAGACATCTCAATACAACAGTTCCATAATTAAATACTTTCAGCCCCATTTTTTAATGGAAAAAAATGAGAGAAGGAGAGATGGAGGAGTGATTTTTGTGTAAAGGGAAGTGCAACAGGTGACTCAAGGGACAATGGATAATTGACTTCAAAATCTGGCTCCTGTAAGATTGCTTGGAGCATAACAGCACTGGAACTGGGGTCCCACTCTCTCCCAGTGAATACTCAGGTGTTGGTCTCTGGTGTGGAGAATGAAATTTGTGCAGCAAGAGGGCACACTGCTCACCTGGTCTGTGAAACACACTGGATGGTCATCTAGGTATATCACTATAGACAGTTCTAGACAGGAACCTATATCTGTAAGAATCAAAGCAATTATTTAAGGAATAACCACAGGAAGCAAGCTCAAGAAGAGGTTTGAAATTAATTTTGAAATAATTTTGTTATGAGGAGGTGAGGTAAATAGAGTTAGTGGCAAAGAAGACACACAGGAGGGGATGATTTGCAGATGTACAATGGGTTAGGGGAGTCTGTGTGGAAAGCGTTTTTAAAAGGTATAGTGGTTTTAACAGGTTTGGCTCCCATAGAATCATGTATTTGAATATGCTTGGTCCAGGGAATGGGACTATTGGAATATGTGTGGCCTTGTTGGAGGAAGTGTATCACTTTGGGGACAGTCTTTGGAAGAGCCAGTCTTTTGTCTGTCTTTGGATCAAGATACAGAACTGTTAGTTCCTGGAGCCCCAAATCTGCCTGGATTCTGCCAGGCTTCCCAACCATGACGATAATGGACTAATCCTCAGAACCACTAAGCCAACCATAATTAAATGTTATTTATAAGAGTTGCTTCGGTCATGGTGTCTCTTTACAGCAATAAAAACCCTAATTAAGACAAAAGGTTTTAATAATGTCTTTAAAATTAATCCCATTAAGCAGTTTTGGTAGTCCCATCACAAGGACTTTTACTCACAACCAGAGGCAGGTAATGGATTGGCTAAAACAGCCCAAATTATCATTTCTGGCTTTTGGTTGTAACACTGTAACTCTGCAGAACTATTATCTTCAGTTGTTGGTATTCTACCAATACCAATATAGCCTCTTTTGGGAATCTAAATTGATAGTTCACCTGCATATCACATATAGTTTTATGTCCTAAGTCACTGGGATGAAAGTATGATAAAAATGAGGCTGAACTTATAGGAAAGCAGATCTTCAGGAGAGAAATAATTAGAAGTGATTTAGAAAGAAATCCATACCTTATATTGATGTATTGGCCATCATAATCTGGCCTGATTCTTGTGTTATCTTTTGTTTTGAAATGACGTTTTGTGTGTGGTATTATAGAAGTGTCATATTTAACATTAAAATACTTATTTTGAGAGACACAAACATAGGAAACAGGTATTTTAATTTAGATGAAAGGAATTCATTTGCATCTTTAGGACTCTCCATTAAAATAAATGCAATTAAAGTTAGAGGAATGTTCTCATTGGTTGGACCCAGGTTGTTTAATAAGGTAGGATATTGTAGTGAGCAAGGACTTATATCAAAAAACATAAAGTAAAGATACAATGCCATCTTTACCTGCAGTCCTAATAAATCAAAATTAGCATCATTTAATACAAGTGAAATCCCAACTTTCCATTCATATAGTTCTATTTTCTCTTCTGTTTTTTTCTCTCTCTCTCATTATTTTTAAATCTGCTGAATTTTTCTCATCTTTTATTTTATACTACTTCATGTTAGTTTTTTAATAAAACTTCATTACATGCCCTATGCATTCTTGTTAATTACAAAGGCTATGGAGTCATTTAGATAAAAATCTATCTGAAGGAAAATTGAAAGTAGAGTTACACTTGATTTCTACCTTAATTAGCTAGTGAAACATGAATTATAAAGTAATTATTATTAGTCCTGCAACAACTCTAGAGCTTTATTGTGAGGCTGACACTATTCCAATCAATAATGCTTTGAGTAAACGTTAGCTGCCAATACTAAAAGTTGATTTAGGCCATACTTTAGTAAAAAACTAACCTTCAAAATTTTGGTTATTAGAATCTGTGATCTGAAGAGGACACTGCTGTTGACTGAGTAGGAACGTGTGGTTGCATTCTAGACTTAGAGTTTTCCTTCAATTTGCTCATCATTCTTTTTATCTCACTGCATACAGCTGTATCTGTCCACATGTATGTCATGATCTGCAAAGATGTCATACCATAGCTTTATTACACAAAACACAATTTATAATATATGTTACATCTACTTAAATAGAAGTACTGTATTACATTATGTATATCCAAAGCCTTTGAAAATGTTTTACTCAAGTCAGAAAGATTTTAAATTTGTATTTTTTGGATAATCATATCTCTGTCTGTAAAATGTATGAACTTCCCTACTAGCCTGCCTTCTACTGTCTTCTAAGTAGCTACAGCAAACATCATAGGATCTGTAGGGGAGGAATGAGTCTTCCTGGCCTGGCTCCAGAGTTTTAACTCCTTCAAAATTACTCTCATCTAAAATTTCCTTCTTATACCTAATTCTGCTCCTTTCTATATTGAGTTCCAAAATCTAGGTTATCATATTGTTTCACTTGCCAGAATCATTACATACAGTTTCTTTGAAATAATGAGTCTTTTTCTTCCTGATCTTTTGTTATAAACTATGTCCATGATTAAAGTCCCTCTAGTAACCAGATTCTTGCTTTTGAAATAATATACATATACTTTGAAACATTCTATTTTGTTGGGAAACTAGAAATTCTTAATTCCCTTGTCCTTTAGCCCTTATAAAAATAACACTCACTGCCAAAATGAAAGCAATTTACAAATTCAGTCTTGCTAAAATTGATGTGTGGCTATGCTTTCATTGAAAAAAATGGAATGCTCTCTTCCTCAATGCTTGTTCTTGAGCTCTTTGGTCAGGAAGGCCACAGCAGGGATGATCTTTATACTTAGAGATTCCATGTGCCCTCATCAGAAATATAAACCCTATAGTAAAACAAGAAGTTTATGAAGCCAGAATGAACTCCATGTGGACTTTTAGAAGATTTGGCTTGCTATCTTAATCAGAGATATAACTCTTCCTCAGATTAAATAGCAGAAAAGGGATTAACAAAGGTTGCTTCTACTTGTTAAACAAACAAATACACAAAAACAAGAAAACAATTGTTACTGCATCATTATTCAGTCAGGCATTTTCCATATTAAATTACTCATTGTTGTGTATCCATAGGCAAGGCTAAAATGTTTGAAAGACAAGATCAGAATACTTAATACTGAAGTGTCTTTGGGTGGATATATGCCTCACAGTTGGCAAAATAATGACAATGCTTACTCTAACATCCATAAGAGTCTTTTAGGCCAGTATCTGTTCCTTCAGAGTCCAATTTTCAGGTGTGTGAACTATAACATAAGAGTTGTTAGTAATTTGAAGGAGAGAGCATGTGTCTAATAAGTTGGAAATCTGAACTTGAACATGTCATTTTATCATTGTTGGAAAGTTTACCCTAGCCCAAAGTGGGATCCAGCTCAAGGGGAGGTCCCAAGGCCTGATACTACTGAGGATATGGAGCATTCTCAAAAAGGGACCTAGCATGACTGCTTTCCAGAGGACCCAACAAGCATCTGAAAGTTTCAGAGGCAGATATTTGCACCCAATCAATGAAGAGATGCTGCTGACCCCTGTTGTTAAATTTGGGAAAGGTGAAAGAAGCTGAGGAGGAGGGCGATCCTATAGAAGTACCAGCAGTCTCAATTAATCTGGACCCGCCCAAGATCTCTCAAACACTGGACCACCAAACCAGCAGCATAGACCAGCTGATATTAGGCCCTCCAATACATATACAAGAGAGGACTTGTGCCAGATCTGTGTTCATTAAGAGATGATGCATCTAGCTGGGCGTGGTGGTGCATGGCTGTAATCCCAGCACTTGGGAGGCAGAGGCAAGTGGATTTCTGAGTTCGAGGCCAGCCTGGTCTACAGAGTGAGTCCCAGGACAGCCAGGGCTACACAGAGAAACCCTGTCTCAAAAAAAAAACCAAAAAAAAAAAAAGATGATGCATCTAACCTTTAAAAGAGTGGAGGCCCCAGGGAGTTTAGAAGTCATGTGGGGTGGATAATGGGGATATACATGCAGAGACAGGGTGGTGGGGAGGAGGTATGGAATGTGGAACAGTCAGGGGGTAGATGGGAGAATAAAATATGGAGTGTAAATGATAAATTAATCAATTATTTTTTAAAAAAGTGTGGGCCATTCATAGCTTTCTATCAATCCTATTGTAAATGAAACATTGTAGTTGAGAGATATTTCCTTTATATGTCTACATAGCTTTCTCTCTATATGCCTCTATATAGGTAAATAAAAACTAGGGTTATCTCAGTCTTTTTTTTTATTTTATAATATGGCATGAGACTGTTCTTTGCTTTTCATAATTAAATGTTTACTTTTTGGAATAACCATGCAAAGAGAATGAGCTGTACTTTTTTAACAAGAGAAGCAGATGTCCTAGTAAAAATAAATTGTGTTCAATCAAAGCAAAGAGACAGGATTTATGGGAGAAATTATTTTACCTGTTACTTGGAAAATTGCCTCACTTTCTAAGCAAAAGTAGCCAACAGCTTTAAGCAATCTCTGATAGAGTTCCATTGTAGGAAATGTTGCATGGTGGCTTGAACAGTAATGTCCCCATAGACTCACATATGAATGCTTGGTCCATAGGGAGTGGCACTATGAGGAGGTATGGCCTTGGTGGGGTAGATGTGTTGGAGGAAGTATTTCACTGTGGGGGCAGGCTTTGAGGTCTCAATGCTCAATATAGACCTAGTATGATATTCACTTCTGCTGCTTGTGGATCGAGATATAAACCTATAATCTCCTTCTCCAATACCATGTCTGCCTACTTGTCTTTGTGCTTCTCAACATGACAATAATGCACCAAAACTCTGAATCTGTAAAATAGACCAAATTACATGTTTTATAAAAGTTACTATGGTCCTGGTGTTTCTTCATAGTAATAAAAACCCAAACTAACACATGAAATATTTAATTATTTTATGTGTTATTTTAAATTTAGAACACAGACTTTACAATCATAATTTTTAACTATGATCGAGCATTTTCGTCTATAGCAATAACCTCAGCAATTACAATACTGAATGATAACATTTTAGACACTTTATAAAAATGTTTGTTGAATGAACAAATAAAATTTGGGATAATATTAAATCATAGGGAGTGAGACATAGCACTTCACTAAAATATGCAAATAACTAATTACCCATATGAGAGGATTTTGCTATTCAGAATTATTTCAATTTTTTCTGTAATTCAGAGAAGCCTGGTCATTTCATAACCAATTTTTATATTTGGAAGCCACTACAACTGGGCCCCTAAGAGATACTCTTGTTCCACTCATTTTAATACTCTATTTTTCTTATAATTTTCCTTTTAATTTACCTTGATTGTTCCAAAATCTAAAATACACTTGAAGAGATGAACTTTAATTAACACTAGAGACAATATACATGCCATCTTTAAAAATAATGTTTATTTAAAAAGGCATGTTACTAATATAAAATTAAAAATCAGAAAATGAAAAAGAATTGGTTCCCAGGTTGAATGGTAAACAATGACATATGGTATGGGAATTAATGATGGATTTACAGCATTTTAAAATATGAACAAATACCTCTGTGTCTCCATGGAGTTAATATTGCTGGGTTTTGGAATGAAAGGAATACTTGCTAAATGAAACTAGTTCTGTTACAGCTTCAATGTACAAGTGAGAACTTTTAGAAAAAAATATACAAATGCTGGTCAGTTACCTTCACCACCATTTTATAACAAATATGACTACTAGGTAGACAGGTTCATCATACTGAGATTACAACAGAGATAATCAAAGAAAGGTACAAAACATAATGGAGGGAGCACACACTGATTACATATCTAACTTTCAAAATGTATCCATGAACTGAAATTCTTTAGAGATTTACAGGTACTAGTGCATAACTCATCGGGACTCACTGCTGCAAATCTAATTATCTGGTATTTACTGACTGATGATTGGAAACTCAAATAGTATTACATGGTCATGGAAATGACTTTGTGTTTCTTGCTATTTGACTTTGAGATTAGACAACAGTTCCTCATAGCTGAAATGCAAAGCTCAGAAACAATGTGTCCCTTCCCCTTACCTATGTCCTTTTAGGTAGGAAACATCAGTTGTCCCCTCAGAAACCTATTCATAATGGCAGGCAGGGAGGAGGCACTCACTAAGTATTCATTTGTGATGAGAATAAAATTTTTTTCAGGCCCTTAATATCGCCTTTATTAAATTTCATCTTTGAAACCCAACTCTATTAATAGTAGAAGCAAATAGTACTTAGTAATTCTTTAAAAACCTTTCATTTTTTCACATTTCCATTCTTTCATTATGGTAAGATTACATATCAGAAAATATGTAACAGTAGTGAAAATTTTAAAATTTCAGCTGTTTTATATTTTTTTAATTGTCTATTTAGATACAAGGAGAGATAAAACTGTTTCAGAATAATATTGGTCTGTTAAGCAGGAAGTGTAAGCTCTAAGACCTGCTAAGGTCTGTGCATGAAACAGGGCACTGGAGGGAGAAAGCTGCCATAGTCTTCCATTTGATATCCATCTCCAGCCTAGTAGTTGCTATGGCTCAGCACCAGAGGCATCTTCTGGACATTGGTCTCAGTCTCTGTGGGCTGGAAGACCGATGTGCTTTAACTTCTCCTCAGTCACTGATAAGGCTCTGGAGAGGAGCCTCTGTCTCCATATCATACTCCTCTAAAACTAGCAAGAACTCCTTAGAGTAGAACAAATTTCAGGATTAATATTTCCTATCTTTTGTTTGTTTCTTTTCAAGTAAGTGTGCATTAATATAATTGGATAGGAAGACATAGAATGTGAAAGTGACAGGAAATGCAAGTAAAATGAATGCAAAACTAAGAACCCTTAGTGGGCAGGAAGGCATTAGGATTTAGTGAGAAAGAATTCTGTGCTTGAATGAATTTATGTAAGTTTGGATTCCAGTCCTCCTGTTCTTTTTTTGTTAGTTAATTTATTATTAATTTATACATTACATTACATCCTGACCACAGTGTTCCCTCCCTCGGTAAGGATCTTCCTCCCTCCATGATTGAAGGAAGAATTATACCCCAGACTCAAATGGTAAGTAAATGCAAAGAAGAAGTCCAGCATGCTGAGGTCTCACATTACAAAGATACAGAGACACCTGAGTGAGTTCCCAGGCTCCATTTAAAGCACTTTAGGAGAATTCTGGGATAGGAGGCCTTACTTCGCTCTATCTTTTAATGACATTCTGAAACTATTACCCTGTGAGGGCTGGAACCTGTTGCTGACCCATTATCCTTGCTTCAGGCCAGGTTGTGAGCCAGTTTCTGACTGGCTGTCTGAGGCCTGGGATTTTAGGCCTAATCTCCTGAACTGCAACTTTGATGCCTGTTATGGAGTCAGCCTGGCTCATCGCCTCCACTTCTCTCATTTGCTCCCACCTTCATCCCCCAAAGTATCACTCCTCTGTTCCCTTCATAAAAAAAGACGTCTTAAATATATTAACCAAATGTTGAATAACAAGATACAATTAAAACTAGGCATAAACTATTGATGTAAATTTCAACTTAGAAAAATAATTTCCCTATGAAGATTCTCATTTCAAAAAACAGATGTTATGACTTTGAATATGATAACATATACAAGTCCTAATACAGGGAAATCACTCATTATTATTTCTTTCGGAGTGACGCCATCTGAATGGTTAGGACAGAACTCTTGAGTTACAGCTCTCCTGAACTGTACAGAATGCCCAACCAGCATCATAAGCACCTTACCAAGACCCTGTTTTTTTTTTCATGAAAAATGGTTTAATTGCTGTTTTTTTTCAGCAAATGCTCACCTATCTAAGCTTAATTTTTGCGTTTCCAATCAATGCATCTTCTAATTACCAAAAGAAGAAACTTTCTTATGTTTCATTGTCCTAAATAAAATTTCTACTCTGTTCCCTGAGATTACAATACATACAAGAGGCACCCAAAATTTCCTTTGTATGTCTAGTTGTTATATAACCCTGAACAAAAGGAAAGTGGGAAGGATGCCATGGCTCTATTTCACACATTTACTCTCTCTGCTTTGAAGAGTCTGCACAGAATTCTTCCTTAAGTGGGAGCACAGCCTACAGTGTCTCCTTTCTCCTAGGAAGTGACTAAGTTCTGTGCTTTTAATTGTTCTTTAAGACTTTAGCTCCTGTCTTGGCAAGCTGAAGGCAATGCAGCTGTGGACCACACCTGCTTTCTCCTGTATAAGAACTACCCATAAAGTGAGGAAAAGACCTTGAATGCTTATGAGTTCACAAAGTTGAAGTTGCCTGCACTTCCAGAGTGTTGCAGAAGTAGACTGTTACTGCGGTCTGAGGATTTCTTCTGGATGTGGAAAGGATATTGCTTTTTAAAAATGCAGTATTGATTTTGTACCTGTTATTTACCTGAAGGATCCTTTGGTTAGCATAGAAAAACAATCAATAGCAAACACAAAGCAAGTGGAGACAAAGAGAGATAGATGGTGATGAAGAAGTCAATACAGAAATAAGAAGCACAACCAGAGACTCAGTGAGAGAGTTAAATGTATCGTACCCTAAGGAGGGGCTAGTCAGGAGGATTCCTGCACATCTGAAGCCTGCATGTGTGGGCTGCATAGTGAGCTTTGAAAGAGCCTGAATTACAAAACAAGAAAATGTGTAAAACAAAAGATGTCCCCAAAAATAAAGTAAAAGAAAACACAAACAGCAACATAAAGACGCATTTTAGAAAAGATATTTCTACATGTTTTATGGATAAGTACATATTCTAACATATTTACAATAACTACATTCTATAGTTTAGAAAACAAATATCCCATGCTATGAACTAATTCCATATCTTCCACAATTCTTCCAATATCTTTTGTTATTAAAAAGATGATTTTTAAGCCAATTTTTTACTCCTTCCCCATCTGGAATTTCCTCTCTGCCTTTCTCTATCTGTCTTTGAAAGTTGATATTAGGTTTTTGAGAGCAATGTGGTCTGAGATTGAAACATGAGTTCCATTGACCTTGAACAAAAGATTTATTTAGGAGATTCAAGAACAGCTGAGAGTCAAGAGACAGTTTCAGCCAATGAAGAATGATCTCTAACTACATCAAACAAAGTAAAGATGAGTTCTTTAAAGGTTCCTGTGGAGGGGGAAGGGGAAGACAATGGGGAAGGAGAAGGAAAAAAGGAAGGTTAAGGAGAACAGAAAGAGATCCTTCCCCAAAGAAATGGCCCAAGATTGGTGACTTCCCTAACTAGACACAAAGACATTTTGTTTTTTTATATTTCTGGATGAAGCAGGTGTTAAAAAGCTCTCAAGAAATTTCCTGGATAGTAGGCTTCTGGAAGAGCCATGGGCCTAGTTAGCTAGCGTGGAACCTGCATTCCTTTACCCTATGGAATTTATGATCCTGAAAGACTGGGTCCCAGGAAGTATGGGAGAATGGACTTTAACTCCTGTGAACAAACTGAACAGAGAAGATTTCACAGGCTATGACCAGATCTGTGTGGCTCTTCACAGCTGAGAGAGGGTCTGTAACTGATGTAAATTCTCGGCAGTCTATCCTAAACATCTTATCCAGTGCTTCCTTGGAGACTGGCTCAGAGAGCATTATGCTGAGCTGGGAATTTACCCTGTGTTGTGTGTAACCTACTTTTCAGTTTACAAGTCTCTGTCTTTTGCCACGTTGATTACTAATTTGTGGAATCTACGTTTTAGTTTCACAATCCCCATATTTGTTATTTACTTGAAAGATAGATCAAGCAAAGAGTCAGAAATCCTCTCTGATCTGTTTCTTACCTTCTGTAGGGTTCAAGTAAGAGGTGGCATGCTCTGTGAACCAAGAATCCTTGAGAATATAGTAAGTCACCTCTTTCTACATCACTAAGCATATTCTTACTATGTGCTCAGAGTTCATGTTTATTTGTATTTTCAATTGAAAATGTTATATTTACCTTGACATTAATGTGGATTCTTAGAGAAATGGAAGGAATCACTTATATCAAGTTAATTAACTTATAGGACTTTGGTATGATGAAATATAAATTGAGTCTGAACTTTCAATCAAAGAAATTAATTCACTGGCCTGAAGGAAAGAGGTCCATGTTCAAATATCTCAAAATTGTTCTTGCTAAAACATTATCTTTTAATGTATGCAAAAGCAGTAACAACTTGAGAAAGAAGTGATATTTAAGCACTAAAAACCACCAATTCATTGATCTCTGAAAACCAGCACAAGGAGTCATATGTGGCCTGAGGACAGGATGAGAATCAGGCAAGGTTGCTTCTCTTCTTTAAGCACCAGGAGTGGAGCAGGCATTGTATTGTTCAAATCATATTTCATCTCCTTCTATTTCTCTGTCAAAGGGAATCCTCTTAACTTATTTCTAACAGTCTTAAGTTAATAGGTCTTAGCCATGTTTATGCTGGCATTTCAAATGTGAAGTCCTTTTAACCATCTCTCCACTCCATACTCCACACAATGCTCAGTGAACAATGGAGTCCTCTTTCTGATATCGTCTCCTTAATTTTTTGGTAATAAGAACCAAATAACAGATAGATTTTATACGTTCTTCCATTTATCTAACTCTACTTTGAACTTGCACACATGATTTGAGGCCAGGGTCATATGTGCAGGTGTGACTGTTTCTGAATCCCAGATGTTCATAACATGGTCTCATGTAGCAGGTACTGAATGAACACCTGTTCAGTGAATGAATAATTGTATGCCTGACTTTTTTCTTGGAGAGTGTGTCTACAAGGAAAACCGGGTCTGAGACACAGACCTAAATTTCTTGTTTGCAGCCACTACCAGTTAGCTATTATTTAAAGTGCCTGTGAACATTTAGAAAGTCATTCAAAATATTGTAACTTAGAAATTGTCTAAATTTGCAATCTTAAATAATGGCTTTATAGACTGAATTGGTATAGATTATTCCTATCCTACCCTGTATTTTTATGACAACAGAATCATGTGCTGTGATATCATTTTGCCATCACTTTATTCACCCCACACTGAATCTTATTTTTATCATATTGATATGCCTAGAATGCCCAGAAATTTTCAATTACTGATTAAGAAATTTGCATTTTTATAATAAATTCAAATGATCCGTACAGCTCTACCAGGGTAAACTGCATTGCTTATAGATTTTTGATGATATTTCTGTTATGTTTCATTTCTGTAAAATCTATTAAAAATCCTTATGAATATTGAATTAATAACAATAAAACTCTTAGCCGGGTGGTGGTGGTGCATGTCTTTAATCCCAGCACTTGGGAAGCAGAGGCAGGCAGATTTCTGAGTTTGAGGCCAGCCTGGTCTACAGACTGAGTTCCAGGACAGCCAGGACTATACAGAGAAACCCTGTCTCGAAAAAAACAAATCCAAAACACCAAAAAAAAAAAAAAGAACAATAAAACTCTTTAACACATAAGTTAGTTATGTGTATGAAGCATCAATAAATCAATGACTAATGGAATTCCAACACTCCAAAATATCATAGGCAAAATGTAATGAATCAATTTATAGTGGAATTCCAACACTCCACAATAAGATAGGTAAAACTTGATATTAAATATGGCTATTTATTTGAGCATTTAAAGGCCATAATGGCATAAGAACCTCCCTAAAATATATACTATCAAAGCTTCTGAAAATATATGCATATATTAAAGGAATTTAAATAAAACAAACATATTATGGGGATAACAATTACCAAACTAAACATCTTATTCCACCAAGTAAAACCTCCACTTTCAAGAATAGGTTAGCTATTCTTGAATTGTTGTACAAATGTGTCCCATGGATCCCTAAAACTATCATAGGCTATGGTTAAAACTATTGATTACTTTCTAAGAACTGCATTAACATTTGGTTTTTTGCTCTATATTATAATGCTAATATTAACCCACAAGATCTGGTTGCCTCAGAGAGACAAAAGAATCCTCCTGTACACCAAGTGATGTGATGTGATCTTGTTCCTTAATTTAAACCTAATGTTGGAGTAAAGATGCTGACAATCTATTGCTGTGCAAAAGAGAGGGAGCTGGGGTTTCAGTTCCCAGGCTTATAGACAAAGGAGGACCATAAGGAATAGAGAGAAGTGGAGAGAAGAGAAAATGCTATAGGCTAAGTGAATTATGAAAACATGACCATGAGTGCTGGGCAATTGAAATAAGAGCAACCTGGGCAGGACATGGCAAGTCCTAACTTGGGTTTTTTTGATAGGAAAGTAGATACTAATAGTTTAGCAGTTAGATGACTGTCAAGCTTTAGTGCCTTAATGGCTTACAATAAATATAAAGGTTTTGTGTCTTTTATCTGGGAACAAAATGATCTAAGGTAAAGTAGAAATCACTAACTGAGATCAAGTAATTACTATAACAACCGGTTTTAAGGCCCATTGATGAAAGTATCATTTCCTTTGTCATCGAATTTGGAGAAATGGAACTTCGGCCAATTAAAAGATCCACACCTACTGATGAGTATTTCATATATCAAAATTACTTTGCATGCTACCAGAGAGAAAAGCAGCTAACAATAGCACCTAGCTATAAGTAATGCATTCTACAACAATTACAAGATATTAACTAGTACAACAGTGTCACAAGTGTTATGGGAGTAACCAATCCCATTTTACAATTGAATTCAAGGTCCATTTGATGCAACGCAACCCATACCTGACACCGCAAAGTAGCCAAAGGCTGAACTAAGATGGTTCCTGGTTCTTGTGAGAAAACCTAGTAATATTCTGTTGAAGAAACATGTCAATAAAGTGAGTCCTAATGGCATATTGCTATCCCTAAAGATCAGTGCATCATTCAATCCTCATCATAGAAGTTTCTTCTTGCAGTATATGGTAATCAGCAAAGAGAACCACAACTGGACAAGGTGCAGAGACTGAAAGCCTTTGGAACACTCATCACTTAGTGGTCTGCCTTCATCAAGGCCTTCTACTCAAGGCCCAGAGATCTAAGTGGAAGGGGTACAGGAAATATTACAAGAACCAGAGGTGGTAGATGAATCCAAGAAAGTAGTATCTGGAAGATACTGTGGGACTAATAGAGATATGGCCTTACAGAGACTAGGACAACATACCAAAGAATAGGACAGGTTGCTCCTGGACAAAAACCCTACACTGTAAAGAAGGCACAAAGTCCCACCTCTCCCGAGAAACTATTTCTAGTTCATATCTGCTGGAAAAGAGAAAATCCGTTTTGGCAGTAGTGTATCATTGGGTATTATCATCTACCTCTGCCATAAGACCCATCTGAAAAGTATTTGGACAAGTGAAGGGGATTCAATGATTTTTATGTACTTTGGTTTTTAGTATTTTTTCTTACTCTGTTTAAATTGTTTATTTGTGTGTGTGTGTGTGTGTGTGTGTGTGTGTGTGTGTGTCTGTTACCTTTTTTTTAAAAAAAGAGAGAGAGTGTATGAAGTTACATGGATAAGGATGTGGAGAAGGTCTGGAAGGAGGTAAGAAATGGATAAATATGATTAAAATATATTGTAAGAAAAATTTAAAAATGATTCATAAATAAATATTGAAGATAATGTTGAAGAAATTGAAGTGAAGAAAGAGTAATAAAGCAAAGCAGAAATTTTAATTCTGTGTGGTAGATACATACTTAATTTGCAATGTAAATTTGTATCATTCTAGTTGCATTATACTCTCTGAGCTAATTTACTTAGGGAAATTTGTGTATTCTTGTTCTTGGGCTGGTGCTTCTAATGCACTACAGTGAGCATGGTCGAAATATTTGTAGTATGATGTAGATTATCTCCCAACACATTTGACTCCATTTTTTGCACAGTATGTAGACTCTTCATTGACAATACTATAATACTTCAGCAATACAATAAGCAATACTATAGTAATTATGCATGATTCTTTGATTACTTGAGCTATTTTTGTTTGGGATTCTATGCTGTTTGGTATAGAAGTTAGTTAAATTATATGTGATTTCACAAATATTTTAATTTTTTAAATTAAAACTGACTTTTTAATATGCAGCTGGTATTGTGCTGGGACCAAGAATAAAATATAACAGCAAGAAATAGAGAATAAAAGATGTATGAGTTTTATTTTGTTTTTCAGAAACTTTGTACATGTTTTACAAAAATATCTATGTTTCTTCCTAGTTTCTGTTTCTGGAAAAGCTCCCTTTCATTAGGTAAATTGGCCTTTTATCACTCACATCAGCCAACTGTGTGTACAAACTAATGCATTCAGTTTCAAGTAATTACAAAATTGTTCCTCATTGTTTCCTGTAACTTTTTCAGCTCATTGTGCTTTTTAATGTCTTTAGTAGGAAAAATAAACATAAAAATAGAAAGCAAATCACGGGAATAGTATAGAGAGCCCTAGGAATAAATTATTCTGCTTCAATGAAGACTGTTTGCTGGCCATTTTGAAAATCTGAACCCTCCCCTCCTCGATTTGTTTTTATTATGCTTACTTTTTTGAAGATATAGAAATATACCCTTAATATTTTACATATACAACTCTAAACAATAGATAATTAACCTGACATAATTAAAACATGCTATCACAATAAAAGTATGAATAATTTCTAAGTATCAATATTCACATTTATAATTGATACAAAGTATTTTCTATTTTTTCTCAAATGAAAATACAGAAAAATTACACATATTTAAATTGGTTACCACTGTATTCAATATCTTTTGATAGAATATGTCCCTGATCCTGTAATTTTCTTTCCATTGTAAAGAATTATTACTAAGTCCTTGCCACTTGTCTGTATAGCTTTGCACATAATTTTCTGACTATATACTTAACGGTTTTATATTGCAAATTTTTTTCTGTTTTATGAACTTTTTATAAATTGGTTATTGGATTGAAAATAGAAATAGAGATTGTGTTCATCTTTTTTGTCTTTCATTATTCAAAAACAACCATTTGATGTTTATCATATGAATCCTCAAAAATAGAATTTTCTTGCAATATTATCACAGAAAAGTGTTAGTTCTTTCAGAGCTAGGTTATGAGCATGCCAGCCTATTTGATGTCTGGTGGGAACTCACTTGATTTATACAACCTGCTTTCTGCCTAGATTCTCAACAGAAGAGGGGAAACTAATAATACAACGGGATCCTCTTATACTAAGGCATCAATTCAAGAGAGCTTTTTCTCATGATCTAATCATCTTCTATGGTGTCACCATTGGAATAATCATTTTGGGAATTTAGTTTGATCATAGAAGTTTCAGTGGGATGATGCTAAATAATTTAATTTATTCTAATTTGTATTATTTTTCTCTTTCTCCTACAATAGAAATTTTTATAAACACTCAGCCATGTAATTTGAAACATGTAGAGACCATTACTATATTCCTGTTTGTGTAGTCTCTCTATATAATATATATATAGCATATATTATTTATATTGTATATAATATATAATGTATAAATATATTACATATACTATATTCATCACACTGTATATCATGTATCAATTATATTATATTTATACAAAATATATTATGATATTTAATATAAACATATTAAATATATTATATGCACATAATATAATATATAAAAATGTATACATATGCATAAAAGATAGTGTATTTTTATAATATATTTATATATGTATAGAGTATATGTATATATTTAGTAGTACATATCAGAGATAACCATTAGAATAGAAAAGTATGTGCTTCTTCCCTTGAAAACCATTGCTCAGGTCCAGAGGTTGATTAGTGTGGTGGTCTGAATGGGAACAACTCCCAGAGGTTTATTTGTTTGAATACTTGGTATCCAGCTTGTGGAACAGTTTGGTGAAGTTTAGGAAACATGGCCCTGTTAGAGGAGATCTGTTAATGGGCAGCCTTGGTGGTTTCACATATCCTCCTACCATTCTCAGTGTGCTCTTTCTTTGTCTTCAGATTGTGGACATGGACATAAGGTCCCAGTACTTCACAATGTCATGGTTGTCATGGACTCTAACCCTCTGCAACTCTGAGGCATAAATTAAACATTTTTTATAAGTTGACTTCATCATGGTGTTTTTGCCTTGGCAAGAAAAGAAAATAAGAAAATGAGACTGTTAGGTGTTTAAATATCCCTCATTTGTCTATCTATCTCTCTATCTCTTTATTTCTCTATCTCTCTATCATTTATCTACTAGCTATGAGACTGTTAACTCTTCATATTACTGTTTACATTTTTGTGTTCTTTCCTTTATGCCTTGTATACTAGTCATAATTTCTGCTATATTATTATTATTATTATTATTATTATTATTATTATACTAATTGAAAAATTCATTTCCATAATTCTTTTAACATAATATCTTATTTCCTGAATTTCTCATTTTAGGGACTTGAATTAGTGTCTTTGATCCTATCATTTTTAGTTCATTGAGGTCATTGAACAGTGTTGAAAATCAATGTTAAGATTTTTAGCCTCACAATTGTCTGAATTTCCTCATTCGGTTGTTGAAGAACTACCTTGCCTTGGGGGAGTGTTGGTATCTTATCTTTTTATATTACTTGTGTGTTTCTTTTGTAATTTTCATAATCTGTAATGGATGGGTCTATTGTTGTTTGCTTGTTTTGTTTCTTCTGGGTTCTCAGTGACACTTTCTTTGATGAACTTAGTCCCTAGTGCCATTAGTGGGGAGAAATCAGAGCATAAACTTGAGGCTTCTCAGTTGCACCTTCTTCCTTCTTGAATAAATACTACAAAATTAATGTTTCTTTGGTTTTCTTCCTTATTTTCTCTTTCCATGGTTGCTTTTTAAAAGGAATTTTGTCTTCTTCTTCCATTTATCAGGTTACTGTCTCTCATTTCACCTTGATTGTTAACCTGAAAATCAATTAATACCCTAGTATTTTCAAATTTCTACTGCTTATCTTTGTAACATAGTATGATTGTGTGAGACTTTTGTTATTTTAAATCTTCACATTACTCCATTTTTGATAAATTAAATTAGAATAAAGAACAATGAGGCTTGTGCCTCTGCTTTTTCAATTAACATACTAATATATAAATTGTTTTATATCCCTGTCATAAGCCACTACTGGAAACTTACTATAGGAGAAAAAAAAAGAAATCAGGATTCTTCTTTCTCACAAAGCATTTCCAGTTTAAAACATTAATTTAAATTATGACATATTTGGGATAGAAATGGTACAGCTTGTGGAATTTTCATGAAATTAAATTTTTGATTTTTCTGGATCTTGTTATTACTATTTTTGAGAAACATCATTTTCCTAAATGTAAAAGTCATATAAAATGTTATATTTTTGTATTTTCAAATTTAATTAATCATATTATACCTTTCTTTGCTCTTTTTCTAAAGTGTGTAATAAATTGTTTTATTTATTTTATTATTTTTAAACTTTTTATTTATCTATTAAATTATTTTTATTTATTTCCATTCCAAATGTTACCCCATTTCCCAATTTCTCCTCCCTAGATTTCTTCATCCCTTCCCCTTTCCCCTTTGCCTCTGAGAGGGTACTCCCTGACACAACCACCCCTATTCAACAAACCCTTTACCCACCTTCCTCACCCACATCACTCTCCATTCCCCCCCTCCCCAGAATCC
This sequence comes from Apodemus agrarius, assembly GCA_964023405.1. Taxonomy (NCBI): domain Eukaryota; kingdom Metazoa; phylum Chordata; class Mammalia; order Rodentia; family Muridae; genus Apodemus; species Apodemus agrarius. The sequence goes on along the minus strand of OZ030012.1, from coordinate 84,814,309 downwards.
CCTTTCCCTGGTGCATCAAGTCTCTACAGAATTGGATGCTTCATCTCCCACTGAGGCCAGACAAAGCAATCCTCTGCAACATACATTTGCAACATTGCTGGTGGCCAATGACCAGCCCATTATGTATGCTCTTTGGTTGGTCGCTTAGTTTCTGGGAGCTCTGAGGCGTCTGAGTTTATCGATGCTGTTGTTCTTCCAATGAGATTGCCTTTCCTGTCAGCTCCTTCAAACCTTCTGCTAACTCTTCCATAGGGGTCCCAGACCTCAGACCAATGGTTAGCTATGAGTATCTGCATCTGACTCAGTCTGTTGTTCCCAGAGACTCTCAGAGGACAGCCATGTTAGACTCTTGTCTGCAAGTACAACATGGCATCAGTAATAGTGTCAGGTTTTGGTGCCTGCCCATGGGATGGATTCCAAGTTAGAATGGTCACTGGATGGCCTTTTCTCTAGTCTTTGCTCCATATTTGTCCAGGCATTTCTTTTAGATAAGAACAATTCTGGGTCAAAAATTTTGAAGGTAGGTGTGTACTTCCACTGGGGGTCCTGTCTATCTACTGGAGGTGGTCTCTTCAGCTTCTATATCCCCACTGTTGAACATTTTGACTGAGGTCATTTCTACTGAGTCCTGAGAGCCTCTCATATATCCCATGTTTCTGGGACATTCAAGATATTTCCCTACTCCTAGCTCCCAGTATCTAGATATTTTCATTCATTCTCCTGGCCCTCTGGGCTTCTCTCCTGGACCCCCACCACTGTACCTGATCCTGCCTCCTTTGCCCTCCTCATCCCTTCTCCATCTCAGTTCCCTTCCTACATGTGCTCTCCATGATTATTTTCTTAGTGCTTCTAAGAGGAATTGAAGCATCCTTGGTTGGGCCTTCTTTGGAAAAAATAGGTCAAAATAGCATTTGTTGATGTGATGATGTGATAGTACACATGAGTGACTAAAAAAATTTTACCAGAGAACTCCTACAGCTGATAAACAACTTCAGCAAAGTGGATGGATATAAAGTTAATTCCAACAAATCAGTAGCCTTCCTATACTCAGAGGATAAATGGGCTGAGAAAAATTTAGGGAAATGACACCCTTCACAATAGTCACAAATAATATAAAATTAAGACTCTAATCAAGCAAATGAAAGAATTTGTATCTGTATGATAAGAACTTCAAATCACTGAAGAAAGAAATCGAAGAAGAGATCAGAAGATGAAAAGATCTCCCATGCTCATAGATTGGCAGGATTAATATAGTAAAAATAGCCATCTTACAAAAAGCAATCTACAGGTACAATGCAATCCCACCAAAATTCCAACTCAATTCTTCATGGAGTTAGAAAGAGCAATTCTCAAATTCATTTGGAATAACAAAACAACCCAGGATAGTGAACAAAAGAACTTCTGGGGGAATCACCATCTCTGACGTCAAGATGTACTATAGACCAATAGTGATAGAAACTACATGGTATTGGAACAGAGACAGGCAGGTAGACCAATGGCAATGGTGGGGAGGTGGGAGTGGGTGGGTGGGGAAGGTAGGAGTGTGTGGGTACCTCATATAAGCAGGGGGAGGAAGGATGGGATAGTGGGTTTTCAGGGGTGAAACTGGAAAAGGGGATAATATTTGAAATGTAAATAAAGAAAATTTCCAACAACAATAAAACACTGGAGTGCAGAGCTAAACAAATGATTTTCAAATGAGGACTCTCATGTGGCTGAGAAGCACTTAAAAAAAAAAACAAAAAACAAAAAAACATTTGCCAGGTGGTGGTGGCACATGCCTTTAATCCCAGCACTTGGAAGGCAGAGGCAGGTGGATTTCTGAGTTCAAGGTCAGCCTGACCTACAAAGTGAGTTCCAGGACAGCCGGGACTACACAGAGAAACCCTGTCTCTAAAAAAACAAACAAACAAAAAAAAACAAAAAACAAACAAACAAACAAAACGTTAAACATCCTTAGTTATCAGGAAAATGAAAATCAAAACAATCCTGAGATTCCTCCTCACACCAATCAGAATGGCTAAAATAAAAAATGCAGGTTACAGCAGATGTTGGCAAGGATTTAGAGAAAGAGAAACACTCCTCCACTGCAAGTGTGACTGTAAGTTGGTAAAACCACTTTGGAAATAAATCTGGTTTTGCTGAGGAAATTTGAAATAGTTCTACCCAAAGATCCAGCTATACCATTACTGGGCATATACCCCAAAAAATGTTCCAACATATAACAAGGACACATGATCCATTATGTTCATAGCAAACAATGGCTTCACAAAATTTGCAGGCAAAAGGGAGGAACTAGAAAATATCATTCTTAGTGAGGTAACCCAGTCAGAAAAGAACATACATGGTATGTACTCACTGATAAGTAGATATTAGCCCCAAATCTCACAGTGCCCATGATTCAACACACAGACCATATGGAGCTTAGGAGGAAGGAAGACCAGGGTAGGGATGCTTCAGTCCCACCTTAACAGGGGAACAAGACCATTGACGAAAGTGGAGGGAAAAGGAGAACTGGGAGAGAGAGAGGAGGAGAAGGAGGAAATAAGGGGGAAGTATCAGGTACCAGAGGATATGGGAAAGAGGTACAGAGGGTCAGGAAATCATATAAAAATATAACTACACAGAGAAGGGAGAGATAGAACTTGTAGAGATCACCTCCAACAGATAGGCATGGTCCCCGGTCAAGGGATGGGGGCACCTACCCATCTCAATGGCACTTTTGCAGGTCAGGGTTTAGAGTTCTGGGCCTGGGTTCTCCCTGAGTTTCAACAGTGAGGAAAACAATCCAGACTCCCTACACCCTCTAGACTATTAGAAGAGCAGTTTCCAAGACCCCCACACTCTGTGCTTTTGATGATAATTTCTCTTTCACAAAGCCTGACATAATGACACTGCCACCTACTCACAATGCAGAGATAATGAAGGTGATATTTCCAGGGAACAGAAAGGCTCTGCAGCTTGGAGTTTCAGCAGAGAGGGAGAAATGCATTGCCACCTCACAGCAAGCTGATGAGAGTGGATAGGAAGCACCCACCCTCTGCGGTGACTTGGTCTTAAACATGTACTTGGGAGACTTGAGTAATTACTTCTTATCTCGTCTTTCAGCAGCCTTCAAACTTCCAATTTCAGCTGATCATCCAATTTCAGCTTATTGCTTCTGCAACTCTAGTCTCCTTTTGTGACTTCATCACCTGAACCATAAAGCTCCTTTTCTATAACCATGATGTTTTTTTGGCTTTGCTTTCAGCATGGAATGTTCTGTTGAAGTTCTGCCACAAGCTTTTCCTATGGATTCCTCTGTTTAATAAAGTCTTGTATTTCATACCATGTCTCTGATCGTCCTACTCAGTCACTGGCATATCTAAACAGAGTCCTTCATAACATCTTAAGTGATACTGTGTATTGACAGCTTCATTATTTTACAAACCTAGACCCTCCTCAAACATTAGAATACAACCTTTTTAAAAGTGGTATCATCAAACATGTACTTCCAAATGTTTAATGACCAAATAAGTAGCTAAAACTATTAGGTGAATTAATGTTCAAGTGATATTTTTTCCCAGTTTTGAACTTTTCTGAGGGTAAGTCTTATTCTGAAAACACATCTTAAAACCAAATTATGTGATTTCCTCTCTCCTTTCTTTCATTCATTCTGTCTACCTTCCTTTTTTCTTTTTCTTTCTTCTTTCTTTTGTTCAATATTGGGAATTAATCCTAGAGTCTTATGAATGCTAGATGCCAGGCCCAGACAAACATTAACAGCTAATTTATATCTCTAGCTCCTTTTTTATTTATTATTATGTTGGGTTTTTTGTAAGTTTGTTTTTGTCTTTTGATTTTGAGATAGGGCCAACTTAGCTGCCTAGTCTGACATTGATGTTAGATTTTAGACGAGGCAGGTAACAAATTTTCTTTCCCATTTCAGTTCCTGAGTATGTAAAACTACAAGACTGCAGAACAGACTTAGCTGAATTTTCTTGAGTATAACTTATAAAACAAGTCCCTAAATGCAGTTACATTCTCCCTCTCAAAATCACCATGATTATTATAAAGACCTCATTAGATGTTAAAGTGTGTGGAAGAATCTATGTGGATAAAGTTCCTCACCCTTAGAAAACTCATTAACTGGCTCAAATGACTTTGATAAAATAATCCCCACCTCCTTTATTTTGAATTGGACAGTGCAACGATGATTTACTGATTTGTTATTTTGCATTCCTAAGCTGTATTTTAAAATGCCAGCTAGAGGGTTACCAAAAGATCAATAAAATTTGTAGCATATAGATAGAAAGAGCTCACTTACCTTCAAGCAACTTTTAGTTTAGGGGAATGCTAGAACTCTGGAGAGAAAGAAGTCCCAGAATAATCTCCATTTTTCAGATGAAATCTCCTTTCCATTTTGCCTTTCTAGAGTTGGTTATCATACAGTTTGGCTAAATCCATATAAATATTTAGAGTATCCTCCCTTTGTATCCATAAAGTGTTTATCATGTTGATGTAAATGTTGATCTGTATTTTGAATTAGCATAATTGAGTAGTTGGTTGCAGTGTTTTGTTGAGAAAACCCAAGTACTCTATGGTTGTATCAGAAAGATTGGCAGTGATGCCAATGTGCTCAACATCATAATAAATGGATACCTTGAGGTTCTTGGGTAGTTCTATATTCTACAATTAGCACTCTTCAACCTAGTTACTCTAGTTATAACTCAAATAACTGACAAGACATAATGATTAAAAGAAGCTGAAACCACCATGGCAAGACTAGTGGCTGTAGGAATGAGCTTTTGTTTCATTTCTTTCCTTTTGAATGCACTATTTTAAGAGAATGGAGACAATAAGGTACATTCTCTTCTCCATCTGGGATGAGGATTGGGGAGAAATGAGAATTCTTCTTGACCTGAAGTTGGAGGTAGTTGTGTGCTTCCATGTGGCTGATAGAAACTAACATTGGTCATATGCAAGAGTAATGTGCACTCATAATCCCTGAAATATCTTTGTCCCTATATGGGTTGTAAAATTGTCATTTGAGAACAAAGAGTTGGAACAGTGAGTAAAACATTTGCCATATAAATATGAGGACTAGAGTTTGGATTCTTCACACTTAGTAAGCTCCAGGTGGATATAGTAGTCCATCTGTAATTTGAACACCTGGAATTCAAGAGACAGAAGAGCCTAAAACAAGCTGCTTGCTGTGACACTCATATGGATAAGCTCAGGGTAACATTGTGGTCCCCTTCCCAAATGAATAAAATAGAAAACAGTTAAGAACATCTTCCAATGTCAGCCATGGACACATACCACACACGTACAGACATATACACAAATATTTTAAAATTATGAACTGCTATTGAAGTTTGTCTTGAATTAAATACAGTAAAAGACAAAAATTATTAAATGAGCCTTTCTTAGGATTATGATTATGACAGAATTTCTCAAAGTTTCTGAAATGGTCCAGCACATTGTTCTGATGCTTTCTACTATGGATTCAGGCAAAGCAGCTTTTCAGCACTGAAGAAAAAATTGCAATCAGTACCGAAAAATGTCAAAGGTTCTTTTCATCTCATGGTAGAAAATATTCCACCAAAACTTAATTCATAGAAACTTATGTAGCCACATCTAACTCATTAGCATCTACATTTGTTTTCATCTTTAATTGGTGACAAGGCTATATGCATACCAAATGCTTTCAAGATGAATTCCTTTATGCTTTACTATTTATAATAAATAAATACAGCTGGTCAAATTATTGGTTCCCAGTTGAAGTGATAAGTTCTTGTCACAGAATAATGAGTTATTGTTATTAGAACATTATTATTCAGGAAAATAAGTTGTATAGAAAAGAAAAATGAATTTTCTTCCACAAAACATTAAAACTCGGAAACCTATGAGTAATTTGTCCTTAAAATATATACCTATGTCTATTTATATCTATCTGCAAAACGAGATAACCCTATTAAAAATGGGGTACAGATATAAACAAAGAATTTTCAACTGAGGAATATTGAATGGCCAAGGAGCACCTTAGTTATCAAGGAAATACAAATCAAAACAATCCTAACATCCTCTACAGTCTCCTTGCTGGTCCTTGTAAAGTAGGGTATTTAAAGAACTTGGATCTATTTGAAGATAATACTTAGTAGCTCCTTTTATCCTGGCATGTGTAGCATGGCATAGTATTTTTTGCTATGTCCAATTATTTTGTCTCGCATTCAGCTTCTTCTCCCTGCTTTGTCCTCTTCATTCTAGAATTTTAAGACAAAGACTTTGTAAAATTTCAGAAAGTATCTCCTACTTGGGAAATAGATAGCCACTATTGCCTCAGATATACAATGATTCATGCTGCCGATTAGCTTTAGTGAAATTTGCTTTATCCTGTTTATATTTAACCTTTATGTATTACCATGTGTCACATTAATAAATTAAATTTTAGTATAAATACTAAAAAAAACCCAAAAGAAATAAAATTAAATAACATTAATGCCTTTGCCATTGGTGCTTAGTGCCCAGTAAGTTCAGATGTTAATAATTGTGTCTGAATTGCTGGGCCTTAAGTAACCTACTAAGGAACCCTATATATTGAGTCCATTTGTTAGTGAATTAGAATTTTCCTAGTTGACTCTATTTCAAAACTTGCAAATGGATGAAAATGGAGCAGACAATCTGAGATACAAGTTGACTGTTCATGGTTGTTTTGAAAGTTAATTTCTTTGGAGAAATGGAGCCAAAGTAGAAGAAAAAACTTGAAGCAGAATGACCAAGACAGACCTAATGATTAGTGACAGGTAAGGGCATAAGTTCTGTTCATTTTCCTAAAAGTTAAGAGTTATATTTTCTTACAGAATAATTCTCACCCTCTTTTGAAATGTCAATTTGATATGTTTTGAAATATTATGATGATATCAAGAGAACAAAGAGCACAGATTCTCTTTACTTGTTCCACAGCTGAATGTCTAGTTACTGAGACTAATGCCAAGTTTTGAGCATTCAGTGAGAACTTGGGAGATACATCCACAAATGTTTAAATGGTTGGTGCTTATCCATTTGGAAAGGGGTTCACAATAAGGTCTTAGTGTCTTATTCCCTCTAAGTGTATACTTAACAATAATCTCCCCAAGTGTAAAAGGAATGTTTCTTAGAGTTAAAAATGTCAACTTAGGAGAAATCTGGTTTAACACAGGTCATGGTTCGAGTTTTCTAAGAAAACTCTAGAAATTATAACATTTTACAGTTAGAATACAAACTCTATGCCTGTTCATTATCTGAATTCTCTTCTTGCTTTTATAATGTCAGTGTGTTTCTGTGTATGAGTATGTGTGTGTGTGTAAGTGTATGAGAATGTTAGTGTGTTTGAGTGTGTGTATGTGTGTGAGTATGTGTATATGTATATGTGTGAGTATATATATATATGTATGTGTATGAATATGTATGAGTAAGTATGTGTGTGTATGTCAGTATGTGTGAGTGCAAATGTGAGTGTGTGTGTGTGTGTGTGTGTGTGTGTGTGTGTGTGTGTCTGTGTGTGACTCCTTGTATTTATATGAGGGAAAAGGCACTTTTTAAAACCAGGAAATATGTGGTCTGTCCAGATTTATTTTCCTTGTTCACTGGCTGAATATATTTAGTTTCTTTCCTAAATTAAACTTTGAGGCCTTTGTTTAAGTTGCGTATGGACTTCCAAAATAAATTAAAAACAAAACAGCCAGTTTATTTCTTTCACAGAGCTCATGTCTAAGACAATAGACAACTTTTTCAAGTGTAATATCTTCTAGGGTTTTTTTTCTGTTGCTGTCATAAATACCATGACCAAAATAAACTTGGTGGAATAAAGGATTTGTTTCAGCTTGTACTTCAAAATAACAGTGCATCACTGACGAAAACAGTGCATCAGTTCCAGAACTCACTGGCTACTTATTCCCATATTCATCATGGAGAAAAACAAGGTGTGACTTTGGCTTCCTTTAAAACATCATGCATTTCTTCTGGCTACTCACAAGATATGACTAAGACAGAAGTCTTCTCAATCATCTTTGAGTCTTTGCAATTCACATAAAGTGACACAGAGTTTCAGCTTAAAGAGCTGCTGCAAACTGGTGGAGACTTTCCCCTCCTCTCTTTGAAAGAGAGATTCCAACATTTTTATTGCTTATTTCCATTCTTGTATGAAAAGAAGAATCAGCAATTACATTGCCCTTCATCTGACATTTACCTCTAAGCTATTGTGCTTATATGACTCTGTGACAAGGGAGTGTGTGTGGATTTGTCACAGGATGGGCTCTTTGAATACAAAACTATGGATTCCTATCATTTTCAACTGAAATAGAAGTCCAAGAAAATCAGCCATCACAGATGGTTTCAGACTTGGGTTACAGTAGTACTTAATTGCATTAATTTGTCTGTATTTTATTGATGTGGAATAAAAGGTTAGAGTATTTTCTTAGACACTGTCCTTAACTGGGGACCTTTTTTTCTAGTATCTATTAATATTGTTTAATTCTTTCTGATTGATATGTTTTCAAACCCAACATTAGAGTACTCAATTTACCTTAACGAGATGATGGTCCTTAATTTAAAATGGCATACTTTACTCTGACTTGTGATAAGGAACAAAGAAAAGCATTCATTTTGTTATCTTAATGAAAATGTATGAATATACTTTTTTATTGAATAGAAAAGATAAACCTAGGTAGTATGAAAACAGATATTAGCAAATAAATTGCATGAAATTTGCTGCATTGTAAGTAAACAATGTTTTGTTTCATAATATAAAAAATTATTTTTGATCAAACTCAATCAATTGTAAATGCAAAGATATATAACTAAAGTCTAAGACCAATAACATACACTTATTGAGAAATAAAAACCATTTAAATGTATTGATCACGGATTGTATAAAGTTTTTCATAATTTTTCAAGAGATAATATGCAAAATAACTTAACATATATGTCACATAGCAATGTGTATCCTAAAGTATAGTAGCAACAAATGTTTTCATCCCCCTGTGTCTTCCATTTCTATCCCTTCTCTCTACCACATAATGCGTGTCGGAGGGGTGTGAGCAGTAGGCAGACCACAAGGTTCCCCCAGAGCCTCTCAGTGGCAATGGATGGGCCTCTGGCTTTTCTTTTTCTGTTTCTGGAGTAGGACACAAGAGTAAATGTTATACCTGACAGGTCTGGGAAGTAAATGTGATCAGGTGTATTATATGAAATAATCAATATGAAATAATCATTAAAAATATTATGTGGTACTCACATAATACACAATGGAGTACTACTCAGTTCTTATTTTTTAAAGATGTATTTATTATTATATATAAATACACTGTAGATGTCTTCAGACACACCAGAAGAAGGTATCAGATCTCATTATGGGTGGTTGTGAGCCACCATGTGGTGGCTGGGATTTGAACTCAGGAACTTTGGAAGGGCAGTCAGTGTTCTTGACCACTGAGCCATCTCTCCAGCCCCCACTACTCACCTATTAAAAACAATGAATTCATGAATTTATTAGGCAAATGGATGGAGCTATAAAATATCATCCTGAGTGAGGTAACCTAATCACAGAAGAACACACAGAGTATGTACGTGCTGATAAGTGGATATTAGTCCAAAAGCTCAGAATGCCCAAGATATGACTCACAGGCCACATGAAGCTCAAGAAGAAGAAAGACCAAAGTGTGGATATTTTGATCCTTATTGGAAAGTGGATCAAAATACCAAAGGCTCACAGCTAACCAATAGAATAAGCATAGGGTTCCCAATGGAATAGCTAGAGAAAGGACCCAAGGAGCTGAAGAGGCTTGTAGCCCTGCAGCAGGAACAATAATATGTACCAACCAGTATCCCCAGAGCTCCCAGGGATTAAACCACCAACCAAAGAGTACATATGGAGGGATCCATAGCTCCAACTACTTATGTAGCAGAAGATGATCATTTCAGACATCAATGAGAGGAGAGGCCTTTGGTTCTATGAAGGCTAAATTCCCCAGAATAGGGGAATGCAAGTCAGGAAATTGGGGAGGGGATGAGCAGGGATGGGGGATGGGATAGGGAGTTTTCAGAGGGGTAACATAGAAAGGGGATACCATTTGAAATGTAAATAAAGCAAATATCTAATAAAAAATATTATGTTGAAAAAATGACTCCTGTGATGTTCTGGTATACTCATAGATCAGTGCCTTGGTCATCATAAGAGAAGCTGCCTCTTGCAATAGTGATAAATACTAAGACCCACAAAATGACATCATACAGAGAGTGAGAGACTTAGGAACACTCTGCCCTAAATAGGGTGCCTCCACCAAATTCTTCTCCTCAAACATCACAAAGCCCTCTGGAAGAGGAGGCAGAAAGAATATAAGAGTCAAAGGAGATAAGATATAGCAAATAAGTAAGGTCCTCTTAACATAAACAAACTCGTATGGACTCTTGACAGAAGTTTCCGTTTCCTCTCCCTCTACTCTTCCCAGGCTCTATCACCTTCTCCCTAGCCCTCTCTGTTTCTCTCTTACACACCCATGCGTGTACACACATGCACACACACACACAGACACACACACATAGACACACATACTTCCCTTCTATTTCACTTCACAAAAGATCAGGCCACCAGAGACTATGCAATCTAGTAGGAAGAAAACTGCTAATATCCAATATATACAATGAACTCAAGAAGTTAGACTCCAGAGAGCCAAATAACCCTCTTAAAAGAGGTACAGAGCTAAACAAAGAATTTTCGCCTGAGGAATATCACATGGCTGAGAAGCACCTAAAGAAATATTGAACATCCTTAGTCATTAGGGAAAAGCAAGTCAAAACAACCCTGAGATTTCACCTTACACCAGTCAGAATGGCTAAGATCAAAAACTCAGGAGATAGCAGGTGTGGAGAAAGAGGAATACTCCTTCAATGCTGGTGGGATTGCAAACTGGTAAAACCACTCTGGAAATCAATCTGGCAGTTCCTTAGAAAACAGGGCATGATATTACTGGGGGACCTCGTTATACCAATCCTGGGCATGATTACCTAGCATGTGATAAGGACACATGCTCTACTATGTTCATAGCAGCCATATTTATAATAGCCAGAAGCTGGAAAGAACCCAGATGCCCTCAAAGGAGGAATGGATATATGTGGTAATATTTACACTATGGTGTAAATAATGTGGTATATTTACACTATGGACTACTACTCAGCTATTAAAAACAATGAATTCATAAAATTCTTAGACAAATGGGTGGAACTGGAAAATGTCCTAAGTGAGGTACCCAATCGCAAAAGAACACACATGGTATGGAGTCTTATTTCTTTTTTTTTTAATTTTTATTTTCTATATTCTATGTTTACATTCCAAAGGCTTTCCCCTTTCCCAGTTCCCCCCCACCATACTTCCCATAGTTCCTCTCCCACCCAACTATTCCCCAATCATTCCCCCTCCCCCCACGGTTTCTTTACAAAACAGGATTCAATCTTTACAGACCCAGGGTCCTCTCCTTTCTTCTTGGGAATCATTTGACTTGCTAATTGTGCCTTGAGTATTTAGGGCTTCTGGGCTCATTAATATCCACTTATCAGTGATTGCATTTCATGTGTATTCTTTTGTGATTGGGTTAACTCACTCAGGATGATATTTTCTAGGTCTAACCATTTACCTACAAATTGCATGAATTCATTATTTTTAATTGCTGAGTAGTATTCCATTGTATAAATATACCACATTTTCTGTATCCATTCCTCCTTTGAGGGATATTTGGGGCTCCTTCCAATTTCTGGCTATTATAAACAAGGCTGCTATAAACATAGTGGAGCATGTGTCTTTATTGTATGCAGGGGAATCCTCTGGGTATATGCCCAGGAGTGGTATGCCTGGGTCCTCTGGAAGTGACATGCCCAATTTTCTGAGGAACCGCCAAACTGATTTCCAGAGTGGTTTTACCATTTTGCAATCCCACCAACAGTGGAGGAGTGTTCCTCTTTCTCCACATCCTCGCCAGCACTTGTTGTCTCTTGAGTTTTTAATCTTAGCCATTCTGACTGGTGTGAGGTGGAATCTCAGGGTTGTTTTGATTTGCATTTCCCTAATGACTAATGATGTTGAACATCTCTTAAGGTGTTTCTCAGCCATCTGAATTTCTTCTGGTGAAAATTCTTTGTTTAGCACTGTACCCCGTTTTTTTGATAGGGTTATTTGTTTCTTTGGGGTCTAACTTCTTGAGTTCTTTGTATATATTGGATATTGGCCCTCTGTTGGATGTGGACTTGGTGAAGATCTTTTCCCACTTTGTTGGTTGCCGTTTTGTCCTTCTGACAGTGTCCTTTGCCTTGCAGAAACTTTGTAATTTTATGAGGTCCCATTTGTCAATTCTTGATCTTAGTGCATAAGCTATTGGTGTTCTGTTCAGGAACTTTTCCCCTGTGCCCATGTCCTCCAGGGTCTTCCCAAGTTTCTTTTCTAATAGTTTCAGTGTGTCTGGTTTTATGTGGAGGTCCTTGATCCACTTGGAGTTGATCTTAGTGCAAAGAGATAAGAGTGGGTCAATTTGCATTCTTCTGCATGTTGACCTCCAGTTGAACCAGCACCATTTGTTGAAGAGGCTATCTTTATTCCACTAGATGGTTGTGGCTCCTTTATCAAAGATCAAGTGACCATGAGTCTGTGGGTTCATTTCTGGGTCTTCAATCCTATTCCATTGATCCACTTGCCTGTTGCTGTAACAATACCATGCAGTTTTTAACACAATTGCTCTGTAGTACTGCTTGAGGTCAGGGATATAGATTCCCCCATAAGTCCTTTTATTGTTGAGAATAGTTTTAGCTATCCTGGTTTTTTGTTGCTCCAGATGAATTTGAGAATTGCTCTTTCTAGATCTTTGAAGAATTGAGTTGGGATTTTGATGGGGATCGCATTGAATCTGTATATTGCTTTTGGCAAGATGGCCATTTTTACTATATTGATCCTGCCAATCCAGGAGCAAGAAATATTTTTCCATCTTCTGAGGTTTTCTTCGATTTCTTTCTTCAAGGACTTGAAGTTCCTGTCCTTCAGATCTTTCACTTGTTTGGTTAGAGTTACGCGAAGGTACTTTATGTTGTTTGTGGCAGTTGTGAAGGGTGTTATTTCCCTAACTTCTTTCTCAGCCTGCTTGTCCTTTGAGTACAAGAAGGCTACTGATTTGCTTGAGTTAATTTTATAACCTGCCACTTTGCTGAAGAAGTTCTCTGGTGGAGTTTTTTGGGTCACTTAATTAAACTATCATATTGTCTGCAAATAATGATACTTTGACTTCTTCCTTTCCAATCTGTATCCCTTTGACTTCCTTATGTTGTCTAATTGCTCTTGCTAGAACTTCAAGTACTATATTGAAAAGATATGGAGAGAGAGGGCAGCTTTGTCTAGTCCCTGATTTTAGTGGGAATGCTTCAAGTTTCTCTCCATTTATTTTGATGTTGGCTACTGGTTTGCTGTAGATTGCTTTTACTATGTTTAGGTATGGGCCTTGAATTCCTGCTCTTTCCAAGACTTTTAGCATAAAAGGATGCTGAATTTTGTCGAATGCTTTTTCAGCATCTAATGAGATGACCATGTGGTTTTTTTCTTTCATTTAGTTTATGTAGTGCATTACGTTGATGGGTTCCCATATATTGAACCATCCCTGCATCCCTAGGATGAAGCCTACTTGATCATGATGAATGATCATTTTGATGTGCTCTTGGATTCGGTTGGCAAGAATTTTATTTGGTATTTTTGCATCGATATTCATAAGAGAAATTGGCCTGTAGTTCTCTTTCTTTGTTGGATCTTTTTGTGGTTTAGGTATTAGCTTAATTGTGGCTTCGAAGAATGTGTTGGGCAGTGTCCCTTCTGTCTCCATTTTGTGGAATAGTTTGAAAAGTATTGGTGTTAAGTCTTCTTTGAAGGTCTGGTAGAATTCTGCACTAAAACCATCTGGTCCTGTACTTTTTTTGGTTGGGAGGCTTTCTATAACCCCTTCTATTTCTTTAGGGGTTATGGGAATATTTAGCTGATCTACTTGATGCTGATTTAATTTTGGTTTTTGATATCTGTCTAGGAAATTGTCCATTTCCTCCAGATTCTCCAGTTGTTTTGAGTATAGACCTTTGTAGTAGGATCTGATGATCTTTTGAATTTCCTCAGTTTCTGTTGTTATGTCTCCCTTTTCATTTCTAATTTTGTTAATTTGTATACTGTCTCTGTGTCCTTTGGTTAGTCTGGCTAAGGGTTTATCTATCTTGCTGATTTTCTCAAAGATCTAGCTCCTGGTCTTGTTGATTCTTTGTATGGTTTTTTTTTTTTTTGTTTCTACTTGATTGATTTCAGCCTTGAGTTTGGTGATTTCTTGTTGTCTACTCCTCCTGGATGAATTAACTTCTTTTTCTTCCAGGGCTTTAAGGTGTGCCATGAAGTTGCGTGTGTATGCTCTCTCTAGTTTCTTTTTGGATGCACTTGGAGCTATGAGTTTTCCTCTTAGCACTGCTTTCATTGTGTCCCATAGATTTGGGTAGGTTGTACCTTCATTTTCATTGAATTCTAAAAAGACTTTGATTTCTTTTTTTATTTCTTCCTTGACCAAGGTGTCATTGAGTAGAGTATTGTTCAGTTTCCATGTGTATGTGGGCTTTCTGTTGCTTTTGTTGCTATTGAAGACCACTCTTACTCCATGGTGATCTGATAGGAGGCATGGGATTAGTTCGATCTTCTTGTATTTGTTGACATCTGTCTTGTGACCAATTATATGATCAATTTTAGAGAAGGTACCATGCGGTGCTGAGAAAAAGGTATATTCTTTAGCTTTAGGATGAAATGTTCTATATATATACTGTTAAATCCAATTGGTCCAAAGTTTCAATTGGTTTCACTGTTTCCCTGTTTAGTTTCTGCTTTCCTGATCGGTCCATTGAGGAGAGTGGAGTGTTGATGTCACCCACAATTATTGTGTTAGGTGTAATGTGTGCTTTTAGCTTTAGTAAAGTTTCTTTTACGAATGAGGGTGCCGTTGCATTTGTAGCATAAATGTTCAGTATTGAGAGCTCTTCTTGGTGGATTTTCCCTTTGGCCAGCAAGAAGTAACCTTCTGAGTCTCTTTTGATGACTTTAGGTTGGAAGTCTATTTTATCTGATATTAGAATGGCTACTCCAGCTTGTTTCCTGAGACCATTTTCTTGTAAAATTGTCTTCCAGCCTTTTACTCTCAGGCAGTGTTTGTCTTTAACACTGAGATGTGTTTCCTGTATGCAGCAAAATGTAGGGTCCTGTTTCCGTATCCAGTCTGTTAATCTATGTCTTTTTATTGGGGAATTGAGTCCATTGATGTTAAGAGCTATTAAGGAATAGTAATTATTTCCTCCAGACATTTTTGAAATAATTTTTATTTATTTTTATTTTCATTTTTATTTTTTTTTTTTATATTCGAGAGGTTATCTTCTTTTGGGTTTGATGAGAGGTGGTTTCTATCTTGCTTCTTCCCAAGTGTAGTTTCCGTCCTTGTCTTGGTGTTTTCCCCCTATTATCTTTTGTAGGGCTGGATTTGTAGAAAGATATCTTGCAAATTTGGTTTTGTCATGGAATACCTTGATGTCTCCATCTATGGCAATTGAGAGTTTTGCTGGGTAAAGTAGTTTTGGCGGAATTTTGTGTTCTCTTAGAGTTTGTATGATATCTGCCCAGGATCTTCTAGCTTTCATGGTCTCAGGTGAGAAGTCTGGTGTTATTCTGATAGGTCTTCCTTTATATGTTACTTGGCCTTTTTCTCTTGCTGCCTTTAATATTCTTTCTTTGTTTAGTACATTTGGAGTTTTGATTATTATGTGACGGGATGTATTTCTGTTCTGGTCCAGTCTGTTTGGGGTTCTATAGGCTTCTTGTATATTCATGGGCATCTCTCTCCTTAATCTTGGGAAGTTTTCTTCCATAATTTTATAGAAGATATTTGCTGGCCCTTTAACTTGTATACCTTCACTCTCATCTATACCTATAATCCTTAGGATTGGTCTTCTCATTGTGTCCTGGATTTCCTGGATGTTTTGGGTTACAACCTTTTTGCATTTAGATTTTCTTTGACTGTTGAATCAATGGTTCCTATGGTATCTTCGGCTTCTGAGATTCTGTCCTCTATCTCTTGTATTCTATTGTTTATATTTGCATCTGTGGCCCCTGGTTTCTTCCCAAGGTTTTCTATCTCCAATGTTGTCTCCCTCTGCGATTTCTTAGTTGTTTCTACTTCTGTTTTTAGTATCTGGATGGATGTGCTCAGATCTTTCGCTTGCTTGATTGTGCTTTCATGTATTTCTTTAATAGATTTTTGTGTTTCCTCTTTCATAGCTTCTACTTGTTGGCCCACGTTCTTCTGTATTTCTTTAAGTGATTTTTGTCTTTCTTCCTTATTGTCTTCTTCTTTTTGATCCATCTCCTGAATTTCTTGAAGTTATTTTTGTATTTGCCTTGTAAAGGCTTCTAACTTTTGATCCATTTTCTCCTCTATTTCTTTACGAGATTTTTCTATGTGTTCAGCTACCAGCATCCTGACCAGTGATTTTATATCCAAGTCTTGTTTTTCTGGTGTTTTGGGGTATCCAGGGCTTCCTGTTGTTGGTTCAGATGCTGTCATGTTGCCTTGATTTCTGTTAGTAATGTTCCTTCGTTTTCCTTTTGCCATCTGGTTATTTCTGGTGTTAGTTGGCCTTGTTGTCACTGGCTGGTGTTTGAATCTCCAGTGAGGGTGGGCTCACCTGTTGTTTCTCTACTGGTGAATATGCGTAACTGCTGCTCTAAGGGATCATGAACTGGCTGCCACTTGTGCGATGGTAGCCCCTGATGGAATCTGTCTACCTGGGCCTCTCCTGCTGTGTCCTGGTTGCAATATGGAGGCCCACAGCTACCACTGGTCCCGGGCCAGTGAGCTGGTTGCTGTCCGCTGCCTTTGTGCATAGTCTGAGGGCGCGGGGGAAGTCCTGCAGAGCCTAGATGGAGCTCGGCCTGCCAGGCAGGGAGAGCCTAGCAGATCCCCCCGTGAGGGTAGCCGTGGAAGGAGTGTCTACCTGGGCCTCTCCAGCTGTGTTCTGGTTGCAATATGGAGGCCCACTGCTACTGCTGGTCCAGGGGCCCGCAAACTGGTTGCTTGGATTCTTATTTCTTAAGCTTGAAGTTCTTCATCCAAAGTCCCTATAAGCCCAGCGTCTAAGTTGCCACTATATAGCATCTGAGGGTCTAGAGAATCTGATGTGGGCACTAATTCAAGTTTCTGATTCGATGTTAGAATTGAAGTCTTTTATATTTGATCATGAAATTTTATTTTCTACAAGTGTACACAATATTACTGAAATCAGATTTTTAACATACAAATTAATTGCAGTCTTTTCTTTGATAGGTTATAAAGGTAATAGGGAAGTGAAAACGGGTATGGATGGATTATGTGGGGGATTCTATGAAGAGTAAGTGTCTCCAGAAATATGGAGGAGGTGGTAGGTATACTCTCATGGACAAATATTGCTCAGAAATTTTATTATTTTACATTAATGGTCAAATTCATTTTAATTCCTTAGCAATGTATATGATAGCCCTTAGAGTTAGACTCAGTAACCCTGGATATCAAAATCAAAGATTTTGTTGAGAGTCTATGCCTCTGAAGAAATGGAAAATAAATCGAATTGGAATAGGGAAGTGAGCTAGTGAAGGGAATAGTGAAATAAAGCATCACAGACATCACAGAAAAAGGTCAAGTTTTCTTCTATTCCAATGTTCCATGAGAACAAACTCTAAACAAGATAAATATGAACAGTGTGTGCACCATTTCCATACCCTTTGTGCTTCAGTCAACTTACCAACAGTTGAAATTGTTCTTGTTTAGATTTATCCTAGCATATTCCTACAGTTTGCATGAATGTTCAATCTTGTTCTCTGTGGTTTACAAGACTCTTGCTGACTGGGCTCATTCTATTCTTCTGGTTTCACCTGTAGTAACCTCCTCTCCAAATGTAAATTCTTGGAATTTACATTTAGTGTTTCCATGTCCAAGCCTCTTCCCTTCTAGATATCCCACATTTTCAATCCTCCAAATTCTTGGTAAATCATACAATTTTAATACAGGCTCTTTAAAGTCACTATCAATAAAATAGCACTGACTAACCTAACTCCATTTTAAGCACATTTTTTTAACTTTCCTTATTTTTTGGGGGGGAGAGGAGAGGGTACCTGTGTGCCAAGTGCACATGTGAAGGTCTGAAGACAATGTACAGGAGTTTTATTCTGATCCAGCACAGGTTTGGTGGATCAAACTCTGGATATAAGGTTTAAAGGCAAGTATCTGTACCTGCTGAGGCATCTCAACAGCCCTGTATATCCAATATTTATTGCTTGTCATAGCATTTAACTCCATAGGACATGATATTTATATTTGCATTCAACACAGATACGAACACAAATAATCATGTATAGGTTACTCCTACTGTTTTATTGTGATAATCTGAAAATATGCTTTAAATGTGCAAATGGTCAGTTGGTATTCATGAATTTTCAGTTGATAATTATGTACTCATTTATACTGTTTTTTTTGTTTTTTTCATAGTTGCCTTATTTTTTTTTATTTTCTATATTCTATGTTTACATTCCAAAGGCTTTCCCCTTTCCCAGTTCCCACACACCATATTTCCCATAGTTCCTCTCCCCCCCAAATGTTCCCCAATCATTCCCCCTCCCCCCTCGGTTTCTAGTTTATTTTTCAACAAGGAATCTGATATTTAGCAAATAAAATGGCTGTGAAATTTACTTGTCAACGATGCTGGAGAATTATGCACTTTATGTTTAATATATAAGGATGTAAAGTATTCTAATAGTAACATATCAATTACATGTTAGGAAGATAATAATTTAGGTATGATGTTAAATAGAAAGTATAATAGATGACCTCTTGGGATTGAAGTAATACTGTGTTGTCCTTGGCAACTAGGACAATTGTCATCCTATTGGCATACAATGAATGAGTGATGGGAAATTGAAGAAGCAAAGCCTTATTTTAGCAGGATTGCCTCAATCAAATGAACTTTCTGCTTCTTCTTTTGCTCAGTTTCCCCTATGAAAACATTTTAGCTTAAGACCCATCAAAAGTAGTCATTATTATCTTCCAAACTTTCTGTGCATAGCTGAATTTATATGGAATCTCCTCCATGGAACAATTTTGTGCAGTTGCCAGCTCCCAGTAGATACTCAATAATTCCACTAAGTTAATTATTGACTTGACCCATCTATTTTCCTACAGGAATATATCTACCCATCTGAGATAGACATTGGGATGGACTACAGTTATTGGTAGCATGTTCATAGAGTGTGAGTCAATTATTTTCTGAGTTTGAGTGTATTATTGCCAGGTCCTAAACTTCTCATCAGGTATGAAGCTCTCAACTTCCATATTTCCAGTATTGCAAAACTCCATGAGAAAGTACACAACTTTTCTTTTCTAGCTTCTTTATTTTTTTAGGAGTTACTTTAAAACAAACCCAAGTTTGCATTCTTTCTAAAGGCAAGAAGCCAACTGTGCACATCCTTCTAGTTTCCTGTCTTACTTCTGTCTGGAGCCTGGTAATTAGCCACTGCTAGAATCCCTTCGGCGAGGCCTCTAGGAATTCTTTTTAAACCATTACTTCTTCAGTTTTCTCTGATAAGAAAGGTTTCACACTTAATTCATTGAGTACCAACTTTAGCACTTTTTTTTCTTCAGGTTTTTCTTAAATCCATGGCATTTCAGGCCTTAGATGCTGGAAATCTATTCTGTAGAGATTACTTTCTCTGTTTTTATTTTTTTTCTTTTTGGAAATTTCATTGAGATTTTTCTTTTTCTTTTTTAGTCAGGGTCATATGAATTACCTAGAAATTGTGTCTTCTATTAGTAAAGGGAAATAACAAAATAATAATCAGTATAAAATTATTTGATTATTGGGGGTGTCATAAAATTATGTCATTTTCCCTCTAAAAAGTTAAAGGAACTTTGAAAGGCACCATCATCTTGTGTAAATATTAAGTGCTTAATCATATTTAGATTTGTTGTCTAAAATGATAGTAATTATTAACATACATAGAGAACTCAACTTTAATTTGTGATGAAGGTACAAAAACAATTAAATGTATACCTTATATTTCTATTGAATAGCATTTGAGTTAGAGTATTAAAAGCAAACAATAACAAAGATAGCAATGGTAAATACTTAAAACCTTTAGTTTGTAGACAATTGGGCCATTGGCATTATTGTCTGGATGGAATACAAACCTATTTATACATAATATCTCATGTCTTGAGTCCTAATGCTTCTTTTGGCTCTGATTTTGTTCAGGTGGCTTAACTGCTTGAAATTCTATATTCTCTACATCAAGTGGCTGGGAAATGCTTAGTAGTTAAGCAGATTTTAGATGAATTTAGTTTATAATTAATATTAGAAATATCTAGTCTTATTTTCTTTTATATAGAGCTAATTTTCTTTTTACATCTTAATGATATTTTGTAGATTTTTTGAGGCTAAAATTTCAGTAAACTTGAATTTTGTGGTTAAAGCCGCCATTTGGGTAGAAAAAAAATTCTCTAATAGAATGGTAACATGAAATAAGTATGCAAAAAGCATAACAAAATACATAATTACGTGAATACTATGTGTTTCAATGTCCAGTAGTTTTTAGATATTTATAGTTTGTATCAATTATCTATGTACATGTATTTATACAATTTCCAGGTAATCTCCTGGGGTTGGTAGATTCTGTTTATAAGATAAATTCTTTCAGAGATAAATTAGATACTAGGATGCCACTCATCATGGATTAAAATTTATTTGTGTCATTAAGGAAGAATTGCTTAGAATTCTGTAGCTTGCTTATGAGCGCTCACCCCTCCTGGTGTTTGTAAGTCCCAAAATCTCATCTTCAACCAGAAAATCTCTTCCAGTCTTGAAGTTCTTTGAGCATGTACTTTCGATTAAGAGCATGCATTTATTTCCTCAGGAAATTGATTCATGAGCTAGAGTCACTCATATTCCTAAAGGCTACAAGTCCTGCCAGGAAAGACACACAAGATCTCAAGCACAAAAGTAAAACCTTCCCAAATGTGTCTCAGCTTAAGGAATATTTTCAGAATTTCTACAAGCCACAGGTAGACTCTCCACCTGACATGGCCATACATGGTTGCTAATGCCTAGGATTAAGTATAAAGAAAAATCAATATTCATTTTCAGCTCCCTTATTTTCTTTCTTCACTCCCAAGTGAAGAAAGTAGTCTTAATTAGTCTGCACTGTTGTCTTACCCCCTCTGAAAACACCCCCTCCACACACACATAATCACTTTGTTTTATTCTGACAGCATTTCCACTTGTAACATTTGTGCTGCAGTACTAGTTTTCATCTTTAAGAATGGAAGTCAATGATTTTCACAGTTATGAATCTGTTTTGAGGGTTAGTAAAAATTCACTTCCCTTTCCACAGACCATGGGCTGGAACTGAGAGTTTACACTGATAATGGTTGTCAACATGATGCTAATGCTATTTGTTCAGCAGCTTCATTAAGAATTTTTGATTAGCAGGGCTGTGTGCTTCTCTACTATGACAACCTACTTGGAGAGTGTAGTGACTATTTCTGGTTGGCAACTTGACTATTATCTGGAATGAATTACAAGCCAGAATTTGAAGGCTCGCCTGCGATCCTAATTTGGATGTTTAGAGATACAAGCTCCCGACCTGGATCTTGGCATGGAGATCTTGAGGCAGAGTGGCTATGAATTCTAGAAGATTAACACAGGGAGATCTCTGAGTTCAAGGTCATCTGAGATTAAATGCTTGGTGGCAAACACCTTTAATCTGGGCTAAACCTCTCTCTTCTTCACCTGTTTGCCTTGTGGGACTGAGCAGCTGCTAGATCCTTGGACTTCCATCTACAGCTGCTGTTGACCATTGTTGGGGAGATAGACTAAAAACTGTAAGTCATCAACAAATTCCCTTACTATATAGAGACTACCCATACATTCTGTGACTGTAGAGAACCCTGACTAATACAGAGAAACACAGTGATGATTACTAGAATCTACTTACCTTTCTGGCTATTGTATTTGCATTCTTCTGCATGTTGACCTCCAGTTGAACCAGCACCATTTGTTGAAAAGGTGATCTTTTTTCCACTGGATGGTTGTAGCTCCTTTATCAAAGATCAAGTGACCATAACTCTGTGGGTTCAATTCTGGGTCTTCAATTCTATTCCATTGATTTACTTGCCTGTCGCTGTACCAGTACCATGCACTTTTTTAACATAATTGCTCTGTACTACTGCTTGAGTTCAGGGATATTGATTCCCCCAGAAGTCCTTTTATTGTTGAGAATAGTTTTAGCTATCCTGGGTTTTTTGTACTCCAGATGAATTTAAGAATTGCTCTTTCTAGATCTTTGAAGAATTGATTTGGGATTTTGATGGGGATTGCATTGAATCTGTAGATTGCTTTTGGCAAGATGGCCATTTTTACTCTATTGGTCCTCCCAATCCAGAGCATAAAATATATTTCCATTTCCTGAGGTCTTCTTTGACTTCTTCCTTCAAAGACTTGAAGTTCTTGTAATATAGTTCCTTCACTTGATTGTTTAGAGTCATGCCAAGATACTTTACATTGTTTGTGGCTATTGTGAAGGGTGTTATTTCCCTAACTTCTTTCTCAGCCTGCTTGTCCTTTGAGTACAGGAAGGCTACTGATTTGCTTGAGTTGATTTTATAACCAGTTACTTTGCTGAAGTTGTTTATCAGCTGTAGGAGTTCTCTGTTGGAGTTTTTTGGGTCACTTAAGTATACTATCATAACATCTGCAAATAATGATAGTTTGACTTCTTCCTTTCCAATTTTTATCCCTTTGACTTATGTTGTCTAATTGTTCTCGCTAGAACTTCAAGTGCTATATTGAAAAGACATGGAGAGAGAGGGCAGCCTTTTCTAGTCCCTGATTTTAGTGAGATTGCTTCAAGTTTCTCTCCATTTAATTTGATGTTGGCTACTGGCTTGCTGTATATTGCTTTTATTATGTTTAGGTATGGGCCTTGAATTCTTGTTCTTTCTAAGACTTTTAGCATGAAAGGATACTGAATTTTGTCAAATGCTTTTTAAGCATCTAATGAGATAACCATGTGGTTTTTTTCTTTTAGTTTGTTTATGTAGTGGATTACATTGATACATTGATGGATTTCCGTATATTGAACCATCCCTGCCTCCCTGGGATGAAGCCTAGTTGATCATGGTGAATGATTGTTTTGATGTGCTCTTGGATTTGGTTGGCAAGGAATTTATTTAGTATTTTTACATTGATATTCATAACTGAAATTGGCCTATAGTTCTCTTTATTTGTTGGATCTTTGTGTGGTTTTGGTATCAGAACAATTGTGTCCTCGAAGAACGAGATGGGCAGTGTTCCTTCTGTTTCTATTTTGTGGAATAGTTTGAAGAGCATTGGTGTTAGGTCTTTGAAAGTCGGATAGAATTCTGCACTAAAACCATCTTGTTCCATACTTTTTTTTTGGTTGGGACACTTTCTATAACCCCTTCTATTTCTCTAGGGTTTATAGGACTGTTTATCTGATCTAATTGATCCTGATTTAATTTGGTATTTGGTGTCTGTCTAGGAAATTGTCCATTTCTTCCAGATTCTCCAGTTGCGTTAAGTATAGGCTTTTGTAGTAAAATCTGATGATTTTCTGAATTTCCTCAGTTTCTGTTGTTATATACGCCTTTTTCATTTCTAGTTTTGTTAATTTGGATACTGTCTCTGTGCCCATTGGTTAGTCTGGCTAAGGGTTTATCTATCTTGTTGATTTTCTCAAAGAACTAGTTCCTGGTTTTGTTGATTCTTTGTATGGTTCGCTTTGTTTCTACTTGATTGATTTCGGTCCTTTGATGATTTCCTGTCTTCTACTCCTCCTGGGTGAATTAGGTTCTTTTTGTTCCAGGGCTTTCAGGTATGCTGTTAAGCTTCTCCTGTATGCTCTCTCCAGTTTCATTTTGGAGGCACTCCAGGCTATGAGTTTTCCTCTTAGCACTGCTTTCATTGTGCCCCATATATTTGGATAGGTTGTACCTTCATTTTCATTGAATTCTAAAAAGTCTTTGATTTCTTTCTTTATTTCTTCCTTGACCAAGGTGTCATTGGTAGAGTATTGTTCAGTTTCCATGTATATGTGGGCTTTCTCTTGTTTTTCTTGCTATTGAAGACCACTTTTACTCCATAGTGATCTGATAGGAGGCATGGGATTAGTTCGATCTTGTATTTGTTGACATCTGTCTTGTGACCAATTCTATGATCGATTTTGGAGAAGGTACCATGTGGTGCTGAGAAAAAGGTATATTTTTTTTTTTGCTTTGGGATGAAATGTTTCTCTCTCTCTCTCTCTCTCTCTCTCTATATATATATATATATATATATATATATATATATATTTATTTATTTATTTCTGTTAAATCCAATTGTTCCAAAGCTTCAATTACTTTCACTGTGTCCCTGTATAGTTTCTGGTTTCCTGATCAGTCCATTGAGGATAGTGGCATGTTGAAGTCACCCACAATTATTGTATTAGGTGTAATGTGTTCTTTAAGCTCTAGTAGAGTTTCTATTATGAATGAGAGCGCCCTTGCATTTGGAGCATAGATGTTCAGTATTGAGAGTTCTTCTTGGTGGATTTTTCCTTTGATCAGCAAGAAGTGACCTTCTGACTTTAGGTTGGAAGTCAATTTTATCTGATATTAGAATGGCTACTCCGGCTTGTTTCCTGAGACCATTTGCTTGTAAAATTGTCTTCCATCATTTTACTCTAAGGTAGTGTTTGTCTTTGACACTGAGATGTGTTTCCTGTATGCAGCAAAACACAGGGTCCTGTTTATGTATCCAGTCTATTAGTCTATATTTTTTAATTGGGGAATTGAGTCCATTGATGTTAAGAGATATTAAGGAATAGTAATTATTACTTCCTGACATTTTTGACATTATTTTTTTATATTTGAGTGGTTATCTTCTTTGGGGTTTGATGAGAGGGGGTTTCTATCTTGCTTCTTATGGGGTGTGGTTTCCCTCCTTGTGGTGGTGTTTTTCCCCTATTATCCTTTGTAGGGCTGGGTTTGTGGAAAGATATTGTGCAAATTTGGTTTTGTCATGGAATACCTTGATTTCTCCATCTATGATGATTGAGAGCTTTGCTGGGTAAAGTAGTTTTGGCTGAAATTTGTGTTCTCTTAGATTCTGCATGATATCTGCCCAGGATCTTCTAGCTGTCATGGTCTCAGGTGAGAAGTCTGGCATAATTCTCATAGGTCTTCCTTTATATGTTACTTGGCCTTTTTCTCTTACTGCTTTTAATATTCTTTCTTTGTTTAGTACATTTGGGGTTTTGATTATTATGTGACGGAAGGTATTTCCGTTCTGGTCCAGTCTGTTTGGAGTTCTATAGGCTTCTGATATATTCATGGGTATCTCTCTCTTTAGGATGGGGAAGTTTTCTTCTATAATTTAGTAGAAGATATTTGCTGGCCCTTTAAGTTGTATATCTTCCCTCTCACCTATGAATATAAGCCTTAGGTTTGGTCTTCTGATCGTGTCCTGGATTTCCTGGATGTTTTGGTTTACAAGCTTTGTGAATTTTGCATTTTCTTGGACTGTTGAATCAATGGTTTCTATGGTATCTTCGGCATCTGAGATTCTTCTATCTCTTGTATTCTATTGTTGATATTTGCAACTATGGCCCCTGATTTCTCCCCAAGGTTTTCTATCTCCAAAGTTGTCTCCCTTTCAGATTTCTTAGTTGTTTCTACTTCTGTTTTTAGATCCTGGATGGTTTTGCTCAGATCTTCCACTTGCTTATTTGTGTTTTCATGTATATCTTTAAGAGATATTTTTTGTTTCCTCTTTCATGACTTCTACTTGTTGACACACATTCTCCTCTATTTCTTTAAGTGGTATTTGTAATTCCTCCTTATTGGCTTCTATTTTTTGATCCATATTCTTCTGAATTTCTTTAAGTGATGTTTGTGTTTTCCTTGTAAGGGCTTCTAATTTTTGATCCATTTTCTCCTGTATTTCTTTATGAGATTTATCTATGTGTTCTGCTATCAGCATCCTGACCAGTGATTTTAGATCCAAATCTTGTTTTTCTGGTGTGTTGGGGTATCCGGAACTTACTGCTGTCAGGGAACTGGGTTCAGATGCTGCCATATTGCCTTGATTTCTGTTAGTAATATTCCTATGTTTGCCTTTTGCCATCTGGTTATCTCTGGCCTTAGTTGGTCCTGTAGTCACTAGCTGGTGCTTGAACCTCCTGTGAGCTCGTAAGGCTATTTCCCCACCACTGGATGACTGGGTTTCTGCTGGCACAGATTGCTGATGTGTTGTTCTCTTCTTGGGTGCTGTTGGACCCCTGGTGTATCTTGCTCCAAGCAATGTTATATTCGGTTATCTCTGTGGACCTGATGCTGCTTGTCTTCTCTGGTTCTGCTTGCTTGGTCCAGTCAGCAGCACGGATGCCAGTGGCGGCTGTGGGGAGTGTGGAATGCAGGGTCTCCAACCAGGCAGAGAACCCACACCCTGCTGGAACACAGGACCCGCTGCTCTACCAAGCTTTTGTTCTTAGAGGACTGGCTGGTGGCCTGAGTCCCCAGAGATCTTAAGCTTGGGACATCTTGGGTATCTGGTTCTGCCTGCTCAATCCTTGCAGCTGCCACCAAGATGGTCGAGGCTGTGTGGAGTGCAGGGTCTCCCCCAGAGCACAGAGCCCACGCCTGGTTGTGACCCAGGAACCTCTGTTCTGCCCAGATTGCTGCCTGGCAGCCTTGAGTCCCCAGAGATCCCAAAATCTGGATATCATGGCTACCTGGTTCTGCTCGATTAGTCCAAACAACTGCAAGGATGCAGGTGGTGGCCACAGGGAGTGGGGAGTGGGGAGTGCGGAGTCAGGGTCTCCCACAGGGCAGAGAACCCACACCCTTCTGGAACACAGGAACTGCTGCTCTGCGAAGCTCCTGTTCTTAGATGACTGGCTGGCAGCCTGAGTCCCCAGAGATCTTAAGCTTTGGATATCTTGGGTATCTGGTTCTGCCTGCTCAATCCAAGCAGTTGCCACCAAGATGGCCACGGTTGCCTAAAATTTAAAATTTTAAAACTTGTTTTGGAAAAAATTTTATGTGAGTACTCCCTTCTTTCTCTGCTACATGTGTGTACTACTCCTCAAATTCACGACCTCTTTCTCTTTAACTAATAATGCTACACATATATGTAATTATATATATATATATATATATATATATATACATGTATGACATACATATTTAAATGTATAAATAGAACCTGATTAGTTCCTTTAGTGTTGCGCATATATATTTAGGACTGACTTCTTGGGATGAAGGAGTTTATCAGAAGAATGATTTTCTCTCAATTATAAATTATTAATTGCTGGTAAGTTTTCACCTATAGTTGGGTTCTTGTGAGAATTCTCCCATCCATGCAGGCATGTCAACTAATGTTGTTATTAAACAAAAGTAGTTTAAAAAGTCATATTGTTGTGATTTCATGGATATAGCTTTCCTGTCATATACAAAAGACATGGTCTGAAATTTTGCAGCAGATGTCCTGGTTTTGGGGCCATTTAACTCTTTCCAGCCCCTTCTGTGATGTTACTTGAGCCTTAGGTGTAGGGGTTGCATTGTTGATACAGTAATTGGGACTGGGTACCCCAT
Source organism: Apodemus agrarius (assembly GCA_964023405.1). NCBI lineage: Eukaryota > Metazoa > Chordata > Mammalia > Rodentia > Muridae > Apodemus > Apodemus agrarius. The sequence goes on along the minus strand of OZ030012.1, from coordinate 84,786,572 downwards.
GGTCAATATGCATGGTCTGCATATTGAATAGTTATCACTTTCTTTAATGGCTAATCTATTGTCTGTAAAAAGAAGCTTCTTTGATGGAGAGTGAAATCTACATGTATCTCTCTGTATAAGATTAAGCATTTAGAATGCAGTCAGAAATTTTACTCATTTACAGTACTTTGCATAATTTGCCACCCAACTTCAATTTACAAGTGCTCCTAGTGTATCTTATCACCATGATCATAGTTGTTACTTGAAAGCATTAGAACTGGATATAACCATTGATTTCATCATTAGCAGCTTGCTTAGCTCCTTTCTGTATTATTGCAGCTAGTCTTCAAGAGGAATCTTTCTAGCTCAATTCCTGCAAGTTCGGTGTCCAAAGTGGGTGGTGTCTTTAGCTAAAGGGCTTTACTTTTAAGTTCTGGGAGACAGCCAAAGGCAATCTTAATAACATGCCATTTTGAAGTAGTCTTTTAGATTTTCGTGAGCCACAGTTTGGAAGAGGGTTTCCATAGTCTGGAACCGAGGTCTTTGATGGACTGTGTCTCTTTGTGGAAATAATATTCCTCCTGTGTGGTGCAACTTACACACACACACACACACACACACACACACACACACACAATCTACAAACATTTGTGCAGATATATGCAGACATATATGAACACACAAAGTCAAAATGAGATGGTTTACCTTGCTGGTTTTCATCCATCTTTACTCTGTAAATTCTCTCAAGTACTTAAAGTATCCTACTTTTAAATGGTTCATGTATTCAAATTTTTGAAAGAAGCACACATCATTTTTAAGTTGTGATTATTAAATATCATGTGGTCTAAATGTAGTCTAAATGAAAAGGAGACAAAAAAAAAGGAAATTGCAAGTGTTAAGAATCTTGCCCATTAGTCATATCTTTTTTCCTTGCTCTTATCACTGCCTAAAGAGCCTATTATATGTATTTTTTGAAGACAAGGGATAAAGGAAAATTGAACTTAGTCTTTTTCTGTTCACAAAAGTGAATTCTAGTAAGGTGGATTATACCATAGAAATGTCATATTTTTCAATTCATAAATATGGTGTAACCATGACTAAAATTTGAAGATGAAAAGTTAATTATATAGATAACCAACTACTTAAATGGTTACAAATATGGCTGTCATGGAGAAGTTCAAGTTGGAAATTTTTTAGTCTTTAGTGTCATTATTGCCAGCCTGTTGTTGGGCTATAAAATCTCCAAAGGCTGGGTATAATGGTTGGAGTTACCTCTTTGCCTATTTAATTATGATTTGTAAGCCATTGAAGTAATAAATCATATGTATATTATATATTCCAAAATGTATGTGTTAAGTATTCTAATACACATTTGTATGAAATAAAAAATACCTATGATTTTAACTAAAGAGGGACAAAGCATCAAAATTCTTAGATTTATAAAATACATTGAGAAAGTTCCATGCCATATGCTATATTCACCTAATATCTTTAAACTCATTTAAAGTCTGTTTATGAATTTATTTAATGTGAACCAATGAATAAATAACTAAGTAAGATTTTTGGTTTCTGTAGTGCAATAATTTTCTCTGATATAAACCTCCATTTTGGAAGGAAAGTTTTAAGAAACAAGATGTGTTAAAGGAAAGTAGAATATTACATCCAGCAGAGAAGATTGTTAAGCTCAAGAAATGAACAGCTCAAAGGCTTCAGAAAGTCCCTGAAATGGATCATATACAATAGGTCTTTTCTCCAAATATAGCTCCAAGGTCTACTGAGAGACACTATCAAACAAGCTGAGCTGCTTAGGAAAGGTTCAGATCAGCTAAGGTGTATGAAAGAGACAAAGAGATGTGTAAATGCCTAGAAGACTCTAAGACAAGCTGAGCTGCCTTGATAAAGGAGACATTAATCAAATTGCCTGGAAGTCAGATCCAATAGACATCTTCGAGCAAATCACTCTCTGGTTTGTAGGTTGTGCAGTGTATTCCAGGTTTCCATCTTTCATGAGCTGTCACCTAAGCTAAGTTTTAGTGATGTAGCTGTTGTCTTTGAGTCATTTCTGTTCCTTTAAGTAACACTTCCTCAATATCCCTTTATGTAGCCTCAATAAAACTCATTGATTTACCAAAGTAGACCTTAGAGATATCCATATATTGGTCTGTTCATGGTTCTCTATCTCAGTGTGGGGGAATATATTGGTTCCTGTCTCCCCAGGTATAATGTCACACAACAATGGTTACCATAAATATTTTAAGTATGACAAAAATCTTCTCAACCACAATTATTTAGCATAGCATATGAAATATAAAGATGAAAAATCCTAAAATTTGAAAATGAAAAAGAAGAAAAAAAAGAAAATGAAAAAGAAACATAAATTGATAAGTAGCATTATTTATTAATTGAATGGAAGATAAAATTAACATTCTACAACTTTCATTAACCACTGTTTAAAAGTACTATAATATGTAGATCCAGAGTAATGAATTGCTTGGAAATACAACTGTACATATAGTAATGGTATTATTGAGTTTGATTCTTTCAAACTCTTGTTGAGCAGACCAGAAAGCAAAATTGAAGTCCTAAATGTATTGATATTTCTTTTTTATCTGAAATGGTAAGTTTAAGGATATAATGGATATCTACTAAATTGAAATAGTTATAATGATTTTCTTGTTATAAATATTCAGATACAATAGAGAAGTGGGGAAGTCAATATAGCAAGCATAGCAGAATTAAATCTAATCTGTAAATGCATCACATAATCCCACCCAGAAAAGTTAGTCCTATCTGAGCCTAACATTCTTTTATTATTCTTTTTTTAAATTGGATATTTTTTATTTACATTTCAAATGTTATCCCCTTTCCCGGGAAAACCCTTCTCTGTCTCTCTGTGTCTCTCTCTCTCTGTCTCTCTCTGACTCTCTGTTTCTCTCTTTGTCTCTCTCTGTCTCTGTCTATCTCTGTCTCTGTGTCTCTGTGTGTGTGTGTGTGTACTGCAAACTTCCTTGTAAGACTGAGTTCTCTGAAGACATCAGCAGTGATGAGCTAATTTGATGAATCTTTCCCTTATTATAAACTCAATGTGCCTATCTTCTCTCCCTATAAGTTTTCTCATGGACTTCATACTCTCACTTTTCTCACACCAGGTGAGAGATTCCCAGTTGTCTTTGGACTGGGAGCAGATGGATCCTGAAAGTCTGCATGTTCGGTTTCCACCTTTTTTTGTGGGAGTCTATGGAAAATTTCCTCTATTGTGCAGGTGTGCCCTGAGGACAATTTCCTTTGGAAATATGGTAGATAGAACTTTGGAAAAATAAGTTTAAAAGGGAGACACACAGAGGCATGCCTGTGCTGCATGGGGTTGGGTGCCAACATGATAAGCAAGTATGTGGTGGAGAGACGGGAGAGAAAGAGAATCAGAATGGCTTGTGTGTTGTGAGGAGACAAGAAACTGGAAACATGAGTGAACAGCCTGATATAAATAGCTGGGACTGCCACTGAGGTCATTATGTGGTCCTAGCCTATGCTGCATCTGAGCTATGTCTGGGTTCATGTCCCTGGAGCAGCAAAGTCTGTGTTGATATCAATGGCCCATATTACCACCAAAGGCCATGCCTCTGAGAGCCATGCAGGACTATTCCAGCCCCTTACTGTCTGTGCCACTTTGGAGAGCTGGTCTGGCTCCCTGCTGAACAGCATGGTAGAGCTGGCCTTGGTGGTATGGGTGGAGGTGAGCCACCCTTAAGGTGTGGGAATAGGGGAGATACCTCCCCTCTAATTGGTGCAGTTCTAGAAAGCTGGCTCTGGTGTCTTGCATGCGTGGGGAGCTGGACCCAATATTATGAGCATGGGAGAGCCCATTCTGGGCCCCTTGTCATTCATGCATCTTGCTGGCCCACCCCTTGCCAGCTGCTGCAAAAAGGACAACCAGGTTCACCTGAGTAAAGTCAAAGAGCTGGCCCTGGAAGCATGGGCTGAACAGAAGGACAGATTCTTCTAAACCAAGGCTGCAGGGTGTCCATGATACAGGGCAACAATGGGATGTCAGAGAGGAGTCCTGGTGAGGATCCAATCCAGCATTGGGGGTATTGCAAAAGCCAGGGCCCTCAAACCAGACCAATGCCTCATGGAAATGGACATTTAGAAGAAAAGCTATTGGAACAACAGAGTAAATACTGTGAGACACGCCATGATGCACCAACATTTCCACAGTGAGATTTTAATTAATTAGTTAATTAATTAATTTTTATTTATTTTAGGTTTTGTTTTCTCTTGTGTAGGGATGTTGCAAGGGTGGAGAGTGGATATGTAGGGATGTGGAGATGAGTGGGATTAGGATGCATGGTGTAAAATTCACAAGGAGTCAATATAATGTTTGTAAAACAGAGTTTAATGTATTTTAATGTTTTCTATTAATTCATCTCTGTTAGATTTGATAATTTCAAGTTGAACTACCAACCAATGACCCAAGCAAGGTATAGGCAACTACAGGCTGATATTAATACTTTAATTAACTTCTTTCTTTTGTAGCTTTGGCTGGCCTGAAATTTAGTATATAGGCCAGGGTAGCCCCACAATCACAAAGATTTACCTACTTCTTCTGCCTCCTGATTGCCAATGTTAGCATATACCGCTGTTCCTAGATACAAGTCTGCTTTCTTAAGATACCAAAGAGCCCCTCTCTTCTCTTACGGTTCTTATATTCATTTTGTCAGAAAACTTTCAATTTTAAAAAAACATACTTGACTGAGCTGAGGAATTTAAGCTTTCGACCTATGATCACACAATCAAATGCATTTAGAATGAAGCTCTGGCCTCAACAATACAACTTCATTCACATATAGGTTGCTATTCTATTCTTCTGACAGCACAGCATCTTAATACGGTGCCCAAGAAGCTGAACACATATTAACTGGATGCTGCTTAATTACATGTTTAATCACATTTAAATGAGTCTTGTTATTTATTTATTCTCACATTTCCACATTAGAAATAATTATTGCTGTGCTTTTAAACACAAAGATCAAAGGGCCCATGTTCTGCTGTGGAAGCTGATGAAATATATAAAACTGTGTGTGTGTGTTTGTGTGTGTGTGTGTGTGTGTGTGTGTGTGTTTGGTGTGATTTTTTCCCCAAATCTATATGAATTCCTTCTGTTGAACCCAACATTTAGAATAAAAATCATAAAATACAACACATATAAAATGCTTTATATTTAGTCCCTATACTAAAAGTTAATTCTCCACTATGAGAATTAACATACAAATATTTTGAACATTCCCTTGGAATACACCAACCTTCACAAGAATGTACCAACAGCACTATGTCATGACTGTAATATTATACCCACTGTGTCACAAAAAGTAAAATGAAAACATTTGGGGTAATAGCTGGTGGCTAGTGAGGTCATAGTTCTGAGGAGAACCTACTGTTATTTTTCCCTAACTGAGCTCTAAATGCTTACCCTTATGTCCCCAAACATTAATACATCTCACTCCTTATCATGTAAGTTTCTTTTTGAAGCAGAAAGAGAACATTATAGAAAGTTATGGCTAGTAAAAATTCAGAACCAACTGACCATTGTATGTATATGTCTATTACACTACCCTTACACTTTAGCTCAGGGGATATCACAGAAATACACTATTGTGACCTTAAGGAAGATATGTCTCCAGAGCAGAAAACAGCCCTGAATTATTTTTGTAAAACACACTGCTGAATTGACAGTTTCCCATTGTTTTGATATTATATTCACTAGACAATGTTTGGATTGTAATTGCATGTCCTATGTAGCTTTTCCAAAGGGAGATAATATTTACATCATTAGATGTGTATGAAATATTATTTACTATAGACTGTCAAGTTTTAATTCTCATTTTATCTATTAGTCTCTTGAGATTAGTTTTCTTGAGTCTGGTTAGGTGTCAGTGCCTTGGTAAAATAATTTAACTTCATTCAATCAGAACTGAGAGAATTGAGAAAGAGATGTTGACCATAACGGCTCGAGCTATCTTGAGTCTGTTTAGTTCTCAGTGCCTTGATAAAAATAAATTTACATCTCAGAGAATTAAGAAAGATGACAAAAACGCTGACCTTAATGGCTCAACTGCAGTGGTGCTGTGGAGGTGACCTTATATATGTAAAGCATAGCAGAAAGTCAGTGGTAAGTTACCTAAGTGTGCCCAATTTGGTGGGAATAAAATTTGTTTGGCCTTTTGTATACCACAACTCTTTAAAAATAATTTCAACTTTTATCAATATAATGGCCTTCAAATTCTGTTGCAGGTGGGCACATATTTTGCTGTATTATGACTAACATAATAAGATAGTATAAACCTAGAAGCTTATAAAAAACAGAAATATATTTTATTTTTCAGAGTTTTCATTGCTTAGGCCTTGGAATCCAAAAATTAATATATACATTAACAGATTTGATGAAGGCCGACATACTGGTCCATGTAATCACAACTGCATCATTCTTTATGTAAGAGAACTTATTCTTCTTGCCAAATGAAGCTCTGAGATTAAATCATTTCCCAAAGCCTATCTCTTAATAGGCTTTATTCTCTTGGGTTCAATATAAAGATTATGCAAGGCTTCAAACACTGAGACTGTGGCCTAAGATGAAACCATCTAATTCATGCTAATAGAGTCTAATACTACAGTAAAATCACAAGCACCTAGTAATAAACAGAAGGTGTTTAATTTTTTTAAAATAAAAGATAACATGAACCAAGGCACATCAGAAGAAAAATCTCAAATATGATCTTCTGAAGAATAAATCTATGAATGACAGTAGATGAAAAGAGATCAGAATTAAAACAAATGTCTGAACATAAAAATGGAAAGTTTACTCTGCATCCAAATGAATTGGAATGGATACTTGACAATTCATGATCTCTTATTTCTGAATATTTTTCTATGGGGAATATGACCTTTCAATCCATGAACTTGAATACAGTTCTGCCATGAACCCTTGGTTTCTGGAATGTTATAATTTATTTTATGTGTCAACTTGATTTGGCTGCAGAATGTCCAGAATTTGTGTCAGTATTATTTTAGCGATGAGTCTGGGGAATGTTTCTTGATAATACTAAGCTTTGTATAAGAGTCAGGGTAAAGTGAATTATCAGCCCTAATATGACGTAATCTCATAAAATCAAGCAGTGGGTAAAACAAAGGATAAGAGAGAAAATTTCACTAGTGTACACCTGAGCACACTGACTTTTCTGGGTTTTGATCTAGACTGGAAGTACACATAGGTTTTCTTGAGTACTTAGTATGCCTACTACAGAGTGCTGGATATTTTATCCTCCAAAATTATATTAGACAATTTCTTTTAATAAATTAATTTCCAGATAGGCAGATAGATAGATGATAGATGGATAGATAGATAGATAGATAGATAGATAGATAGATAGATAAACAGATAAAACCAGGAAAATTTATTCTTATATTATATAACATAGATACACAGACATGACATTTGGAACTATATCTTTGAGGTTTATCCTGTTTATCCTATCTGTTATCTATCTATCTATCTATCTATCTCTATCTATCTATCTATCTCATCTATCTATCATCTATCTATGTATCTATTTCTCTTTCCTATCTACCATATATGTGTCTATGTATTTTATTATCTGTCTTTTATCTATCATCTATCATCAATCTACATATCCTGTTAGCACTGTTTACCTGGAGAACCTGAGTGCAATTTTGCACCACTAAAGAAATTTCTCTACAAGAATGACATTTTAGACATATAAAAAAAGCTTTGCAACTAGTGAAATGGATAATAGGTCAAAGGGGCTGCTGGTATATGCTAAAATATGAATATTACGGAAATTTGGTTAGTCCCAGAGAAAAATGATAAAAAGATCACTAAAAACAGATGTTTATTCTTATAAGAAATCAGGAAAAACTTTATATGAAACATATCCTAATGTTTTGTGGAAGGCAGCACATATTAAAAATAATATAGAATTTTAACTGAAGATAATTTTATACAAATTATTGAGGCAACAGCTTGTTTATGGGAACATAAGAAAAAAGAAAGCCCGCTTGAATATATTTTAAAAGCTAAAATAATGACTAGTGGGTAAAGAGTAAGTATAACTATATGAAATTGGATTTTACAGGGAGCTGAAGCCTCCTTCATCAGCCGTAAATTAAGAAAGTGGAACTAGTGACTGAATACCATGGGTATTCTTTTGAGACTAGGTTACTTCACTTAGTATGATGTTCTCCAGCTCCATTCATTTCTCTAAGAATTGCATGAATTCATTGTTTCTAATGGCTGAATAGTATTCCATTGTGTATATATATACCACATTTTTTGTATCCATTCCTCCGTTGAGGGACATCTTTCCAGCTTCTGGCAATTATAAATAAGGCTGCTATGTCACTGATAAGTGGATATTAGCCTAGAATCTTGGGACACCAAAGACACAATTCACATACCAAATGATGTCTGACAAGAAGAAAGGAATGGACACTGGTGCTGGAAAGGATCAAAGCATCAGTGTAGGGAAATACCAGAACAGGGAAGTGGGAAGGGGTGGATGAGGGAGCAGAGGGAGGGAAAAGGGCATGTGGGACCTTTGGGGGGTAGGGAACCATAAAAAGGGAAATGAAATGTAAATATAGAATATATCCAATAAAAATTTTTTTTGAAAAAAAAAAGAAAGTGGAACTAGGCCAATACAGTAGAGAAAATTCCCCAATCAAGGTTCCCTCTTCCTAGGTGACTCTAACATGTGTCCAGTTCACAAAAATTCACAGTAATTTTAAGATCTGGAAATTTTAGTCTTCTTGTATTTATTGAACTTGTTTCCACCCATCTCAAAATCTTTAATCCAGAATTATTCCTGTCTAAAGGAAACTTGTGGACAAAAATAATGAAGCAGAAACTGAAGGAAAGGCCATCCAGAGTCTACCCCACAGTGATATCCATTCCATCCTCAGACACCCATGCCCAGCACTATTGCTGATGCCAAGACATGCTTGCAGACAGGAGCCTGGTATAGCTGTGCTATAGGCTCTGCCAGCACCTGACTAAAATCAGATGCAGGTACTCACAGCCAACCACTGGACTAATCTAGGAGACCCCAATGGGAGAATTACAGAATGGACTAAAGAGATGAAGGGGATTGCAATCCCATAGGAAGAAAAACAATATCTACTAACTGGACCCCTCAGAGCTTCCGGGGATTAAACCACCAACCAAAGAGAATAAAAGAGTCATTCCATGGTTCCTGCTACATGTGTAGCGGAGGACAGCCTTATCTAGTCCTATGAAGGGGAATGTTAGAGTGGTGATGCTGGAGTGGTTAGGTTGGTGGGGGAACACCCTCTTAAAAGCAAGGGGGATTAAGGGTTGTTGGGTTTTCAGAGGGGAGCCTGGGAATGGGGACAATATTTGGAATGTAAATAAATAAAATAATAAGAATTGTTAAAATATCTAAGATTTATCAGACTTTCTATATATTAGAAATTTAGAAAACATATTCAGAAGATGGGTTGTAGCTGAAATGTAGATTGATATGGGTTTATGTGATTGCATAATCTGAAATGGTTGGTCTAAATTGACAGGAATGAAGCTACTTACAAAATGAATGATGTCTTTCAGGGTTATTAGATTTGATAGGATGTAACAATGTGTCTTTTGACTATAAGTGTGTACTTAAGGAGATTAGAGTATGGCCATGGACACTGGATTAGTTTCCTCAGACCAAATGTGTTGCACCTAGGATGCTGCTGCCTCCACAAAGAGTGTGGGAAACAGAATATTGAGCCAGCAGATTTTTTAAAAAAAATATCTATCTATCTATCTATCTATCTATCTATCTATCTATCTATCCATCCATCCATCCATCCATCCATCCATCTATCTATCTATCTATCTATCTATCTATCTATCTATCTATCTATTTTAATTTATTTATATTTCAAGTATTAGTCCCTTACCTGGTTTCTCCCCCTCCCAGAAACCCATATCCCATCCCCCATCCTCCTACTTCTATGAGGGTGTTCCTCCACCCACCCAGCCACTCCTTCCTCCCTGCCCTCAGTTCCCCTACACTGGGAGCCAATGGATTTAAACCTTAAGATGTAACTTGTTTTCTTTGCAGGTTTGGGATTTGCTTGGGACCTGTCATCTCTTGCTGCCTCCCAATTTGACTTTTTTTTCTATTTGCAAGAGGAATTCCTATCTTCTGGCTATTTTATAAGTCAGCTAAAACTTGCCTTTTCACAGGAAAAATGATGTTTTAATTCAAAATGAATCATTCCTTTAATTATTCCCATGCCTGATTTAGATGATATTTGTTACATATTGGACCTCAGAGTTTATACTAGAGCAAATGAAGACTCAGTGCTAAAGGAAGTAATCAAAGTGCTTTGAATGCTAGAAGGAAATGAATTTGGGGTACCGGGATAAAATGCTATGAATTAAATTGTATTATTCTCTTCATACAATCATAAATCTCCAATCCCAAGCATGACAACATTTAGAGTTGGAGGCTGAGTAAAATTAGGCTCCCATGAGATCTTGACATAGTTACAAGAGATGAGAATAATGTCCTAATAACAAAGACACCAGAGTTCTCTTTTTTTGTCTCCTTTCAAAGGATGACAAAAAGAGAAGTCAGTCAACTACTGCAAGCCAAGAAGAATAAAGTCATAACCTGAATCCATATAATGGTACCTTGATCTTGGGCACCTGTTCTCTAGATGAGTTTCCATTATTTGACTCATCGTGGTTATGAAAATTTGTACTTTTTTCATGATAAAGTAATATTGCTGAAAAATGTTGAACAAACATTATTGAAAATTTGAATTTCTGACCAAAAAGATTCAAATGTAATTCAGCAAGAGTGATCTGTCAAGCAATAATCATCAATCAGAGCAAAGATGAGAGATATAGAGATAGAGAAATTTGCTTTAAAAAAGTATGAATTCATGAAAAATTTCAGATGTGTTTGCAGAACCATAACACAAGCACCAATCTAAATAGGAAGATAAAAGGCTCAAACTTATTGTGTGGCAATGGGGATAGTATAGGAAGATGATGACTACATGGTTCTCTTGCATTGTCTGGTTTCACTCATGGGGCTAAATTATTTTCTGAAGTAGTCTTCAGAAGTAATGCTGGTGGAACCTTGAAGTCCTTTCAAGTCCAGTGTACTCTTTTTTAAAAAAAAAATTTAACAGGCCTTACTGGTATAAAGATCCTAATTTGTTAGTGTGTATAAATTACTAATTGATCTGAGGTATATTAGGCTATAACCATGACTTTCTTAACACTAATGTCCAATGATCACCAAAATATTAACACCATATTATCCAAGAGGCCAGTATTAGAAAAAAAAAGGGTTTTGGCATTTACTTTTATTTATTTTTATTCTGATAAAAGTTTTAAAATATGAGATAATTTTGCAATCATGTATATAAGTACATATTCATATATACAGATACATGGGAATATTCAAGTTATGCATTAACAAATGTATTAAATCTTAATGATCTTTGATTTAACTAACTGTATAATTTAGTATGTGAAAGACAGGGGTGACTTAATGATCCTGAGTGGTATTTCTTAGAAGCTAAAAATCAATCAAAGGGAACTGACTATGAAGTTAATAAGGTAAGATTGATTTTCTAAGACCTCAACATGAGATCTTCTAAAAACAGGTTCTGATGGGACAGTGAAAAACAGAATAAACAATTATGAAAATCTCTATACAGGTAATCAATAATGACAGCATTGTTTACTTTGGGGAGTAATAATGATTAAGAGGAAATTATTAAATAATAAATTTCAGGTAAAAGCACAGTTCATGATGACGGATTGAGGAATGTTAGAAATAAAAGGAAGTGAGAAATACTGCCTTGAATTTTAGGTTAGATGTCCAGTTAAAGTGATCTGTAAGAAAAAAATAATAAACTTCAGGAAGAAGTGTTCAGGAGAATTCATTTGGCATTTGTAACCATTTTGAATTTGAGGTGCACAGTATTTCTAGAAGCAGAAACAGCCAGAGACAGGCTGCAACATTATGACCACAAAGGGAGTTTAGATGTACATGGTTGAAACAGGTGCAAAACAGGGGCTATGAGAAAGAAAAGAGAGTATAAGGAGAACTTATAAAGCCAATTTCAGTTAAGTTTACTTAAACTTACACAGTATTACATTGAAATTTTGAAGTGGATGTAGAAAGTAGAACATGGTGATTCATTAGTGCTGATATTTTTTCAGTCTTTAAAAGCATCTGCTATGCAAGATGGCACCATGAAGTGTGAAAGAAAAGTTTTTCTGTAAAATTAGTGGGGTGATGATTTAGGTTCTTTCTTATACAAAATAATGAGTTTGAAAGGAACCTTTACATTAAACAATTAAAAGCATGTGATTTTGTACATGTTCCTATATAATTTGCTGACTAAATTTTAGAGAAACTGCATAGCATCCATTTAAATCAAAATTGTACTTTATGTCCTAGCTGTGATTAAGATAAATAATAAACAACTTAGGGAGAAAGTTTTCTGGCTCATTACTACACAAAAGTCAAGGCAGAAACTTGGAGCAGCTGTTTCATCCACAGTCAAGAGCAGAGGTTGGACAGATAAATGCATGCTTACAACTCAGTTTTCTTTCTCTCTTGTAGCATCCAAAACTTCAACCCAAGGAAAAAAATCTCATACCACTCATATGCTACAGGGATGACCATTCCTATAAGCACCATTTATGGTAAGTACCCAGTGATGTACAATTTATTTTATATTTTTGTAGTATTTGCATCATACCTCTTATATGCTTAGATTTTTGTATACACCAATGCCATTATCTTAGAGTTGTCTCCAGTATTTGGTGCAATAACAAGTTGTACAGCTTTGCAGTCCATACGTAACAGCATAGGCCATCTACTGAACTGTGGCCACTCTTTCACAACCACATCTGTGTAAATACACTCCATAGTAGAAGTCACCTGGCAAAGAAATTATGTATAATAGTTCTGAGGGTGTAGCCATTAGATGACACATAACAGACTTTAACTTACCTCCTTTAAAAGATATATATGAAGATCTTTTCCCACTTTGTTGGTTACCGTTTTGTCCTTCTGACAGTGTCATTTGCCTTATAGAAACTTTGTAATTTTGTGAGGTCCCATTTGTCAATTCTTGATCTTAGAGCATAAGCTATTGGTGTTCTGTTCAGGAACTTTCCCCCTGGGCCCATGTCCTCCAGGGTCTTCCCAAGTTTCTTTTCTAATAGGTTCAGTGTGTCTGGTTTTATGTGGAGGTCATTGATCCACTTGGAGTTGATCTTAGTACAAGGAGATAAGAGTAGATCAATTCGCATTCTTCTGCATGTTGACCTCCAGTTAAACCATTTGTTTGAAAGGTTGAAAAGGCTATCTTTTTTTCCACTGGATGGTCCGACAGAGGCCTAATATCCAATATATACAAAGAACTCAAGAAGTTAGACCCAAAAAAACCAAATAACCCTATCAAAAAATGGGGTACAGAGCTAAACAAAGAATTTTCACCAGAAGAAATTCGGATGGCCAAGAAACACCTTAAGAGATGTTCAACATCATTAGTCATCAGGGAAATGCAAATCAAAACAACCCTGAGATTCCACCTCACACCAGTCAGAATGGCTAAGATTAAAAACTCAAGAGACAACAAGTGCTGGCCAGGATGTGGAGAAAGAGGAACACTCCTCCACTGTTGGTGGGATTGCAAAATGGTAAAAACCGCTCTGGAAATCAGTTTGGCAGTTCCTCAGAAAATTGGGCATGTCCCTTCCAGAGGACCCTGGCATACCACTCCTGGGCATATACCCAGAGGATTCCCCTGCATGCAATAAAGACACATGCTCCACTATGTTTATAGCAGCCTTGTTTATAATGGCCAGAAATTGGAAGGAGCCCAAATATCCCTCAAAGGAGGAATGGATACAGAAAATGTGGTATATTTATACAATGGAATACTAATCAGCAATTAAAAATAATGAATTCATGCAATTTGTAGGTAAATGGTTAGATCTGGAAAATATCATCCTAAGTTAGTTAACCCAATCACAAAAGAATACACATGAAATGCAATCACTGATAAATGGATATTAATGAGCCCAGAAGCCCTAAATACTCAAGGCACAATTAGCAATTCAAATGATTCCCAAGAAGAAGAAAGGAGAGGACCCTGGGCCTGAAAAGATTGGATCCAGTTTTGTAGACCCAGAACAGAAAAATCGTGGGGGGGGGGATGATGATTGGGGAATAGTTGTGGGGGGAGAGGAATTATGGGACATATGGTGGTGGGGAACTGGGAAAGGGGAAAGCCTTTGGAATGTAAACAAAGAATATAGAAAATAAAAATTTAAAAAAAAAGATATATATGGTGCATCTTGACTAAATTTCACTTATGGACTCCTATATATTATTTTCAATAAAGTTAAGACAATGAGTGCCCTGTAGGTGTACCTGAAACTCTTATCAGTTAAATCATTGGATAATAGACGTGTGATCTTAACATAAGTAAATATCAGGCTGTGTTTATTTATACAAGGAAGAAGGGAAATCTTACATCATCATATCAACAACATGACAAAATCTAGTATGTTTGCTTCTGTCAAATACATCACTGAAAGTGAATAATTATATTGTAATATAAATTTATAATCAGTCTGATTACTTATGAAACTGGACATCTCTTCATGTCCTGTTTACAGATTCTTATACAATTATAGGGTTTCCTGTGAAAATATTTTCATTGATTTTACTTCTGGATGATGGGAAATAAACTTGTTGTGGGCACAAAGTTCCATTCACTCACAGAAATCAGGAATATTAAACACTCAGGTTTGTTTTATCAAAGGAAACACTGTGTAACCTATTTACTGCACAAAAGCTGTGAAATAAGATGGCTAATAGCCTTTGTAAAGCAGGCTCTCCAAGCTCCCACAACCAGGAGAGTGGGTGGCTAACAGTGTAGATGGCCTCTGCCGCATATACATAACTAAAGCAACACCAGATCTTCTCCTAGACCCTTAAAAAGAAACACATGCAGCCTATCTGTAGAACCCAGCCTCATGGAAGAAATGTCATCTACTTTGAGAAGAGTTGTGATGTAGTTCTGCACAAAAATTCACAAAATGATGTAATTGTGCACAAAAGATTGTCTTGCATCAGGAAACTTGCTTTTTTTCTTTACAAATTGTAAGGCAAATTAAATATGCCTGAAATAAACAGTCCAGTGAAGGGGAAATTTCCATTCCAGACCATAGTTATTCTTTGGTTGGTTATTCAATCTCTGAGAGCTCACAAGGGAACCATGTTAGTTGATTGTTTTTGTCTTTCTGTGGGGCTTCTGTGCCCTCAATCCTTTTCCCATCTCTTTGTAAGAGACCATAGGTTCCATCCAATATTTATTTGGCTGTGGATATTTGCAATTGTCTTAGTGAGCTGCTTGGTGGGGTCTCTCAGAGGACAGTTATGCTAGGCTCATGAATGAAAACATAAGTGAGTATCATTAATAGTGTCAGGGACTGGAGCTTGCCCAGGGATGGGTCTTAAGTTGGGCCTGTTATTGGTTGACCATTCCCTCAGTCTGTATTACATCTTTGTCCCTGAATTTCTTGTAAACAGAGCAAATTTTAGGTCGAAGGTTTTGTGCATGGGTCATGTTCTTATTCCTCCACTGGAGGTCCTGCCTGGATATAGGTGGTAAACTCTTCAGGATCCATATCCCCACTGATAGGTATCTCAGTTTAGGTCACAAGAATTGACTCCTGGGAGCCTCTCCCATTCCAGGTCTCTGGTAATTCTTGAGATGGTCTCCAACCTCTAACCCCCAACAACTACAGATTTTCTTCATTCTCTTGGTCCTCTATCTCTCTTTTCTGTCTCACACCACACCTGATCCTGAGACCCCCAATTCCCCTCCCTATCCTCTCTCCTACACACATCCCTCCCTCCATCTGCGTATTTGATTCTCCCTTCTAAGTGAGATTCAAGCATCTTCACTTGGGACTTCTTTCTTATTTAACTTTGGGTCGATGGAGTATGTTGGGGATATTCTATACTTCATGGCTAACATCCACTTATCAGTGAGTACATACCATGCATGTCCTTTTGAGTCTGGGTTACCTCACTCAGGATGACATATTCTAGTTCCACCCACTTTCCTGAAAATTCATGATATCTTTGTTTTTAATAGCTGAATAATTATCCAGTGTAAATGAACCACATTTTCTGTATCCAGTTTTTTGGGCTGAGGGACAACTGGGTTGTTTCCAATTTCTAGCTATCATGAATAGAGTAACTATGAACATAGTGTTACACATGTCCTTGCAGTATGACAGGCCTTTTGGGTATATGCTCAGGAAAGGTATAGGTCATAAGCCTATAGATAGAACTATTCTCAATTTTCTTAGAAACCACCAGGTAAATTTCCAGAGCTATTGTACAAGTATTTACTCCCAATGCAAGGGTCCATGATTTGTGAAAAATGATACCCAGACTCAAATTGTATACAACAACAAAGAGCATTTATTCTGCAGAGAACATCCATGGAATGTCTACGATATTATGGGATGTAAGACAGACATAGATTTTGCAATCTATCTAAATCCTGTTAGAGTAGGAATGGGTGACATTTACCTTCCTTTCTCTTGATTGATTGGCTCTATATTCAGATATGGGTGCCTTTGTGATGATGGGTCCTGCTTACATACCCTATTTGTTAGTCTGTGTCTTTTTATTAGGAATCTGAGTCAATTGATGTTGAAAGATATTTATTACCAATGATTATTATTAATTCCTGTTATTTTTATGTTGGGGGCAGTTCTCTCTCTCTCTCTCTCTCTCTCTCTCTCTCTCTCTCTCGTGTGTGTGTGTGTGTGTGTGTGTGTGTGTGTGTGTTTGTGTGTATGTGTGTGTGCACACTCTTGGTTTTGCTATGATTAATTTCTTGGGTGGGTTTTTGTTTTGTTTTGTTTGGTTTTTTTTGTTTGTTTGTTTTATTGTTTTTGGTGTAGTTGCCCTCCTTATGTTGGAGTTTTTCTTCCACTATCCTCTATAAGGCTGGATTATTGGAGACATATTGTTTAAATTTAGTTTTGTCATGGAATCTCTTGGTTTCTCCTTCTGTTGTGACTGAATGTTTTGCTGGGTATATTGATCTGAGTTGACATTTGGGGTCTCTTAAGGTCTGTAAGACATCTGTTCAGGACTTTCTGGTGTTTTCATAGTGTCTCAAATTTCCCAGTTGTTTTGTGTTAGAAACTTTTAGATTTGGCATTTTCTTTGACTGATGTACCATTTTCATCTATTGTATCTTCTATGTCTTAAATTTTTCTCCATCTGGCATTCTTTTGGTGATACTTGTATCTATTCTCTTTCCTGTGTTTTCCATCTCCATGGTTGCCTCTATTTTTTAATCTATTTCCATTTTTAGGTCTTTAACAGTTTTAATCATTTCTTTCATCTGTTTAATTGCTTTTTTCTGTATTTCTTTAATGGATTAGTTTGTTTCCTCTTCAAATGCTTCTACCTGTTTGACTGTATTTTCCTATATTTCTTGAAAGGATTTATTTATTTCCTCTTTAAAGGCCTCTGTCATTTTCATAAGATGAGATTTAAGGACATATGTTTGCTCTTCAGATATGTTTGGATTTCCAGGGCACTCTGATATTGCACTCTTTTTTGTTGTTGTTGATGGTGTTCTTTTGCTTGCCTTTAGACATCTGGTTGTCTCTGTTGTTGTCTTGCATGATAATCCCTGAGAATAGCAAGCCTCTTGCACTGGTTGGCTAGTGTAGGAGCAGTCTTTCTTGCAGGCAGATAGAATTGTGGACTGGAGAATAGGGTACACATCTGCAATTAGAAGTATGGATTGAAAAACAGAGCTCAAGAAAGCTCATACCTCTTGGATGTTGTGCTTGCCAGGGGACCAGTAGGCAGGGTATTGATGTATGGGTATCTTTCTTGGTTGTCCTGGATAGGAGCAGACCACCTGGCAGGTAGTCAGAGCTATGGGCTGGGGAGTAGAGTGCAGCTCCTCAAGTGTCTGTATAGGTATGCACTGGTAGATGAAGCACAGAAAGGATGGGGCAAACCTCTGTAAAAGTAACCTTTATTCACTAGATAAAGGGATAAGTGAGAATAGTCCCCATGTTTTACATGACTTGGGCTGGACTCTATTCTAATTATCTCTTGGCTTAGGCTTGGAAGCTTCAAGTCTACACACAATTTAATCTTCTGCAAGTCTGGACCTTGAAGACTTCAGATTCCAGCCTCACTCTGCTAACCTATGTCTAATATGTTTTCGTTTATGAGACTTACTGCTGTGTAAGCTTACCCTTTCTAGCTCTGAATTCTGGCTAGCTAGTTTAATTCAGCTATTCTAATTTAAAATCTTGTCCCAACTGACTGATTAAATCTGGCTGATATCAGCTTCCTACTGAATTTTTCTACTTATCCTCACACTAACTTTCTGGCTCGTTCTGTCTTCACCTGCAAACTGTATTGGCAAAAATACCACAGAAATAAATGCCTTCTCTCTCCAAGAACTGAACGTCTGCCAACTGAGTTACCAAAAACTCAGCACGACTGCACTCCCTCTCGACTGAGTCCCAAGTAACTGACTGAACTTAACTGAACTCCTCTGCATTGCTTCCACTCAACTGAACTGCACTCTTTCCTATCTGCCTTCATGAAAGTTGGGTATAACCTATCTTTAACTATGTCAAATCTTTCTCTGATTAATCACTTTGTCTTGTCCTCAATTAGAAGTCATTTTCAAACATGGCTGCCTCCTTCTACAAACTACACTTGATTACATTGTTTGGAATTAAATGGGTATACTAAAAGTCTGGCTCTATTCCAGCCAGAGTAGCCACATTGTCAGACTAAAATTCTGCAATAAGGAGCAAATACAGAGACACATGACCAGATGTTATACAGTTAGTGAGATACCTAGAAACATTCAATCTTTAATGCTATGTCTCCATTAAATGCGTCTCCTCAGATCTCAGTGATACTACATTAGAGATGGTGGAACAGTTGTAAAAGCCAGAGAAGATGGAAGACTCAAGAAAACAAGGCTTTCTAAAGGCAGCAGAAGCAATATGCATATGCACTCACTTTAAGTCTGTATTGGTACTTGTGAGGATATAAACTATAATTTTTTTATGATTCTAGCTTATGTGTCTGTCTGTAAATATACAGATTTTATTTTCTTTAACTATATATCAATAACATAATATTGTACTTTTAAAGGTAATGTTTGCAGTATATGCTTTGCTTTTTATTACTAAAGAGAGGGGAACACATTTTCCATTTTTCACAGTATAATTAATCTTAATGATACCAAGTATTCAATACATAGTATTTATGTTGCCTTTGTAGTTGACTGATAGCACTGTTTGCTTCTTTATCCTTTATAATTTGTTTATCGATTACATAAATAAGGCCTATCTTTAAAAGTTTTTTAATTTTGTGTGAAATGAGTGTGTGAGGGTGCATGTATATACATGTGAATAATGACACATTAGATCCTCTTGGATATAAAGTTACAGCTAGTGATGAGCTGTCCACTATGAGTAATACTAATCAAAATGTTCTCTGTGTGACCAAACAACATTTACCTACTTAGCCATCTCACTATTTCCATTTTATAACACTTTTATTATGTGATTTGTTGATGGAATTGAAGACCAATATAATCTATAATTCTGGTTTTTTCTCTATTTTAAGTTTAGATGTAATTCTTATTATTACAAATGTAATACTATATTTATTGATACATAATTAACATTGTTACTATACTGAACTACAAGGTAATGAAATAGAGGGAACTTTAGAAAAAAATATAATTACTTCTTTCATTTTCATCTCCATATCTAAAATACCTTATAGACTGAAATGTATATATATATATATACATTTATACCATATATATACATATATACATACATTTTAACCCATATATGTGTGTGTGTGTTAGAATTGACCACTCAATGAATAATATAATATATTTACTAAAATGTCTCATAAATAAATGAACTGAATCATTTCCTCAGTTTTTATTGTGTGGTAGGCTCTTTTTTATTTATATTCATTAAATCCTGATGAAACTCTATGTAGTACACAATGAAATCTCCATATCAAATTATATCTTAGTTTGAACTAAACAACTCACCTGAAACTGTGATGTACTTAAAATGCTAAAGAGTCAGGTCCCGCGGCAGTGTGATATTTATACTTGTGTGTTACCTAATTTTGAAGATTTGGTTGGAATCCTTCAGATATTACAGTAAATTGTGATTGCTCTTGGTTTCCCTAAAGAACTTGATGGTATGGCTCCATTTTTTAAGATACCACATGGAGAGTTCAGGTTGGTACTGATATGAGCACATCGTTCCTACGGGCTAGCTTTCATAGTGTCTAGAGTTTCTATTTACAATACTGGTGGCAGAAAGATATTCAACAAACAAAGACGTGGACCCTAGGAGTTATCGTAACAAATATCTCAGCAAGAGATGTCTAGTTGCAAGAGCAATGCGAATGTTATGGGGATAGCCAACCACTTTCTGCTTAGGTTTAAAAACAACTCCAAAAGATACTCTCTCGGAGAAGGGACAAGGAATAGGGGAAGGGCTGTTGGACGGGGATGAAGAGAGACATCAGCAATAAAGATGTAAAGAGAATTAAAACAAAACAAACACCAGTGATCTCTAGACTGGTATTTTGGGAAGCAGTGGTTTCTTCAGAAGATTGTGGCCTAATGGCAATTCACATGTGTCTTTTAGGGCAATGATGGGACCGAGACCAGCCACTTCCTTGATCTATTTTCTATTCTGGATAATAAATAGAGGATATTCTCTGTCACATATTCCCAACTTTCATGACAAAAAAAAAATTGACACAAGTGAATATAACTGATGCTTTTAAAATTGTGCATCTCGGTTGGTTACTATAGTAATAAAAAGCAGCCAGAGCAGCCTTATATACCTATGCTTCATTTTTTTTTTTAAATCTCTGTTCCATTAGTTACAAGGAAAAATTATTTTTGGAACATTTCCATACTTTATTCTATTAGAGAATAGCTACATTTCCATTTTGTTATATGACTCTCCTCAGAAGGGCATGGGTGAATGGAAGTGTTTCAGGAGATTATGACAGAGATAACTGGGTACATTCTGCAGGAAGCAGGGATACAATCACATTCCCAGAATCTAAATAAGATTCTGACATTATTACCAACCTTCATGTGTAAGGATAGCTGCTCTGCTGAGCTTTTGTTAAGTATAAGTTAAAGTTTAGGAATAATAGAAATTGGCTGCCCCAAACTGAGGAAACCTCTTTAATTGAAATAACACTTTCTTATCATGAAGGAATGGATCAAGAGATATAAAATGCACAGGAACTACTAGAAGTATAGATGCTGATAGTGACAGTCAACCTATGAAAATCACAAAACTGCCATCTTGAGAATACTTTGGGCTTTCAGTAAAAGTTGGTTGGCAAAATAAAGACATAAATAAAAACTAGATATGAATCTTATTTTCACTCAGAAAAATCTTTTATCGTACTTTGTGAATTCATTCCTAAGGGAACTGAGTCTTTTTTCAGTTTATGAGACTCTGCCTTCCTTTTTCTGTCCTTCGTGCTTTGGGATTTTACATAGATGGAAAACAAAAAATGAAGAATATTCAAGTTTTTCCATCAGGTCATTGGGAAAAGGTATTGTGTGTCCCTGTGATAGACTTAAGCTTCAAAGTTTACTTTGTAAGATGCAGGTGATTTTGTGAACAGAAAAATCTATTCTGTATATTGTTATGGTTTGTTTTCTGGGATTCAATCAAACTTTTTTTTAAATATATTTATCCATTTTGTTTATATCCTAGCTATAGGTTACCTGAACATGGTCACATACTTTTCAAAGAAAATTGTAATTATGGTCATGATTTGAGTTTTTTCAACTCTTCATTACTCTATTTCTCCCCTTTTCATTTATTCTTTAATCTTCTTTTACAGTCCAGACTTTATCCTCTTCCTGGTCCACCCTCTGAACTTATACATACCCCACACTATCTACAAGAGGATGTCCCCACTCCCTATCCCCTACTCCGCCAGACCTCCCGTTCCTTGAGGTCTCAAGTCACTCAAGGGTTAGGCACTTCTTCTCTCACTGTGGTCAGAACTGGCAGTCCTCTGCTGTATATGTGTCAGGGGCCTCATATTAGCTGATACATGCTGCCTGTTTGGTGGCTCAGTGTCCAAGAGATCTCGGGGGGTGGAGGTTAATTGACACTGCTGGTCCTTCTACAGGGTTTCCCTACTCCTCAGCTTCTTCCAGCTTTTCCCTAATCCAACCACAGGGGTCAGCAACTTCTTCCCACCGGCTGGGAGTAAATATCTGTATCTGACTCTTTCAGCTGCCTGTTGGGTCTCTCAGAGGGCAGTCATGGTAGGCCTCTTTTTGTGAGTGCTCCATAGTCTCAGTAATAGTGTCAGGCCTTGGGACCTCCCCTTGAGCTGGATCAAAATTTTACTTTATTAGGTGTGTAGTTTTAGAACACTTTTCTATAAATACAAATGAAAAGGATTAACATAAATCTGTCTACAGGTTAGAGCTATCACACAACTTCGATCTTTAAAACTTGCATATCCCAGCAACTATTTAATATAGCTATACATGAATTATCTTTTCACTTATTAAATATCATTCACAGCTTTGTATATTCCAGGGATTTAGCCATTCCTCTATTCTTGAGTATTGATGTCATCTTCCCTTTTTACTGACACAGGACTTTATCTTACCTTAGTTTCTCAGTACATTATTTGCTTTTAAATGGATACACTTTTAATCTTCCATGATCAAATTCTAGGGTTTTCAGTAGCATTCCTTAAAATGTGTCTGTGGTATATCTATATTTAATATAGAGTGTGATAAAATTTTTAGGAGTAACTATGTGAAACATTATCTTCTAAACACAGAAAAATATTTCCTAACATTTCATTGTTAAGTGACTTATAACTCCATGTACTAGTCTAGGAGTAATGTAGATGAACTAAGAATGAAAGATGAGGAAAACAAAGAGATGCTGGTCAACAGAATGGCTTGTGCCAGGGCAGTGGAAAGTAGTGGTAAGCAGTCTTCTGCATATTCATTGTATGCTAAGGAGAGAAATAAATAAAATAAAATGAGAAGGACACACAAGCCAGGGTACATGAGAACATAAAACTAATGCCATATAAATACTATATTATAATAATAAAGACACATGATCCATGTCATATTTTCTGAATAGAAAGTATTAATGAATACCTATGGTACCTAAATTTATTTGTTTGAATATAATTCCATAATCCTGACTTTAAAACTTGAATAATCCTATACCACTTCTTTTTCACCCAGTGAGTCATTTGATTCTTTAGATTCAGTGATATTTGCATTCAACCTGCTTTCTTTCTCTTTTTTCTTTTTTCTTTTTTGTTTTTTATTAATTATTGTTTATACAATCCATATTTTATTCCCCAGGCCACCAACCCCTGTCCACCTTCTGACTGCTCCACATACCATACCTCTTCCCTATCCCCTGTCTCCATGTGGATGTCCCTACCCCCTACCTTGACCTCTAAACTCCCTGGGGCCTCCCTTCTCTTGAGGGTTAGGTGCCTCATCTCTGAATGAACGCAGACCCAGCAGTCCTCTATTGTATGTGCGTTGGGGGACTCATATCAACTGATGTATGCTGAATGTTTGGCGGTCCAGTATTTGAGAGATCCTGGGGGTCCAGATTCAGACAGCTGGTCCTCCTCCAGGGTTCCATGTATATTCCTTCTCAAACAGTTTTAGTAACACTCACATTCTCTGACCTCTATGTGTGTATTCACTAACCAGTAGGTTTGTGGTCAATAGCTCCTACGTGTCCTTCACCAAATCACACTTATCACACTTCATTGCCTCTATTAGACGCCCCCCACACACACACAAAGAACCTTTTAATTTTCTCCCCTTAAGTTCATCATCACTAACACAAAGTTCCTGACCTTGTCATTCACATATCATCAGCAAACATTCTCAAACTGATGTGTGGTACTTTTTACTAGTATTAAATGCTCCAACAAAGCTAGACTAATACAGCTCCCATTACAACACATTCCAGCCAGCCAGCCACATTTACTGAGCAAATGCATGCTGTCCCTACTGTTTCTCATGGCATACTAAAGCTCTGTTCTCACTTAAACTGCTCAGTTGTTGCTGTTCTTCCTCTGAGATACTTCTCAGATAGACCCTGGCTACTGAATCATCAAATCCAATTCTGACCAAATTAAAATACAATTTGGGCTTCCAATTCCTGTAGTTTTTGTTTGCTCATCATCTATGTGTGGGATTTCAATTGTAATGTAACTATTTTATTGAGTAAATGATTAATAAGAATAGTATCAGATTGCAGTAGGATTTAAAAATGAATGCAAGACTACATTTTTAACATTTTAATTATTATTCCTATTGATCTTTTCCTGGTATCCCTCACATAAATCTGAAAGTTCTTTGACACATTTATAAGTGTTTATTCATTGTCCTAGGCCTTGAAGTTTCATTATTACTGTGATATGGCTACAAATATCAAATTAATGAACACATTTGAATTAAATTGATGATAACCATATGTCCTAGACTAAAATACTAATATATATATATATATATATATATATATATATATATATTTAAATAAGATACATATTCACATAACAGAATTACTTGTTGCTCAATCTCATCAAATACTTGTTAGCATCTTGTAGTTATAATATATGTATGTGGGCAGATGGCTTCTTTTCAAGTAGGTCAGATCTCTTCACTTATCTAGATCAGAAGAGCTTAGCAGAAGACAGAAACAGCAGTTTCTTAAATCATGTTTTTCTAAATGAGATGCTTATACATGCTTTCCAAGGACACATCCAAAATCAGTTAAATAAGAAACTTCAGGAAAGTCAATCTGAGTTGTTTGAAACTTCAAGGATGAGAGCAGTCGATAAAAACAAGAACCACTGCCTCAACCCTCAAACTAGTGTTTGTATATTAGAGTCATTCAAGCAATTTAAACACTAGTGCAAAATACTGTTAGTAATTTGGACTTTACTAAATTCTCTTGGGGTTAAGATGAGACATTTATATTTTTTGAAAGCCTGCTAAGATATTACTCAGAAAAG
The DNA here is from genome assembly GCA_964023405.1 of Apodemus agrarius. Taxonomy (NCBI): domain Eukaryota; kingdom Metazoa; phylum Chordata; class Mammalia; order Rodentia; family Muridae; genus Apodemus; species Apodemus agrarius. The sequence continues at coordinate 84,761,364 of OZ030012.1, read as the reverse complement.
AGTAGGAATCTCTACAAAGAGACTCATTCATGAATGTTATACATGTTAAGCTATTTAAAATGATTGTATAGTCCCATCTTAAATTTCAATAAATATAAATAGGTCATTTTTTAGCATTTCATAGTCTTGTTGCATAGAGGATAGTTCAGTAATTACAACTAGGTTAATCCACATTTAAATTATATATATATATATGGGCTTTGAGCCCATGTGATCAACACAGGACTATTGGGAAACTGGAGAAGGCATGTCGTGTTTAAAGTAATTAAAACTCACGTCTGTGCAAGCATGTTAGCATTATTCGAGCAGGACAAACTTACCACAAGCTTCTCCCAAGAAGTGCTGGCTTGAAACAGTGATAGGAGGAGCATACAATTTTACTAGCTTGATTATCTCACATTAAGTAATGACACATTCAAAGCTTAATATATTACCCTGCTAGGTTATGTGCAGTTTTTAGAAAAGGTTTCAAAAGGTTGCAACATATTTATGCCATGATAATTCCACAGAAAGAATTGTAAGCAACCAGAGCAAGGCTCTTTATGTTTTAATGGTATTGTTTTCCTGTGAGAATATCATGCCATATACTCCTCCATAACTGGATTCTTTAAACAACATTTTTTCAGTCATACTACAAAGAATAATATGTGTGAAAACTTGACCTTTGGTTAAAAGTTAAGACTCCATAAAACAAACAAAAAAATGACCTTCAGAAATTCTGTTTATTCCATCAAAATCAATTACTTTCAGCCTACTTCCATTAAATGATATAAGAGATATTCTGTGAAAATATATAGACAAGTTTTTCAGTAAGCCAGAAAGAAAAATAATAAAACAATAAGATATTTAAGACAGGGAATACAGGTAAATTTGTTTGCAATTACGACATGAATCAGGCACTTGATATAGTGTGCTAATACTAGTGGTTAAGGTGACTGGGTAATTTGAAATAAATTATTTTTATAAAAGTCATCTCTACACTATCAATACAACAGAGATTTGCAACTATTAAAGAATATCAGATTACAGCAAAAATTACAGTAAGTCTTTAATGAGTATTATCATAATACAACTGTACACCAGCCTTCTAAGTATGGATGTTACATGAGATCGAACTGATCTTAAACTGGCTCATTCACAGTCCCTTTTCCTGGCTCCCAAGATCTGCTTCCTGATCCACAAATTTATCTGAGTATTCTCATCCTGGGTCCTATAGCCATGCGAGTTTGTTGCTCTGTATTTTAGAGCAATGTATTTGCCTTTATAATCTCTTTCCCCACTCTTTGGAATGCTTATTTTCCAGGTACTAGAATTACTAATTTCCTTTTGTTACTCCAAAAATTACTGAGGAAACTCAAGTGGACTTTCAGGAAAACTAGAAATAGTGACATAATAATGATAACTTTATTTTAATTATCTACACTGGTTATTAGGTATGCTTCCTTAAATTTGGTAAGTGTATGTGTGTCAGTCTGACTGTTTCTGTGCCTGTTTTATGGGTTTGGCTTTTTGCTTCTTTGTGATTGGGTGTAAACTATGGCCTCTACAGAAGATGTTCAGTATCCTAAAAGCAAAAAGCTATGTATGTAAATAGGCCAGGGGAAATGACTTAGGACTTAAGCTCACATACAGCTTTTAGAGTGTGCATGCATGAGCACATGTGTGTGTATCTGTGTGTGTATGTGTCAGCATATATCATATGCAAATGTATGGATATGTATACATGTAATATATTCAGTCTGTATATTTTATATTATATGTTAGTGTGTATCTATTTTATTTGTATATATACTAAATTTAAAGTACAAAAGAATAATATATATTCATAAAGGAAATAAAAATTATTCAAAGTAAAGATTATCCATAAATAAAGATTATTTATAAATATTTCTGAAGTAGTGCACTAATTAAAAATATATACAAATAGATTCAAAAGTACTAACAAACTTAAAGCATAAAATTTTAATATATAATAATACATATAATTTATTTTGGACATTTCTAAATTATTGGGACGAAAGTCTTAAGGTAAACTATATAGGTCAGTTCATATAAAATGTTATTTTTATATGTCAAAACTGGTCTAACACTGGTCACTGGTTACATGTGTTTGTACATGAATTACATTGTAATATAAAGTTCCCATTCACTGAAAACACCACAATAATTAAATAATTGACTTGTAGACTTTATGTCTAATGAAACAAAGAGCTTGAAACGAGTGACAGATTCCAGAATGTTGCCTTGTTAAGCCCATTGCTTTGTTACTTTTCTCATTATTGTGACAAAATCCCTGCGAAAAACCAGGGGGAAGCTATTTGTTATAACCCAGGAGTTTCAGTAAGGATGATTGCTTGGCCCCTTACTCATAGGCAGAACATCATATAGGCAGAAGGATATAACAGGTGGTATTCAAATATTAACATACAAAAAGCAGAGGAGGAGAAGAGTGGAAGAGCCCAGGGAAAAATTTAGTTCCCATGGGCTTGCTCCAATGACTTATTTCCTTCACCTGCCCAAGGTCCTACCTGTTACTCTAATAGTGCCATCATATTGTGACTGTATCAAGGGCTTAATACAATAATTACCTCAGAGACCACATGAACTATTTTACTCTCTGGAAACATTCTTATAGACACATTCAGAAATGCACATCAAACCCTTAGGCATTAATTAATACAAGCCAATTAACAGCCAATTTAACCAACCTACCTATGAAGTTGTTTTATGTAGAAACATCACTTTTATGTTAAGAAGTTGATTTTACAACAAAATAAACGTTTGCTTTATTATTAGAGCAAAGAGTATCTGTACAAAAAATTATTTAGAACTAAAAATTTAAATAATTTATTCAAGAAAATATCTATTATATACCAAGGACTGTGCAAAGTTACATAATTTGATTAGAAATGACCTAAAAATGAATATCATGTTCTCATATATTTTTGATCAGTAGAATATGTATAAGTGTGTATATGTGTGTTTGTGTGTGTGTGTGAATACAGGCAAGCACATGTATGCATATATACAAGAAGATGACAAAATAGACAAATAGAATATAAAAATATATGACAGATAAATTTAGTTTTTGAAAACTTTAAAAGACTGGTCTCAGAAATCATGCCTCTACCTCTGACTACTGAAATATTCAAATCATCAAATCATATAGAGGATATACATATAAATCCCTTATTAACTTTAATAATTGAATAGAATTTATTCACCACTTTATATGTGCTTTAAATCAACTGTAAAATACTTATTAATCCTAATATAATGAAATATTGATAAATAGCAATTGCACTACATTGTTTACATTACATTAGAATTCTGTGCCTGTCTAGTATAAACATGATTTATTTTCTTTTCTTAATTGTTTAGTTATTTTATGTATGTGAGTAGACTGTAGACTTATGTGTTGTCTTTAGACACACCATAACAGGTCATCAGATCCTATTGCAGATTGTTGTGAGCCATCATGTGGTTGCTGGCAATTGAACTGAGGACCGCTGGAAGAATAGTCATTGCTCTTAACCCCTGATCCATCTCTCCAGTCTGTGATTTATTTTCAAATGTTTCTGATAACAGTTTGTTCAATCAATGGCTGTGAACCTGTGAATATGGAGTCATAGCTAGACAGCAAGTTAAACCACACAGCATGAATGGATAAAAGGTAATAGAGACAGATGTGGTGGTACATCCATCATTCCAGAGGCGAAGGCATAAGTATTGTGAGTTTTAAACCATCCTAGCTTGTACACTGAGTTAATAACTAGTCTGATTTACACAGTAAGACCATCTCACCCTAGTGAGTGGAAAAGAGCAGGTAGATGGATGATTATGTTTAGATATGCATCTGGTGAGGGAGGACCTTTCCTATGAGGTCGTATTAGAAAATGCATCTGAAGATCAGAATTCAGCTATGTACAGGCCAAAAGGAAGGACATTATGGACAGAGAGTGAAAAGTCCCAGATATCCAAAGAGAAGGATTTGTTTCACATAGTGGAAAGGCAAATGAGCTAGGTGGTAGAAGAAAGTGAATGGGGAAAGATGACAAGGACAGAGGAGGCCCGAGTTCATCAGTTCCTTCCACCCAGTAAGAATAAAGAAACGCACCTCTGAGCACATTTAATAAGGACTTAAAAGGTATTTAATATAAATTTAAATGTAAAAATTCATAAAATAAAACATCTAACTATGTTTTGAAATAATGTATAACCAAATACTAAATCTCAATCTGCCAAATAACATTAGGGACTTGGATGATGAAAGAATGCTGTATTTTTCTCACACACCACTGGAATTTTTCAGAAAATTTAAACTGGAAAAGCTAAGAATTTCTAGTTATAACAGTTTTTAAAAAGATAAATGTCTATATATCCATAGTAAATTATAATTTTTATGACACTTGGATTGTTTTCATTGATCTTATTGAGATGTGTGCAATACAAGGAAGTTTTTCACAGATCAAGTATAAGGGTACTGACCCACAATCTCTATAATCAGAAAAATTAAAAATTCTCATTGAATCCTAGAAAAATAAACCAAAAGCATGATGCAGAACATGTTTCCTTATTCATAAAGCCAACTTCAACTTTCAAAGTAAACTTCAAACTTAATTTCTCTTACATTTTTGTAAAATGCATTCACAAATAGGAGACTTGAAAACTTGTTCATATTTTGTCCAGGTCAGAGTCCATAAAAGGGAATAAGGAACAAGGAAACAGAGATGTTCATTTACAACAGGAAGACTGATTTCCTAGGAAAGAATTCATGCAAGCTACAATAAAAGATTTTTTGAGTGAAGAACTTGCTTATATCTAGTTTTTTCTTTGTTCCTTTACTTTGACAATGAGATTTTAACAAAAAGTCTCAAGTATTGCCAAGTTGGTAGATATATGAGTTTCTTGGGACTTGTTATCACTATCTGCATATATACTTGCTGGTAGTTCTTAGACACTTAATATCTCTTGAGAAATTTCATTGTGAAAATAACATGTCATTTCAATTCTAAAGTCTTTGTCAGTATAAAATTTTTACTTTCCATTAAGACAATACTTTAAATTGAATTTTACATAAACTTGCTGAACACCGATCCTTCCACTTGAAGGTAGGTATTAGTGAATTAAAGAATCTTATTTGGGTCTCCTACCTCCTGAGGTTGCCTGTTTCCATTCTTTCTCCTGGTCCTCAGCACTTCAGTCCTGTCCGTCCCTCCAATACCTGATCATGTTCCCCTTCCTGTCCTCTCCCACACACAGGTCCCTTCCTCCTCCTGGCCCCTGTGATTGTTTTAAGGATGAGGTGAAAACTGGGATTGTAAACTGGTTAAACCTCTCTGGAAATCCATCTGGAAGTTTCTCAGAAATACCAAAAGACCCAGCTATGCCACTCTTGGGCATATACCCAAAAGATGCCCCCCTCCATGCCACAGTGGCACATGTTCCACTATGTTCAGAATGGCCTTATTTTGATAGCCAGAAGCTGGAAACAACCCACATGTCCTCCAAGGGAAGAATGGATACATAAAATATGTTCATTTATACAATGGAATACTACTCAGCTATTAAGAACCAGGACATCATAAGTTTTGCAGGCAAAGGGATGAAACTAGAAAATGTCATTCTGAGTGAGGTAACTCAGATCCAAAAGTACATGCATGATATGTACTTACTAATAATTGGATATTAACAAAAAATACACAATAGTCAGGATAAAATCCACAGAACTCAAGAATGTTAAAAGGCTGAAGGGCCCAAGTGAGGATGCCTCAACCACCCATAGGAGGGAGAAGAAAGTAATCACAGGAGTGGGACAGAGGAAAGGAGGGACCTGTGTGGGAGAAGGGACAGAGAGAGAAAAACTAGAACATGATCAGGTATCAGGTACAGGCAATGCTCCCTCACCCCTCTTCAAGATTGAAGCCCTCAGGGCCAGCAGAAAGAATGGAAAGAAGCATCCCCAGTAGGTAGGAGGACCCTCTAGAATGTGTCAGAGACCTGGGAGGAAAGAGACACTCAGGACTCAAAGAGAGGGAGGGACACTACATGAAATGCACAACAATTGGGAGGGGGAACTTGTAGAGTCCACCTCCAGCAGAAAGACAGGGCATCAAGTGTAGGGATGGGGTTGTCATCCCACAGCCAAAAGCTTTGACCCAGAATTGTTTCTATCTGAAAGACCTTCAGGGACAAAAATGGAGAAGAGACTGTGGGAAAGAAGGTCCAGTGACAGGTCAAAATTGGGATCCATCTCAAGGGGAGGCTCCAAAGCCTGACACTATTACTGATGCTATGGTGTGCTCACAGACAGGAGCCTCGCATGACTGCTGAGAAGCCCAACAAGCATCTGACAGAGACAGATGCAGATACTTATACCCAACTAATAGACAGAAGCCAGGGACCCCTCTGGTTGAATTAGGGAAAGGCTGGAAGAAGCTGAGGAGGAAGGCAACCCCATAGGGGGTTGAGATCAGCAGTCTCAATTAACCTGAACCCTGAGATCTCTCAGACACTGAGCCACCAACCAGGCACCATACACTAGTTGATATGAGGCCCCTAACACATATACAGCAGAGGACTGCCTGGTTTGGTCTCAGTGAGTATATGTGCATCCAATTCTGGAGATACTTTAATCCCAGAACTCAGGAGACAGAGGCATACAGATCTCTCAGTTCAAAGTCAATCTACATAGTAGGATCCAGGACAACCAAGTTTGGGCAGTGAAGGAGTAGGAAAACAGAAAGATGGCGATAATGTAATAGAACAAGGGGGCATGTTCTAGCTCTAGCAAGCAGTATAACTTGGCAGCTTCATCCATGTGGCTCTGGCTTTAAAGCCAAGAACAAGGTATTACTGGGACAATTGATGCTGGTTAGCTGGACCTAAGAAATTAGCAGTGGTTAAAAAGAGACCAGCCTCACTAAGGAGAGATCTTCTGAAAAGTGTATTTTGAGAGCACAAAGAAGCTGTGTTCCAGAGATAACCAAGGTTGTACCTCATGCTAGTAGTTGGACTTTATAATATGTAAGAGTCACCCAGATGGTACTGGTTTGAAGATATGAAGGGATCATGGGGAGAAGCTTGATATTGTGATAGGCCAGGGAAGGCCATTGGCAAAGATACAGCCTCAGTTGTAGGTGACAGCACAGGACTGAAGGAGTCATTCAAAGAAGTTGAGGCTTGATGACATAGAGAGAGCCTATGTGAGGTTATTGGTGAAGTCTAGTAGCAACAGAAGACCACAGCGTATCAGAGATGCTAGTACCATGAGATGACCACCAAGAACAGCAGCAGCAGTGGAGTGGAGTAAACCTGAACATAGAGTGCTACAGAGGGCAGAGCTAAAGAAGGGACCCAAGCTCCTTTTGAGGAGTCCAGAAGATTGTGATTAGATCTCAGATGTTGGATCCTCACTATGTCATTTTGGAATGGTGATGTATATACTGTGATGCTGGAGGTATGTGATTTGCTTTTGCTTTTATAAGGAATTACATTTAAGAGATTGTATGAATCTTAGAAGAGACTTTGAACCTCTAATATTGTTTATTTTTTATATTTTATGATTTTTATAGGATATTTTCTTTATTTACATTTCAAATGTTATCCCCTTTCCTGGTTTTCCCTCCACAAACCCATTCCCCCTCCCCCTGATTCTATGAGGATGTTCCCTACCCACCTGCCCACTCCTGATTTCCCATACTGGCATTCCTCTACACTGTTGCATCAAACCTTCACAGGACCAAGGACCTCTTCTCCCGTTGATGGCCCACAAGGCCATCCTCTGCTACATATTCAACTAGAGCCACTGGTCTCTCCATGTGTACTCTTTCGTTGGTGGTTTAGTCCCTGGGAGCTCTGAGGAGTCTGGCTTGTTGATATTGTTGTTCCTGCTATGGGGTTGCAAACCCCTTTAGCTCCTTCAGTCTTCTCTCTAACTCCTCGACTGGGGACCCTGTGTTCGGTGCAATGTTTGACTGTGAGCATCCACTTCTGTATTTATCAGGCTCTGGCAGAGCCTCTCAGGAGACAGCTATATCAGGCTCCTCTTAACAAGCACTTGCTGGCATCTACAATAGTATCTGGGTTTGGTAACTGTATATGGTATGAATACCCAGGTGATGTAGTCTCTACATGGCCTTTTGTTCAGTCTCTGCTCCACACTTTGTCTCTGTGTCTCCTACCATGGTTATTTTGTGCCCCCTTTTTAAGAAGGATTGAAGCACCCACACTTTGGTCTTCCTGCTTCTTGAGCTTCATGTAGTCTGTGAATTGTATTTTGGGTATTCGGAGATTTGGGGCTAATATCCACTTATTAGTTAGTGCATACCATGTGTGTCCTTTTGTGATTAGGTTACCTCACTCACTTAGGATGATATTTTCTGGTACCATCCAATTGCCTAAAAATTTCATGAATTAATTATTTTTAATAGCTGAGTAGTACTCCATTTGTAAATGTAACACGTTTTATGTATCCATTCCTCTGTTGAAAGACATCTGGGTTCTTTGCAGCTTCTGACTATTATAAATAAGTCTGTTATGAGCACAGTAGAGCATGTGTCCTTGTGATATATTGGAGCATCTTCTGAGTATATGCCAAGGAATGGTATAGCTGGGTCCTCAGGTAATATTATGTCCAATTTTCTCAGGAACTACCAGACTGATTTCCAGAGTGGTTGTACCAACTTGCAATTCCACCAGCAATGAAGGAGTGGTTCTCTTTCTCCACATCCTCAGTAACATTTGCTGTCACCTGAGTTTTTGATCTTAGCCATTCTGCCTGTTGCGAGGTGGAATCTCAGGGTTGTTTAGATTTGCATTTTCCTGATAACTAAGGATGTTAAACATTTCTTTAGGTGCTTCTCGGCCATTTGGTATTCCTTGGTTGAGAATTCTTTATCTCTGTACTACATTTTTAATAGGGTTATTTGGTTCTCTGGAGTCTAAGTTCTTAAGTTCTTTGTATATATTGGACATTATCCCTGTGTGAGTTCATTTCTGGGTCTTCAGTTCTGTTCCATTGATCTACCTGCCTGTCTCTGTACCAGTACCAAGTAGTTTATATCACTACTGCTATAATAGAGGTTGAAGTTAGGGATGGTCATTTCCCCAGAGATTATTTTATTGTTGAGAATACTTTTTGCTATCCTGGATTTTTTGTTATTCCAGATGAATTTGCAAATTGCTCTTTCTAACTCTATGAAGAATTGAGTTGGAATTTTGATGGTGATTGCATTTATTGCTTTTGGCAAGATGGGCATTTTTAGTATATTAATCCTGCCAATCTAAAAGCATGGGAAAATGTGGTGGTTTGAATATGTTTGGCCCATGAAGTGGCATTATTATAGAGGTGTGGCTTTGTTGGAGGAAGTGTGTCACTGTGGTGGTATGAAGGCTTGTGGGTCCTGGATCTGTTCTGTCGCTTGGGGAGACAGAACTCAAGGAGATTTACTGTGCTTATCCCACTCTGCTGCCCAGAGTGGTGCTGGGCTGTAGAGAAGCTTGGAGACATCACACAGGGGTGGGAAAACACAGTCTGAAGCATGGTATAGCCAAAGTCAGTTTGGGTGGTCTCCAGGCCTGTGAGGAGGCTAGGGACCATGGGTTCTCAGACCCTTGGACACCCAGGTCATGAGAGATTAGATAGCTGCTCTGTGGGCAAAGGCTTTCTCCATGGCTCCCCATGGTGGATCCCAATGAAAAGAAACAGTCCATGGTTCTGAATTATTGCCATGGTTGAAAGTGGATGCATAAAACCATACCCCAGTTCTCACAGTGAGCCTCAGACTAAATGCATTTTGCATAGAGGAATATCTGGGAAAAGAATCTTATTGGCATGCCCTCTGGACCTCTAGGTTGCTCATTAGTGTAAAGATCTCTATTTGAGCCTATGTGACCACAGGTTATATTTTTTTTCCTATTGTCTTAATCTGAGATTTTAAGGATACCTCATCTACATGTGGAAGGGCTTGCCAGGTTGCCCTTATGTGACTGATAGACACAGATCTATAGGAGGCTGTGATTACATGACAGGGGCCTGGTGCCAGGGAGCAGGCGAAGCTCCTACCATCCATTCAGAGTCTCTGGAGCATCAAACCCTTTAGGTTAACCAAGGACCAGGCTAACTCTCATGCTCCACTACCCCACAGGGTAGACTTTGAGGTCTTCCTCATATCTACCTGAAGACTGTATTCTCCTGGCTTCCTTTGGATGAAAATATAGAAAACTCAACTCCTTCAGGGCCGCACCTGCCTGGATGATGCTGTGCTTACTGCCACGATGAATAATGGACCGAAAATTTAATCCTATAAGCCAGTCCTAATTAAATTTTGTATTTCATAAGACTTGCCTTGGTTATGTTGTCTGTTCACAAGAGTAAAATCCTATGGAGACAATCCAAGTATATACAGTCCATTGAAAATGGAAATGTTAAATGGCAAACCATTGTATGTGATTCAAAACATGTATATTTATATCTTAGAAATAGAGTGCTCAGAGGATAGGAAAAGAAATTTTACATTTTTAAATATTTTATTTTTTACATTTATATTTTATAATTTTGTATTTTATATATTTGTTTATATTATTATATTACAATTATATTCATATTTACATATACATTTATACTATTTTATATTTATACTATATTTTACATTTACATATTTTCTAAATTATTATATAAAACATACTAGGGATATATTAGTGGTGTGGGCCACCAGAACATTCTTCATTGACAGATTCCTGAAGGGAATGAAATTAAAGAAATAGGAAAGTTAGGGTCAGGTTGTCTTGTATTATGTAAGGGCTCATGTCAAGCAAGTTTATTAGGAAGTAGACATTTTACATATGGTTTGCAACAGAAAACGGAGACAAAATCAGCAGAGATTATCTCAAAATGGGATGGAATCAGCCTAAGCTAATTAAGCAATATAGCACAAAGTAGAACACATTATATCCCACGTGCCTCACAGAGAAGCACACAGCACCCTTGGGACTAATAACTACAGACCTTGAGGTGAGGAAAAGTCAAGTTCCCAGGATCTGAAACTATAGCCATTTTGAATTCATGTTTCCAGCCCCAGACTGGACTTTGCCAAGACTGTCCCTGGGCAAAGACTCAGAAAGAACTTTTCCTTTGTCAGTTCATCAGAGCTTCTGAATATTTTGGAACAGCCTGGCTCCCCATATATTATCTATGGATTATGAGGAGAAGAGGGAGAGAAAATGATCTACTAATAGGTACCATTGTTCATTTAACTCTAGGTGCTTAAAACATTAAAAGAAAATATAATGGATTAAATTTAAATAAATACATTCTGAAATGGAATTTCCATGTCGTTTTTTGTCAGGACATTTTATTACAGCAGCATATATGAATACAGGGCAGAGATAAAGTAAAATTTAATTTAATGGACTGTATTATATATGAAATTATATTTATATATTAATATAATTTGGTTGAGGTATTAAAACATATAAACTCATATGCATTTAATTATGTTTCTGTCAAAATTTTACTTAGAAGTCCTTATTCTGTGTAATAAAGGAATAAGCCTTTCACCTCACTACTTTCAAATTGAAAACTTTCTTCACATCTCATGATGTCTTCTGGATATTGCTGTTCCTGAAAGATCAGGGCTGCTATATAAAAACTTTGGGATTTTACTACAAGACTTATCATCCTGGGCTTGGTAGGCAAGGGCTTTTCATTTCAGCTCTCAAGACACAGTCAGACAGATCTCTAAGAGCTCCAAGACAGCTGTATCTACGTGCTGACATAGTGAGTCTCACATCATTCTGGATTCTGTCTTGAAAAGAAACAAATGAACATGGAAAAAAACAGAAGTAAAGAAAACAAACAAAAGAAAAGAAAGAAGAAAGGAAGAAAGAAGGAAAAAGGAAGGGAGAAGAGAAAGAGAAGAAAGAAAGAAAAGAAAGAGAGAGAGAGAGAGAGAGAGGAAGGAAGGAAGGAAGGAAGGAAGGAAGGAAGGAAGGAAGGAAGGAAGGAAGGAAGGAAGAAAAAGTAACCAAAGAAGCAAAGAAATAAAGAAATGAAGAAACAAATAAAGAGAAAGCTTTTCCTTTAAGGCTAGTGATTAACACAATGATGTTACTATAACATATAACACAAATATACTATTTTACAAAGAGCAAAAGTAGGCATTGAGCATGATGGGAGGGAGCTTTCCTCTGCACTACAAAGAAGTTCAGAAAAAAAATTCTGTGTACAATTAGCTGATTCAATGAAAGTGGAGACCAAGTGTACATAAAATGCCATTCTAGGTCAGAAGCAAGGACAAATGTATTTAATAATTCATAAAGAAAGGCATAGAGTGTTCATGAGCCATTCTTGAAATACAGTTTTAGATAATAATGCTTACTCAATCAGATAATAATAATAATAATAATAATAATATTCTGTGAAAAATAAAAAATCATGTGAACATAGCAGAAAATATCTTTATAATAATTTCTAAATATCTCTTAAAAGTCTGAATTATTTCAAATAAAAGTTTCCATTTTACCAAGATTAGTGAATTAAATTTTTGAGTGGGTTTATTTTATGAAAAGTACTTGTAATTTTATTATAAGGTCAATTAGTTTCAATATGCACTGATTTTTCAAATGCAGCAAATGGTCATACCAGAAATCTTTTAGACAAATAGGCAAAGTATGTAAGTAGGAGTTGCACAAGAACCAACACAACACAACTGGTTCTGTGGATGTGAACTTATACCATTGTTCAAAATTATAGAAACGTATAGTAATTCACATTCTCCATCAATCCCTGAAGTAATATTTGCACGTTGTATCAAGGTAAAATACTATCAGAATTTATCCCAGTTAGTGCTATGATTGAGTTGAACAGGAAAGCCCTTCAGATATTTTTTCTCTGTTTGTCTCACTGTGTTTCTTTTCCCCCGTTCCCATGTTCCCCCCTCTTCACCACTTTCTGCTCTATAAATTTCAGTGTATCTGGTTTTATGTGGAGGTCCTTGATCCATTTGGACTTGAGCTTTGTACAGGGAGAAAACAATGGGTGTATTTGCATTCTTCTACATGCTAACTGCCAGTTGAACCAGCACCATTTGTTAAAAATGCTGTCTGTTTTCCACTGGATGGTTTTAGCTCCTTTGTCCAGGATCAAGTGACCATAGGTGTGTGAGTTCATTTCTGGGTCTTCAAAAAACTGGATACGTTGATCTTCCTGCCTCTCTCTGTACCAATATCATACACTTTTATTGCTCTGTAATATAGCTTGATATCAGGGCTGGTGATTCTGCTAGGAGTTCTAGAAAGGTTCATCATTCTTAGTTATCAGGGAAATGCAAATAAAAACAATCCTGAGGTTCCACCTCTCACCAGTCAGAATATATAAAATAAAAAATTCAGGTGACAGCAGATGCTGGCAAGGATGTGGAAGATGAGAAACACTCCTCCATTGCTGGTGGGATTGCAAGCTGGTACAACCACACTGGAAATCAGTTTGGTGAGTCCTCAGAAAATTGGACATAGTACTATCTGAGGACCCAGCTATACCACTCCTGGGCATATACCCAGAAGATGCTCCCACATGTAATAAGGACACATGCTCCACTATGTTCATAGTGGCTTTATTTATAACAGCCAGAAGCTGGAAAGAAACCATATGCCCTTCAACAGAGGAATAGAATCAGAAAATACGATATATTTACCCAGTGGAGTAATACTCAACTATTAAAAATGATGAATTCATGAAATTCTTAGGCAAATGGATGGCACAGAATATCATCCTGAGTGAGGTAACCCAGTCACAAAAGAACACACATGGTATGCACTCACTGATAAGTGGCTATTAGTCCAAAAGCTCTGAATATCAAAGATACAATTCAAAGACCACATGAAGCTCAAGAAGGAAGACCAAAGATGGGTAGTTCAGTTCTTCTGAGAATGGGAACAAAATACTCACAGAAGTAAATATGAAAATAAAGTCTAGAGCAGAGACTATAGGAAAGGTCATCCAGAGACTGTTCCACCTGGGGATTTATCCCATATACACTCAACAAACTCCAACACTACTTTGGATGCCAAGAAATGCTTGCCAAAAAGAGCCTGGTGTGGCTGTCTCTTGAGAGGCCCTGCCAGAATCTTGCAAATACAGAGGTGGATTCTCACAGCCAACCATTGGACTGAGAGTGGGATCGCCCATCACAGAATTAGAGAAAGGACTGAAGGAGCTAAAGGGGTGTCCAACCTCAGAGGAAGAACAACAATATCAACCAACCAGACCCCCCAGAGCTCCCAGGAACTAAGCCATTAACCAAGGAGTACACTTGACTACAGCTGCATATGTAGTGGACGATTGCCTTGTCAAGCTTCGATGGGAGGAGAGGTCCTTGGTCCTAAGAAGGCTTTATAGATGCCCCAGAGTAGGGGAGTTTAGGGTGGGGAAGTGGAAGTAGGGTGGGTGGAGGAACACCCTCATAGAATCAGGGAGAGGGAGAGTATGTATCTGGGAAGGGGGACTTGGAAAAGAAAATAACATTTTGAAAATATCCAATAAAAAAAAGAAAGATAATAAGTTAGCTGATGTCGTGAATGAACAAAAGATTTTCAAAATCTCTGGCACTAAGGAGGCCATGACAGCCTGACCCAGGCAACCAAAAGAGGCAGAAGTTGGCAAGGCAAGAAGACTCCACTGTCTGCTTTTGGCATTCATATGTTAATAAACTAATAAACCTTGACCATAAGAATTACAAAAAATATGCTATCTGTCCTATGTGTGAATGGCAGATGCTAAACATATGACTTTCCATAAAAAAAATCTCAGCATAAGATTTCACTGAAATTTATATGAACCTTTACTTTCAGCATCTGTGATCACATCTGTGATAATTCCGTTTAGTGGATGCACTTGGTAGAAAGTTTCTCATTCATAATCCTATAGTCTGTTTGTTTGTGTTTGATACATATGCCTTGAATTTTATGACATCCCTGGTTTCTTCTATACTTTACTCTTTCCCACACAGCAATAGATTCAAGAAGCATGTTCACAGCAACTGTGTCCTTTCCACCACTCCAGACTTCCTGGTAGCAGTTCTCACAATTATGGCTTACCCATAACTAGGTGTTGTCTACCTACCACCATCAGTGAAGTCTTCATTATCAGATGGCATTCCTCTCCACAGCTGCTGATTGCATCCCTTTACTTTTTCTCATGATATACTACCATCCCTTTATTCAAAAATTGTCAGTGAGTACTACTGCTACTTACTATTTCTGTCCATCATTTAGCCCAGTTTTGTCTTAACTCCATGTAATTGAAAGCACAGGACACATCTACTGTACCTGTCTCTGTGGGTGCTTTGTTTATAGCTTGACTCCTGGTAGAATTCTCCAAAAAATTCCCAGAGGCAAGTATTCTTTGAAGTATTTATCCTGCTTGTAGCAGCTTTTCTATGTCCTTTTGTAACTGGAAGTTGCTTTATTTAACTGGGACATAATTGGCTAATACTTTGAGTGCACACACTTCTTGTATTTGTCTTTGCTCATTCTATTTCTGTTTTTATTTTTAACTTTTTTCAAAAATTTTTTCTTTATTTATTTCATTTTTGTTTGTTTGTTTTATTTTTCGAGACAGGGTTTCTCTATGTAGCTCCGGCTGTCCTGGAACTCACGCTGTAGACCAGGCTGGCCTCGAACTCAGAAATCCGCCTGCCTCTGCCTCCCAAGTGCAGGGATTACAGGAGTGCGCCACCACCGCCCGGCTATTTTTAACTTTTTAAAAAGATTTATTTATTTTGTTTATATGTGTATGCTTTTGCTGTCTTCAGATACCAGAAGATGACATCAGATCCCATTACAGATGGTTGTGACCCACCATGTGGGTGCTGGGAATTGAACTCAGGACTTCTGAAAGACCAAGCAGCCAGGGCTCTTAACTGCAGATATACTTCTCCATCCACTGCTCAATCTATTTCATAAAATACTTATAAAATCTATTTCTAGGACAACTCAAAAAGCAATGCTTCCCAGATGAAAAAGGTTTTAGTTCCCCTTTTTTGTAACTTGAGTAGTCCTGATGCTCACAGGCTCACAAATGTGGGAGCATGGAGCTCACAATCTCACTGTGACAACTGTCTCAGGCACATTCACTTTGCTTTGTTGTTCGTGCTCCGAACACTTTAAACTGGACTGTCTCCCTCTCTCTTCAACATTAACCACCTTTCCCTTATTTTCAACTTTCTTAGGATCTTACACTCATATATGGATTTTATACGATTTCTCCCATATTTACTTTATTTCTAATTTACAATTTGTTC
Source organism: Apodemus agrarius (assembly GCA_964023405.1). NCBI lineage: Eukaryota > Metazoa > Chordata > Mammalia > Rodentia > Muridae > Apodemus > Apodemus agrarius. The sequence goes on along the minus strand of OZ030012.1, from coordinate 84,745,063 downwards.
TAATAATAGTTGTGGTTTTAATTCTTTCCCAAGAATCCATAACTGATTTCCTAAGTGTTTTCCATTCTTAATTATGCTGTCATTTTTAGTCTGTTATTTCCTTGTTTGTTAGCTTATTTGGGGAGACATCTTTGAAACATACCTTAATTATCTATATAGATTGCCAGTATTTTTCTTGTGATAATCTTCCTAGTTAATTTTAGTGAAAAGTCAGGGTGGTTCTATGCTTGCAATACAGTAATTCCCAATAAAGTAGGATCATATTTAACATTCCAAAATACTTAAAATCATGTCTACTAATTCTCTGAAATATCTGAAAATCCTCCTCTAACTTGGTTTGTATCTCATACTCCTTTTCTCTAAGAGTCAAGTGTTTTTCTGATTTTATTATAGTTCTAGATCACTTTTTTATACTGATGACTTTTGTTAGAAAGTCAGTATGTCAAATGCAGTGGGGCCATACTGATCCAGAAATTAAACATCTTTGCATATTTTTTTCAGAAGTATGGATATATTTTGTCAAATCTCTTTCATGTTATTTTGTGCCAGTTCATATTGATTTTGTATTTGTATCGGTCTTAATCTCTCTTTAGAAACATACAATATGCATATGCTTGTTTGTAATAGAGTAATAGGATGTCTCCAAGATATCATCCATACTATTTGAAAAAGTCATTAGTTTTGGTAATAAAACTTTAAATAAAATGCTGCAATATTAAAATCTCCCAAAGAAGCACATCAGGCTGCTTTTGATACAGTCTTTAATTATTTTTGAATTTTTTTATTCTACAGATGGTTTCTATTTTGTAATATTCACAAGACAATGAGAATTTTGTATTCCATTATACTCACTCCTAAATGACAGTATAAACACACACACACACACACACACACACACACACACACACCCCTTCACACAAAACTCAGGTTCTTACAGGTAATCATTTTGATTTTTACTTCAAGATAATCTTAGAGCACAGGTTATTAAAATTCAAATTTCATAGCATCTAGCAGGACTCCAGTATATCAATTGAAGGATGCTGAATTAGTAGAATAAAGAGAATTAAATATGGTATTGGTATAAGAGGAAACCGAGAAAGGAAACTATAACATTCACATGCTATTTCATGCATTATCCCATGTTATTAGTTTTCATGGGAATTTGGAATACCTACTTTTCCAAAGAGAAATTTTCCTAAGATACAGTAAAACTGAATCTTACAATAAAGAAATGCTGAGAAGTAGCTTTACTGTTTGAGTCAAATGTCTATGGTTCATTTTTGCATACACATAAACCATAGGGAAGACCCTCTGGTGAGGACTTCAGTTACCTTACTGTTGGGCTGAACTCCAATATTGTCTCCTGTTTTACCTGTTTCATAAACAAACTCTTTAAAATGACTTTTACTTTTATATGTACTGTTTGCCTCAAAAGCTCAAAGAGCTTTGGGAAAAGAACAGTAATTGGGAGAGTCTTTGAATGAATAAGACTTAAACACTGACTTTTTTAAATCTTCATTTTTAAAAAACATTTATGTGTATCTGTGTGTGAAAGTATGCAAGCATTGTATATGTGTGAATACACATGTATGTACCTTTGTACATACATGTGTGTGTGAGTCTGTGCATGTGACACACACTCACTCATGATTCAGTGGTTGGTAAGAGGCATCCAACCCAGTGGAATTTAACTTGTGAGATATTCAATGAGGTTGTTGGAAACAGAACTCAATGTAGAGGAATTTTAATCCAGCAGCATAGCTACTTTGACAAGAGATCACATTCAAAGGTGTGGGCTGGAATGACAAACCTTTATCCTCTGTGGCTGGAATACAGGCATGCCCTTAGAACATACCTATAACCATACACAATGAATGTAAAATGTATTTGCAGAAAGCAACAGCAATGTATGAAAGTGGCATCTAATTGAATGACAGACAAAATGAGGAATCAGAGAACACTTTGACAGAATGACTAGGAGACAGGATACACTGAACTCTCCCAAGCAGAAGCAGGAAAGAGAGGCTAGGCACGGGTTGTGTTGGTTGCATAGGTATGGCAGTTTCCCAGGATAATTTTACAGAAACTCATTGAAGGTGAAGATAGAACAAGCCAGAGAATGAGAGCGAGGCCAAAGATTAGAAGAGATTGCTGGAGTTATGAAGCCAAGCAGAAGCAGAGCTTCAGTCAGAAGCCTAATTTGAGTCAGTCAGCTTGGAGAGGAGTTTGGTCCAGAACAGTTGACTTGAACCATCCAACCAGTGTTTAGAAAGAACTAGAAAGGGTGAGCAAATTCATGTAAGCCTCTGTGATGACAAACACATCGGGAAATCAAAGTTTCTTTTACAACTTAGGCCCTCTGTAACATCAATAAATGCTCTTAACATCTAAACCATTTCTTCAGCCCCTGTCTATTTTTTAACATAGAACTATATACTAGTCTTGAGGTCAAATGACTCTACATATGATAAAAATTATCTAACTTTTCACAGAGTGCATTTTAAGAGACATATTTAACTGCATGATTCATAGATGCAATAATAACTTGGTATTTTCACGATCTGATTAAAGCAGATCGTATGGTGACTTATTTAAATCTGTTCTGTTCCCAAGTCCAAGAGCTCTGCCAGAGAGGTGGCAAAGGGAGCAGATGAGTAGGTGTGTGTCAGCCCGTGCTGCATTCCTTTTCTGCAAACCTTGTCTCATTTCTAGAATTTTTGTGAATTTGAGCAGGCTTTCTCCATTTAGACTAGGCCTCAGCAGATCCACATGGTACATTGATAAGAAATTGCATACAATTCGCTAAGCTTTCCATGAAGGGGAGAGCCTCTCCACTCTTTTCATACACCCTACTATGCAACAAGATGGATTTATGACAATCAAAAATTTAGCTAATTTTTATATATAGTATTAAGAAAAACAGAATGTTTTTCTATAAAGGATTTATTTTTCATATCACCAAACGATATTCTAAAAACATGTTGCTTATATACTTTTAAAAAATCATGCAAAATATATACCAAACACATACATGTACACACATATATGTATATTATATGTATGTATATATGCATATATATGTGTATATATGTACACATATATATGTATATACTTATGTGTACATATATGTGTGTACATTTATATATATATACATATACATATACATATACATATACATATACATATACATATACATATACATATACATATACATATACATTTACATTTTGGGGAATACCTCCCCCGTGGGCATCAACCTGCCATAGGCCATTTTGCAGTAGCAGAACTAACCACATCCTCTCCAACTGAGCACAACCAGGAAGTCTATTGGAAGGGAATCCAATGGCAGGCAACAGAGTCAGAGACAGCCTTCACTCCAATTTTTAGGGAACCTTCATGAAGACCAAACTGCAAATCTGCTACAAATGTGTATGGGGCCATAGGATCAGCTCCTGAATGTTCCTTGTTTGGTGATTCATTATCAGTGAACCCCCATGGGCTCAGGTTAGTTGACTCTTTAGGTCTTCTTGGAGTATCCTTGACACTCCTGGTTCACTCAAACATATAGCAACTCTTCTTCCTGATGTTTGTCTGTGGGTCTTTGCATTTCTTTCCACCAGCTGCAGGATGAAGCCTCTCAAGAGGTAGTTATGCTAGGATTCTGTAATCCTAGCAGAATATCATTAATAGGGTCAGGGGTTGGCTCTCTCCCATGGAATGGGTCTCAAGTTGGGCCAGTCATTTTACCTGTTCTGCATCTTATAGGCAAGAAAAATTTTCCATCAAGATTTTTATGGATGATTTGATGTCCCCCTCCCTCCACTGGAAGTCCCATCTGGATACAGGAGGTGGTCAGTTCAGCCTTCATATTGCTAGCTGCAAAAAGTCTCAACTAGGGTAACTCCCATAGACTCTTGGGATCCTCCACCTTCCCAGGTCTCCAACTAGTACCAGAGTTGTCCCCTAATTTCTGTTTTCTCTCTCAAACCTATTCTCCCTCTGATCTCCATTCCTGTTCTAAACAGAATTCTCAACAGGAATCTGTAGTGACCCAAATGCATGTAACAAAATGCTCAACATCCTTAGTCATCAGGGAAATATAAATCAAAACCAGTCTGAGATTCCAGAATGGCTAAGATCAAAAACTCAAGTAACAGCACATACTTGTGAGGATGGGGAACAAGGCAAGCATTCCTCCATTGCTGGTGGAAATGCACACTAATACAAGCACTTTGGAAATCAGTTTGGTAGTTTCTCAGAAAATTAGGAATAGATCCATCTCAGCATTCCGCTATATCACTCCTGGACATATACCCCCAAAATGACCCACTATAACACAATGAGACTTGCTCAACTATGTTCATAGCAGTTTTATTTCTAATATCTGAGAAACTGGAAATAACCTAGATGTCCCTCAGCTAAAGAATGGATAAAGAAAATGTAGTACATCTACACAATGGAATACTAATTACTCGTTAAAAACAGTCATCATTAAATCAGGCAAATAAATAGATAAAGAAAATTTTATAATCTATGAAACAAAATAATTTAATAGAGGTAAATATATAGATAGATGGCATAAAGATACTATTAAAAGAAAAAAAGGGAATGATATAATTAAGATTTTAAAAATATTACCCTAAAGGAGGCATTTTTATGGGTAATTTTTTCTATCACATGATTTCCAACTTATTTCCAAGTCTAACAATTCAAATGTTAGTTATATATCTAGTAAAATATAAAACATAAGAAGAAAGAAAATATTTTAAATAAAAAGCAATGTGAGCAGAAATTATAAAACTCAGACATATAATGAACATGAGCTGAGATAACACAATGTAATCTTCGCTGATTCATTTAATCAATTCCCATTAGTTTAGTTGGGAGGCGAGTGCTACAGAGACAGAGCAGAGTCATGGCACCAAGCATGGTCTTGATGAGCTTTTGTCCTTATGTATTGATGTTCTAACTTATCCTCCCTTTTAACTTCCTCACCATTTGGCCTACAACTAAGAGGGAAAAATGTCTATTCATGCAAAAAGTTATTAGTTTCTTGCCTTTGAGAACATCTGTTCTGGCTCAAAAATAGCATAGCAACTCTATTTAAATAGTCCCTGTGCAGTCTGCTGTAATTTGTCATTTTAGCTGCATGAAACCTTGCTATGACATGAATGTACAAGAAGAGAAAATGTCTGTACATTCTCAAATCTGTACAACTCCAGACTAAATAATGACTTTATACTACATAAAAAATTATAGTATTAAATACTCTATTTCATATATTGGAATGTCACACTATAAACTTCTTTACAACTTTCTGTTCTTCAATGAACGTTATGCTTGTTTTTAACACTAATAATTTTATAATCATTAAGCTTAGAAATTGTACTTAATCCCCTGGGGTTATTGCTATTGGCTGAGTCATAGCAAATCACACTGAAGTTAGATTATTTTAATTTCAAATAGCTACTAAAATTAATTATGTATTTAATATTTAAAATAATCCCAAACACTTTTGAAAATTTTCAATATTACTACTACTTGACATACATAAGATTTTTGTCTTAATTAGGTTATCTATTACTGTGTTAAAACATCATGACCAAAAGCAACTTGGGAAAGAGATGGCTTATTTCTAGTTACAACACTCAGGTTATAATCTAGAGAACCATGGAGGTATGCTGCTTGCTGACTTGTTCCTCCAGCATGCCTATTTTTTTATATAGCTAGGAACATCTGTCCAGGGGACCCACCAACTACATTGGACTGGATAATCAAACAAAAAAAAGAAAAAGAAAGGAACACACAAACAGAAAAAAAAACAATAACACAGGAGTACAATCAATTATCATAAGATCATAGGACACAATTTTAGTGGAATTTAGTAACTTATTTCATTAGTCTGCCAACAATATTTTCATTTTCCAAAGTTCAAATTATTTTATAAATTTTTTTATTACTTTCACTTTTTCTTTTCCAGTGTGTAGAATATATCGCAATACTTGCATACACCAAAAGAGCACTGTACCACTGAGTACCAAAGCCCAACACCCTCTGGCCTTGCATCCCTGGGGCATGTCCTCTATGTTTTCAAGGTGACATTGAATTCATTCTAAAACAAGAATTACTTTGATCTAGCAATAGTACTACCTTGGCCTTCGGATTAGATAAAATAATTTCAGGCCTGAAATCATATCCAGCTACTTGCTTTTTTCAGTGTTTATTTCCAGTGATACTTAAAATGTAAGTAGAGTGTGACTAAATGTATCAATTATTTTTAAAATGTCCAGACATCAGTCATATTCCACCTATCTAACTTATAAAATATACATTTGGGCATAGTATTATATATATGTTGTATGTATCAACATTTACATCCCTTTCATTATACTCATTTATTATACCATGTGATGATCTTACTTTAGGTTATGTTTTTTTACATTAAATTTACCATATGTATGTATGTATGTATGTACTCTTAAAATAGATTCTTTACTCATACAATTCATGCAGACCACAGTTTCTGCTCCCTCCTCTCCTCCATCCAACCTTCCCCCAATCCCATCTCTCTCTTAGATCCACTCACTCTATTTTCTCTTCAGAAAAAAAGCAGTCCTCCAAGAGACCACAGGCAACAAGACAAAACCAGATACAACAAAACAAGATATAACTCCTCATATCAAACAAGGAAATCTAATAGGAGGAAGAATCACAAGAGCAGGCAAGAGACAGATAAGCCCATTCCCACTGTTAAGAGTCCCACAAAACACCAAGCTAACAGCCATAACATATACACAGAGAACTGTGTGCACACCCATGCAGGCCCTGTGCTTGCCACTTCAGTCTCAGAGCCATGTGTGTTCTGCTTAGTCTAATAAACTTTAAATATGTATATTTCGACTTTATTAGTATCTCAATGTATTTGTTGCTATATTTGCTATTCTCTATTGTGCTCTTTTATCTTCTATTTTAGACAATCTCATCTTAGTGTGTTTGTCTTTGAGGCCCATGCTTATACTATTGCTGTATCTTAAGTCACAATTCATAATTTGTAAACTATTATCTTCATTATGTCAAATTACATACCCATTTAATTATTATTAATGCCAAGATCAAACCTAGGGCTCAAGAAATTGGAGGCAAGCAAGTTAACATATAGTCACACCCTAGTTCTAATTTTATACTTTATTCATTATATGACAATTCAAATGTACACAGCCAATATTATTGGAAACAGTACCATTGGACTCTTTCACTCTTCAGATTTTCCTGGTTTATTTAAAAACTATAAAATTATACATTTACAGTAAGCTCACACTGTGTTTATCTTTTGATCTAGCTTTCAGATGGGAAAACTCACTGTAGTGGTTCACATATGCTTGGTTCATGGGAAGTAGCACCCTTAGGCGGTATGGCCTTGCAGGAGGAAGTATGGCCTTGTTGGAGAAAATGAGTCACTGTGGGGGTAGGCTTTAAAGTCCTATGCTCAAGCTCAGCCAGTGTGAATGAGAGCTTTGTCTTGGCTGCCTTCAATCAAAATGTAGAATTCTTGGCTCCACCAGCACTATGTCCACCTACAACATGTCATGCTTCCCACCATGGTAATAATGGACTGAACCTCGGAAATTATAAGCTAGATACAATTAAATCTTTTCCTTTATAAGAGTTGCATTGGTCATAGTGTCTTTGCACAGCAAAAAAGCCCTAAGGAACTACTCTGTTTATTCTAATGACTAATACATGTTTTTATTTCTCCTTTCTTTTTAGTTCATTACAACCGTCTTTATACCTTGCATAAAATTTCAGTGAACATTAATTCTACCAGAGATTACTCTGTTTATAAGATTTGAAAACTTAATTTAATGCCTTCTTTTGATGAAATAGGTCAATGCTTTCTCAGTTGTGAAGGTTACTTTTCTATTATTAATATAAGAATATTGTTTTCATTATTTTTATGTTTGATTTTCATTTTATTATAGCAATACTTTAAAATTACCAAGTGTCTTTCTGTTGTCCATTTAAAAAATCTTTTAAGTTATTTAATTCTTTTTCTCTTTATATTTCTATAAACATTTTCCCTGTGTTCTAGCCTCTACTATCAACCTTGAAATTCAACAATAGATTTTTTTCTATTGGTAAGCTTTTATTTTCTGCACAAGGACTTATAAAATTGCTTCATTTCTTTCACAATACTGAAATGTTACCAGGATCTATCCAGGTGAAAATCACTGTGTAACTTTAACTTTATTTTTGTTAATCTGAAGAAACATTTTAATATGATTCCTATAATCAGTCTGTTCTTCCTATTTAGGAAACATTTCTTCTTCAATCAATTAATATAGTTTTCTTATTGTTATATTTTATAATACACTATTGTTTTAATTTTTAGAAAAAAATTACTAACAACATTGCTGTTATTGACTTTTGACAATGATACAATTCTTACCTTTTTGTATATAATGTTTTGGACATTAGGGAACTTTTTATAATTGATTGTGAAGATTTCTGCTTATTAGTTGCATATGCCTATCATGATTTCTTCTAATATTACTATTAAGTTTTTGTATTTTGAGTGTTGGCTCAATTATGGACATTGTTCTGTATCTTATCCTTGACAGTTCTTAATATAATTTTTATTTATAAATATGTTTTTAGTAGAAACAGAATTGTATCACTTTACCCTTCCATTTCTTCCCTGGAACCCTTCCCAGTAACCTTTCTTAAACCCTTCTCATGCCCTGCCTCTATCAAGGAGATAAGCACATTTTATTATATTATTATTGTTACATTACTATATGTGTGTATATATGTATGTACAGATACAAAAACATTTTTATTTGTATATTTATGTATTTATTTCTGAGTCTGTTTTTATTTTTGTGTGAAAATGATTTAAAGGCTGATAACTCCATGTTTGACAAGCAATAAGGGAATTCATCCCTGGGAGAGACTAATTCTTTTTTTCCAGCAGTCATTGGTCTCTTATAGTTCTTTGTATAGAAATGAGATTCCATAAAAAATTTAAGTTCTATGTTAACATGTTCATTTATATTGCTATTGTTCCAGTCTTCTTTATGTAGCTACTTCTCAAAACAACAATTTTATACGTGACTTCCTGGTATACTAGCTCTTAAAATCTTTCCAAAACATATTCTATGGAAATATTTCATTTATTTTTAGGTCATTTCCCATGTTTACAGGGAAAGATCAGTTCTCTGTTGCCCATGTCCTTGTTTGATTCTTGTGTGCTTGCTTGAAAATGTCAGAATGATCTGCCTAAGCGTTGAGGCTCACAATTCTTCCTAGGTAGGCACGTGTGTAATAAAAGAACTTTAGTTTCAACTCATTCCTTCCTTCCAATTCTATTTCTTTGTCTTTTTCAGGATGGGTCCTCCTAAAAAGGTATCTTTACTAAGAAATGTATTTCCTGTTGCTATTTAAGGAGTAGATGCTAAAGTAAACCCACTAATTTATCAGCATTTTTATTTTCTCTTGTTATGGGAAGTACTTGTGCATTATCTGACCATTTCCTTTATTCAGAGACTGTGTTATGTGAGGTACTTTGGGGATAGTATATGATTCATAGATTTGTAAGAGATTTATAAGTGTTTAAGTTGTAAAATTAAGGAGTGGGGAAAGGAAGAAAGAAGAGAGCGTAGTGCAAGATGGAAAACATAGAAGTTGTAGATACAAGAGGTAACAGTAGGACTACTTCAGATATGAAAGTGTGGAAGAACTGGCATTTGTAGGAGCAATTGAGTGAGGAACATTCATGAGGTCTTTGGTGAGATGGAGCTTTAAACACAAAGAATTGATAAGTAGTCTACATAATTTCTGCAATGTTTATAAAAATATGAATCAGCAATGAACTTTAAAATACCAAAATACAAAAATACATGCCACAAAGCTATATATTATATATAAACATATATATGTGTATATGTTATTATATAGTTCTTTAAAGGCCAAAACTTGAATATTTAAAAGAATGAATATAATGTATCATATAATTCATTATGTAGAAAACATTGTAATATCTGTAAGAGAATGACTTTAAAGCAACCTGATAATAATAATAACAGTAACAATAATCAGCAGTAGCAGTAGGCATAGGAGCAATGCATAAATTGAGTTTAATACAGTGAACATTTACCAAATGCTCCACAGAAAGGAGAACAAGCCCTGGGTGGGCAGAACACATTGACACAGTGTTTAAAATAGGGAATGCATCAGGGATGGACTTATTAAGAGGCTAAGAAAAATGTGAGTTAGAATCAGAAATCATGGGCTATAACATAGTTAATATTATATTTAATATTATATTTAATATTTAATCATTGATACAAAATTAACCATATTATATCTTGTCTTAATAAAATTTATGTTATATAACAACTTGATATAAACAAATAAATACATAATAAAACCAAACAAACATATAGTCAATGATGATTAAGAAGAGAAAGGATGAAGAAGAGCCAAGGGAGAGGGAGAAAGTAGGAAGGGAAAGATGGGACAAAGGAAGAGGAGGAGAAGGAGAAGGAGAGGGAGAGGGAGAGGGAGAGGGAGAGAGAGAGGGAGAGGGAGAGGGAGAGGGAGAGGGAGAGGGAGAGGGAGAGGGAGAGGGAGAGGGAGAGGGAGAGGGAGAGGGAGAGGGAGAGGGAGAAGGAGAAGGAGAAGGAGAAGGAGAAGGAGAAGGAGAAGGAGAAGGAGAAGGAGAAGGAGAAGGAGAAGGAGAAGGAAGGAGGAGAAGGAGAGGAGAAGGAGAAGGAGAAGGAGAAGGAGAAGGAGAAGGAGAAGGAGAAGCATATTGCTTTCTGACTTCACACTTAATATAATTTGGTTTTTCAACAGTTCCCTAAGGAATTCCCAAACCTGCATCTGTGTGAGATTCAGTCACAGAGATGATTGATGATAATATGCAGTACAGTGTATTAGTCAGCTTTCTCCCATGGACACAAGCTTTTTCCAGTTTCTGAAGAGAGTAGAATCCATTTCTTTCACTGCACCTTCTCACATTTAATAGGTAAATAAATTCCAATGTAATAGCATGCTTCAATAGAAAATTATTACTCTAAGAGTGAACCATAGGAAACAATAACACTTCAAATGTCGTCAGTTAATAATTAAGATCTTATTTTTTTTAAATTGATCAAGTGAAAGATGGTATCTGTGTTTCTGATGAGTGTTAACAACTATACAATGAAGAAGGTAGCTCATGATGACTACATGTAAACAATTTTATATACAACACATATTTAATTGATCAAGTTGTCACTTACTACCATTTGATAGTGATTTTTAGGTATTAATCTCCAGTACCACTTAAATAAAAATTCCAATAAGCTTATTATGACACTGTTCACTTTTAAGTTCTGAATGTGTTCTTTGTGGTTGAAAGCATAGACTTAATTCAGAAATTAAAATCCATTCCTCCGTTGAGGGACATCTGGGTTCTTTCCAGCTTCTGGCTATTAAAAATAAGGCTGCTATGAACATAGTGGAGCATGTATCCTTATTATATGCTGGGGAATCTTCTGGGTATATGCCCAGGAGTGGTATGGCTGGATCCTCCGGAAGTATCATGTCCAGTTTTCTGAGGAACCGCCAGACTGATTTCTAGAGTGGTTGTACCAGCTTGCAGTCCCACCAGCAGTGGAGGAGTGTTCCTCTTTCTCCACATCCTCGCCAACACCTGGTGTCTTCTGAGTTTTTAATCCTAGCCAATTTGACAAGTGTGAGGTGAAATCTCAGGGTTGTTTTGATTTGCATTTCTCTAATGACTAATGATGTTGAACATTTTTTAAGGTGTTTCTCAGCCATCCAAATTTCTTCAGGTGAAAAGTCTTTGTTTAGCTCTGTACCCCAATTTTGGATAGGGTTATTTGGTTCTTTGGGGTCTAACTTCTTGAGTTCTTTGTATACATTGGATATTAGCCCTCTGTTGGATGTGGGGTTGGTGAAGATCTTTTCCCAATTTGCTGGTTGCCGATTTGTCCTTTTGACAGTGTCTTTTGCCTTACAGAAACTTTGTAATTTTATGAGGTCCCATTTGTCTATTCTTGATCTTAGAGCATAAGTGATTGGTGTTCTGTTCAGGAATTTTCCCCCTGATCCAATGTCCTCAAGGGTCTTCCCCAGTTTCTTTTCTATTAGTTTTAGTGTGTCTGGTTTTATGTGGAGGTCCTTGATCCACTTGGAGTTGAGCTTAGTGCAAGGAGATAAGAGTGGATCAGTTCTCATTCGTCTGCATGTTGACCTCCAGTTGAGCCAGCACCATTTGTTGAAAAGGCTATCTTTTTTCCACTGGATGTTTTCAGCTACTTTGTCGAAGATCAATTGGCCATATATGTGTGGGTTCAATTCTGGGTCTTCGATCCTATTCCATTGATCCACCTCCCTGTCACTGTACCAATACCATGCAGTTTTTAACACTACTGCTCTGTAGTATTGCTTGAGGTCCGGGATATTGATTCCCCCAGAAGTTCTTTTACTGTTGATGATAGTTTTAGCTATCCTGGGTTTTTTGTTATTCCAGATGAATTTGAGAATTGCTCTTTCTAACTCTGTGAAGAACTGAGTTGGAATTTTGATGGAGATTGCATTGAATCTGTATATTGCTTTTGGCAATATTGCCATTTTAACTATATTAATCCTGCCAACCCACGAGCATGGAAGATTTTTCCATTTTCTGAGGTCTTCTTCAATCTCCTTCTTCAGTGGATACAAAAAATGCGGGGAATACTATTCAGCCATTAGAAATAATGAATTCATGAAATTCTTAGAGAAATAAATGAAGCTTGAGATCATACTAAGCGAGATAACCCAGTCTCAAAAGAATACCCATGGTATGCAGTCACTGATAAGTGGATATTAGCCTAGAATCTTGGGACACCAAAGACACAATTCACATACCAAATGATGTCTGACAAGAAGAAAGGAAAGGATACTTGTGCTGGAAAGGATCAAAGCATCAGTGTAGGGGAATACCAGAACACAGAAGTGGGAAGGGGTGGATGAGGGAGCAGGGGGAGGGAAAAGGGCATGTGGGACCTTAGGGGGGTGGAGAAACAAAAAAAAGGGAAATGAAATGTAAATATAGAATATATCCAATAAAATTTTTTGAAAAAAAAATAATGAATTCATGCGATTTATAGGCAAATGGTTAGATCTGGAAAATATCATCCTAAGTGAGTTAACCCAATCACAAAAGAATACACATGAAATGCAATCACTGATAAGTGGATATTAATGAGCCCAGAAGCCCTAAATACTCAAGGCACAATTAGCAAGTCAAATGATTCCCAAGAAGAAGAAAGGAGAGGACCTTGGGCCGAAAAGATTGGATCCAGTTTTGTAGGAGAGTACCAGAACAGAGAAATGGTAGGGGGGTGATTGGGGAATAGTTGTGGGAGAGAGGACTTATGGGATGGGACGTATGGTGGGGTGGAACTGGGAAAGGGTAAAGCCTTTGGAATGTAAACAAAGAATATAGAATTACAAAAAAGAAAAAAAAGAAAAGAAAAAGAAAAAAAAGAAAAAGAAAAAAAAAGAAATTAAAATCTATAATCCACCATTCTATCCTCTGACATTCATGCAGTTTGCTCCCCACAATTGGTTTGGACCATATCATCCTACTTTCTGACTGGTCTTCTTAGTTTTCCAACTTCAGGGCTCATATTTCAGACTTTCCTATCCACTCAAATTGGCCTCCACCTGTCTTTGAGTGAGAACTCACTGCCCAGTTACCACTCTATGTAGAAGACTGTTTTCACAAATCTTCCCACTCTATAGAGTCTCCATAACAATGATAGTGTATATCCTACATAATAAACATTATTTACGTAGCCAAAATACTCAAGATCCACTGAAACATTTAAACATGTGGAAATGTGAATTGTTATATTTTTCATTTATAGTGGCAGGAAAATGAAAGAGGACAAGCATATCTTTGTTTTTTTTAAAGACTTATTTATTATTGTATGTAAGTATAGTGTAGCTGTCTTCACACACCAGAAGAAGGCATCAGATCTCATTACAGATGGTTGTGAGCATGTGGTTGCTGGGACTTGAACTCAAGACCTTTGGAAGAGCAGTCAGTGCTCTTAACCGCTGAGCCATCTCACCAGCCCCCATATCTTTGTTTTTAACACAGGGTAATATCTTTAATTTCAAAACTAAAAAGATTTAAACTAGTGCTTAAAGCATAATTTCCAAATAGATACTTTTTGTTATAGAATGATAGTGAGAGAAGTAGTTAATATACCAATTGATTCACTCATTTAATTGGTAAATGAATTTATTCATAAAGGCTAAAAGTAGCCTCCCATCTCATAAAATACTTCCTTTGATAAATGAATGCTATTTGTGACTCACTTATGACCAAGCTTTTTATATTTAAAAAGATCAATTAGACTACAAGCCAGACTTAATTTTATTTCTGTTCAAGGATGGTCTAGGTTAGATATATACGTTTGTCAGCAAATCTTTACAGCTATGGAATTATTTTCACTACAATGTAGATGGTAAATGAGATTTTATGGAGATTTAGTTTTTAAACCCCTCAATAAATGAGAAATGGAATTTAGAACACAATCTTCTAGTCTAAAAGACTAGAGAGAGAGCTTTGCCTTACATGCATTTACAGTGACCTGTGAACAACCCTTTTGTAAGTACCTTCAGAAGTTCTACCCTCCCATAGCATCACAGAAATTGTCATCAGTTTTGTTCTGGATTGACTTGCAACAGTACAGTCATGCTCACAGATACCCAGGATTTCAACTACATGACTCAGGTACATTACATCAGCATCTTTGCAGCTTTCTCTTTACAATGAAATAACAAGCATAGAATTGTTTTGCTCTTGTTTATTTATTAATAATCAATATCAATTTCTGTTAGTGTCAGTCACTTTGAAAGGCATTAGTCAAGTTTCCATGTATGAGTGTTATCTCCAGATAATAATCATTGTCTGAAAATTGTTATGCCTTTTAATATTAGTAATATGCCTTCCTGAGTTAATATAGTCTCTTTAGGAAGAAATTACAAGATGAGTTCTAACTAAGTAATTACCTCACCTTTATGAAAATGCAGTTTGGGTTATGTAAACTACCTGAAGTGATGAATACCAAATGCATCTTCCCTTCTTCACCTCAGTCACAGAGATACCTTCTTACCTGTAGTTTTAGCATGTGCAAATATGGACTGACTTGTTTAAGTATGGACTTAAAATTTTATCTAAGTCTCTAGCTTTTTAAGTACAAACTTAACTTTGTTCTATATCTCTAACTTTTTAAATGCCTTGGCAACTTTGGAAGCAGGTCCCAGATAGCAGTTTCTATCAGTCTATTTCCCTAGTAGTTGAAAGAGAACAGTGGCCATCTAGCATGTGCAAGAACTTGACATAAACTAACACAAATCACTCACTGTTTGCTACCAGCACACAATGTAGATGACCCTAAATATTTAAGCACTGCACAGCATTATTTGAATAAAATGACTTTTTTGACTATTTCCCATTTAGTGCCACTGAGGTATACAGAATTCTAACATCTTCATTTGTAGTAACATTAAATTGAGTGATATTTATTTCTGGGTGACTATACTTTTAGGTATAGTGAATTATTCTGGAGAAAATGATAAAACATAATTCATATTAGAAGAGAGATGCACATCAATAGATAAAAGGCATTGAAATCTCTTAGAAGATGGTTCTTCTTATTGTTGTTACCTAGATTTAGCACTCTGAATACAGAAGATAGCTTCCATATTCAAGATAATTTTGACAAGTCATTTCCGGTGGAAGATTTTCAGATACATTCAGAAATGTAAATACCCTGAATTATTATATTAACAAGAACCTTGAATTAGGGATGATTAGATAAAAAAGAGACTCCACACACAGAGACACACTTCTTCATCAATCATCATCATGTTAACAGAGAAGAAATTTTCTATGTAAATTATATTATAGAAATAGGTACTTGAAAGGATTCACGTATTGGCATCTCAGGAGAAATTGCAGCTATTTCAAATTGCCTTAAGTAGTGTCTTATAGGCTCAGTAGCAACCTAAATATTTTTCTCAGCTAGCATTTGGAGATAAATGTCATCTTATTTTTGTTCTCATGATTAGGAATTCTCCATCATGTCACTATGGTGTTTGATGCTGAGAAGATGAAACAATATGCATACCCCTTTGTAGCCTACAACTAGAATCTGAATGTTCTGAAAAGAATGAATAAAATGACCAAAACAAGCAACCATTTTGTACTAATATGGCCCATTCTGACTGGTTTGGATCATCAGAAATAAATAAGGTCATTTCTGGAATGTTTCTGAGGATCAAAAGAAATGCCAGGTTGCTTTCAGCATAAATAAGGAAAATTCTAAGATAAAACATTCTGTTCAAAGAGAGGTTTATGGTGTTCTGAGCATTCAGAGAGAAATGAAAAGTGTGGGTATCATAGTGAGGAGCTTATCATTAGGGAGAGAACAGAAAGCCCACATGTAAGTGCTGGGTGAAGTTGGGAGTGGGAACAAGCAGGCCTTGTGATAAGCAGCAGGACAATAATGAGGAGAATGGATTGACATAAAATAACACACCGGAACTTTTGGTTTAATCCCCTAAAATTTATTGCATAATTTCTATATTTTAATTGTTAAGCTCACAAAATTAAGTAATCTTAACATTGCGAATTAAGAACAATAAAGTCTGAAAGTATTGTACGTGAACAGAACCCACTATAGACAGATAAAGTTCCTTCAGAATGCCATAAGCCATTAAGTGGATAACCTATTGAGAGCAGTGATCACCTGCTTGTGAATTATTACTTAAAGAATCCCAGTCCCTGCAATCTGATAAACAATACAATTATCACTGTTCTAGATTGCCCACTAGAGCTATATCATAGGATCCTATTGCTAAAGCTATCATTCACCTTAGTTGTAAAATAAGGAAGTCAAGCTACAAATCCCTAGAAGCTTCTTCTCTTCTGAACTAGCTAGAGCCACAATGTGCTATTCCTCTATTGCCCACACTGTGTGCCACAAACTGACCACCCAAGAAAGATGAGCCACTGGTACAGTATTGGAAATAGCCACTTTTTGACAGAATCTTATGTCCTCTCTACAGAATCAAATTCACAAAGGTAGTATAAACCCATTGGACAAATAATGTCTCAGAAGGCCCTACAATGGAAACCCTTCCTCTTCTTCTATGTGGCTATGATGTGCCTTTCAAATTCAATTCTAAATAATTATGTTTATGTCTAAAAGATTATGCTGCTGCCACCTTTGGATAGGTAAACTTTTTTACAGTTGTCAGTGTTGACTACAGAGACAACAGAGATGACTTGTTAAAGATCTTTGGAAAATTGACAGTCAGCGCCTGTGCTTACTTATTGAGCCAAGTTCACCCGATATAGTCATGAGGAATGAAGTCAGACTCAGGCTAGAGGGTCACAGGAAGACTGAGCATGTGATAAGTTTATTGAGAACAATTAGACTTTTCATACTTTTATAAATAATAGAATATAATAACAATTTTCAGGATCAATATAGTTGTAGTTGCCAGGATACAATGACATTTTCGAGCTATAAAGGGTATACAAGATTAATGTCTAAGACCAATTGTCCTGTCAAGTTTCCATGCCTCCTTGACTATTAATGGAACATACAGTGATAAACAAAAAGATTTGAATAATAACTCCTAAGAGAGTGCACTGTTTTCTCATGAACTGGAAGGCACTTTGTGTACCAGCAGCCATGGACTCTAATCTGGAAAACCTATGACACATGCCTCTTAAGCAATTAGGCTAGGCTGACTCCATTGTTTCTTGATCCCATCAATAATTAAGACTCCATATCACCTCTTCCAGAGTTTAGGAAACTTTGTAGAAGAAGGACAGTAGAGAATACAAGAGAAGGAGGAGTTGAGGCACTAGGAGGAGGAGGAGTTGGGAAGTACTAACCTCCATGCATGGCATGCCTGTTGCATTCTTGAATGCAACTGCAGTTACTTGAACAAGATCTACAGGGGATTCAGCCTTTCAACACCTTGCCATGGAAGACTTATGGGACTCCACCCCTTCCTAAAGATTTTAGGAAATTAACGTTTGATAGGGGAGAAAGAACTATTTTCTTCACTGTTGTAGCCTGTTAACAGTGTCTATTTTTATGTAAAGGAACCCATCCACTCATCTATAAACAATCTTTTTTGTTTGTTTGTTTTTGGGTTTTTTTGTTTTTATTTTCAATTTTTTATTGGACATATTCTTTATTTACATTTCATTTCCCTTTTCCTTGTTCCCCACCCCCCAAAGGTCCCACACGCCCTTTTCCCTCCCCCTGTTTCCCCACCCACCCTTTCCCACTTCCCTGTTCTGGTATTCCCCTATACTGATGCATTGAGCCTTTCCAGAATCAGGATCTACTCCTTCCTTCTTGTCGCACATCATTTGGTATGTGGATTGAGTCTTTGGTGTCCCAAGATTCTAGGCTAATATCCACTTATCAGTGAGTGCATACCATGGGTATTCTTTTGAGACTGGGTTACCTCACTTAGTATGATGTTCTCCAGCTCCATCCATTTCTCTAAGAATTTCATGAATTCATTGTTTCTAATGGCTAAATAGTACTCCATTGTGTATATATACCATATTTTTGTATCCATTCCTCCGTTGAGGGATATCTGGGCCCTTTCCAGTTTATGGCTATTATAAATGAGGCTGCTATGAACATAGTGGAGCATGTATCCTTATTGCATGCTGGGGAATCTTCTGTGTATATGCCCAGGAGTGGTATGGCAGGGTCCTCTGGAAGTATCATGTCCAGTTTTCTGAGGAACCACCAAACTTATTTCCAGAGTGGTTGTACCAGCTTGCAATCCCACCAACAGTGGAGGAGTGTTCCTCTTTCTCCATATCCTTGCCAACATCTGCTGTTTCCTGAGTTTTTAATCTTAGTCATTCTGACTGGTGTGAGGTGAAATCTCAGGGTTGTTTTGATTTGCATTTCCCTAATGATTAATGATGATGAACATTTTTTAAGGTGCTTCTCAGCCATCCAATGTCCTTTAGGTTAAGTCTTTGTTTAGCTCTGTACCCCATTTTTTGATAGGGTTATTTGCTTTTCTGGAGTCTAACCCTATAAACAATCTTAATAAAACTTATTGAATCTCAGACATGTGTGTATGCATATGTGCACATGAACATGTGTGCACACACACAGGCACATACACTCATGAAAATAGAAATGAGGATAGCTGAGAAGAGCTTGAGCAAAATGGAACAAAAGAGAGTAATGTGGAATAAATATAATTTACATGCATGTAGTTTATGTTCATGTAGGTTACAACAATAATGCAATTCACCATTATGTATGGTTAATATATATGAATAAAAACATAGAATGAATATTGTTATTGCTCATGCTTATATCAGTGACGGCACTACTCTGAAGTGTCCACTAGTAAAATAAGATTTCATAATGTTAAACAATCTTTTAATTGTAAATATTTTTTCCATAAAATTTATATCACACTGTATATTTGACTAAAGGAAGAATTCAGACATCCAGTAGATGAGAAATCCTGCAGAAAGCTCTAGGGCAATGGAGAAAAATGGGACTGCAACTGAATGAGTGAAAACCCTGACTGAGTCTATAACTCATCAGAAGTGAAGAAATAAGACAGGCAGCTCTCACAGTAATTTTATTTATGTTATGAAAATACTAGGAGAAAGAGCAGTAACATATCATACAATGATCATAGCCTAAGTATTTGGGAAGGTGAAAAATTGCAGCTTTCTTTCAAAGGTAAAATAAGAATGAAATATGAGGTAGAATAATAATATAACCAGATGAGAAAATGATTAGAATGGAATATGAACAAGGACAAATGAAAGGTTAGGTACAGGGGATGATGACCAAGTATGGGTGATCCAAGGGGCAAGTAGAATAAGAAGGGACATTCAATAGATCTGGCCCTTCCACTGAGACTGAGGGCTTTAAGAGATTGTACAGACATTTGAAGGAATAAATGCTTCTCTTTGCTTACTTGTTGTCTGTGCTTGTCAAAAATGCTTCTGTTAGCCTCACTCCCTCTGAACTTCCTATAACTTACTGTTAAGCCAGACAGGCAGTTAAAAGTAATCAAGTATGAAGAGTAAGAAAAGAATACAGAGGGCTGAATATAAACACAATATATTATATACACACATATGTGTTAATAGAAACTATAAAAATAATAAAATGATTAGAATCTTGTATTATCAAATAGCATGACTGTCACCTTTGACTTTAGGTTTTCTATTCTTCAAAACTATTTTTTGTTTCATTAAAGGTAAACATCAAGACAGTGGTCCCTGAAAGATGTATAGGAAAAATTCTTATCCATACTTCTTGAAAGAATGACTTGAGAGTTTAGAATTTGGGTGACAAAAAAAAAGATGGCATATTGACAGCCACTGCAAAGAAGCAAGAGCCCACTCAAATCCCACTTGTGTTAACTGGAGTGCTGAGCAGAAAAATGTTCTTGGAGCAAAGAGACACTTTACCTAAGGAGAGTAAACAAGGGACATAAAAGTTATTGATTCTCACTTTGAGGCTGTCACAGAATCAGATGTTTGAACAGT
The DNA here is from genome assembly GCA_964023405.1 of Apodemus agrarius. NCBI lineage: Eukaryota > Metazoa > Chordata > Mammalia > Rodentia > Muridae > Apodemus > Apodemus agrarius. The sequence continues at coordinate 84,724,431 of OZ030012.1, read as the reverse complement.
AAATTCCTAGAACTCCCCGGAGTACCCCATTAGACCTGTATTTAAGGCTGATTTTAAGCTCTGATAAGAGTTTAAAAAAATAAAAGCACCTCCCTGATCCCCGGTGATCACAGTGAGGAGTGGTGGCATTATGGGGAAAGTACCAATGACCATAGAATATTTGTGAGCAAGGCCATTTTCCCGTCCCGTGGATTTAGCCTGCATTCAGGAAGTTCAGCCTGCTGAGCACCACCATGTCTAGGACAGAACACTCTATTTGAAAGTCCATTGTCCATTTTTATTTATTTTTTTAAGAAATAAGGACTCTGAGTACAGTTTTTAGCACAGACTGAATTTATCAGTGAAATTTAAAATATCTAGGGTAACATAAGGTAAGAGTGGACAGTTGGGGAAGAGTGTACCTTTCCTGCTGTGTAGGTCGCTTATGGCTACTGACATTTACAGTAGACAAGGCTGAGAGCCATGTCGGCAGGACTGGCCTTGAACAATGTGTCAGTGCGACCTCTGTGATGCCCAGCTTATTGTGACTGGGTCTGATCTGTTTGGTTCAATTAAAATGAAAAATAAGAGGTGATGGAATAATATATCATTAAGGGAGTAAAAATTAATAATATTAAATGATTTGAATGCATTAGGTTCTAGACACTTGTAAAGCCATTAGTAATGAATGGGAGTTGAATGGCCAATTATGACATCAGAGATGAGAGGGCCCTTTAAAATCATCCTGGGTAATCCTCATTTTGAAGATGTGGAACTGGATTTCCAGTAGGGTAATGCACTATAGCTCTAGGCTTTATAGTGTTTCTGCGAGCTGTTCATTCTAGAACAAACGTGTCCAAAGGCAGTTTTGACTGGTAAGTATCACACAAGGGTTCCCAGGAAAGGGCTACAGATTTTTGGAATGGACCCTTGGTAACAACTAGGTTAAGGTCAGTTCTGCACCTTTCTTTCTGGGGGCTATGCATATGAGTCTACCGTGAGCCCAGCTTCTCCAGGGATCAAGCTATACCTTGGGAAGTGGCACTCTCTACAAACTCAGGACATTCTCATTTTAGAAGAGCCTGGATCCTTTCTAGTGTAGGTATAGTGCAGGCTGCAAGCCTGTCTCCAACACATATACGTGCAAAGCCAGGTTTATCTGGGCTTAGAGTTTGCAGGATGAAAATGTATTACTATGCAGAAAGAAGAATAAAACCACAGGTGTATTTTGTTCTCCAGTGCTCTAGGGAAATGGGTGGTAAAATAAACAAATAAACAACAAATCTTTTCAAGCAGAATTCTTGTGATTTTTTTTCTGGCTGAATACCTGATTTCTTGTGAAACATCAGCATCAGAAAACAGAAGCTTTCATAATAAGAGATTTCAGTAACCTTTTGGGAAAGTGTACATGTATGTTTGTGTTTGTGTGTGTGGGGGGGTGTAGTGTGTGTATATGAGTGTGTGCTTAATTTTGTTAAACACAAACACTTAAGTGATATCTGAACTAATGAAAAAATATTTTTTAAGAATTAGCCTTATAAATATAGCTTAAAATTTTCCTACAATTTTATAATCAGCTTAAGAGACATGTCTAACTTTAGTATGGGATTATCTGTCCTATTTGAAAAACTGCTCTTACTGTGAACTTCTGTCTTTGAATTCCAGGATTCTCCCAGGATCCTGAGATTCTAATTTTCTAGTTCATGAGCAAGTTCTTCGAAATGAGACAGGTCTTGGTATATGTAGGTCTAGCAGGAGAATGGGTTGCAGTCATTTTGAAGAATCCAATTTCTGAGAAGAGAGAGGATATCCCTACAGTACAGTTCCTCTTATCCATGACACAATGAAGAAATGCCCCTGAGAGTTTCTATGTGCCATCTTCACTATGGCTGCTAGCAAATTATTCTTCAATCCTACTAGTGGGAAAATATTACCTAAATCAAATGAGTAAATAAAATCAATCTCCTCTTATTCCCTCCCTCATCGCTCTGCCCTACGTTCCTCCCTGTCATCTAAGAAAATCGATAAGTTGCAAATTCTCAAATACAATATTATCTAACTAGATTGCCTTTGGGACAAATGCAATGATGCAAATTTCAGCAGCAAGTGTGTGTAAGGTAACATGGACCAGGGACATATGAAGCTCATAATAATTGGAGAGAATATGTCATTATCTATTAAGGAAACAAACAGAAGAGGAAATGCACTTGACTAAGTGAAGCAAATCTCTTGTGTTTAAAACCTCTAGGTAACAAGCTCAGTTTCTTTCTTACATTGCTCCTCCTATAACAGACTTTGTTTACAATGCATTAGGCATAGGGGCTCCTTTACTGAAATCTTTATCTTCACTTGTAATTCATGCACTCTTTGTCTGAGGAGAGGAAATCTAACCATATTTTGTTGTGCATACCTTTTGCTACCTTGCCTAAGCTCCAGGAACAGACCTTGGTACCAGCCCTGGACCAGAGAATATTGGATCCATGGATGAAAAACACAGACACACATGGTTGTTCAATTTCTATTTGCCTTATTGGCACAATCGCTGGTTGCCCCTAATCTACCTCAGCTAGAGTGTCCTCCCCAATACTCTCATCTCAGCACCCTAATTCTGTCTTCAACTTAAGTTGTTCTGTTACCTTTAGTCCCAGCTCAAGATCCCTAACCTCCTGCCTGTAGACACTCTCTCTCCTACATCTGACCACTTGCCTGAGGGACCTCAGAATTCCTGCTTGTCCTTCTGCCCAGCAATTAGCTCATGACATCTTTACTGATAAATCAAGAACCAATTAGGGAACAGAAAATCAGCATCAGAACCACTTCTATAATACTTGAACCTGTGACTTACTGATATATGAAAATTTGTGATTGTATTTATTTTATTTTATTTCATTTTCTATATTCTTTGTTTACATTCCAAATGATTTTCCCTTTCCCGATTCCCCCTTCTCTATAAGTCCCATAAGCCCTCTTCCCTCCACTCATTCCCCAGTCAAGCTTCTCCCACTTCTCTGTCCTGGTAATCCCCTACAATGCTGCATCAAGCCTTTCCAGAACCAGGACCTTCTCCTTACTTCTTCTTGTGAATCATTGGATATGTGAATGGTGTCTTGGGTATTCAGAGCTTCTGGGCTAATATCCACTTCTCAGTCACTGCATTCCATGTGTGTTCTTTTATGAGTGGGTTACCTCACTGTCTTAGTTAGGGTTTTACTGCTATGAACAGACACCATGACCAATGCAAGTTTTATAAAAGACAACATTTAATTCGGGTTGGCTTACAGGCTCAGAGGTTCAGTCCATTGTCATCAAGGCAGAAACATGGAAGCATCCAAGCAGGCATGGTACAGAAGAGCTGAGAGTTCTACATCTTCATCTGAAGGCTGCTAGTAGAAGACTAACTTCCAGGCAGCCAGGGTGAGGGTTTTAAGCCCACACCCACATTGACACACCTACTCCAACAAGGCCACACCTCCTAATGAGGTCACTTCCTGGGCCAAGCATATACAAACCATAACATTCCACTCCCTGGCCCCCATAGGCTTGTTCAAACAGGAGTCTATGGGGGCCATACTTAAACATAGCAAATGCAAAATGCATTTAGTCCAACTTCAAACGTCCCTGTAGTCTATAGTGTCTCAACAGTGTTAAAAGTCCAAAGTTCAAGGTCTCTTTTGAGATTCATTCAATCACTTAACTGTAATCCCCCAAGCAAGACAGGAAACCAGCTGGGCAAAGTCCAAACTCTGTATCTCCAAGACTGATGGCAAAGCAGTCTTCAGATATTCAACACCTTTTTCATCGTTGTTGACTTCAACAATGTTCTTTCTCCTGGGCTTGTTCCACTCCCTGTTAGCAGCTTTCCTTGGCAGGCATCCTGTGGCTCTGGCATCTTTAACATCTTGGGTACCACAAGTCAACTTCAGCTTCACAGCTTCTTGTTCCAATATCTGAGATCCATACATGATCTGTGTATCTCCAAAGAGCTGGTGTCACTTCTCCAGCTCTGTCCTCTGTAGCGCTCTATGTTCAGATTGATCCACTCCACTGCCACTGCTGTTCTTGATGGTAATCCCATGGTACTGGCATCTCCAATATGCTAGGGTCTTCCACTGCAACTATAATTCACCAAAGCCTCTCGTAGGCTCTCTTCATAGTACCAAGCCTCAACTCCTTTGCATGACCCCTTCAGTCCTGGGCTGTCCATTACAACTGAGGGTACACTTTCACCAATGGCCTCCCATGGCCTCTCACAGTACCAAGCCTCAGCTGTTCTTCATGATGCCTTCATGCCTTCAAAACCAGTACCACCTGGATGATTCTTACACGTTACCAAGTACAGCTGCAGCATGAGGAACACTTGGCTATATCTGGAATACAGCTTCTTTGTGCTCTCAGAAAACACTTCCTATATTTCACCTCAGTGATGCTGGTCTTTTCTTAATCACCACTAATTTCTTAGCTCCAGCTAACCAGCATCAATTGTTTCAGTAGTCTTCTCTTGAATATAAAGCCAGAGACACATGACTGAAGCTGCTGAGTTCTGCTGCTTGCGGGAGCTGGAACATTGGCCCCCTTGTTCTATTACATTATCACTAGCTTTCTTTTTCCCAGCTCCTTCACTGTCTAAGTTGGCTGTCCTGAATCTTGCTCCTTAGACTGACCTTGAACTCAAGAGATCTGCATACCTGTCTCCTTAGCACTGGGATTAAAGGTGTGGTCCACCAAGCCTGGATTAAAGCTTTTCTTCACCTAGAATTTACTCTGTTCTAGGCTGGCCTTGAACTCAGAGATCTGCTTATCTTTGCCTCCTGGGATTAAAGGCTTGTACTACCATGCCTGGACCTAAAGTTAGCTGGGTGGAATCTTGCCCCAAGGTCGCTACTCCTTTAATTCAATATCCTTTAATTCAGCTTCATTTCACTTCCTGGAGTTCCTTTAATACTCAAACTATATATTTTGTACTTTTCCTTTCTCATCTTGCTATGTTTGTTCAAAATTCTCTTCATCAGACTTAACCAGAGAACAAAGTCTTTGTTGGGCTTTTTTGAGACTTCCTTTGCAGATGCAGTTAATATGAATCTCTTTACCTTAGTCCTAGGCAGTCTCTTCAGGCAATGGCAAAAAGCAGCCATGTTCTTTACCAAAACATCACAAAAACAGTCTCTCAGCCACATATTAAAGTTCTTCTCCACTGAAACTTCTTGGGCCATCAAGCCTACACAGTTAAAATGACCCTCAGCACCACTGTCTTCCATATTACCACTAATCTGGCCCATTAAGCCCCACTTAAAGAATTCCGTGGCTTTCCAAATCCAAAGTCCCAAAATCCACATTCTCCCGAACAAAAGCATGGTCAGGCCTATCACAGCAATACCCCAGACCCTGGTACCAACTTCTGTCTTAGTTAGGGTTTTACTGCTATGAACAGACACCATGACCAATGCAAGTTTTATAAAAGACAACTTTTAATTCGGGTTGGCTTACAGGCTCAGAGGTTCAGTCCATTGTCATCAAGGCAGAAACATGGAAGCATCCAGGCAGGCATGGTACAGAAGAGCTGAGAGTTCTACAACTTCATCTGAAGGCTGCTAGTAGAAGACTAACTTCCAGGCAGCCAGGGTGAGGGTTTTAAGCCCACACCCACATTGACACACCTACTCCAACAAGGCCACACCTCCTAATGAGGTCACTTCCTGGGCCAAGCATATACAAACCATAACACTCACTTAGGATGATATTTTCTAGTTCCAACCATTTGCCTAAGAATTTCATGAATTCATTGCTTTTAATTGCTGAGTAGTATTCCATTGTGAAAATATACCACATTTTCTGTATCCATTCCTCCATTGAGGGACATCTGGTTTCTGTCCATCCTCTGGTTATTATAAATAAGGTTGCTATGAACATAGTGGAGCATGTATCCTTACTGAATGCTGGGGAATCCTCTGGGTATATGCCCAGGAGTGGTATAGCAGGGTCCTTGGGAAGTATCTTGCCCAGTTTTCTGAGGAACCTCCAGACTGATTTCTAGAGTGGTTGTAACAGCTTGCATATTTCTTAAGAACTTTAATTTATTGGCCAGAGTCTGTTTCTTATCTTGAATCTCTGTCTTGGTGTGGTGGTAAATAGGTAAAGGAGAACTTTTCATTAATTGTGGTTCCAAGGTTCCTACTAAAGGCAAATTATAAATCAGGCTAAGTAGGTGGGGGAGCACCCTCATAGAATAAGGGGCATGGGGGAAGGAATAGGGGGTTTAACTGGGAAGGAAAATTACATTTGAAATGTAAATAAATAAAATAACCAATCAAATCAAGCCAAATCAATCAGGATCAATCAACATCAAAGGAACCTCATACAATGATGAAAACAATTTCATCATCTGCTATGTATTAGTAAGGTTAGCATGGTTTTGAGACATTAAATATAGCCTGGCATTCTTATTTCCCAGGATTCTGAAGGATTTTGTGTATAAGAACCTGAAAGAAGAAAAGGTACAGGAACACAATGCCTCTGCAGACATTAGCTTCCCAAATAGAAATCATGCATGCTGAAGATAGCAGTTTTATCAAACAAACCCTGTTTGCACAACTTAAGACAATATATAGCACTGGCCATACTGAGCATATACTACATGGTTATAATATATAACTTTTGGATTATGAACTGTGAGTCACAGTTTTCTTCACTGGGATGGTGTAAGTACCTGGCAAGCTTTCTTAGCATCTTAGAGGCTGTACAGATCCAGCCCCTATAGACAGACCCAAGTATCTTCTGTCAGAGTAGTACTCTAACTCCACTCCCACTCTCAGTGCAGAGGTTCTGACTCGAATCTTTGTAGCTTTCATGCATGCTGCCACAGTCTCTGAATTTCTGTATGTATCAGTCCTGTTGTGCCTAGAAGACACTGTTTCCTTATAGTCATACAAAACCACTGGCTCTCACTATTTTTCTGCCTAGACCATATAGGCACCTGTGCCATAAAAGGAAGAGTTTGATGAAGATACCACATTTCTGAGGGAAAAAAGGGAATAATATAGAGGAAGCTTCTTCAGAAGAAGAAGGCAAAGCTATGTGTCCATAAGTAGCTGAAAGAGATCTAGAATTTCTTCTCTAGGATTGTTTTTTATTAGCTTATTCAAGATTAGTACATAACCGCACATATAATCTGATGTTCTATTGCTGTTTTGTAGTAACTAGCAAGTAAGTACAATTGATGTCACAAGTGGTAATGACTTAATGTTTCTGATTTCCACATACCCTGTAATTTTGGCTAGGAAAATAGTCACCTTTCTCATAAGCATAAGTGGGCAGTTCAATTTATAATAGGCTGGGTACTTTAAAATGAACACAAGAAGACTTTCTCTGTATTTTAAAAGTTATAATTCCAAGGAGTGAACAATAGAATTTTCTGTGTAACACCCACTCGGTCTTTGGTGCACAACACCAATATGTTGAATCCAGTAAAACAGAAGAACAATCTTTTTTTGCCTTAAGGTATTTTCACCTCTGTGAGACAAAATCATAATAGAATTCCCTTTGCCCTGTTGCAAATTGAGTTGAATGAAGCTGAGGATTGCATTTTCACTTTGTGTTTCTGAGCATCCTATTCCTTGACTCATTTGTCTGTCGGCATGCAGTCAGTCACTTTAAGTCATACCCATTTCACTTGAGTTTAAACCTGAATATTTGAGGTATGGGGCTGTTTCATGGCTATGGAGGAAACACAGAGTGTAGGGTGCACAAGGATGAGGTGGGGTGGGCTTATACTTTGTGTTATTTGATAGACAAAGCAAGAACAGGAGAAGGGGGTGGGGCCGTGTATAAAAGTCAGCTATATTACATAATATCTGAGTCGCATGATGACACTGGCAAAGTGCTAGGACATAAGAACACATATATTTCCCAAGGAGGTTGGGTTTGAGGAAGGAAAAGTTTCCTGTACAAAATAGGTGAGAAATATCATCTTAGAATAATTCTTAAGGCTTTTCATCATTATAAAGAGTTAAGCCCTAATGCTTACTGCCTAAGCAAAGGATGAAGAGAGACATCTGAAAGTATTTAGATGTGTCATGGGAAAGAAAAGAAATAGAAGGTTCACAGAAAAGCGAATGTGACTTAGAACAATTACATAAAGGAAGAGGCAGGGCAATTTGTATAATTTCAGAGAAGAGTCACAGAATGGAGTAAGAATTGAGGAGCACAATGTGGGAGGCAGAAAAGATGATATTCATCTTACTGTAGGGAAGGTTTACCTGGAGCTTTGATGAGGAAGGTTGTCTCCTCTGGGAGGGGGAGTGGTTAAGTAGCTATGAAAGAGTAGCAGAGCAGTTTAGGTCTTGAAAATGAAGTGGAGTCTCTGTAGCTTCTTTGGAACTGCATCTGTACAGTATGCTTTGTTTTAGGTTGGAGCAGTATCTTATAGTAATACACAGATGTGTTTGTGTTTAGAAAGACTCTAGTATAGGTGGCTGTAGAGTAGCTCTGCCCTCTGTTTTCTCTCTCAATGTCAAATAATGAAATGAAGTAAAAGGGGCCAGGGAAGAAAAAGTAAAACTGAAATCCTATTATCAAGATAAGAATGAAACGTTAAGAACAAAAATAGTTCTGCTTATCTTCTACATTAGTGCTTCTAGGTACACACTATGTACAGTCACAAGCCATAGCTGTGATTAGAGCTACAGAATGCAAGCAATGGACCCTGTTCCTGTTTGGTAAAGTCTTATCCTTTTCCTCTCTGTAGCCTTTCACAGATATGCACCTGAAATTTATTCCACTCTCAATTAATAGTTTTGACTTTAGGGGAAAAAAGCTACTCTGATTGCATGACTTTAATTATTACTTACCCAGAGTGCCTGGCATAAGTATCAACTTTAATAAATGAATAGGCCATTTCTGGTCAGTTACCTAAAATCTTCCCTTTTCTTTAAGTATTTACTCTGGCCCTTTAAAATGTAAATAAACTCCACAACCTTGTGCTAATATTACAATCAGAGAATATATTTCTCAAGAACATGGACATTATCTTTTGGAAGAGCAATCATGAGCAAAGGTATTACCTGGTCTCTGGAAGGATGGGAGCCCAAATCCAATGTGTACAATTGTTAGCAAACGCAGATAGTCTAGTTACAAAATCAAACACATGGGAACTCAAAACAACCTCCCATCTCATTGATCAATCACCTCACACAGGGTCCTCCTGGACTTTCCAGGTGCTCACCTCTCAGCCTTTACTCTCACTTCATATTGATATAGTTCTGAGTTATAGTTCTTCTTTATCAATAGAACTTTGTTTTTTTAATTTTTTATTGGATATATTCTATATTTACATTTCATTTCACTTTTTCTGGTTCCCTGTCCCCCAAAGGTCCCACATGCCCTTTCCCTCCCCCTGTTCCCCCATCCACCCTTCCCACTTCCATGTTCTGGTATTCCCCTTCACTGATGCTTTGAGTCTTTCCAGCACCAGTGTCCACTCCTTCCTTCTTGTTAGACATCATTTGGTATGTGGATTGTTTCTTTGGTGTCCCAAGATTCTAGGCTAATATCCACTTATCAGTGAGTGCATACCATGGGTATTCTTTTGAGACTGGGTTACCTCACTTAGTATGATGTTCTCCAGCTCCATCCATTTCTCTAAGAATTTCATGAATTCATTGTTTCTAATGGCTGAATAGTACTCCATTGTGTATATATACCACATAATGCAACATTTCTGTGTCTAATGCAATTGAATAACACAGAGAAAGGTAAAGGTATTTGACTGGACCCAGAGAAGTGGGAGGATTCTTTGAACATCTGAAATGTACAAGAAACCTCAGGTTTGTTAATAGTTTTATTTAAGTATAATAATACTTAAGAGGGCATTATTTTTCTACTTTTTTCTTTTCAAAATAAAGAATGAAGTTGTGATACTTCCAATTTCATACTTGATTTCATACAATATATATATATATATATATATATATACACATACATACATACATACATACATACATATAGAGAGAGAACAACTGTGCAAATATGTGTTGACCACACCTCATCTTATTAGCATTTTGCAATGGTTAGCACAGTACTGTCTTAATGTCCAAGAGCAGGAGTAATCAAACTTCCTAATTCTGTGATGTACTAATATATTTTCATTGGTAATGATACCCGACCATAACATTATTTCACTACTATTCATAAGTGAAACTTTGCTACTACAATCAAAATGTAAGTATCTCATATGTAGAATATCTGATATGTGACTCCAAAGGGGTCATGACCCACAGGTTGCAAATAATTCCCTAGAGCCTGAATACACTTCATTCTCCCATGCAATTTGTAGTTCATTAAATTTTATCATCAAGACATACACAAAAGAAAAGATGTCTTGTGAGTTTCTGTTTCAACAAATCCTATATTTTTGTGGACAAACATTTTCCCAGTTTGGCTTTATTATATTTACCTACAAAATGATAACAATAGAATCCAAATCACAAGACTTAGCAATATCTTTAAAAATGTTTTAGAAAATATGCAGGGCAAACAACCCCCGACAGGTTGGCATACAGACAGCCCACAGAGCTGCCCAGGCCCTGGGTGCAGGGAGAAGCCTGACAGGCTGAGATCCAAGCGATGTTATACTCAGGCTATGTGTAAGTACTTGGGGCTGTCTGTCAGATCCTACTATAATAGCCTATACTCAACAAAACTGGAGAATGTGGAGGAAATGGACAATTTCCTATACAGATACAAAAACTCCAAAATTAAATCTGGATCAAATAGATCATCTAAACTGTCCCATAACCCCTAAAGAAATAGAAGGTGTCATAGAATGTCTTCCAACCAAAAAGAAGCACAGCACCAAATGGTTTTAGTGCAGACTTCTATCAGACCTTCAAAGAAGACCTAACACCAATACTCTTCAAACTATTCCACAAAATAGAAACAGAAGGAACATTACCCAACTCGTTCTACAAAGCCACAATTACAGTGATACCAAAACCACACAAAGATCCAACAAAGAAAGCGAACTTCAGGCCAATTTCCCTTATGAACATCGATGCAAAAATACTAAATAAAATTCTTGCCAACCGAATCCAAGAACACATCAAAAGGATCATTCACCATGATCAAGTAGGCTTCATCCCAGGGATGCAGGGATGGTTCAATATACTGAAATCCATCAATGCAGTCCACTACATAAAAAAACTCAAAGAAAAAAAACCACATGGTCATTTCATTAGATGCTGAAAAAGCTTTTGACAAAATTCAGCATCCTTTCATGCTAAAAGTCTTGGAAAGAACAGGAATTCAAGGCCCATACCTAAACATAGTAAAAGCAATGTATAGCAAACCGGTAGCCATCATCAAACTAAATGGAAAGAAAGTTGAAGCAATCCCACTAAAATCAGTGACTAGACAAGGCTGCCCCCTCTCTCCATATCTTTTCAATATAGTACTTGAGGTACTAGCTAGAGCAATTAGACAACACAAGGAAGTCAAAGGAAACAAATTGGAAAGGAAGAAGTCAAACTCTCACTATTTGCAGATTATATGTTAGTATATTTAAGTGACCCAAAAAAACTCCACCATAGAACTCCTACAGCTGAAAAACAACTTCAGGAAAATGGCTGGTTATAAAATAAACTCAAGCAAATCAGTAGCATTCCAAATCTCAACAGACAAGCAGGCTGAGAAAGAAATTAGGGAAATGACACCCTTCACAATAGCCACAAACAATATAAAGTATCTTGGTGTGACTCTAACCAAACAAGTGAAAGATCTGTATGACAAGAACTTCAGATCTCTGAAGAAGGAAACAGAAGAGGACCTCAGAAAATAGAAAAATCTTCCATGCTCCTGGATTAACTTAGTTGAAATGGCCATCTTGCCTAAAGCAATATACAGATTCAATGCAACCCCATCAAAATCCCAACTCAGTTCTTCATAGAGTTAGGAAGAGCAATTCTCAAATTCATCTGGAATAACAGAAAACCCAGCATAGCTAAAACTTTTCTCAACAGTAAAAGAAATTCTGGGGGAATCAGTTTCCTGGACCTCAAGCAATTCTACAGACAATAGTGTTTTTAAAAACTGCATGGTATTGGTACAGTGACAGGCAGGTGGATCAATGGAATAGGATTGAAGACCCAGGAATGAACCCACACACTTAGGGTCACTTGATCTTCCACAATGGAGATGAAACTATCCAGTGGAAAAAAGATAGCCTTTTCAACAAATGGTGCTGTTTCAATTCGAGGTCAGCATGCAGAAGAATGCAAATTGATCCATTCTTATCTCCCTGTTCTAAGCTCAACTCCATGTGGTTCAAGGACCTCCACATAAAACCAGACACACTGAAACTAAAAGAAAAGAAACTGGGAAGACCATTGACGACATGGACACAGGGGGAAGGATCCTGAACAGAACACCAATAGCTTATGCTCTAAGATCAAGAATTGACAAATGGAACCTCATAAAATTACAAAGTTTCTGTAAGGCAAATGACACTGTGAAAAGGACAACACAGAAACCAACAAATTGGAAAAAAGATCTTTACATCTGACAGAGAGCTAATATCCAATATATACAGAGAACTCAAGAAGTTAGACCCCAGATAACCAAATAACCCTATTAAAAATGGGGTACAAAGCTAAACAAAGAATTAGGGAAATGCAAATCAAAACAAACCTGAGATTTTTACATCACACCAGTCAGAATGGCTAATATTAAAACTTCAGGAGACTGCAGGTATTGGCAAGGACGTGGAGAAAGAGAAACACTCCTCCACTGCTGGTGGGATTGCAAGATGGTACAACCACTCTGGAAATCAGTCTAGTGGTTCCTCAGAAAACTGGACACAGCACTTTCAGAGGACCCTGCTATACCACTCCTGGGCATATACCCAGAGGATTCCCCAGCTTGCAATAAGGACACATGCTCCACTATGTTCACAGCAGCCTTATTTATAATAGCCAGAAGCTGGAAAGAACCCAGATGTCCCTCAATGGAAAAATGGATACAGAAAATGTGGTATATTTACACAATGGAATACTACTCAGCAATTAAAAACAATGAATTCATGAAATTCTTAGGCAAATGTTTGGAACTGGAAAATATCATCCTAAGTGAGACAACTCATTCACTAAAGAACACACATAGAATGCAGTCACTGATAAGTGGATATTAACCCAGAAGCTCAAAATACACAAAACACAACCCACATATCAAATCATTCCCAAGAAGAAGGAAGAAGAGGGCCTGAGTCCTAGAAAGGCTTGATGCAGCATTATAGTGGATTGCCAGGACAGAGAAGTGGGAGGGCGTTGATTGGGGAGCTTCTGGTGGGAAGAGGGCTTATGGGACTTAGGGGGAGGGGTGAACCAGGAAATGGAAAATCATTTGGAATGTAAACAAATAATATAGAATACAATAAAAATGTTAGAACAGTAAACTATAAAGAAAAAAGAAAAATGCAAATATTAGATCAATAGTAGGAACACTAAATGGTCAACTGGTTGTTGGGTTCAGAAGTCTAATGTGGTATCCCACTCCTCTCACATATTATTATAATCAGCTTTAAAAACACTGGGAGGTTTAAACATTTTTAATGAATTTTTCTTTATTAAGTTGCCATCAGAAATTCATGGTTTTCTATTTTAAATGTGTCCTACTTTATGGTTAAAAGTTAGTATGCTTTAAAAATAACCAATCACTTCCTAGTGATGAGGAATTCACTACTCTGGGACACAGTGGGCAGAAGTGTAGGGGGTGCAAAAGAACAATGTATGACATAGATGTATGCAAAATGTCATAACAAAACCCATCACTCACTATGCTGACTAACAATCAGCTTTATAAAGGAACAAAAAAAAAAGATATAGGTTTTGCTTTCTCATGAATGCTTCCTAAATAAAATGATTTCTTGACAGTTGTAAACTCTACATGCCCAAGAAAATAAGTGTTACCTACCAGCACTGATGACTAGTTTACTCTGACCTAGTACTCTGAGGAACTATATTGGAATACAAAGTATACAGAAATTCTGAGTCTTGTGAACTTTAGCAGACAGAAATTTGTTCTTTGTAGTTGTAAGAATCCATCTTACAAGTAATAATAAAACAATTATCTGCTTCAAAATGACATGCGATTTACTCAAGGAAAGATATCAGGAAAGCTGAATAAAGGGATACAGGAAAGAAGCAAACTGAGTTAAATGAAACCATTCAATGATGGAGTAACATTCCAAAATCGAGAAGGGAGATAGCACTTCCCTACTTAACAGTGAATAAGGAAAGAAGTCAGGTTACCCACACTTAGAGAACAGACATATGAGCTGTGAATAGAGTTGTTCAGCAGACACTGAACTCTCACATATAAATATTTTACCTACCAACAGCAGGCTCACCATGAAAGAAATAGATGGGAAATAAAGTCCTCGGTGTTTTAGCATTCTGTTCTGCTAGTGAGTCTCACATGCTCAACATAATCCAAACCCAGCTGGTATATTTTCATCTGGAAAATGATTTATTCCAGGGCACATAGCGTAGTGCATGTTTAGAGACAACATGCAGCCACAAGTCTTGTTATAATGGTCTCTTGGCTTCCATCTGTATCCTTTCCTTAGGTGTAAAGATGTTCAGGTTCAACTCAAGAGTAAGCAAAGTGTTATCAAGTCAAATAATCAAATCATTCAGAATCTCAGCTTTAGTCTACTATAGTGTTCAAAAATTGGTAAAGGAATGAATTAATGTAATATGCATTTAGTATAGGCCTCACTGTCTCTAGTTGCCAGGGACTTTCTTTGGTTTCTCCTATACCAATTCCATATTCCCAACATACACTCTTTGCAAATTTCATAGCTGTTTAAGAATCATAGAGAGGCAATTGCTATAGGTGAGCAAGTTTTAATCTGCTTTTCTATATTTATTCTTAGGATTCTTTAAAATGGAGTATTTCTTTGTTTGTGTGTGTGTTTGTGTGAGTTTGTGCACATTGTGTGTGGGTATGCATGAGGAGCTTAAGAGGATTATTGAACCCACAAAACTACAACTGATGGATGTGAGCTATCTGATGAATACTTAGAACTCAACTCCAGACTTCTGAAAGAGCAGAAAATAATCATAACAGTGGATCCATTATTCTGTTATGTTATTTTGTTTTGTTTTGTTTTTCTGGCTTTTACTCGATCACAGCATCTTTTACCATAGCCCCTAAACTTGGTTCTCAATCCCACCTACCATAGAGAATCTGGAAGAGAAACTATTTCACAGTTACAATGAGGATATTTCATTGTGTTTCTCCCATCTGTTTTCAGTAAATAGTCAGGACTTTAGTTCTTTTAGGGTCCTCAGAATCAGTATCCATTGCTGTAACTAGTTACCATAAGGATTATAGGCATTCATCACTTTCTTCACCAATGCCCCACCTGACCCTTAGTTGTCCATCAGGTCATATGACTACCCGAATGGAACACCCATAATCACTTTTCTTTAGGTTAATTATTAACTATGTATTACTCTTCCGGCAAAGAAATTACTCATATGATTTTAAAATGAATATATGGTCAGAGATGGATATCCAGGATTTGACAAAATAATGGACAAAATACCAACCCAAGACCTTCGATAATGCATATCTGGTTACCCTGAAATTGTTCTGTTGCCTTTCCTCTCAACTTACACTTGCAATTTTTATGACTAGATACAAACTGGAGGTATAGTAGGTTCTTGATTCAGACTCTGCAACTGAAACCTATAACAGAGTAAGTTAGAAAAGAACAAAGCCAGCAGAATATTAAACACATTTGTAGAGTTCTTTAAAAGACAATACAGTATCAAAGCTTGACATGATTATTAAGATTATTAAAAACAAGATGGTTTGACATTTTAATGTTCCTCGTGGTTAGGTTATAATGACCCACTTAGAAAACTTTGCATATACATTAGCTTGCTTTCAAATTTCATTGCACAATTTTAAAATGAAGTATAATTAGCCAGTAAGTAGGATGTGTACTATGTAGATAAGATGTAGTTTTCAACATCATGGATTTCACTTGTTCAAGTTAAATAGTTCTAGTTCACGAGAAGCAGTTCCTTAGTTCTAAGCACATTTCTCTAGGGTTTTATTTTGCATATCATATTTAGCCCAGAAAAAGAAATGGAGATAAAAACAGAACAGCTGGAATACCTGCTAACACAGGAGGTGGCGCAGAAAGTGAATGTCTATTCTCATTAGCACTTTTCTGATCTATTGAGATTTGGAAATTATATTCCATTAGAAGCTACAAAAAATTTTCAACAAAGTTTTGCTTGACAAGTAATCCAGTCTCCCTCTCTCTCTCTCTCTCTCTCTCTCTCTCTCTCTCTCTCTCTCTCTCTCTCTCTCTCTCCTGCATGCCAGAGGCAGACTTTTCACTCTTAAGAAGCATTTAGTAAACAGGTGGAGCTTTGAGTCTTGACAGAACCAAGCACAGACAGAACTAAATTTCACATGTTAATTATACATGTTTCACTTTGTCACCTCACCAATGACGCTTGAGTAATGGATTATGTATCATGTCTCCATTTGTCATAATTTCTGTTTTCTGGATTCCTTTTGTTTGTGATTTTTATATATTTTGTTTGTTTATGTCATAATATAGTTTTATGACCAACCTGAAATCTCTGACATATTTCATGGAAATGCTAGTTTAATAGAACACACCAAGTATGTTACACTTCCAATATACTACTTCTTAGTGAAAAATATCCATAATCTCAGTTGCTTTGTTAATTGTTCTAGATGAATCTGCACATGAGTTCTACAAAGAAAATGCTCAACAAAATTGTTTAGGAGTTCTAACTTGTTATGTTTAGTTAAGTTGTCCAATTGATACACTTGGGAAAAGAGAACCTCAGTTGAGGAATTTTCTCCCTTGGAGTGGCCAGTGGACATATATGTTACATATTTCCTTAATTGGAATTGTTAGAGGAGTGCCAAAACCACTATGAGCAGTGCCATTCCTGAACTGTATAAATTCCTGCTACTAGGTTTCTTCCTTGACTTCCTACCTTGGACTTATTTTGTGATGGACTGTAGCCTGCAGGCTAAAAACCCTTCATTAACTAAGGTGTTTTTGAAAATTATTTCATAAGAAGCAAAACAGAACATGTCTATGCTCAAAATACTAATAATTAGATGACTTCTACTATACCTTGTATTTGAAACTACTAGTAAATAAGTTTTTCTAAGACACAAATGCATGTATGTTCATACAAATATATGTATCTATGCCATTATGTATGTATAACATAATATATACATATGTACACATATATCTTACCATAGATACGTATATATATACATATGTGTATAATCATAGATAAATATATATATGATTCTCATTATATATACATATATAGCATTAAGTATAAGTGTGTATATACACATGAACACACATACACACACACACACATATATATATACATACTACATGTATGATTAGTTATTTGAGTTCATTTTACCTAACAGAAACATTTTTCCATTTACTATGGCACTCGACCAGTTAGACAAGTCACTAACCCAAATAACAGAAAATACAGAAAGGATCATTTTTAGCCAAGAATATAAAGAATAATTTTAATTGGGGCTGAGTATTTGCATCTCAAAACAAGTAACCAGTATTACCTTGAAACCAACACTCTACAAGTGCCCTCTGCATGCAGAACTTTTATGAAGAAAATAAGCAATAGTTTCTCCCTAGCCCTGGGCACCTTAAGATACTCAAAGCATGTGTGCACTACATTATGCACTACATTAAACTGCGTCCATCTTTATTTTTTGTGTAAAGTGTGTATGATTTTCTTAGCTGACTATTGACTCCTTTCTGTCTTGATCTTGCTTATTGCATCAGAATATTTTCCCTTTCCTTTCATTTTATTCTAACAGCAAAAGTACACCCATAGCCTCAAAATTTCCCAGGTTCACTCATGCTGTCATTTACAAAGTAGGTGACTTCTGCCTTAGCTATGTAATCCCAGCATCCTAACTGGAGACTGCAAGTTTCTCAAAGCTGACTTAACAAGCACCCCTCACAATGTTTCTACTCTCTACAATAGAGGTATCATTTCCTCTCTACTTTTCTGCACTTATCTAATTCTATATTTTTAAAATTCGTTATTTTCCCCTAGTGGACTGCAACATAGCTTAGAAATTGTTCCTGTGGTATCTAGTGCTTTGTTCAAAATTACCTCTGAAAGTATGTAGACAGCACGATTGAATTGAATTTATGCTAAATCTCTGCTGAAGGATGATATGGAAAAAGTGTTCACTCTGTAGCTCCATAGAAGTCTACAGCTGAGAAAAGTTGTAGTTCATTCTTATAAAAAGGGATATATATATATACACTACACACACATATATGTCTATATGTGTATATATATATATATATATATATATATATATATATATACACAGTCAGGGTTCACTAGTGGCACAGAACTTATGGATAGTCTCTAGCCTCTATACAGTAAGGGAATTTGATAATGACTTACAGTCTTTAGTCCAATTCCCCAACAATGGTGAGCAGCAGCTGTGAATGGAAGTCCAAGGATCTAGCAGTTGTTCAGTCCCACAAGGCAAGTAGGGGAAGAAGAGAGCAAATCTTCCTTCTTCCAATGTCCTTATGTAGGTCTCCAGCAGAAGGTGTGGCCCAGAATAAAGGTGTGTGCCACCATGCCTGGATCTGGAACTTGCTTTGTCCCAAATGACCTTGAACTCAGAGATCTCCCTGTCTTAGTCTTCTGGCATTCATATCCACTATGAATCAAGATCTCCATGCCAAGATCCAGGTCAGAAACTTGTATCTCCAAGCCTCCAGATTAGGATTACAGATGAGCCTTCCAATTCTGCATTTTTATTCATTCCAGATATAGTCAAGTTAACTACCAGGAATAGCCACTATTCTCTCTCTCTCTCTCTCTCTCTCTCTCTCTCTCTCTCTCTCTCTCTCTCTCTCTCTCTCTCTGTGTGTGTGTGTGTGTGTGTGTGTGTGTGTGTGTGTGTGTGTGTGTGTACATGAGAGAGGATGCTGAAATCGCAGGAGCTGGGGCTGCAGATAGATGTGAGCTGCATCTCAGAGATGCTAGGAAATTAATTTCAGTTCTCTGAAAGAGCATCAAGAACTCTGATGGCTGGAACATCTTACCAGCCTTTGATTTTAAAATCTCAGTTCTCCCTATCTTATCATCTAATGTTTTTATTACTGATACAGTTCTGCAGTTATTTCTAATAAGTATGAGGAGAACAACAAGATAATTGCTTGACAGCATTTACTTTTTATTCATATTGAATCAGTTTGAAAGATTTAATACAAGCAATCTAGCCAAAAGGCACCCTAGTGTCTAGCAGTTATTTTCCATTGTTGTTCTTTGATGATGAATAATGGTTTAACTGGCAGGGGCATGTACTTATCATTTCCTTCTTGACACTATAAACTATTTTTCTCAAATACCTAACTTCCTGTGTGATTATTTAATGAGAGAAAGTCCAGTAAAATGAAAAGTGCATTTTTTCTTTCTTCAAAAGTATTTTTAATACATTGAAATTTATATGGCTCTATTTTCCAAATGTCTTTTGAATCATTAGATAAATAAATTCTATGGAAAAAATAATTCTGAAAATTATGGTATGCTATAGCAACTTTCGGGATTCACCAAGCAGCTCCTTAAAAAAAATTAAAATTAAAATAAACAGTGACTTGGTTAAAGCAAGAATGTCTTAAACCTATTTGTACACAGAACCTATTATGCTATAGTTGCTAATAATATCTATAGTACTTCTGGCAGTTTGAATGTACTTGGTCCAGGGCCATTAGGAGGCACTATTAGGAGGTGTAGCACTTTTGAAGGAGGTGTGGTCTTGGAGGGAGTGTGTCACTATGGGGATAGGCTTAGAAACTCTCCTTCTAGCTGCCAGAGGACAGTCTGCTCCTGGATTCCTTTGGATGAGTTTGTAGAACTTTCAGATCCTTCTCCAGTGCCATGTCTGCCTAGAGGCTGCCATGCTTCCTTCCAAGATGATAATGGACTGAAAAGCTCAACTTGTAAACCTGCTGCAATTATATGGTATCCTTTATAAGTTGCCTTAGTCATGGGGTTTCTGCAATGGAAAACCTTAACTAGGAGAAGTTGGTATCGGGGACTGGGGTATTGGAATGATAGACCTGACTATGCTTTTAATTGGAGGAATGTGGGGGTTTTTTTTGGAGGGATTAATATTCTTTCTTTGTACTGCAGAGTTCTCTGTAAAGCAGCAGAATAGTTTATGTGGGGCTTAATAGACCATCCTAGTAGAAGGATTATAGGCAGTCTTCCTGAGTTTTTCCAGCTGTGGGGACCTAGCTCACAAGTTTGCAAAGGATAAGAATTTTCATATTTGGCCTAGAGACTGTTCTTGTGATATATTGGTGAAGAATGTGGCTGCTTTTTGCCATTGTTTAGAACAGTTGGCCTGAGGCTAAGGTGAAGAAATTTAGATTAATTGCTTTGACAACGGAAATCTCAAAACAGCCTGCTATAAATTCTGTTGGGTAGTTACTGAAGTGCACTCTTATTCAGAGCATCGTAATGAAAACTAGCAAACATAGAAAAGAAAAATGCAAAATGTACAGTTCAAAGAGTAAAGGGGTACCAGGATGTAGAATGAAGTTAAATCCTTTTTTGAAGGATAGTAAATGGAAGTAAGGGAGGGGTAACCTTGGGGCAAGATCCCACCCAGCAAAACTTTAGAGGTCGAAGAAGTGCTACGTAAATATAAGCATCATTTTCACCTGGATATTGTTTTCATTTGGACTTTTAATAAGGAATAAATTATAATCCCAAATGTAGGACACACTTGTGGTTCAGATCTTGAGTCAGGAAGATGCAGCCTTTTGGTCCTGATCTTGAAGAACACTGGCAATAAAACATTTAGGCCCAGGCACAGTACCCAACTTTAATCCTAGGAGAGAGTGAGACAAGCATATTTCTGAATTAAAGGCCAGCCTGAGACAGAGCAAGTTCCAAGTAGAGAAAAGCTTAGGTCCAAACATAGTGGTTCATGCTTTTAATTGTAGAACTCAGGAGATAGAAGCACGCAGATATCAGAGTTCAAGGTCAATCTACAGAGCAAGATCCAGGACAACCAAAGAAAGGCAGTGAAGGATTTAGAAAACAGAAAAATGTTGATAATGTAATAGAACAAGGGGGCCATGGTCCAGTCCCAGCAAGCAGCACACCTTTGTAGCTTTAGATATGTGACTCTCTGACTTTAGAATCAAGAATAAAGATTAGTGAGAAATTTTGTGCTGGTTAGTTGGAGCTATGAAATTAGTAGTGATTAAGAAAAAAACAGCATCACTGCAGTGAAATTTTCCAAAAAGTATATTCTGAGAGCACAAAGAAACTGTGTGCCAGAGATAAGCAACATTGTACCTCATGTTAGTAGCTGGACTTGGTAATGTGTAAGAATATCCCAAGTGGTACTGGTTTGAAGGTCTGAAGGATTCATGGATGGCAGCTGAGGCTTGGTACTGTGAGTGGCCAGGGAAGGTCTTTGGTAAAAGTAGAGCAGTTGCTGGCCCAGGACTAAAGGTATCATGCAAGGAATTTGAGGTTTGACAACATATAGTCAGTTTCTGAGAGGGGTAAAGCCTAGTTACAACTGAAGACCCCAGCTTACTAGAGATGCCAGTCCCATAGGATGACCACCAAGAACATCAGCACAAAAGAGTAGAAGACAACCAAACCTAAGAGTTCAGAGTTCATAAGGCACATAGGGCAGAGCTGGAGAAGTGACCCAAGCAATTTTGAGTAGTCCAGTATATCATGGACAGATCTCAGATGTTGGAACAGGAAGCTGTAAAGTTGAAGTTGCCTTGGAGACTTCAAGGTGTTAGAGATGCCAGAGCCATTTGACACCAGCCAAGGAAAGTTCCTAATAGGGAGTGGAACCAACCCAAGAGACATAATCATGCTGCAGTTAGCAAAGCTAAAAGGAATTGAACATCAGATATGAAGGTACAGTTTGGAATTTGCCCAGCTGCTTTTTTTTTTCTTTTTTTTAAGTTTACATTCCAAACGCTTTCCCCTTTCCCAGATCCCCCTTGACCATATGTCCCATAAGTACTCTTCCCTCCTCCCCTTCCCCAATCCCCCCCCCCTATTTCTCTGTTCTGGTACTCTCCTACAATACTGGATCAAGTCTTTTAGGGACCAAGGCCCTCTCCTTCCTTCTTCTTGGGAATCTTTTGATTTGCTAATTGTGCCTTGATTATTCAGATCTTCTGGGCTAATTAATATCCACTTATCAGTTTTTGGTCTTGCATCAGCACAATTTCCTCACTATGACATTTTGGAGTGGTTGTGTGTGTGTGTGTGTGTGTGTGTGTGTGTGTATATATATATATATATATATATATATATATATATATATCCTGTATGATGTTGGAGGTGTGTGATCTGTTTTTTCAAGGATTACAGTTAAGAAGTTGCATGAATCTCAAAAGAATCTTTGTTTTTTTGTTTTGTGGTTTTTAAAATTTTTCCATTTTAAGGCCAGGCGGTTGTGGCACACCCCTGTAATCCCAGCACTTGGGAGGCAGAGGCAGGCGGATTTCTGAATTTGAGGCCAGCCTGGTCTACAGAGTGAGTTCCAGGACAGCCAGAGCTATACAGAGAAACCCTGTCTCAAAAATGTTTTTTCCTTTTTTTCATTGGTTATTTTATTTATTTCCATTTCAAATGTAAATATTAACCGCTTCTCAGTTTCCCTTCCAACACTCCCCTCCTATGTCCCCTTCCACTGCTTCTATGAGGGAGCTCCCCACCCACTCACTCCTGCCTTACTGCCCAAATATTTTGCTTCACATAATGCCTTGGTATGGCCCCCATAGACTCCTGTGTTTGAACAATTCAATGGGGCCAGGGAATGGAATGTGGTGGTTTGAATATGCTTGGCCCAGGAAGTGGCACTATTAGGAGGTGTGGCCTTGTTGGAGGAGAGCTGATCTTGTTGGAGGAAGTGTGTTATTGTGGGTTGGGTTTTAGGCCCTCCTTCTAGCGGCCTGAGATAGTCTGTCCCTTCCTTTAGATAAAGACATTGAACTTTCCGCTCTTACAGTGCAAGATCTGCATGGATATTGCTGTGCTTCTTGCCATGATGATAATGGACTAAAACATTCTTACCCATAAGCCAGCCCCAATTAAATGTCATATTTTATAAGAGTGGCTTTAATCATAGTGTCTGTTCATAGCAGTAAAACCCAAATATGACAGTACTTGTAAAACAATTTATAATATTCTTCATGAAACTTCTAAGTTTAAAAATGGGAAAACTTGTTACTTGCTGGTTAATCATAATTAATTTTTATAAGCAAACCATTAATGGAGAAACAGATTCTAAGATACCAACATAAAGCATCATCAGTCTATGTCTCAAATAAAGTAGTGAGGGCTAGTGAGGTGGCTCAGCAGGCTTGTTGACAAGCCTCAGAAGCAAATATTTAAGCCAAATAAGGCAATTTGATACTCTTAACAACAACATAATTATATATTTGCCTTTTTTAGAGTATCTAAATTTGGGCATCTTAAAATAATTGCTGAAGCTGAATTGAGCTACTCTAGCAGAAGCATGTCCTAAAGAACATCTCTCACACAGC